>CAWUFW010005105.1:407500-1007500 GCA_963921515.1 Calotriton arnoldi | reverse complement strand
GTATAGGTGAGTAAATGGGAGTGTGATTGATTCTTTGCATAATTGACTAGGTGTGTGAGTAACTCTATGGATGAGTGGCGGTGTGTGAGTGTCTGTCTAGGTGTATGAGTGCATATGATAGTGCTGTATTGATGAATGACTGCATGTATGAATGGCTGTATGGGTGTATGAGTGGATGTGTGTGTAGACCTAGGAATCAGTGAGTGGGTATGTAGGAACTGGTATTGGTGTGTCTATGGTTTCAAAAATGTGAGAAGGTGCATCAGATTATCACATGGATGATGCCATCAGTGATGTCATTTGAGATGTCATCAGGGATGTCATCAGTGATGTCACTGACCATGTCATGAATGATGTAATATGTGACGTCATCAGCAGTGCATTGCGGCGGCGCAAGTTATAGTTAGCTCAACTAACTATAACGGCCGAATTTCTCTGGTTTTGTACGAGTGAAATGTCCAACTAACTATAACGTCCCTGAAACCTGTGGTTTTTTCAGTGAAGTTCTAAGGTTTTTTAAATGCTAATTTCTAACTATAACGTCCCTGAAACCTGTGGTTTTTTCAGTGAATTTCTAAGTTTTTTTAAATGCTAATTTCTAACTATAACGTCCCTCAAACCTGTGGTTTTTTCAGTGAATTTCTAAGTTTTTTAAAATGCTAATTTCTAACTATAACGTCCCTGAAACCTATGTTTTTTTCAGAGAATTTCAAAGGTTTTTTAAATGCTAATTTCTAACTATAATGTCCAAAAAATACTTTTTTTAATTTTTAAATTTTTATAAAAATAATGTGATGTTTTCTCTTTTCTAAAATATGAATTTACATTTTTATTATTATTATTATTTTTTTTTTTAAACTGGATTCGCTTAAAATCGTGTACCAATCTCGGTGGGTGCGCGAATCTAATAATTTTGCTGCCATATTGGTTAAGTCGTGTACGATGCGTGTATGGTATGCGAAGGGTGTGCGGTTCTCGGCCCCACGTAACATCACGTACGTATTTCCGGGGGTCGTGCCGGGTGCGCGAATCCATCGTAAATCTTTAAGTTTTAACAGTATATGTATCTAACTTTTAAATGTATATTATACCAAGAGATTATTTAATCTAATGATAAATATCATATATTTGTAATTGTAATAAAGATATATCATTGTTAAATATATTTTCCGGAAATCGCCTCGGGTGAGCGCTGGTTACGCACCGGGTGCACGAAACCCATGTGACTTCAAAAGAAACAATTTCATTGGTTAGGAACCTTTTGATTCTAGAACTTGAAGGACCCCACCCATTTTTTTTATTCCTTCAAGAGCATCTCAGCAGACACAACTGTTGTCTTCTGCGCCTCTTGTTTGCCTTTTTTTGGTGTTTTTTTTTTAACTCATCTCAAAATGGCAGCTGGCGATGCACCTTAGCAGGTTCCACCTGAAGAGGAAGAAGACCTGGAGGAACCCATCAAGAAAAGATACGAAAGTATCGTGTGGGCATTTTTCTCCATTCCACCTGGGGAGATAAAGGTGAATGCCTGAAAAGTCACCTGCACTATTTGTGAGAAAGTCCTCTCACGAGGTTCGGAAAAGAAATATTCCTGCGGGACGTCATCGATGTTGAAACATTTTCAGACAATACACCCTTGAGGTCTTGCTAGAGAACAGCTTCGACGGGAACAAGACAGGCAGGCAACTGACGACAACGCTGCTGGCCCTAGCACGTCATCTGCTTCAACATCATCTGGCACACCCAGCATCATCGCGGACTTTGCTAGAGTGGAGCAGCATTGTGTCAAATGTAAACAAATCCTATGTTTTGGTGAGCAGTCACTGGATGCCATCCTGGTTGCTATTAGGAACCACCAGTGTTAATTTTTTTTCTCTATGCAATGAGTTCATAATTGCATAATTTTCTGAACATGTTGGTTCTGTTTATTTTTTTCTATTTTTAAACAAAACCACCCCAAAAATTCAAAAAAGTTCCAAAAATATAAAACAAAAAAGAAGAAAAAAAATGGGTTTTTTTAGAACCGCCTAATTGGTGAAAAATAGACAAACTTATATGTGTTCTATGAATGACTGCAAGGGTAATGTCTGAGTCATTTTATGAGTGAATAAGTACTGTCTCAGTGAATGAATGAATGAGTGCAGCAGTATTGCCTGAGTCATTGGATGAGTGCATGGATAGTGTTTGAGGGAATGAATGAGTGCAGCAGTAGTCCCTGAGTGATTGCATGAGTGCATGGGTAGTGCCTGGCTTATTGCATGAGTGCATGGATAGTGCCCCGATGACTGGAGGAGTGCAAGGGTAGTGCCTGGGTTATTCCATGAGTGCATAGGTAGTGCCTGGGTGATTGTATGACTGCAGGAGTAGTGCCTGAGTGATTGAAGGAATGCATGGGTAGTGCTTGGGTGATTGCATGAATGCAGGGGTATTGTCTGGATGAATGGAGGAGTGCATGGGTAGTGCCTGAGTGATTAGATGAGTGAATAGGTAGTGCCTCCAGTTTGTCTATTTGTAGTGCCTCCAGCGAAACCTTCCCCTCTGCCGAACACCTGCACTTCAAGATCCAGACCACCCCCAAAGCCACACTCCGAGGAACCCTCGTCTACAGACCCCCCGGCCCCCGAACACCCTTCGCCACCACCATCACCGACTTCATTGCACCCCACGCGATCGCCTCAACAAACTACATACTCATTGGAGACCTGAACTTCCACCTTGACAACCCCAGCGACCCCAACTCCACTATTCTTCGTGACAACCTCGCCAGCATCGGACTTAAACAACTCGTCAACACACGGACCCACAGAGCAGGACACACCCTCGACCCCATCTTCACGGCAGGAAACAGCATCCATTTCAGCCACACAATGCAGCCGCCATGGACCAACCACCACTGCTTACACTTCGCCATCAACAAACCCAAGGCGCCCAAACCAGCCCCACGCCCACCACGAAGGAACTGGAGCAAGGTTACCGACGAGCAACTTAACTCCACCCTCACCCGAGACAACCACACCTGGGCACCCGACGCAAACAGTGCAAACGACGCAGCCAGAGAACTCCACACCTGGATCTCCAACTGCGCAGATGAGCTCGCCCGCTATGCAACCCCGACAGACAACGCCCCAGGAAAGCCGCCTGGTTCACAACCGCTCTCCAAGAAGCCAGACGCACCTGCAGACGCCTGGAGAAGAACTGGAGAAACACCAAGACAACCGAAAACCACACCACCTACAAGGACGCCATGACAGACTACCACAACCAGATCAGAGCCGCCAAAAGGAACTTCATCCACAACAAAATCCTGGCCAACTCCACCAACTCCAAAGAACTTTTCAGTGTCATTCAAGAATTCACCAACCCAAGCAGCGAAGCCACAGACATCACCCCATCCCAAGACCTCTGTGACAAGCTTGGAACGTATTTCCACCTCAAGATCAAAAACCTCTACGACAACTTCATCGACCATCCACCAGGCGCCACAGACGGCCCCCCGCCCCCCAGAAACACCAGCCAGCCCACCATTTCCAACTGGACACCGATCACGGCCGAAGACGTTGCCTCGACCATGAAAAGCATCCACTCGGGGGCCCCCACCGACCCCTGCCCCCCTCACATCTACCACAGAGCCGTGGCCACCATCGCACCCAAACTACAACGCACCATCAACACCACCTTCAAAACAGGCACCTTCCCAGACGACTGGAAGCGCGCAAAAGTCAGACCCCTGCTCAAGAAGCCCACAGCTGACCCCACCAACCTCAAGAACTATTGGCCCATCTCGCTCCTCCCCTTCGCAGCCAAAGTTGCAGAGAAAACAGTCAACAGGAAACTGACACGATTCATTGAAGAGAACGCCATCCTCGACCCATCCCAATCCGGATTCCGAAGCAACCACAGCACAGAGACCGCCCTACTCGCCGCCACAGACGACATCCGCACCCTCCTGGACCAAGGCCACTCCGCAGCCCTCATCCTACTCGACCTATCAGTGGCCTTCGACACCGTCTCCCATCGCACACTAGTCGTCAGACTACACAACGCAGGCATACAAGGAACAGCCCTGGACTGGATCCGATCATTCCTCACCGGAAGAAGCCAAAGGATCAGACTCCCACCCTTCCTCTCCAAACCCACGAAAATCACCTGCGGAGTCCCACAGGGTTCATCACTGAGCCCCGCCCTCTTCAACATTTACATGGCCCCCCTCACAGCCATCGTCCGACAACACGGCCTCAACATCGTATCCTACGCCGACGACACCCAGCTCATCCTCTCTCTCACCAAAGACCCCACCACTGCCAAACTCAACTTCCATAAAGTAATGCAAGACGTCGCAGTCTGGATGACCAACAGCTGCCTGAAGCTCAACGCCGAGAAGACAGAAGTCCTCGTCCTCGGTACCACCCCTTCTGCATGGGACAGCACCTGGTGGCCGACCGCCCTCAGAAGGCCACCTACCCCCTCAGACCACGCCAAGAACCTCGGCATCGTACTCGACTCATCACTCTCCATGAACCGACAGGTCAACGCCGTCACCTCCAGCTGCTTCAACACCCTCCGCAAGACCTTCAAGTGGATCCCCCCTGAGTCAAGGAAGACAGTCACCCACGCACTCATCACCAGCAGACTGGACTATGGAAACGCACTCTACGCCGGCATCAAGAAGTCCCTACTCCGCAAACTCCAGACAGTACAAAACACCGCCGCCAGACTCGTCCTCGGCATCCCCCGACACGAACACATCAGCCAACACCTACAAAGTCTCCCCGTGGAGAAAAGAGTCACTTTCAAAATCCTCACGCCTACAAATGCCTACACAACAACGGACCCAAATACCTCAACGACAGAATCAACTCCCACGTACCCAAAAGAAACCTCCGATCTTCCAACCTCGCACTGGCCGAAACCCCGCGCATCCACAGAGCCAGAGCAGGCGGAAGATCCTTCTCTCACTTTGCAGCCAAGACCTGGAACGAGCTACCGGCAGGCATCAGACGCGCCCCCTCCCTGAACACCTTCAGGAAGACCCTCAAGACCTGGCTCTTCGGCTAAACAGATCTGCGGACCCCCCCGCCCCCTCAGTGCCTTGAGACCCTCACGGGTGAGTAGCGTGCTTACAATTCCCTGATTGATTGATTGATTGATTGCCTGGATGATTTTATAAGTGGATGGGTAGTGGCTGGGTGATTGGAGGAGTGCATGGATAGTGCCTAGATGACTGAAGGAGTGCAAGGGTAGTGCCTGGGTTATTCCATATGCACATAGGTAGTGCCTGGGTGATTGCATGACTGCAGGGGTAGTACCTGGGTGCATGTAGGACTGCATGGGTAGTTCCTGGGTGATTGGAAGAGTGCACGAGCAGTACCTGGGTGATTGCATGAGTGCAGGAGTAGTGCCTGGATGATTGGAAGACTGCATAAGTAGTGTTGGGGTGATTGCATGAGTGCTGCAGAAGTGCCTGAGTGCATGTATGACTGCATGGGTAGTGCCTGAGTGATTGCATGAGTGCATGGTTAGTGCCTGGGTGATTGCTTGAATGCAGGGGTTATGTCTGGATAAATGGAGGAGTGCATGGGTAGTGCCTGAGTGATTAGACGAGTGCATAGGTAGGGCCTGGGTGATTTTATAAGTGCATGGGTAGTGGCTGGGTGATTGCTTGAATGCAGGGGTTATGTCTGGATAAATGGAGGAGTGCATGGGTAGTGCCTGAGTGATTAGACGAGTGCATAGGTAGGGCCTGGGTGATTTTATAAGTGCATGGGTAGTGGCTGGGTGATTGGAGGAGTGCACGGATAGTGCCTAGATGACTAGAGGAGTGCAAGGGTAGTGCTGGGTTATTCCATGAGTTAATAGGTAGTGCCTGGGTGATTGCATGACTGCAGGGGTAGTGCCGGAGTGATTGAAGGAGTGCATGGCTAATGCCTGTGTGATTGCATGAGTCCAGGGGTAATGTCTGGGTGATTGAAGGAGTGCATTGGTAATGCATGAGTGCAGGAGTAGTGCCTGGATGATTGGAAAACTGCATGGGTAGTGCTTGGGTGATTGCATGAGTGCAGCAGAAGTGCCTGAGTGCATGTATGACTGCATGGGCACTGATTGAAGGAGTGCATGGGTAATGCCTGGGTGAATGCATGAATGCAGGGGTAATGTCTGGATGAATGGAGGAGTGCATGGGTAGTGCCTGAGTGATTAGATGAGTGCAAAGGTAGTGACTGGGTGATTGGAAGAGTGCATGGGTAGTGCCTGGATGACTGGAGGAGTGCAAGGGCAGTGCCTGGGTTATTGCATGAGTACATAGGTAGTGCCTGGGTGATTGCATGACTGTAGAGGTAGTGCCTGAGTGATTAAAGGAGTACATGGGTAATGCCTGTGTGACTGCATGAGTGCAGGGGTAATATCAGGGTCATTGGAGGAGTGCATGTGTAATGCCTAAGTGATTGTATGATTGCAGGGGTAATATCTGTGGCATTGCAGGAGTGCATGGCTAATACCTAAGTGACGGTATGAGTGCAGGCATAATGTCTGGAAGATTAGAGGAATGCATAGTTAACACCTCGGAAAATTGCTTGAGTGTAGGGGTAATGTCTTGCTGATTGCAAGAGTGTAGGGGTATGGCCTGGGTGATTGGAGGAGTGCATAGGTAGTGCCTAAGTGATTTTAAAACATGAAGGGTACTGGCTGGGTGATTGGAGGAGTACAGGAGTAGTACCTGGGTGATTGGAGGACTGTATAAATAGAGATGGGTGATTTTATAAGTGTATGTGTACTGCCTGAATGAATAGAGCATTGTATAGATACTGCCTGGATGATTGAAAGAGTGTAAGGGTAGTGTCTGGGTGATTGCATCAGTGCAGGGATAATGTTAAGGGGATTGGAGACGTGTATAGGTACTACCTGGGTGATTGGAAGAGTGTACGGATAATGTCTAGCTGATTGCATGAGTGTACAGATAGTACCTGGGTGATTGGAAGAGTACATAGTAATGTGTCTGGGTGATGTTACAACTGTATGGATACAGGCTAGGTGATTGGAGAAATGCATGGATAGTGCATGGGTGATGGCAGGAGTGTGGGAATAGTGCCTAATTGTGTAGATCAGTGCATAGGTAGTGTTTGAAAAAATGGATGAGTGCAATAAAAGTGACTGTAAACATTACTTCATATTTTTATGCTTATTACATTATTTCATCTTACCTTCTTTATTAAAGTAGATACCAAACTCAGTGAAACTATTCTACGGTAGTTTTGTTGTCAACTGAATTTAAAATCTTTTCAAGCTTTAGTATTACTTTCTGTAATAAAAAAGTAGAAAAACTGTTATTACATATAATATCATAGTTTTAAGAACACAACATAATTTTAGAATTACATAACATATTCAGTTTCCCTTTTTTGTTGTTTTCAGATTCTACTGAATTTCACCATACATAGTGATTTCAATGTAGATCATCATATAACGGCGGGGAAAAAAATATAATCAATGTGATTGTAAAAAAAAAAAAAAATCTGCGTTGAAAATATTTACAAGTTCTACTATCTGTTTACCTATCTACAGTTTCTAAATTACATTCTTCAACTACATCAAATCATTTATTTCTCTGAAGTACATTTCTGAAATATACACTCTCATTTACATCGCGTATAATATAAAGATCAAATATATAAACTATTTCTTTCAAACACAATTTTGCAAATGCAATAACAATTAGCACAAACAATAATTCAAACAGTAATTCTTCACATCTTCCCAATAGGCCGAATAATGTTTCCAAATCCATTTGCATTGAAAATATCCAAAATAAACTCATTAATTCGTGTTCACATCTTCCCAATAGGCCGAATGATGTTTTCAAAACTTTGGCCTCAAAAATATCAGATATGAATCCGGTAATTCGAAAGGCAACCTACATTTGAATTCCAAATGGGCATCATTGCAATGTGTCCATCCTTTATTGCACTTTAAATACACAGTATAGTGTCCAGATGTTGTAGTAGGTCCATCATGGAAAATAATAGCCACAGCTTTAAAAGTTCTTCATGAAATTGATAGTTGACTTGCCCCAAAAATTGTGGTTTCCAATTTTCTTCCATTTGCTCTACAATGTTGTAGCATTAAAATGACATATTTTCCTAATCTTTCTATATATAACGTTGACAACATTTCTGATTTACAATGAGAGCATTTCATATCTTGATTAGCTGTTTTTACTAATTTGTTAAAAGACATTGATTTGCAATCTGGTATTGTCAAGTATATGAATCGTTCAGTGTCTATTTCAGTGGTAGAAGAAAATGAACACTCTTCACATTTATGATCCCATCTGTAACTTAGTCCAAACAAATTTACAATTTCTATTCCTTCATCTTCCAATACTGCAAGCATAAACATAAGAAATTCTTGTGCATCTTGATTTATATTCAGTGTAAATTGCAAAGAACCAGTACATATATATAAAAGATGCCGAATGCCAGAAGCAGAATGGATTTTAGGTCTATCACTTACCAACTTTTGAAAAATAAATGTAATAAAGAACAGAATCTTTTTTCTCGATTTTCCATAATTTCATGATGAAGATCTTCTAGATTAAATACAACATTCACAATTACATTAGCATAGCAGTTGATACGTGAACTATTTTCTAACTAGTATCCTACAATATCATCAACAGTGTCCATTTTCATTTTCTTTGCAGCTTCATCATTATCTTGAATTGTTTTCTTTTTTTGAATCTCACTAGAATGTTTGTCATATTTCCGCTTTGGACATACTTACACGTTTCTCATATATGGGATATTCACCTAAGCTAGGAGCATAAAGTCTTCTTAACATATTATACTCTTTTACACAATTTGCATCAGCACTAATCATTTTTCTCATCAATCAAATACAAACCAGATAATGTTCTTACTCGAGACAATGCAACGTATGCATTGCCCTCTTTAAACACTGTAGTTCCATTATTAACCAAAGCCCTGTCTACACTTAAACCTTGAGATTTATGAATGGTCACTGCATATGCTAAAGAAAGAGGAAACTGTTTTCTACGAACATACAAGTCTTTTACAAGCAAAAAACAAACAGCACAACGTCCAATCTGTTTTACCTCTTCAATCTGATCAAATTTAATCTTCAAAAATTCAATTCCATCTCTGTTCTGAAACTTAACAAAATCAACAACTTTTCCAGTGGCAGCTCGCAGAGGGAGTGCTGCGGGGCGGTGGGGTGGGGCGGGGGAGGGGCTGGGTGGGGGGTAGTGGAGTCGGACATACGATGGGCAGGAGTAAGGTAACAAATTAAATAAATAAAACTATACCTTGCGCTCGCTGCATTGCCAACTCGGCGATGCAGCGAGCGCAAGGTAAATAGTTTTATTTATTTATTTACTTACCTTACTCCTGCCCGTCGTATGTCCGACTCCAGTACCACCCACCCAGCCCCTCCCCCGCCCGTCTCACCGCCCGCAGCACTCCCTCTGCGAGCCGCCACTGAACTTTTCCCATTGCTCCATTTACTAAACCTTTTTCTACATCCAAATTACGTCGTACAATTACCCGACAGTTTTCACATACATATAAAGTATTTTCTAAACCAGCAGTCTTAGATACAGACTTCTCCAAAGAATACAATTTTGACTGTAATTTCTCTGAGAGAAGAATAGTAACTCCTTCGTGTTCCATTTTATCAAGGGCTTCCATTTTCACTATTGGTTGTTTTTCCAGTTTCAAAAGTTCTTGATTGAATGTAGAACACTCTTGCAGTGTTAGCATTAGGCAAACTATAGACTTCTTTTCTCCAATTTTTTTGTACATTATTTCAGGTGCAATGTTTTCATTTGGAAACAAATTCGTTAGTAGCCGACTTTGTAAAGCTTCTTTACCATGTTTTGTCAAAACACAAATTCTATATATCTTGAAGAATGTTTCCATAATGTTCATCACTTGCTTGTCGCATATTCTTAATAAGTTCTTTATATTCAAAATGAGACCAAATGTTAACATTTCCAATACTTCCCAAAGATTTCCTAGTGTCTTCAATAGCAAGTGTTTTAAAAACTGGTTGTCCTTTCACAGTAAGTTGTAGTAGATCGCTGAATACAATTACATGTTTTTCTCCAAATAAAACATCATAATCTGTTTTTAAAATCTGTTGCATTCTTAAATGTACAAAGGCAAGCATTAAGTTTGAGACCATGCTCACCTCATCAATGATCAGAAGTTTCATTTTCTTTAGTACTCTTGAGACTTCATAACAAGCTTCTCCAGATAGCTTGTGATATTCCAACTTATTTTCATGTTCAACTGGTAGCATGAGTAATCGATGTAATGTAATTCCTTTAATGTTGTGTGCTGCTAACCCAGTTGGAGCAGTTACAACACAAGATAAATGTGATTCAGTGGTTTTCTGTAGATAACTGGTCAAAACTTTAATTAAGAAACTTTTTCCTGCTCCAGCTTGACCACTGATATACATTCGAATAGGTTTAAATGATGTGCAGTTGCATTCTTTTTTTTCATGCGGTAAACCATGCTGTACCTGTTGTGTCACTTGCTGATATATTTCTTTTTGTTCAATATTTGGTTGTTCTTCCAAGTTTCCCAACTCAATAATATCCTGTTGTGCTTGTTGCATTGCCGTTTCTACTTCATTCATGGCTATTGCTGCTTCATTTTCAAGAATTGGTTGTCCAAATGGATCTTGACTTAGTGGAGCAGAATTTTGACTATCTTGAGAACTGTCTCTAGCTATTTCAGCTGCAATAGTAGTTTCTTGTTCAATCTCTTCATTTAACATTTGTAGATAATTTGGAAAAATTGTGCATTTGATGCTATCCTTACATGAATTAAAAGAATCTTCATAGCAGTCAAAATCTCCAAGTAATTCAATTTCACTATGCCAAGGCTTGAAAAGTTGCAGAAGTGCTAAATAGAAAAATTCCCTTTTATCTGGAGTTTCGCAACTAAGTTTCCTGTGGTTAATAAGATTTCCTTTGGCATGTTTTACCAAACATCCTTCACATCCAATTACTGCATATTTTTCTTCATTTATATTTTCAGTAACATTTCTCTTAAAACTGTAATGTTGCAGTACTTCATAGAGACATATGTTTTCCAGATGTGGACTTCTTTTAGGATAGTACGTATCCAACATATTCGTTTTAACAATATCTGTACTTTCTGGTTCATTCAATGCTAAGTATTCAATTTCTTGTACAGATTTCAATACTCGATTTCGTGTTGCAGCAAGACCTAGACTTACCCAAATGATTCTTCTTGACTTTGAATATAAACTTGCAGAGGTCAACCGATCCAAACATTCATAGGATCCAATCTCTCGATGGGAAAGCATCTTCAAACTAAAGCTGTACAATTTGTTACTAAGAGTCTTCTCTTGTGAAATTTCTTCCCACATTTCTTTCAACTCCGTCTTTTCAGATTTGGTTATATATGACGTAACATAGCAAGCAACAACATTCGAATTATCTGCAACATACTGAATATCCATATTTGCATTCCACATTGTCAAAATAACTGGATTGTAGTCATTAATATACTTTGATTCTTCAGTTCTTTTTATGTTGTAAGTATTCTTCGGAGATTTTCGAGTTATAGTATGCCTTACTGCTGACATGAAACTGTTGACTCTTCCTTTTGAAATTACTGGACATGGGAATCTAAAACGACATTTTGTTAAAATTTTCCCTTTGACTTATATTTCTATCAACAATATTTTCCACATCGATGACTTTGAAACCGTAAAACTTGTTGCCTAAAGTTGTTTTCTCCTCCTTCTTTTGGAATGGCACAGGTAACATACTCTTCAATGAAAGACAAAACACTTTCATCAGTATCAGCTGCAAATGTTGGTGCATTCTTGATCCATAACAGCATGTGTATATGAGGTGCACCTCTGGCTTGGTACTCCTTTCTCCAAAAGAAATCAATAACTTCTCGAAGAGGTGGATTATTTTTATTGCAGATAAAAGACTAATAGCTTGAAACCTATGATTAAAATATCTGCACACATTTACAGGATCCAAGGAACACAGTTCTTCAGCTGTCTTCAATTAAATGTTTTTTACATTTGAATTTGCTTCTCGTAGAAATTCAAGTAAATCGTCCCATGCGTATTCAGCACAGCTAAGCATAACAAACCATGTAGGGGTTGCTAAGTTTCTTAACATACATTTAAGTTCTCCGTGAGGACAACACCAATACTCATTAGTACCACGTAGACATGCTATCAAATTAATTAACTGAGATTCTAAATGATCATCTCTTTGTTGAACTTTGTCCAAAAATTCCTTTGCAGAAACATGTGTAAGATGAACTCCTGTTTTTAATATGTGGTTCACTGCATATGAAAGTCCAGACAAGTCACTTTCAACCAGAAGATGAAATAAATATGGAACACACTGTCGAAATCTTGGATCTTCTGAGTACAATGTTGTCATACGATATTCTGAAGCTGGAATCTGTACTGGTCGTTCATCATATCGTCCACCTTTTCCAGTTGGGAAGAGCTGTGGAAAACAACGAGCTTCCAAACTTTTTCCCCAAACACTCATGGGAGTTCCCTTCGCTTTCTTCATTTGGAATAATTCAATAGTGTTTCCAATCACTTCCTTTGAATGTAGAGGATGTATGCTGTAATGTTCGTAAATTTCTTCACTCCTGGAGTTGTCCACTTTTTCGATTTGGCCAGTTGAGATTTCTCTATCATCTTCTAAAGATATTTTTTGTTCTTCCACATATACATTTTTATAATAAATATTGTTTTGTACAAGATATAATGTAGCCTTTTGAAGTTTGGTGACATCTACCAACTCTTGCCATATTTTCTGACTCTTTGTTGGTACACCATTAACTAGAATAACTACAGGTTCACTTTCCTCTCTCTCTACACCAACAGTTTCAATATTTTACTTAAAATCTAAAGGTAAATACACAACTCTTACTTTTAAACCTCTTTGTAAATCTGTTGGAGGCAGCTTACCTGTTTTAGGCTCCATACGAACTATAGCCTGAAACGGGTGCACAGATTGAATAAGAATGGACTCATACGTATTTAAATCTACCAGTTCCGGAGGAATAGATACCAACTCTAGGTTATTATATACAGCTCTAGCTGGCATTTTGTTCTCTTCTAATTTGTTGTAACAATATTTACAAATACGTTGATCACTACCCAACTCAAAACGACCTTCCACCAACAAATAAGCACCAAATTGCTCCCACTTATCATTGTTTTCCTTTTCACTTTTTAAATACACATCAATATTCCTAGTTTGAGTTCTATAGTGAGTAAGTCGACAACAAATACAAACATAGTTTGGTTTTTCACAAGAAACTACCTTAAACTTTGTAATTTCTGCAAACTTCTCAGTAGTACTATCTTCCACCTCTTCTTCAACACCTACACTTATAAAACTCTCACTTTCTCTACACTCCTCTTGAGGACCAAAGAAACTAAACTGTATATCATCAGAAACAGTTTTTACATCCAATACTGAACCATGCAAAAGAGCTGTGTTTATTTCACTCAACGATAATGCAGGACTTTTTACATAGTACAATCTTCTTACTATCTTCCGCATTTCTTAATGATGTACTGCTAACATTCTTAAATGATGAAAACTACTTCGACACACTTTTCTAGAAAGACAAGCCAGAGAATGACCCTGCAAGTTAGTATATTTTCTCACTTTACAAGGATCTAGTCCTTGCAATATCTTAATCTTCTGTTTAACACTTTTATTACCATAATCTCATAAGCAATGTAGTAAAATATCAATAGATTCCTGTCGTATACTACAAATACTACTACAATCCCACTAATACACTGAAGCTTGTGTACGTCATCCTTGAACTTCTTCAGCTACTACTTCTTCTACATTTCTAGGAACCATCTTTTCTTTTTCAATTGGACAACCATTTTTAACCTCATAACAACGACCGCTGGTATCAACTGCATGAACTAATGTATTTTGTTGAAAATAGCTTTCTTCATTAAAAAAGGTTCAGTACTAGAAGTGTGCTTCCATTCACCCAAATTTGTTTTGCAAAAGTTAGTTCTATACACCAGTCTTTTTCTTTTACTTTTCTCCTTCATAAAGTGCATTGTTTTATTCATTGTTTTCATTCTCTTCAATACTAATACAAACAATCTTCTTTTCAATTCAAAAGCCTTTTCGACTACACTTTCAATCTGTTGTTTTTTTTTGTAAAATGCTGATTTTCTTTTATATTTTTTGCAATCTTTCAATACATTTTGTAGTACTCTACTTTTATACATTCTCTTTCTAATGTCGTTATATTCTTTCATCCTTCTTTCAACATGGATTGTTTTCCCATAACCTGATTTTTCATTAATATGTCCTTTTTCTGTTTCCTTCTGAATAGTTGTACTACTTTTCTTTTCACCAGTTTGAAAATTCATTACATTCTCTAACAAATTCTTTAGTTCTCTTACCAGAAGTCTTTTTCTTCAATGTCACATGTTGTACTTCATCTAATTTCTCCTTTTCTCTTTCCTTTAAATAGTACTGTTTTTTATCTTTTCTTTTCCTTTGATATTTTCTTCCCATGCTCAATCTTTATTACTAATAATGGTGAATATCTGAAAACAAAGAAAAGTTTAAATACTTTCGTTAAATAATGTAATATAATTAAAATAATTATATACAAATATTCTCATGTATAAATAAAGAAATATTTTTAATTGCATTGCAAAGCTATGTCAGACACTGCGCAATTCCTACAATTAGAAGAGATTACAACCTATTTAACAGAATCACAGAGCACAACTAAAGGATTTCTCTTCCGCTACCCAAATCAAATCTAAAGTGCAGTCTATAGTGCCTCGGTGATTGCATGAGACCTAAGGTACTGCCTGGGTGATTGGAGGAGTACTAGAGTAGTGCCTGGGTGATTGCATAAATGCATAGGTAGTACCTGAGTGATTTTATAAGTACATCGCTACTGCCTAGGTGATAAGAGTAGTATTGTGGTAGTGCCTCAGTGATTGGAGGAGTGTATAGATCTTGACAGGGTGATTGAAGGAGTGCAAGGATAGTGCCTGAGTGATTTAATCAGTGTATAGCTAAAGCATTAGTGATTGCATGAATGCAATGGTAATGTCTGGGGGATTACAAAAGTACATAGGAGGTGCCTGGATGATTGCATGAGTTCAGGG
This sequence comes from Calotriton arnoldi, assembly GCA_963921515.1. NCBI lineage: Eukaryota > Metazoa > Chordata > Amphibia > Caudata > Salamandridae > Calotriton > Calotriton arnoldi. The sequence continues at coordinate 992,308 of CAWUFW010005105.1, read as the reverse complement.
GTAATATCTGGGGAACTACAGGAGAAAATAGAAAGTACCTCGGTGATTTTATAAGTGCATCACTACTGCCTAGGTGATTACAGTAGTATTGTGGTAGTGCCTCAGTGATTGGAGGAGTGTAAAGGTAGTGCCTGGGTGATTTTATAACTGCATGAGTACTGGCAAAGTGATTGGAGGAGTGCATAGATCCTGATATGGTGATTGAAGGAGTGCAAGGGTAGTGCCTGGGTGATTGAACTAGTGTATAGCTAATGCATTGGTGATTGCATGAGTTCAGAGGTAATGTCTGGGGGATTAGAGGAGTACATAGGTAATGCCTGGGTGATTGCATGAGTTCAGGGGTAATATCTGGGGGACTACAGGAGTACATAGAACGTGCCCAGGGATTTTTTAAGTGCATCGCTACTGCCTAGGTGATAAGAGTAGTATTGTGGTAGTGCCTCAGTGATTGGAGGAGTGTAAAGCTAGTGCCTGGGTGATTTTATAACTGCATGGGCACTGGCAAAATGATTGGAGGAGTGCATAGATCCAGACACAGTCATTGAAGGAGTGCAAGGGTAGTCCTTGGATGATTGAACTAATGTATAGCTAATGGATTGGTGATTGCATGAGTGCAGAGGTAATGACTAGATGATTTGAAAAGTACATAGGTAATGTCTGGGTGATTCCATGAGTTGAGGAGTAATATCTGGGGGGTTACAGGAGTACATAGGAACTGCCTGGCTGATTTTATAAGTGTATGGGTACTGCCTAAGTGATTGGCGGAGTGTATAGATCCTGACAGGGTGATTGGAGGAGTGCAAGGATAGTGCCTGAGTGATTGAATCTGTGTATAGCTAAAGCATTAGTTATTGCATGAGTGCAGGGGTAATGTCTGGAATATTAGAGGAATACATAGGTAATGCCTCAGTGATTGCATGAGTTCAGGAGTAATATCTGGGGTACTACAGGAGTGCATAGAAAGTGCCTCAGTGTTTTTATAAGTGCATCACTACTGCTTAGGTGATTACAGTAGTATTGTGGTAGTGTCTCAGTGTTGGAGGAGTGTAAAGGTAGTGCCTGAGTGATTGCAGTTGTACTGTGGTAGTGCCTGAGTGATTGGAGGAGTACAACATCCTGAGTAGTAGCAGATTACTGAAATTACAGCACAAAAGTGAGGTCTATGACATGTTCTACACTTTTGTACTGCAGCTTCACAATTCTGTAACTACTCAGGGTGTTGGGCATACCGAAAATAAAGCATCAAACCTACACATGAATCTGTTATAAATCTCACCATATTCCTGAAACCATACATGCATATATGTCTACCTTTTGAAATTATCATCATATATAAAAGAAATAAACAATTAGACAGAACTTTACATTTGAAAGACACACCTACATTCCTGCAGTGTATTTCAAGTGTACCTTTCCCCAGACTAATAGAAAATACCCTAATCACTAATTCCTCTGCCAACATGTTTTAAACAACAGTTTTGAGCTGCAGCTTCACCATTCTGCAACTACTTATAATGTTACACCTACCCAAATACAAAGCAGGAACCCTTCACATATCTCTGCTAAAAGTCTCACCATATTCCTAAAAACATACATGCATATGTCTGTACCACAACACTATCCACACCTCAAAAATTTAGAAAACAAACTTACAATTTCAAACAAACACCAAAGATTATGTGGCATATTTCAACTCTACCTCTCTAGAGACTTAGAAAAAAAAAGCCTAATCGCTAATACCTTATGTCAACATCTTTTAAACCACACTTTTATGCTACATCTTCACCATTCTACTACTACTCACAGTCTTGAGCCTACCACATAAAAAAGCAACAACACCTCTTTGTTATACATCATGCACTTTCAAATATAAAAGACATATGAAAATACATATACAAATAAAAACATACTTCAGACACAAGTCCATGCACACCTTAAAACTTGACAGACTGTAGTTCCAATTTGAAAGCGACACATGAAATTATGCGGTATACAACAAATGTACATATCCATACAATAAAACAAACTACCATAATCACTAATCCATCTTCCAATATACATATATTACTATAAAGAATCTATTTCAAACAACATTTAACTACAATAAAACAAACTACAATACACATCTCTACATTTAATAATATATTTCAAACATTACAGTTCTTGAATAATTTTTAAAGATTAAAAATAAAGCAATTACATAATACACCTCACACATGTATAACTCACTTTCCAAATTGATTTGTACAATATGAAATATCACAAACTTATAAAAAAAAATCGTATGCACACAATCAATGTAATGCACCACTCTCAGCAAGATAAAACCAGTAATGGCAAACTTTCCCTCTCTTTCTCCACACAAATACATGTAAGTAACAAATCACACTGCTTTCTACATTATTTCAAATTGTCAAACACATTTCTATAGGTTAGACATATTAACCCTTACCAACTGACTTCTAAAAGTGCCCAAACTGGTTCTGGAATTTTTGGGAGTCGGGACTCCACCGTGCACCAACGCGGTGGAGCCGCGAATCCATACGGGAGTTCAAAAATATATTACAAATAAAAATACCACTATTTTTTAAGAACACACACTTCTAAAGATAGTAATGACTTGGGAAAACTTACTTAAATAACATATCACTTATATATAAATTACAATTCCATATTTTAAAACCACAGATAACATTCAACCCTTCCCCCATTCTGCCTAATGCCAGTTTCCATAGCAACAGTTCATGGAACATTGAGCTAAACTGACAAGTCACAAGTTCACCATATTTTCAAGCTCAGCACACAAGGTTACAAATGCAAACAGCAGGTGTGGTTGACGTTTGCAAAATATGACCTTATCCTATCTACTGTACCTTTCAAACATTTTCTACTAACCAATAAGAAACATGCTTTTTAAAGAAAGTAACATGCACCCTATTTTTAAATGAACAATGTTCTTAAATAGCCAATCAATTCTCTACTTTTTTAAAAACAGCATCTTGTCCACCATTTTACATACCTCTTATTCTACCAACTGACTACCTCAGCTACAGACATCTTTTCATTACTTCCAGACATCCCTTCAAGATGCTTACAGTATGGATTGATGGACCCAGCTATATTTTCTGGTGCAAAATATACGCTGAACGCAGAGGTAGTGACAAAGACCTAGCTTTGCAAAATATGGATATTAAATGGATTGCACAGAGAGGATTAAAGTGGCACCAATTGATGCCTTTGGTTAAAACCTTTTGCATCTCCAACCCCTGACCTCATGATTGTGCACTGTGGTGGCAATGACCTAGGCACATTGACTGGGGTAGGACTGGAAATGCTCATGAAGGATACCTTTGCACAATTGATGTTGCTTTTCCCCCAAACTGTCTTTGTATACTCTAATATATGCCAAAGACAGAAATGGAAGTGGTCAGATCAATTCTGTCCACAGATTGAAAAAGCTAGGAAGAATGTCAATAAAGCTGTTTCTGCTTACCTCAGAGACCATAGGATAGGCTCCATATATAACAACAATCTACGTTTTGATATGGATGACATCTACAGAAGTGATGGAGTACACTTCACAGATCATGGGAACAGAGTCTTTCTCAACAACCTAAAGCTGTGCATCCGCACTTACATGTAGCTACAACAAACTCATAATGAAAACAAGGGCTCTTTTTAGAACCACCCTATAGCACAATAGTAAATCTTATTCTTATTTAGACATACATACTTTTTTTTAAAAATTGAGGATTTGAGAATCCGTCGCGTATTTGCAAAAGCATGAATTCAATGTACTACAACACAACACACTTTTCAAGTTTAACTATCAATTTTTAATTTTATATATTTTTAACAACTCTATCAATTGTAATCTTGTCATTAACTTCAATCACAGTACCTCTTTAAAACAACTTCACAAATACAACACTACCTTCTAAATTATATACTACTAAATTATTTAGTTGAGGTGAATTCGTGAATCCAACGCGACGTTACACGGGGGGCGTGCTGAGAGCCGTGGGGGGAGCATTTAAACATGTTTTTAGTGGGATAGCGCTGCTCATTGGATGGTGGTAAAATGTGGCAGGAGTGTTCACGTTAGATAATGAATGTAAAATGAATTTGGTTGCATATAGGTCTGAACAGTAAATCTAAATGGCATTTTTTTAACCTTGTAGTGAAACCCTGAAGAAGGGCTACGGAAGCCCGAAATACATTCGGTAAAACATGACTAACTGCCAAGGATGAATTATGTATTCCTGCGTACCCCAGAAAAAGGCCTGGATAGGCACATCTGTTGCATGAGAAATATTGGAAAACATAAGCATCTTACATGTGAATTGAGAAAGAAAAGAGCAAAAGAATTTTGGAGTACATGGAATAAAGATTATTAAATAAGGACAAGTTTGCGTAATTTTTGTACACAGTCACTAATTAAGCAATGTGCCTGGCAAGGAGCGCTACATCGCTCCAAGGCTGATGATTTTCAATGTGCGTGCTACAAGGACAAGGCACGCTAACCCAGGCTGCACGCGAAAAACTAAACAATTTCAAACCAAATGGAATCAAGGTATTGGAAAGGTGTGCATTCTATTTCCCCCCATTTCAGATACAGTCATTAGTTCTGCCCTGCTGATAGTTTGCACCCTGGATTATCGATTGAAACAAGATAAATGGATATGCATTCACATGTAAGGTGACACAGCAACATCACATCCATGAAGCGGAAACTCTTGTCATGACGGACGATCTAATATATTGCCACAGCAGACCTTTCTTCTTGGATTTTTTACGATGAATATCAAATGCAAGAACTTTAAAATTGTTAAAGTGTTTAAACTCAAATGTCATGTTCGTATGAAAAGCAATGTAAAACTAGACACTTAGGGGCATATTTATGTTCCCTGGCGCATCCCTGCATATCATCAGGGATGCGCCAGGGAAAATCTGCCGGCGGAAGGTTGGCGCAGTGCTGAAGTTGTGTCGCAAGCGCGACGCAACTCCAGCACTGTTCCAACCTTCCCTATCCCTAACATGGTGCGTCAATCCTTACGCCTGCTTGAAGCAGGCGTAAGGATTTGACGCACCAGCGTCGGAAAAGTGACTGCGTGAAATCTTGTAGATTTCACTACGTCACTTTTCCGAGGCGTTCCTGCGCCGGAACGCCCCCCCCTGTGCCGGTACGCCCACATGAAACCTGACGCAGGTTTCATGTGGCGCAGGGGTTTACTACGTGACGCATCTCCCTAGATGCGTCACGTTGTAAATATAGCGCAACGCGGCGCATGGTTTGCGTCACCGCTGCCTCACATGCGTGACGCAACAGCGGCGCAAAAGTGGCGCAAGGGGCTTGTAAATATGCCCCTTGGTGTCTTGAGAACAGAGTTGGAAGACTGGGGCATATGATTCATTAGATTTGGGGAGTTTAGATAGCAGCAGTTGTGTAAAATCAGTCACAAAGGAGTGGTATTATAGTAGGTTTGGGTATTTTCTTGGGGTGTCAAAAATGGTGATTTATGGGATTTGTATTTCTGAGGGTTGAAGATTTGAATGGGTGGGTAGAAGCGATTGGTTCAATAGCAGGGTGTGGTTATGTTGCACGAGTTACTAAGGGTAGAGACACATAGCAGGTGTGAATGGAATATTTTTCACAGGAGTAACGGAGAGAGTCACGAGGCGAGTGCACTGAAATGGAGGACGCAGGCACATGAGTAAGTTTTGGGTGGTTTTGGTTGTGAGCACGGTGGATTCAAGGTAGTTTTGAGTATTTGTTGATGGTGAATTTTTATGGGCGTGATTTTGTATAGGAACATGGAGGTAATAAGATTTAAGGGAGAAAACTTTGGAAGAATCTGCTTTGCGCACATTTTTGTTGCATTTAAACACGTTTTTAGTGGGATAGCGCTGCTCATTGGATGGTAAAACGTGGCAGGAGTTTTCACATTAGACAATGAATGCAAAATGAATTTGGTTGCATATAGGTCTGAACAGTAAATCTAAATGGCATTTTTTTAACTTTGTAGTGAACCCCTGAAGAAGGGCTACGGAAGCCCGAAATGCATTGGGTAAAACATGACTAACTGCCAAGGATGAATTATGTATTCCTGCATGCCCCAGAAAAAGGCCTGGATAGGCATATCTGTTGCATGAGTAATATTGGAAAACATAAGCATCTTACATGTGAATTGAGAAAGAAAAGAGCAAAAGAATTTTGGAGTACATGCAATAAAGATTATTAAATAAGGACAAGTTTGCAGCATTTTTGTGCACAGTCACTAATTAAGCAGTGCGCCTGGCAAGGAGCGCTACATCGCTCCAAGGCTGATGATTTTCAATGTGCGTGCTACAAGGGCGGAGCATGCTAACCCAGGCTGCACGCGAAAAACTAAACATTTTCAAACCGAATGGAATCAAGGTATTAAAAAGGTGTGCTTTCTATCTCCCCTCATTTCAGGGAACCCCAATGCCCCCACAGTCCCAGCTGGCTCCCCGCCTCCTTCGGGAGCCGGCATTGCTTTTGGGCAAGGGAAGATGCTAACATGCAGCTCCCCTTTCCCAAAAGCAATTCTGCTTTGCTTCTTGGAAGCGAGAGCAGGTTTCCTGTTCTCGCTTCCAAGAAGCTCCCACCCTGCCATAGCAAACGGCAATGTCCCGGGGGTGTGCACCCCGGAACATTGCAGGAGCTGGCCCTGGGCGGTGGCGGTCCCCAGCGCCATGGAAGGCTCCAGGAGGGGGGCCGCGCAGCCCCCCTCTCAACATTTGTGTAGCCCCAGGGAGGTGGTGGTCCCCGGGGCCGGGGTCAACAACGGACCCCCGTATTCTAATTTGTGTATGCCCCGTGGAGGTGGTGGTCCCCGGGGCAGCATGGGGAGCAGGAGCCCCCCCCATGCTATTTTATTATTTTAGCCCCGGGGAGGTGGCGGTCCCCACGGGCCCCCGCTTCATAATTGGACATTGCCCTCGGGACCTGGCCCACCCGGGGGCTTATAGAAAATGAAGCGCGGGAGTCCACGCTTCGTTATTTTTTCATTTTTGTTGGCCGGATTCACGCACCCAGCGCGAATTCGACCGATTTGTTTTAAAAAATTGCTTTTTTTGGCCCTGGTGGTCCTTGTGGGACCCCCTGAGCAGGCCTAGGGGGTCAGGGTGTTTCTACCCTGCCCCCTTTTCTTGTTTTTTATCTTTTTTCTACTGTTTTCTTGTGACCCAGTTACCGAGTCACAAGATGGCTGCCAACACATTCTGGTTTGGAGTGTGGGCAGCCAATCGGAATGAAGCTCGTGCTCGGGAGGGTTCGCAAATCCTCCTCGGTGCTCAGATATATACATTTTTATTTTTTGAATTGCAAAAGGCCCATACCTCGACCTGCAAAAGGCGGACCTGCAAAAGGTGGACCTGCGGCGCTAGACAACTGGCCCCGAGAGGAGAGAAAGCCCGCTTTTGCAGGTCGAGGTATGGGCACTACAATCAGTTTTTCCCGCTTGCACAACCCACATGGGTAATACATTTTTAATTTGTTGATGGCACATGGAGGCACCCACTGTGGCTTGATTGTGGGGACTATGAGGACCAGAATGCAACATTGCACACGCCCACTGGGGCGTGACTGGGCTTATTACTTAATTAGTTCCCAAACGGCTCCTGTGACTCTCACTACTTGCCAGTGATCAAGGACGAAGTTGCATCTGAAACACGTATGGCGATCGAAAATGATGAAAGAAGGGAGCTGCTTGTTTGTGCAACCTGTAAATAAAATGAAGGAACAAACCTTTCTCTGTGTGGCGTCTTCGCCTGGGCAATAACTTTTGTTGGATGTGTAGCTGTACACCTAACCGCGAGGACGCCCTGCTGCTTGAAGGCGGACCTGCGGCGCTAGACAACTGGCCCCGAGAGGAGAGAAAGCCCGCTTTTGCAGGTCGAGGTATGGGCACTACAATCAGTTTTTCCCGCTTGCACAACCCACATGGGTAATACATTTTTAATTTGTTGATGGCACATGGAGGCACCCACTGTGGCTTGATTGTGGGGACTACGAGGACCAGAATGCAACATTGCACACGCTCACTGGGGCGTGACTGGGCTTATTACTTAATTAGTTCCCAAACGGCTCCTGTGACTCTCACTACTTGCCAGTGATCAAGGACGAAGTTGCGTCTGAAACGCGTATGGCGATCGAAAATGATGAAAGAAGGGAGCTGCTTGTTTGTGCAACCTGTAAATAAAATGAAGGAACAAACCTTTGTTGGATATATATATATATATATATATATATACATATATATATATATATATATATATATATATATCGCACGACAAGGGATCCAAGGAAGAAATCCACACGAGCCCACTTGAAAACAGAAGCAATTTATTCACTGTTGTGGCAACAAGGACGACGCGTTTCGACCACGTCCGTGGTCTTGATCGTGGTAAGAGTTGCTGTGAATAAAAAAGCGGCGGCGTCCGCTCGTGGCGAGCCCCAACCCGCATGGAAGGGCATTCCAAGATGCCACTTTGCTGTTAGATATATATATATACCCCTGAACCCTAAAAATTCCCTTATCACCCCAAAATTACCTTGCCACCCAAAATCCCCATGCCCACCCTAAACCCTAAAATTCCTCTACCTCCCTAAAACCGATACTGTTGGACTTGGCCCTTTTTGCAGGGTTATCCCCAAACTTTTTGCTTCTTCCTCCTATTTTTTCCTGACCTGTTGTTGTTGGTTTTAGGACTCTGGGCACTTTACCACTGCTAATCACTACTAAAGTGCATATGTTCTCTGTGTAAATTGTGAACATGATTGGTTATCCATGATTGGCATATTTGACTTACTGGTCAGTCCCTAGTAAAGTGCACTAAGTGGGCCAGGGCTGGTAAATCAAATGCTACTAGTGGGCCTGCAGCACTGATTGTGCCACCCACATGAGTAGCTCTGAAAAGGTAACTCAGACCTGCCAATGCAGTGTCTGTGCGCAGTTGTTAACTGCCATGTTGACTTGGCAAGTGCACCCTCTTGCCAGGCCCTAACCTTTCCTTTTCTTACATGTTAGTCACCCCTATAGTAGGCCCAAGGTACTCCCTGGGCAGGGTGCAGTGTATGTGAAAGGTAGGACATGTACTGATGTGTGTAACATGTCCTGATAGTGAAATATTGCCAATTTCGTTTTTCACTATTGAAAGGCTATCTTGCCCCATAGGACAGAATGGGGAATGCTTTGTAACATTTTACAAGCATATCTTCCCATAGGGATAAGATAGAAAAATAAAGTTTAGACTCTCTGAACTCATAATTTAATAACACATCTTTTTCTGAAGATGGTTTTTAAATTGTGTGTTTGAAAATGCCGCTTTTAGAAAGTAGGCATTTTTTTGTTTAACCATTCTGTGTGCCTCTGCCTGTTTGTGTATTGACTGTCTGGTTTTGGAGTGACAGGGGTTGGGGAGGTGCATTCTTTCAGACAGCCACCGGGGGGGGTGGTTGATGTGTGTCCTGCCTTTCCTGAATGAGTCAGGGCTGGGCTGAATAGACCTGGGCTGCATTCAGAGTAGGGGGAGGAGTTCTCACTAGCACCTGAATAGGCCAGGTCTGCACTTAGAGTGGTGGGAGGAGATTTCCCTTACACCTGAATTGGGTCTGTCTGCCTTACACAATGCTGTCTCCACCTCCTGCCAGGCAGCTGCACCAGAGAGGACAGAACTGGTTTGGACTTGGCTCAGAGACCCGTGCACAAAGAGAACAAAGACATTTTGGGGTATAAGTATTAGACCTAAAACCCCTGAACTTTAGACTACTTCTGGAATCAAGAGGACCCTTTGCCAAGGAGAAGAGCTGGAGAAACTGAGGAGAAGTACTGCCCTTGCTGTGTGTCTGGGGTTGGCCTGCAGTTGCTGTTTCTGCCAAGGAAAGGAGAAGGACTTTGCTGTGTGCTGTGTCCCCTGCTTGAGGAAAGTCTCCAAGGGTTTGAGTAGAGCTTGCCTCCTGTTTTGAAGTCTCAGGAACACAAAGACTTCCCCTCAGCTCCCCTGAACTTCCTTGCTGGGAGTTCTGACCTGCCAGGAGTGCCTGTGGCTGTGTGTGGCCTCTGGAGGTTGTTTCTGCTACTGGGAGCTGGAAAGCAACACAACAACAACAAGAAAATTGACGCATCGCTCTTCTTGCGACAGTTTTTCCGACGTAATGCTGTGGTGCGAGAAGAATCTCCCCGCACCGCCGCACCGCTGCTGAAACCGACACAGCGCATCGAGGGATCGCGGCTGAAGAAATCGACGCAGCACCGCTCGACGCCGCCGCATTGTTCGACGATGCATCCCGGATTTCCACACATCATCCCTGTGTGGCAAGGTTTCCCCGACGCATCACCCGCGGATCGGAGTCATCTCAGAATCGATGCATCGCTTCCCCCTACAGTCGGACCCGACGCACCACTCCCCTGTGTCCAGCGGAACTGTCGCATCGCATCCACGAAGGTCTCAGGAATCGACGCATCTCTTTGTTTTTCGACGCTTCCCATCGCTGCGGCTGTTTGGCTTGGTGAATTTTGTTGCAACGACAGGTACTTTGCAAGAAATCACGCATCCATAGTTTTCAATGGACTCAGTTGCTAAACCCTTTTGAAAGTCATTTTTCTTAATACTTGTATGTTGGATTTTTGTCGTTTTGGTCTTGTTAAGTTTAGGTTAAGATACTTTATTTTTCTAAACCAGTGTGGTGTCCATTTGTGGTGTTATCACTGTGTTACTGTGAGTGTAGGTACAAATACTTTACACATTGCCTTTGGGATAAGCCTGTCTGCTCGTGCCAAGCTACCAAGGGGGTGAGCAGGGGTTATCTAAAGTGTGTATCCCCCTTACCCTGACTAGAATCAAGGGCCCCTATTTGGACAAAGGTACCTACCTCTGCCAACTAGAGACCCCCATTTCTAACAGATACCCACCCTAAACCCTAAAAATTCAAGTATCACCCAAAAACTCAAACCCACCCTAAACCCTAATCATTCTCTTGCCACCTAAAAACCCATACCCACCCTAAACCCTAAATATCCCTCTACCACCCTAAAACCCATACCCACCCTAAACCCTAAAAATTCATGTTCCACCCAAAAACCCATACCCACCCTAAACACTCACACAACCACTTACAAACCCTTTCACAAACACAGTCATTCACTCACTCACTCTCCAATACAACCATTCACACACCAACTCACTTAATCAAACACTCACTCAAGCAGCCACTTACTCACCCATAGCCACTCACACACACACTCACTCAGCAACATAGTCACTCACACACACACTCACGCACACAGCTACTCAGATAACTACTTATACACCCATACAGCCACTCATGCACCCATACAGCCACTCACACACCCACTAAACCACTCAGATTCCCACTCACACACCTATACAACCACTGACACAACCACACACACACCTACAGACTTAGTCAGAAACCCGCTCACTCATCCAAACAGTCACTCATGCATGCACTCACACACCCATGCAGCCACTTACACATCAACTGACACACTGATGCAGACAGTCACACACCCACTCAGATCACACGTTAGACATAGTTTCACTCATTAGTAGTACAACTAGTATTTTAATCTTACTTTTGTAGGAGGTAAGTATATATGTTTAGCAGCCATAAACTCTTCAAATTACTTACACACTTGATGACATCATAAGTGATGTAATTAGAAATGTTATCAGTGTTGTCCTCAGCGATGTCACTGACCATGTCAGGAGTAATGTAATATGTGAGGTCATAAGCAGTGCATTGTGGGGCGTAAGTTGTTTTTAGCTGCTGAATTTCTATGGACTCTTCCCCCTCTACCTCCCCATTATTCATCCCAAGCCTCCTCCTATTGCTCTGAACTAAAAAAAAAAAAAGAAATTCTAGTCCCCTCCATCTTCTATCCCTCCACTATTCCTTTTCAATCCAAATAACAGACTAACATGCCCACCGCTCAAATTAATTTCATATTTCCCTATATTAATTCCCCACTAATCCTTTTGGGTTTTCTTTTCCGGAGTAGCGTGCTACTCGCCGAAAAAACAATTCAGTGCCTTGTCAGAGGTAGTAAGTGCTATATAAATGCAATTACAATTACAAATCTGACCTTTGTACCTCAGTGAATTTCAATGTTTTTTAAAATTCTATTTCCTAACTATAATGTCCCTGTAACCTTGGGTTTTTTAATTGAATTTCTAAAGTTTTTAAAATTCTTTTTCCTAACTGTAACGTCCCTGTAACCTTTGTTTTTCTACATGAATTTCTAAGTTTTTGTTTGCAGAGTGATGGAGAAAGGGGGCAGGGTCTCTGACAGCTCACAGCAATGTCGCTGTGTGGGACTTACTGGAGGTAACAGGAGGGGTCTTGACCCCCAAGGAACCTCAGCATCCAAGAGGACTTCATCCCCCAACTAGCAGTGTGCCAGAAGGCGTATTTTCAGAGTGGTGGAGAAAGGGGGCAGGTCCTCCGACCAGCTCTTAGCAATCCAGCTGTGTGGGTCTAACTGGAGGCAACAGGAGGGGCTCCTGGCCCCCAGGACCCTCAGCATCCAAGTGGACTACATCCCCCAACCCGCAATGTGCCAGGAGGTGTGTTTGCAGAGTGGTTTAGAAAGGGGGCGGGACATCTGATGACCGATTAGCAATCCCGCTGTGTGGGACTTACTGGAGGTCACAGGAGGGGCTGTTGGCCCTAGGGACCCTCAGGAGCCAAGAGCACTATCCGCCAACTAGTGGGGTGCCAGGCGGCACGTTTGCAGAGTGGTGGTGAAAGGGGGTGGGGCTTCCAGCAACTTCCCCGTGGTCAGCCTTTTTAAAAAACTATTTTTCTTTAATAAGGGGAGGTGTGGGCCACGTGGCTCCCCTTCCCCGGGACTAGGCTTTTTTGTAATGGTGGAGGGGGGTCGCGCAGCAACCCTCCCCAGCAAATGTTGATCCTGGGTACCCCATTCCCCAGGGCCCGGGCTTTTAAAAAAAAGATTTAAATAGGGGAGTGGGCTGAGAGCCCCCCTTCAAGGGCTGATTTTGGCCCCAGGGACACCACCTCCCAGGGCCGGGCCTACTTGTAATAGGGGGGCTTTCTTTAATTTTTTTAATACTGCCGGGGGAGGGTCCACACTGCCCCCCTACCCTGGCTGATTTCCTCATCCCCGTGGCCCTGGCCATTTTTCTGTGGGTGCTCCACTGGGACTGTGGAGGAACCTGAAGGCCCCCGCGGTCCCTGCCGGCTCCCAGCCTCCTGTGGGAGCCGGCATTGCTTTCAGACATAGGGAGATGCAATCCTACTACGCTTCCAACGAGAGCATTTCTGATTGCTCGTTTTCTGGAAGTGGAGCATTTACTGTGGTTTGGCGGGAGTGGTAAAGCTCCTGCCAAGCCACAGCAAACAGCTACGTCCCATGGGTGGGCACCCCAGGACATAGCAAGAGCCAGCCCTGGAGGGTGGGGATCTCCAGGTCCATATATGGCTCCAGGAGGGGCCCCCCTCCTTTCTTCTTTTAGGGCCTGCCCTGGGGAGGTGGCGGTCCCTGGGGCCGAGAACAGCTCGTCAGGGGCCCAACTGAGCGCAACGGAGGCAAAGGCGCATATGGCAGCATGCGCCTGATGTCTACAGAGACGGCTGACTGGGCCACAGCTTCAGCAGGCCCCGAAGTAAGGAAGAAGGCCGGAGGGGACCATGTAGGCCTCACAATGCCCATGGACCCACAGCGCGCATAGAGATATTGGGCACAGGATAAGTATGGACGGTGAGCCATTCCTGTAGGAAGCAGTGTCCCCCGCATCCCAGTGCCTCTCCTACAACGTTCGGGGGCACTCAATGTATGCCAGACACTGCCGGGCAAGAAGAGAGGAAGTCCAAGTGTAGCCTCAACAAAGGGAGCAGCGGTCGCATTGGGAGTGCGCTCCAGACCGGAGAGGCCTACTGCTGAGAAACCAGAGGTAGAGAACACATCGCAGTTTCTTAGACTGGGGCCCCTCTAGCAACAAGAGGGCGCATGGGCAGACAAGCCAGAGATAGGGCAATGGATCACCGGCCCTTAGCCTACTCCCCCTACAGCAAGAGGTTCCATGCACATTGATAAACAATAGCTGGCGCCCATTCAGGATATGGAGACGGACCGCAGGGGTAAGTTGCTCCAGCGACCCGAGGTTGGGGAAAAAAGCACTAAATCTACGCAACATCACACCAACAGCCACATAGCGAAGGCGTCCGCCAGAGTAAAAAAAGGCGGCTCCATCCAAGAGATGCTCCTGAAAACGGGGGTCTGCAAGGAAGGGGAGAATAAGAGTGGACAGAGCAGAGCGACCTCCCCAACCACAGAAGACCCAAAGGCGCCAGTCACTCCTCCCTATCTAAAAGCCTTGTTTTCGGGGCTAAGGGATGACCTTCTTGCTGTCAAGAAAGACCTTACAGGAGAACTGCAGGCCATTAGAAAATAAGTTACCGACATTGGCGATAGAGTAGATGCCCTAGAGGAAAGAGACACTTCCTGAGATGAAGAAATAGAAAAGATGCAGCAGGAGATCATTCCTCTTTCTGAGCAACAACTGGACCTCCAGGCCCATGCGGAGGATTTGGAGAATCATTCCAGGAAGAACAACATTTGCATACGTGGGGTGACACAGGATGCAAAGGGAGAGAAATTTGAAGCATACGTAATAGGAATGTTCAAACATATCCTGGGTGACGCGTGACCAGAAGAGATCCGCCTGGACCAGACCCATAGAGTGGGCAGCTGGGGACCTGGGAAATCTCGCTCACTAGACATTTTAACGTGTGTCCACAGCTTCTCCGTAAAGGAACAGATTCTTAAAAAGGCACAGGAAACACAAGTGGTAGAGTACCGAGGCCAGACGGCACATCGATTTCAGGATCTCTCAGTTTCCACACTTCAAAAACGGCGAGAATTCAGGCCGGTCACTATGTTCCTGCGGGATAAGAAGGTGCCCTACTCCTGGGGTCATCCCTTTCGACTGGTGTTTTGTTGGCAGGGTCAACTCAGACAGTTGCGCTCTCTCTCTGAAGCATGTGAGGGGCTACAACTAGAACAACCAGAAGTACCACGCTTGCACGCAAAAACCACAGGGCAGCAGCAAGAGAGGGAGGGGAGGTGGAGGAGAATTCCCAAGGTACGCAAGGGCTCGAGCCCAGAGCCAGAGGCCATGGCAGCCGAGAGGAAAGCAGTGCTGGACAGGCTAGCGGAGGGCAACTCAACAGGCGCACCAGCCTGAGGTCTCAGTTGAAGATAGAAGATAGAACAGCTGGCGCTGGGTGGGGGGGACTCTGAGTACACAAGACGGTGCAACCCAACCAGAAAGCGGCGTGGACCCCGCGAAAGACTTTTACCACTGGAAACGAGATTGCGGATCCTACTCCATCTCTACACTAGGGACTCTTGTTGTTTATTATTATTGTTTAAGGGTTTGTTATGAGTGCCTGCTACTCTTTTCTAGCATCCTTAGATAGGGCAGCGATTCACGGGGGCTTAGGGGGGCAGGGGAGGGGAATATGTCTGGTGCATCTGGGAGTCGCGCGGGGGCTAACTATGACTGCGAGACCTGGGAAACTGAGAGTGATCACTCTCAATGTTAAGGGCCTAAATAGCCCAGTAAAAAGAAAATCGATACTATCCTATCTCGAGCACACACGGGCAGACATTTGTTTCTTACAAGAAACACGTCTCCTACGTGGAGATTGGAACAGACTTAGGTCCCGTGTCTTTCCACAACAATTTTTCTCCTCTATGACACATAAGGCAGCGGGTGTAGCCATTTTGTTCTCACGCACTTTTACGGGGAAGGTGGGGTTGAAGGTGGCAGAGATTAAGGGACGTCTATTGGGGTATCGAATACACATAGGATCACAATCCATAACCCTGGGTTCTATATATGCCCCAAACAAGAACCAAGAGCAGTTTCTTCATGAGGCCATTGGGGATCTGATGGCGACACCAGATAGGTGGGTGATTCTAGGAGGCGACTTAAACCTAGTATTTCATAATGGCATTGATCGTTCTACTCACCGACAACAGGGGCTCTTAGCGCTGGGGCCTCAGTTGGGTGCAAGAGCTGGGACTGAGGGATCTGTGGAGAGACAAGCACCAGACCTCAAGAGATTACATGTTTTATTCCCATGCTCATAGAATGTATGCCAGATTAGACTACTTTCTGGGGTCCAGGGAGGTACAGGAGGCATTATTATCGGTGGAGATAGATCCCCGGACCCTCTCTGATCATTCTGCGGTCACTCTGGACCTTGCGCTCCCACTTCAGAGCCAAATGCCAAGAACCTAGAGGCTAAGGGAGATATTTTTGGGCCGCCCAGACACAGCTGAGCAGGTGGGGAAGGCCATAAGGGACTACCTAACAGTAAATGACACCCCTGAGTCCTCCCCGTGATGATATGGGACGCCTTGAAGGCAGTTATCAGGGGCGTACTGATAGCAATATCAGCAGCGGATAATAAGACACGGCGTGCCACCAGGGCAAAGCTTCAGGAGCAAGTTCGGTAACTGGAGTGTATCCACCATCGCACCGGGGCTACCATGATATGGAGGCAGCTAGAGGTAGCATGGAAACAGCTAGCGGCCCTAGACCTTGATCACGCAGAGTGCTCAATCCTACACCTCAAACATGCATATTTTACAGGGGGAAACATGTGTGGAAGGATGCTGGCAAACAAATTAAAGGGGCAACGCCAGGCTGATACAGTAGAGGTTTTGCTCTCAGACACAGGGGAGGAGATAGCTGGGGATAGGGCAGTGACCGCACAGTTTGGCGAATTCTACACAGCTTTATACATGGCACAGGATCTCCCATCTGAGCCCATTAGGGAGTATTTGGAGAGAACTTGCTTCTCCAGACTCATGGCAGATCAGGGGATGGAACTGAATGCACCCATATGAATTGAAGAGGTCATATCCGCGATAGCCAGGTTACAGTCTAATAAGTCCTCAGGTCTGGACGGTTTCTCAGCTATCTTCTTTAAAACGTACTGTAGCTTACTGGCTCCTCTTCTCACGAAGGTGTTTAACGCAATCACGGACATGTTGACGCTCCCCCCGTCAAAGCTAGAGGCCTCAATTACGGTACTTGCGAAGTGGGACAAAGATAGGAAAGTTTGCAGATCCTATAGGCCCATCTCCCTCTTAAATGTTGATGCAAAGCTGTTCACAGGGATATTTGCAGCACAACTGATTGAGCCAGACCAGTCTGGCTTTATATCTAATAGACAATGCCCTGACAACACCAAAAGGATACTGCACCTCATAGACAAGGCGTCCCGTTCCCAACGAGAGATTATGCTTTTCTCGATAGACGCTGAGAAAGCATTCGATAGGGTGCATTGGCCCTACCTGAAGGAGGTTTTAGCCCACTTCGGGATAGGAGAGATATTTCGAGCCTGGATCCTTAGACCCCGAGCCTCAGTGTGGGTGAATGGCAGGAACTCTGACAGTTTTCCAATTCGCTGCGGTACATGGCAGGGCTGCCCTCTCTCCCCTCTCCTGTTTGCGCTCTACATGGAGCCATTTGCACAGAGAGTGCGAGACTCAACAGAGGTAAAGGGGGTGCAGTTTGGAGGCGAAGAACATTTGATCACTCTCTAAGCGGACGATGTATTAGTCTCCCTAGAGGATCCTCGATCCTCCCTCCCGGGCTACAAGAGGTCGAGAACTTCGGTGCAGTGTTAAGCTTGACGGTATCCCGCAATACGCGAGACTACCTTACCCAGAAGTACTCGATCAGCTGGAGGCCAAGTATTCGCTATTTGGGCATTCAGCTATCTCCGACGATCCAAGAGACGGTGACATTAAACTACAGAGAATTGGTGGATAGAGTCAAATCGAACTTACTTTGCTGGCAACCGACCTCGCTATCTTGGTTAGGGCGAGTGGCAGCTTTAAAAATGACAGCTCTTCCTAGAATATTGTACATGTTTTTGACTTTACCTCTTTGGCCCCCTTCTGGGGCAATTCAAGCCATGTAGAGGGCCTTCCAGACCTTTGTCTGGGCGAACAGACGGCACCGGATGAAGCAAAACTTGAGCTGGCGTAGCCCCAGGGAGGGGGGCCTGGGTATTCCAATCCTATGGCGGTACTTTCAAGCAGCCAAACTCAGATACATGGTGGAGTGGACCCGTGCGGAATCCAAAAAAAAGGGCTGTTCATGGATAGGGCATTGGCGGGCTCCTCCCTCTGGAAGATTCCTTTTTTGAGGAAGGTGGGCCATCCCCCTTGCTTATATATCTCAGCAGTCACAGCGCCATTGCTTCGGGTATGGAACACAGTGGGGATGTCGAATGGCCTTACCTCATTCCCCACGCCGCTAACTCCAATATTAAAGAATCCAGACTTCACTCCAGGGATGAATCGTAGGGCTTTTGAGGCCTGGCAGAGACCCGAGTGCAGATCTGCGAGACACCTTTTCAACACAGAGGGGCCTATGCTGTTTGATACACTGAAAGCAGACCTGACCCTTCCCGAAGAAGAGAAGTCCCATTACACACAGATTAGACATTGGGTTCTTGACCCCACAATGAGGGAGGCAGCACAAAGACACCTCACCAACTTCGAGAGATGGCTCCTCGGAAAGGACACGGATAAACGTATGGTCTCCAACCTAAATAAATTCCTGATGGGCCCAGAACTGAGGACAAAATCTCCCGCCCAACAGCGATGGGAACACGAGCTGGGATGCCATATAACACAGAGAGAGTGGTGATACATATATTATAGGGCACGCCACACAACACCGAACACCTCTAGCATGGAGACAGCAGTAAAGATTGCCACATATTGGTACTGGACCCCGGTACGGCTATATAAAATCAATCCAGATAGAGGGGATATGTGTTCGAGATGTAAAAATTCTCCTGAGACCCTGGTTCACATCCTATGGGAATGGCCAGAATTAATGCCTTTTCAGGAAGAGATCCTAACAGAAATAAATACTCACTTCGACACTCAACTCCCTAGATTTCCCTCCTTCACCTTGCTGGGTCTTCCTAACCCAATCACTTATCCACTATGCTCTAGACGGGGCAAACACATCACATTGGCTCTCCGAGCTGCCCACCAAGCAATACTAGCCCTGTAGGGTACTGAAAACGTTCCATCAAGGCTGGCCTGCCTACATCGTATTTGGGATCTGCTGGCTATGGAGAGGCTGGCAACGATATTCGACCCGGGGGGGGGAGTATCTATCGAGACCTGGCGCCCTTTCATAGCACTTCTCTCACAAGAATTCACAGAGCTAACATGCCCTAGATACCTCAGGCTACTACGTTTGACGGAACCTCCCGCCTCCTAGCTCCTTCCAGATTAGACATTTTAGTGACTTTCTATAGGATACACCTTAAACACAGCTGGCACCCTAGGGGGGAAGGGGGTTGGATAGGGGAGGGGGTGGGTATTAGGGGTATGTTTTGTATTAAAAGCTGCAAATGCGCTGAGTGAGCTGAATGTTGAAGCCACCTCAGATTTGTAACAATGATTTATACTTTGATACACAGCACAATAAAACAAATTTAAACATAAAACAACAATTCAGTAAATAATTAAGACACAAAACACAATAAAAATCCAAAACCAATTTATAATATTAGGAAATATTTCTATCTTTAAAATGACACCAAAATGAAAATAATCCAATGTAGGGAACCAGAGATATGATTTTTTAAATAATTAGCATTATATAGCACATAGAAACCGATAGCGCCTATTGGGACATCTGGTCGCGCTGAAAGTTTCAGGCTGACCGCGATGGAACCTTGCGTGGCTACCCCTCGCTGTAGGTCTCGGTCAAAGTTTTTACCTTCTGACTTAGAAACGTTTCTGGAGCTTTTCTTCCCGTGGTCCTTCGAAGCTCTCAGCCAGTCCAGATTCGGTAAGGGTTCACCGGCTTGCTTTGCGATGAGCTCCCGGTCAAACTTATGGAAGTCACACCTCCGGAGCTTTTCCAGCGGGATGAACCATGGATCCAGGCCGGCTCATGATTGAAGGTAGGCGGCTTGGCTCCCGCAGTTGGTCCCGGTCTCCTTTTCTGCATTCGGATTTTATGGAGCTTTTTCTTCACCAGGCCGGATTCGGTGAGGGTTCGCCGGCTTGGGTTTCAGTCTACTCCTGGACCTCGGGAGCTTTTCAGCGGGACGAACCTGGAAGGCAAGCCGGCTCGCGTTGAGGGTCACAGGCTTGGCTGGCCCGGTCGAGTAGGTCCACTTATGGAGCTTTTTTCCAAAGTTGCTCCAAACTTCTTCAAACCTCTGGAACTTGTTCCTGAAGTTTCCCAAAAGCTCCCATAGTGTCCAAAACTTACACCAAAGGTCTGGACTCTCCACGATGGTCCTAGAAAGTTTGGGACCTCAGTTCCCACAATCAACTTGGACAAAACCCTTACAAATACACTGGTATTTCTCCAGCCTGTGGATTCTTGGTGGTGATGGTCCAGGTGAGCTCTGTTAACCTGTAGCTTGCAGGGAGTCCACTCTTTAGTCCTTTTGAGGCAAGGTAAATCAACAGGGCTGTAGTTCCAGATTGTGCAACAGGCACAATCCTCAGAGTGCAGGACCTAGTTGGCACAAATCAAGCTCCTCAGCAGGAACCTTTCTTCTCTCAAGTTTCAAGCATCAGATCTGAGAGGCCCTCTCAGATACTTATTCCAAGTTCTCTGGGTCAAGCAGGAGGTCACTCCTGTCCAATGAGGTGCAGGGCACCACACCAGGGTATGACCACATCCTCCAAAGTGTGTCATTATTTTCTACCAGAGAGAACCATTTCTCCAAAATTCATCTTGGCTGATTTTCCAGCAGAGAGAGCAGAACTAACTAAACCATCCTACAGGATGGCTTAATCTGCATTTGTCCACTCCCCTTACATCTGGGAATTCCTCCTTATCCCCCATCAGGCTGTGGGACAGAGGGGAGAGGTGTAAATAAAACTTGTTTCCCCAGCTTTTCTCCTCCTTCCCTGAAGAGCATTATTTACTACCCCTCCCCCTGGCTCTGGCATTCTTATGCCCAGCAACCTCTCCTCCCAGAAAGGCTTCCTAGCCCCAGGGGTCAATTATGACCTTCTTCAAAGCAGCCAGGCTAATCCACTTGTCTCTGACCAATCAGAATACTAGAGGGCTGAATTTTGGCTTACAGACAAGAAAGTCTTAACTTCTTGTCTGTACATTTTAGAATAAATTCAACAATACCATATTGTTGGATTCATCATTACCATTTTACTGAACCCTGTAATCCTTGTGTTATGAATTTCCTTTCTCCAGTTATTAATTAATAACCTCTTGCCATGTTAACCTATGGGCTGGGGATCTGCAATGGAAAAATGAACTGGGCAATTTCTCCAATACCTGGGCCTATAAAACATGTTTTATAAGGACTCTGCTTATACCTATAGGACTCCCCACCCCTGGAACACCTTGGAAAGTCTTTAGGGGTTCTGAATATATTAAAATATTTCAGACCCTCACTTCACAGTGCTCCTAGCACAAAAGTCGATTTTGGGAAGCACGTTACTACAATGTGGGTAGCGAAATTTCACTAACCCCAGGGCATATGAAAACCTTTTTATAAGGACTCTCCTTATAAATACATGACCACCCACTCTTGGGACAACTAGGGGAGACCCTGGGGGTACCTAATATGCCCAGACATTGTAGGTAATACATGTTTAAGTGCCCCAAACACCAAAGTCGAGTTTGGGCACTATTTGCATTTTTAAAAGCAGTCCTGCAACAAAGGGCTGCTTTGAAAATGACCTCAGACTTCAGCTGTGCACACATGCAAGTGCAGAAAGGGTGCTAGCCTTTAAACTGCCATGCCCTATTACATATTAGGGACTTAAAGGTAGTTTCAATCCCCCCTGCCCTATTATGTACTAGGGCCTTATTGGGGAGGTCATGCCAATCACAGGGGTACCCCAACCCATAGTGTACCCTAGTAATGCATGTGTTTTCACTGTATTCTAATTGTATCTTCAGCATCGCACTGGCCCTGGGCTGGTTAAGCAGAGCCAAGGGTCAGTCAGATTCAGTTACCACCAGTACCAGTCAGCATGACTTTGCAGCATCAATAAAGCACTTTTAAATAATTTGCTATCTTTGTTTTTTTTATCCAGTTCATCACTTGATTATATGTTATTCTTAAAGGAGAGGATGTGGCGTTACAGCCAGAGCTGCAGACTTTGCAACTGGGGAACCAGGTTTGTGTTTTGGCATCAGCACATCCTGTGATTCTGGGCATATTACTTCATCTCCCCATGCCTAAAACCAAAATGAATGTGTCCTTGTGTAATGTAACTGATGCTCATGTAAAGCACTCCTATACCTTTGAGTCAAGTCTGCGCTATATAAAACTGCAAAAAAAACAAAATAATTAAGTGTTTTGCACACTTCTGTCATTGGGATATATTTGGGCTCTTTTTTCTCCAGTGGCCATCTTGGGAGACTTATTTGTTATGAAGCTCCCTAATTTTATCATTTACTGCAGTATCCTCTATAGAAAATGCTTTCAGTTTTCTACTTTGATTCCATCAAGATGGCGTTCATATGTGCCACACCTTTGGCATTAATTCAGAATGCTAGCACTCTAGTTTCTCATTAGAACACTGTAATAAAACTGCTGATCACCAGGGAGTTAACTGGCAGCCTGCTGCTGGTGTTGAAAGTGCATGTTTCAGTCTGCATGTGTGCATCTGTTGAAAGTGCATGTTCAGTGTGCATGTTTCAGTGTGCATGTCAGAATGTTTAATGAAATAGAAGAGGAAGATATTTAAGAAATCACTTAAAATTGTTCTAATTTTTCTTTCTACAGCACTAACTATAATTTCTATAACAAACTGACCCCCTCATATTGTTCCTTTCTAACTTAAATGTTTTAAGTTTAACCAGTTTGATTCAATCAACATGGCTTCAGATGTGCCAGACTTTTGTCATAAGTAACATCTTTAGCACTCTAGTTGTTCTCTAGAATACTCTGGGAGGCTGCAGTTGAACACAAGGGATTCAACTGTCAGACTTCATTTTCATATGGCTGAGAAAGATCGTGTTAATTTACAGAACATATGCTCTCATTTTAGCTTTTGGAGCACATTCCATGACCTCTATGGGGAAATCATGAGAAAACAGTTTTCTCTCAAGCATGATTCATGAAATCCCAGCAGACGGCTTGTCCACAGGGTAAAATCACCTTAGAACACACCACAATGTCTAAAATTAGTATCGTTCCATCAACAAATGATTTATATTGTAACCAACATTTTTATCACCCTTTATACGTTCTCCTTTTTGTGACCCTCAAAACCTGCCATTCACTACAATGCATTTCAGTCGGGTGCAATCATGTATATTGGTCCAAAGGTGGCTGCCAACACTTCCTGGCTGGAGTGTTGGCAGCCAATCAAATTTCAGTAGGATTTCAGTAGGATTTTGTGCATCCAGATGTCCATATTTTTTAAACCTAAATATCTCTGAAACTACTGAATGGATTTACACCAAATCACAAAAAGCACGCTTTCTGGCAAATTTGGCGTAATTTCTTTCAGCGGTTCAGGCTGTAGTCATGCTCAAAAAATGAAAGACATAACGCGTTTTGGGACCCCCCTTTTTTCTCGACCCCACTTGACAAATCACCCCGAAACTTTCAACACAGCAGCTGAACCAAAAAAGGGAAGTTTTGTGAAAATTTTGTGAAGATTCGTCAAGTGGCGCCAATGTTATTGGCAAAACAAAAAACACTTTTCCCATGGAAACTTTGGTTCTAACTATAACTACCTACTGGCTACTGCCAGTATGTAATATATTAATATATTTATATGTATGTATATATATATATATATATATATATATATATATATATATATATATATATATATATATATTATTTTTTTATTTTTTAAATGCTTTGTACTTACCTGCAAAATGCTTACATTTACCATGAAAAAAATTACTTCCAATTTCGAGGTAAAATGCATCTGTATTAAAGGCATATCCATTGCAAAAAAAAAATGTTGTAAAAGATTTTCACTGTAAAGGCATTTTCGTTGTGAAACCTTCTTTGTAAAGGCATCTTAGTGTTTAGCATTTGTTGCTAAGGATGGTTCCCCCCCAAAACATTCTTTATAACATGGGCTGAAAGCTGGTGATAAGGTCCAGCTGCTAGAGCTAATTATCATGATTGCCGTGCAAGGAACGCTCTGAAACACACAACACTTATACTCAATAGATCTTACATGGCTGCAACCATTGCAAGTCTCAAGGATCCCAGGGTGCTCTGAGAAATGTACTTTGTCTTGATTCCACTTGCATGGTGCATTGCAGCAAGCATCATAGCTGCAAAGCCTCACACCAAGGGGCACCCATTCTATGCATGTATTGCTAATCTACTTTGGAGTGCTGGACTCACGCACCTTTGAAGTTCAGAGGAGCGTGTCTCTGTGACTGCTTGGCACACATAGGTGAGCGCAGTCCATTGATCATGACACAAATTAACAGTCCATATTTTAGGGGAAAAGTACACACACTTGGGCACTGTTTGGCAGTTCAGAGAGTCCTAAATACAGCATAGCAAAACAGGAAGAAGTAAGGAGACCACAATAAAAAGATAGTCTTTTTTACAGGTGGTATTTGAAGTATAACCTCCTGTCAGATTCCATTTTACCAGATTCTTAGCCAATGTAATACACATTACATCCTACACGGTATAACAATACCTTCGCTATACATTTCACAATGCCTACAATAAGCTTGTTGACAACTTTTCATATTATAAGTATCTTAGTAGCCAAGAGGTGCAAGTGTTTGGACTGTTTGTTTGCCTTTATTTTGCTTTGGAAAAATTGCATTCTTATAAATAGTTTTAAAATGCCTCTTTTAGCCTCTATGCGAGTGACCACCAGATCCAATATTTTTTTCACATTCATGTCAGAGAGATCCTGTTTGATAGCAATTTTAGGACTAGAGGGTATTTCTAGCTTTGTATGTTCACCCCAAATCCTATCCAGACAGTGATCTGTGCAGCTATCTTCCATTTTGCTACATATGGTACTGACTAGTTGTGTGCCTTTTCCTGAGCTTGCGGTCACTCAAGATATGCTTCAACGGCAATGGATTGAAAACTGCTGGGCAACATCATCTATTTCTCCTAGGCAACGTTTTCACTTGATCTTTTTTTAAGAGGTATTGGGTCTAGTTCTACATTTCCACCATGTAAGTCATAGTATTAAAACCAAGGCAACTGGAAGTAGGTAAGAACTTCTTTATTCCATGTCCACAAGTACATCCTCCAACCTCCTCGGCCAGCAGCAACTGCCACTCCTAGAATTCTCCCTTAGAATTTCTCTTTCACAACATGCTGAGTTCTAAGTTCTAATGTAATTAAAACATACGAATGCAACATATCTCCTCTCCTTAGTAAACAATAAATAAGTAAAACTATATACAAAATATGGAAGTAAAATATAATCATGTAATACAGTTGTGACATAACAAAAAACAAAACTATAAAACAAATAACTGAAGTGACATCATAAAACATTACACTTCAGCATCATAACACTTTGTTAACTTCCTGGCATTCCAAACATTACCACCTTCCAATTCCACAGTATTACCCCATACTCTGAACACTTTACACGGTGAAGACCACACAGACTCACATTTTCTTCCCAACCTTCCTTTTCTAAAACTGACCCAATCACCTTTTTTAAAGGAAGCATTTTTACAATTCGTAGATATTCCATGTCGCAATTGGTATCCATGCTGATATTTCTCAACTCTTTCCTTCACTTTGTTATTAGAAACTTCAACATCATAAGTCACGTTATTCTTTTTGCACATCCATCCTGGATAAACCAGTGAGTGTGGATTTCTTCCTTTTAATAAACAAAACGGTGCAACACCAGTAGCAGTATGAGGAGTTATCCTATAATTCCACATTTTCTGAACCTCTTTCTTCCAATCCAAATTACTACACACAATCAATTGCATACACTCCACCAAAACACGATTGAATCTCTCAATTAAACCATTCTCCCTGGGATGATATAATGCAGTGCGATGATGCACAATACCATTAACCTTCAAATACTCTTCCATCTGACCAGACACAAATTGAGGGCCATTATCAGTAACTATTTCCTTCGGCCAGCCTTCTCGCATAAATACTTCACTCAAAAATTCAACCACAGCATCAGTATTCACACAACTAACAAACTTCACCTCTGGCCACTTGGAAAAGTAATCCATTAGTACCAAGGCATACTTTCCTACATATCCTTTAATAACAAACGGACCACAAATATCCATTCCCAACTTCTTCCATGGCCCATCGGGAAACTTCATGGGAGTAATCGGCGTCTCCTGAGATTTATGCGTCTTATCACTCCTAGCACATGGCAGGCAATTCCTCACTTTCCTCTCAATCATGCGGTCCATGCCAGGCCACCAGAAATGTGCTCTCACCTTTCTTTTCATCCCATACATGCCGCCATGACCATCATGCAATAAATCTACCACCCGATCCCTTCGCTCGGCAGGCACCACCAGCTTTTCACCTCTGTACAATTTTCCATCCAACCAAGTTAACTCAGCCCATACTGTTTTGTACTCATCCAACAAAACCAACTTCTGCCTGTCCTTTGGCCAACCCTCAGACAAACACTCCTTAATAGTCATCATGACAATATCAGAGGAAATTTGTGACAACCATTCGTCTTCTTGAATGGCGCCTTTTCCCCACTCAGACAAAGAGGCAACCACAATGTCATCATCCAACATATCCTCTTCTTGCATTTCTTTGCCATTGCAACATAACGGTAAACGTGGCAAACAATCAGCATTGACATTGGTATGACTTGGAACATACTTAATCTGAAATGAAAATTCTTGCAAATAATACAACCATTTGGCTAGTCTAGGTGTGGCTTTTCCAGCACCTTTGGTAGAAAACAGATCAACCAATGGCTTATGATCTGTCCTTAATTCAAATGAGCGACCCCATATATAATTCTTGAAATGCTTGATTGCCCACCAACATGCTAAAGCTTCTTTTTCGATGACACTATATGTTCCCTCTGCTCCCTTAAGTGTGCCAGAAGCAAAAGCCCCAAAACGTTCTTTACCATCCTTCTTTTGCATAAGGACTGCACCTAAATCATACAAACTGGTATCAGTCACCAAAATGGATTGATCATTCACATCAAATGGTTTCAGATTGACAGCATTAACAATATAATCCTTGATCTTTTTAAAAGCATCTTCACAAGATGATGTCCAATTAAATTTAGCATTCTTTTTTAACAAATCTCTTAAATCCTTAGCTATGTCAGAGAAATGATCAATGAACTTAGCATAATATTCTGACATACCCAAGAATGATCTAAGTTGATCTTTATTAATCGGTGCTGGAGCATTCTTTATCGCTTCAACTAGCTTAATTTTTAGACTTACACCATTCTCAGACATTGTATGTCCTAAGTATTCTACTTGGTTTACTGCAAACTTGCATTTATTCAAACTCACAGTCAATCCAGCTTCATTTAATTT
Source organism: Calotriton arnoldi (assembly GCA_963921515.1). Lineage (NCBI taxonomy): Eukaryota > Metazoa > Chordata > Amphibia > Caudata > Salamandridae > Calotriton > Calotriton arnoldi. The sequence continues at coordinate 964,741 of CAWUFW010005105.1, read as the reverse complement.
AACCAATACTTTACGTAATATAACATCATGTTCTTATTCATCCTTCCCCCACAACAAGATATTTTGAAAAGATTTTACATTGGCTTCATCCGCAAATAATTTTTGCATAACTCTTTGAAAAACTGCTGAAGCAGAAGCCAAACCAAATGGCATGCGAACAAATCTATATAAGCCTTCTGGGGTGATGAATGCAGTTAAATGTTTAGAAGATTGATGCAACTTAATCTGATGGTACGCTTGTGACAAATCCAAAGTTGAAAATACCTTGGCTTGACCTACGGTTGCTAATAATTCATTAATGTTAGGAAGAGGGTACTGATCTACCCAAATGGACTTATTTAAGTCGCGAAGATCCACACACATGCGGACCCCCCATCCGATTTTTTATCCAAAACAATTGGACTTACCCAATCTGCTGATTCCACTTGTTCTATAATACCTTCCGTCAGCAACCGGTTCAATTCATCTTTCAAAGCAGACCTCATGGTGATGGGTACACCTCTTACTTTATGAATAACTGGCTTGGCATCTTCTTTTAAAATTATCTTATGACAGAAACCCTTCAAACAGCATAGCTTAGTAGAAAAAATATTTGGAAAATAATTTTTCCACCTACTCTTTTGTTCAACAACATTACCCGTATTAGTGAACAAAACCTGTTCTGGATGATTTGGATCTAAAACAATTCCAAGCAACTGTTGATCAGACCAACCCAAGAGATTCTTTCCTTCACTAACAACATAAACAGTTGTTTGTATAGATATCTCTTTAAAATGAATGTCAGTAGAAAAACAACCCAATAAAGGTAATCTCTTCCCACAATAACCCACTGGGTTAACTTCTGTGGCAGCCAAACCAATATGCCCCATGCTATTGTATGTTACAAAGTCAATAATAGTATACGGTGAGCATAAATCTGCCCACATATTTACAACTCTCCCACACACAACCACATTACTTTTCGGCGGCTGATAAAAATCACCTAATGCATTTACAGATACATCATCTATGACCAACACTTCATCATCCTAAGATTCTGATACTTTAGCTTTGTAAATGACGTTTACATTTTGTTTACCTTTCCACTCATGCTCCCTGCAAGCACGAGCAAAATGACCTATGTGTCTGCACTTATAACATCTAACATTAATACCTGGACAATTAGTAAAAGAGGCAACATGTTTTTCACTACCACAGCGATAACATATAGTAGATGATTTCTTGCTAATTTTAAAACCTTGCTTGTGTGACAGCATCTCTTCATCGCGTGAATTAGTAGCTTTGATGTCCAATTTCTTTAATTTGTGTACAACATTAACAGATTTTAATGTATCTACACATTTTTCAACATCTTGTTGCTTCAATTCTTTTACATACTGAGTGGTATTCTCCACCCTTTTTGCTGCCAAAATAGCTTTTTCCAACGAAGGTTCTTTCATATTGAGTAATTTTTCTTGAATTTTCATGTTATTAGTTTTATTCACTAACTGATCCCTTATTATCTCATCTCGCAAGTCACGAAATTTACATGTAGATGCCAACGTTCTTAATACTGCAATGTATTGATCCACAGACTCTCCACTGAACTGTTCCCTGTGCGCTCCACAACAATATTAATTTTTGGCCTATAGTTGCCCTCCAAAGCACTCATGGCTTGTGCAAACTCATCATCAACGTCATCTTCTTCCTCTTCTGCTTCATTGTCTTGCTCTATTGCCTCACGAGGAGGAATCGGCAATAATTTCAATACTTTTCTTCTTTCTGCACCCAAATTATGTTTAAGAATTGCCAATTTACGTTTAGGGACAAACACATCACCTCCAACGGCATCTAAATAGGTTAAAAAGGCCTCTTGCCAATCTTCCCACAACATAGGTGGGTTGCCAGGAGATGCTAAAAATGCAGGAGGGGGTGCTATAGAATCTAAATTGGCCATATCCTTGTGGGTTCTGGAGTTGCTGCTAACAAATCTATTCAAATTGTATTAACAGTAGTGGCAAAACAAATCAATTGTACTTGTTAAATGATTCCACTCAGATACAGAGAAGGACCGATGTCCCACGTCTCTATGAAGAGAAATCGGGTTACAAATATCGTGGCAAAATGCAGGGACAGCGTATCATGTGAGCGTTTGAATAACGTAATGCTCACACCACCATAATAAAATCAGGCAGAAGTCAGGCAGCGCGGAAGTCAGGCAACGCTATGTCGTCACGCGTACTGTCTTTCTTTTGAGGAACTCCTCACACGCCGACACTTGCGCTGAGCTTGCACCTCGCGCCTCACCTCTCGAGCCGATGCTTGTGTTGAGCTCGCGCCTCTCACTTGCCGTTTGCCAACACCTCTCACCTCTAGAGACACTTCTCGGGTATCTGCTGCCACCCGCAACTTGTCCACCCGCTGCAGTAGCTACTCACGATATCGCCGGTAGAGCCTGGTTACAACAGCAATTATCATGCCACTTCAATTAATTCTTCTTACACAAGCGGGCTTGTGAGAATGTCTCCTTCCTTCCGACAGCTTCAGGGATCGCAGGAGTGTTGGAGGACCGGTTACCACTCGTCGCCAGTATTAAAACCAAGACAACTGGAAGTAGGTAAGAACTTCTTTATTCCATGTACACAAGTACATCCTCCAACCTCCTCGACCAGCAGCCACTGCCGCTCCTAGAATTTTCCCTTAGAATTTCTCTTTCACAACATGCTGAGTTCTAAGTTCTAATGTAATCAAGACATACGAATGCAACACATAGGTCTGTCATATCTTGTTGACTTAACTTGGTTAGCCTGTGGGGAGAAAGTTTTACTATGTTCCTTTTCAAAACTTTTAACCACCTTCTCTGTTGCTACAGCTTTTAATATGGATTCTTGGATAGGCTGTTCTCAGCTTAAAGTCTTCATCATATATATTACTATGCAAAGTCACACCTTCATGTCCTTCGGGCATTTATTCTCCAACTTAAACTTATTTTTGGGCTCACACAATTGATGCTTACCTATTATACCCTTCAATTTAGATTTGGAGAAATTTATCTTTACGTCAGTTTCTTTGAAACAGGCCTCCTTCTGATGGTATTGTAGTGCCTTTAATGTGCAAGCAAGCAGGACAAATGATCCTCATAAGGCAGAAGAGACACAGCAGTATCTTGCATTCTAAGAACATCTTAGAGCCAGTGGATATGATCCGGCAAACATTCTTGTCTGAGCTTCTATGTTATCTGAAAATGTCTTTGACATTTTTCCATTTGGCCTATCCACACCCAACACCATTTGAGATAGCATTGGTTTGATGTTGTTTTGTTTTTAATGATCCATTTTATATTTGGTTATTCCTACCCCATGTTTAGATCACCGGTTTGCTGGCAAACATTGTCTCTTCTGCAATTTTTATTTGCAGCAGCGGCCTTGTTACATTCAGGGTTTTCAAAGTATAGCTAGAACAGTACAGCCTTTCATCTAGTTCAAATTTAATTACCAAAGAGTAATACCAAACCATTTAAGGAAGGAGTTCCTAAATGGAAATAAACCCTACACCTAAAGTAAGATGCACCTTCTGACTCACCTTCATCTGTTGATCAACTTAATAGAGCGATTGTCAGTAGTTTTTCAATTCTTTGAACTTGCGCAAAGAATATGTCCTTCAGTCAAGACCAGCAAAAAGATTGCATGTTGTGAACAGGTTACAGATGAGTCACTAGCACCATTTTTCCTAAATTGCCCATAGAAAGACTCTCCATTATGTATCTTCTCTCTTGTCTTCACCTAGATGTAGACTAAGGGGCCCATTTATGAGCTGGTTTATGTCTCTCTTGCATCACACTACATGGTGCAAGAGCAATGCAAATTTTAAGTCAGATTTATGAAGCCATGCAAGGCCACTTCGCGTGGCCCTGGGTGGCTCCATAAATCTGAAGTAAGGTGACGCAGATCAAATCTTTGCATTGCCTTACTCTGCCCTGGGAAGGAGTTCCATGGAGATGATCATTGGGTAGACTCTCCTAATACTCCTACCCAGGGAATGACGGTCATTTACTAAATTCTCAGACAGGTGACAAGCCGGCTCTTTTGAGCAGTGCGGTGAATCCCTCCTCTAAAACCTCTACTTCATGTTCCACTCCTGTTTTGTTTTGGAACGTTGCTGGGCTACATTGTAAGTATAACCTGATAGAGTGGTTAGATTTTACGACTGGATTTCTAACTGTATATCTCCAAGAAACATGGACTGTTGAGCCAATTCACCTCAACGACTTTAAAACATTTCACACCGCAGCCGCTCCTTCGAGATGCGACAGGCCTAAAGGCGGCCTTTGCACCTATGTTTCAAATAAGCTGGTCTCCTCAAACATAGTTGTTTCAGCTACAAAACCGTTTTACCAAATTGTTTCCATCCTAGTTTCAGCGTCAATATCGTTGATATTAATAAACTTTTATAGTAATGCTTGTGACCTAGATATACTATCTGTCTTATGCCAACTTGACTCCGACCTGTAACTATATCCAATAAGACTAGAAATACGATTCTTTTATGGGGGAGGCGATTTTAATATTGAACTGTGTTCGCCTATCAGCTAACAAGGTTTGTGGCATGGTCACTCCTGTGAATGATGATGTCAACCATTTCCCACACACAGAGTGTGGAGAGTTACTCAATGAATTACTTTTTAAATATGACCTGGGTTTTAGTAATGAATTTGGCTACCCCCAGTTGATGTACCTTGCAGATTTAATGGGAGCAGGGGGAATAGTGTTATTGATTACTTACTGTTTCCAAACCGCTATTCTACCTTAATAACCAAATTTATTTTACACGATTTTGCAATGAGTGATCACTTTCCACAGAGCTTAGAACTGGACATTAATCTAATTAACTCCCAGGGGGTTAACCGTTACATCTCAGCAGCTGAGAACATTGAACTTTCTCGCACAAATGGCTACACCCTGCGTTGGTCCATGGTTGACCCTAATACATTTTTAGAACAACTAATTTATAAACAGAGTAGGGCCTTTGACATTTGCCTAGACGAGACAGCTGCAGCCACCAAAGTTATAGAAGCATTCAGTTTCGATCACTAAGAATATCAAAGCAGGGTCAACCTTCTACCAGAATAATGGAGCTGCAAAACCTAATGGTTGGTTTGACTCCGCCTGCGCCCAAGCTCATAGGAATTTAAAATCGGCCCTAAACAAACAACCTAGCGATACTACTGAAGTCCAGAACTGTAGACAGGTGTATCGGCTTGCCTTAAAGCTTCGTAAAAAAGGCTTAAAAGAGGAGGCCTGGGGAAAACTACACGAGGCTTGCCGTAACGACGACAACACAGCTTTTTGGCATGTTATTAATTCTCCCTTTTTAAGTGATGATGGCAGACCTCGTATTGAGATTGCAATTACTGAGGAAGGCTGGTTAGCTTACTACTCTAAAATATATTCTAGTATAATGGAGTGCAGTAGTAATTGCTCTCCATCTGTGTCCGTAGCGGATTTCCCTACAACCACTCAATCCCACAACCAAATCAATCTCAACTTCACCCTTGATGAGGTTACATCGACTTTACAGACTAGTAAAGGTGGTAAAGCGCCTGGTCCAGATGGCATACCGATTGACCTCTTTAGAGCTCACATTGATTTCTGGGGCCCCCTTATAACTCTTGTTTTTAGATCTTGTTAGAATGTTGGCTTTTTAAACTCCTGGTCTGAGTCCCAAATTGTGCCAATTTTTTAAAAAGGAGACCGTAATTGTCCTGCTCATTACATACCCATTTCTCTGCTAGATTCTTTAGTTAAAGTGGTTGGTCGCATGCTCTTATGTAGACTACAGGATTGGGCAGACACCAACAATATCATTTCGGACCTAAAATATGGTTTCTGTCCTGGAATTAGGACTTTGGAGCAGGCAATTAACCTGAATTTACTGATAGGAAAGTACGTGCACATTAAATGTGGCAATTTATTTATGGTATTTGTCGACCTGTCCTCTGCTTTCGATTGCGTAGTTCATGACAATCTTTGGTCCGTTATGCTTACAATGGGAGTGGATTCAACTATAGTTAATTTCCTTAGACATTTATATTCAACCAGTACTGCAAGGGTACGCTACGGCATGAAAAGTGAATGCACTGAACCATTTAGCATAAAAAGAGGGGTCCGACAATGGTGTGTACTTGCTCCCTTCTTGTTCAATCTGTACATCAATAGTTTGGGTAGCACTCTTGCAAATAAATGTTTAGATCTGCCGCAAGCCGGTCACCGACCCATACCGGCCCTACTCTATGCAGGTGACGTGGTACTTATGGCCCGCACCCCACTGGCCCTACAGCACCTACTCACTGAATTTGTTGATTACATGCAGAATTTGGGGCTACAAACTAACATAAGTAAAACCTTTGTTATGAAAACAGGTAGAAAAGCAGCAAAATGCCATAACATTCAAATCGAGAATACCATTGTATCACATACATCCACTTTCTCTTATCTAGCGATTCTATTTGATCAGGAGAGAAACTGGAGAAGTGCAGTAAACTCCAGAAGACTTCAATTTGTCAAATCTACTACGGCCTTGTGCAACTTCTGTAGGAAACTGGGCACTAAACACCCAAAAGAGATGATGACCATATATAACTTATCAGGTTTACCAGAACTGGTAAACCTGTGAATGTGCCAAAAAGATATGCCTTCCAAGTACAAGTGTAACAAGGAGAAATATCTTTATTTCTCCTCGTTACTTCCTCTTTCTATGTGTGCTGCATTCTGCAGCACACATAGAGGAATATGCCTCTCAGGATTGTTTTTGTGCAGGAAGGTGTACCTTTTTGCACAAAAACAATCCTGCATGCAAAGCAAGCACCCTTGCACTATGGTTCAAGGGTGCCTCCGTTGACGATACGCTACCAAAAGGGAGCCAGCAAGAAGGAAAAGGCAGTAATGTGCTGTATATTTACTTAAATACTGCACATTCCTGCCCTTTGCCTGTCACGCAGTGCAGCGCTGCAAGGTGACTTGCAGCGCTGCACTGTGTGACATTTTCATAAATATCCCTCAGCTCTTCATTTGTTAAGGTGGCTCCACTGAAAGCATCTACCTATAAGCCTAGGTTTATATTGCCTACATGGTTTAGAGGTCACCAAGTAAAACAAATTTAGTAATTTGCCCATTTTCTCATTTGCTAAACTCACATATAGGATTTCTCTCAAAGCCTACAAAACGATAGTCGGGATTAATAGGACAGCAAACTTAATTTCGGGCTCATTAGAAAAATTCAAGGTGAGAATTTCAAAGAATTAAGGCAAAATTAAATAATTTTCGATCACTGGCCAGTGGTAGAGGTTTCCCCAAGAATTAAATTGCCTTTATGTATACGTTTTATAAAAAATTGAGCCAAATTCCGAAGTCCTTAATCACAGATACTCAGCAAGTCATAGCTTTAGTTCAGTGTCTCTCATCATTTGTTGATAGTGTGCAGTTGTACCTCTTTCTATCCTTATCAGCTTTACAATTTGATTCGCATTGTGCGTGTCTGGAAGACACCAGCTTTAACCAGAAATCTGCAAAACTACAGTTATGTCTTCTGAGTTATAAATACTTTGGTTTTTAAAAAAATGTAATATATGCATAATCGAACTTACACTCCAAGAGTCAAAACTATAAGGGCCAACACTGCAGGGTTCTCCTCACTTCCAATGAGTTGTAGAGATGTTGTCTCCTCATACCCTGCAATTAAAATCCAATTTCCATACTAAAAAGTCACAAGCAGATGGAAATTGGGCAATTCTAACCATCTGAATAAATTACTACGACGGTATGGGTCTGCAACTACCTTACAAATGCCTAAACAAAATGAAAAACAGTTCAGAATACTGCACGGTCAAGAAAAGTTCACTACATAAAGGCTAAGAGGAAAAATATCATTGGTTTCCAGTAAGAGAATCTTCTTAAATGCAATATATTCATACAGTAGTTTCGAAATGTTCTCTGTACCGCATAAAATTCTGAACCACGGTAAGTTACCGATCAATTATTTTCTTTTTTTTAAAAAGTATTATTGGCTACCCCTTGATATCTTGGGATCTGCCTTTGGTTTTGCAAGGTTTTGCATTATTTTGGTGTTGTACGATTTACAGGGTTTTCCATTTAAACCGTAGGAAACAGTGGAAGTAAAGTTTCTTACCTATATGGTAATTTCTTTAGTGGCTGTTTCTGTAGCTGGGGGAATTGGGGAGTTGGAGTTGCCCTTCAGCCTAATCCTCAATATTTATATGCAGCCAAATCTTCAATATGTATCTAAAATTCCTTCTCAATTTTCATTTTCAAATGATCTGTTTTTGCTGCTGTTGTTGCCTTTATCAGAGTCTGTGTTGTGCAAAGTGACCTCTTCTTGGATGGTCACCCTCGGTTTTTAATTTCTTATTGGGAATCACCTGCTGCTAATTTTTGAACTTTCTGGGACATTGCTATCCAGTGCCCAGTGTGTGTGCTTGGACCCCTAAAACAAACTTACAATTGGATTACAATTCCATTTGCCATATTTAATTTTACTTTAAGGCCATTGTTTATGGTGTAAAAACTACATTTTCACCTATAGATTTAGGCATTACTAAATGACAAGAGCTGCCTTGAGTTTCAGACATAAACCTGCATTTAAAAAGTGGCACGCAGACATTCAGTGCATGAAAAGTGAAAATAAGGAATGGGGCCTGGTCAGATGCTTTCAGTCTAATGAATAATATAAAAAGATGCACAATTAATTCATGGTTGACTTAAATGTGCTCAGTCTAGATTTGACCTCACTATAAAATAAACATTTTATTTGGAAAATTTGTTTTGAACTTTAAAAGTAGCATAAATATTTGTGCTGAATTAACACACATTTTAACGTGTAGAGAAAGCTGAAATACACAGCTCGTGATTTAGTTTGCTTTGAAAAGCTCACTATCCATCCTGCAGATAAGAATGGAATGTCTGCCTCCCCTTTTCCTATTTGTTCATGAAAGACCTAAATTTAATAATTTATAGCTGTAGCTTACTTTTATCAGTATTCAGTTGCTTAAACAAAGCCTTATTCATTTCATAACATAGAGTGAAACTGCAAAGCACACGTCTTTCTCTTTTTATTATTGTAAAATGTACTCACAGTTTCCGCATAAAAAATACTTTCTTGTTAGAGTAAAAGTTTTCTGTTTAGTTGAAATAAATAAATTCTTTCTTTAGCAAGAAGAGGAGATGAAATCATTTAGAGCAAAATTTAAATGTGTTACAAGAACTCGCCTGATTGATGATGTGAGGGGGGTCAATGTCTTTCTGCAACTCTGATTGGACAAAGTACGAAGAACAAATTCACATGTTTAGTTGAAATATATACTAGTTCACAGCTGAGGTGTGGACTTTTGCTTATTCTTTTTTAGCAGGACGCTTGCAGAATCACACAGTTTTTTCTTTTTTTTTTTAGTTCTGCAGAGGGAGGAGGGTGCCGTGGGCAGTCTCTGGAGAGACACAGACAGGCAGATGGAGATAATACTCAGCGCGAAGAAAGGGAATCAGCTATGAGGGCAGATTTAGATGCAGACTTTTTTGCTAAAAACCCCAAGTTTTATGCTTTGACTTACTGGCTTAAATATTTATTTGCATTTGATTTGCTCATGTTTATGTAAAGTCTCCTTTTTGTCATCACACGGTGGCAAAGGTCCTTCGCCTTAAACGGAAAAGAAGGGGTAATGGTGTTTTTGCTAGGAGAGATTACCCTGAAATGTCCGCTCCATCAACAGCATATAAAATGTAATGTCACATGTGGACTGAAGCACTGCCCACTTTATGACCCTGAAGAACAAGTTACTTACCTTCGGTAATTATATATCTGTAAGAGACATATATTAGTTATAGATTCCTTACCTTAGAATTACCCCCAGGCGTCAGACTGGATCCGGCGAGTTTTTTCTCAGCAGTACCCCTGCGCGTCGGTAGGTGGCGTTGGTCGACTACGCGTTCGTGGTTGGCGTCGTGATCACCGGAATAATGTTGCGGTATCTACTTAGATGCCGCCCCTGCACGCTGAAGTCAGTTCTTTTACATGACATTCCACGCCAGAAGCACAGAGCCATGCAAGACACTGACTACTGGTGCACAAAACTAGGGCTCTAAAATGGAGTCCCTTACTCTAGAAGACATTTCGCAGAACGGGGAGGATGGGTGGGGCGGTAAGGAATCTGTGACTAATATATGTCTCTTACAGATATATCGCTACCGAAGGTAAGTAACTTGTTCATCTGAAAGAGACTATTAGTTATAGATTCCTTACCTTAGAATAGATACCCCAGCAATACCAACCCATGAGGTGGGTCTGCGAACTAAGTTCACACCAGAAAGTCCTGGAGAACTGAACGGCCAAAGAAGCCGTCTCTCCGGACTTGACTATCCAGGCAATAATGTTTAGTGAACGTGTGCAGTGATGCCCATGTTGCTGCCTGGCAGATGTCACCAAGGGGGACTCCACGTCCCAAAGCAGTAGTGGCTGCCGTCGCCCTGGTGGAATGGGCACGCAGTCCTACCGAAGGCTCCTTTTTCAGGAAGGAGTAACAGATCTTAATGCAAAGGATGACCCATTGAGAGATGGTCCGCTTTTGCACAGCCCGACCTTTCTTGGTGCCCACATAGCCAACAAAGAGTTGATCGTCCACCCAGAATTGTTTTGTGCGATCCAGATAAAATGATAACGCACGTTTTGGATCCAGACGGTGGAGTCTCTCCTCCTCCTTGGAATGATGCGGGAAGAAGGCGGGAAAAGTGATGGTCTGTCCTATGTGGAAAGAGGTAACCACTTTGGGAAGAAAAGAAGGTCTAGTTCGAAGGACAAACTTGTCCGGATGGACAGCATGGAAAGGAGGTTTAGAAGATAGAGCCTGAAGCTCACTCACCCTGCGAACAGAGGTGATGGCAACCAGAAAAGCAGTCTTTAAAGTCAAGAGTCTGAGAGGACAATTATGTAGTGGATCGAAAGGAGCACACATAAGGTAAGTTGAGACCAGATTCAAGTCCCACTGGGGCATTATGAAAGGAATAGGCGGAAAGAGGTGGGTAATGCCCTTAAGAAACCTATTTACAATAGGGGACTTGAAAAGAGAAGGCTGATCAGGAAGGCGGAGAAAGGCCGAAATGGCCGAAAGATAGCCTTTAAGGGTGCCCAGAGCAGAGCCCTGCTGGGCAAAAGAGAGAATAAAGAGGAGAACCTCTGAAAGAGGGGCAGAAAGGGGATCCACAGCCTTTGCTGTGCACCATGCCACAAATTTGTTCCATCTACAGGCATATACCGTTTTAGTGGAGGGACGCCTGGCTGCCAAGATGACATTACAGACTTCAGAAGGAAGGTCAAAAGCTGTCAACTGTCGCCGCTCAATCTCCACACAAGGAGGTGGAGGCTTGACACGTTTGGGTGGAAGACCGTCCCCTGCTGCTGCGACAGAAGATCCTCCCGACGAGGCAGTTTGATCGGAGGATCGATGGCCATGTCCAAGAGCTGGGGATACCAGACTCTTCGTGCCCAGTCCGGAGCCACAAGAATGACTTGATCCTGGTTGCGCTTGATCTTCTTCAGCACTCTGGGCAGAAGTGGCATAGGCGGAAAGACATATAGAAGACCGCAATTCCACTCGTGACAAAAAGCGTCGCGAGCGAGTGCCACCTTGGAAATTCCAATGCGCAGAACTTCTGACATTGCACGTTTTCTTCGGTGGTGAACAGATCTAACCAAGGCTCTCCCCACTGCTGAAAGAGACCTCGCACCACCTCTCAGTGAAGAAGCCATTCGTGATCCATCATGCACCGGCGGCTGAGTTTGTCTGCCCTGACGTTCAGAGAACCTGCCAGGTGTTGAACCACCAGGAACATGGCCTGATGTTCCAGCCACTTCCAAAGGCAAAGAGCCTCTTGACATAGAGTCCACGACCCCACCCCGCCCTGTTTGCTGCAGTACCACATGGGGGTGGTGCTGTCCGTGAACACCTGCACTACCCTTCCTCTAACAGAAGGAAGGAATGCCTTCAGTGCAAGACGAATTGCCCGGAGCTCCAGAAGGTTGATGTGAAGCCCGGACTCTGCCAGAGGCCAGAGGCCTCTGATCTCTGCCTCTCCCATGTGGCCGTCCCATCCCAAGAGTGATACATCTGTCACCACTGTGAACTCTGGTTGGGGAAGGGAGAGGGATCTGCCATTGACCCAATCCTGTTTCCTTAGCCACCACTGCAATATGTGCAAAGTGCCCTCCGAGATCTGGACGCAATCGGAAAGATTCCCCTGATGCTGCACCCACTGGAACTTCAGGTCCCACTGCAGAGCCCGCATATGCCACCTGGCATGATCCACCAGCAGGATGCAGGAGGCCATGAGGCCCAGCAGCCTCAGGGTCATTCTCACCGAAATCCAGGATAGAGGCTGAAAAATCGGTATCATAGCCCGAATATCCCAGACTCGCTGCTCAGGAGGATATGCCCGAAACTGTGCTGTGTCCAGAACTGCTTCGATGAAAAGGAGCTTCTGAGAGGGAATCAGGTGGGACTTTGGCACAGTGATGGTGAACCCCAGCGAGTGCAGGAGGTCCGCCGTAGTCTGGAGGTGGGAGACGACAGCCTGGGGCGAGCTCGCCTTCAACAGCCAGTCGTCGAGATAGGGGAAGACTGGAACCCCTGATCTGCGCAGATGAGCTACGACCACCGCCATCACTTTCGTGAACACCCGAGGGGCGCTGGTAAGGCCAAAGGGGAGCACGGTAAACTGCAAATGCTCGTGGCCTATCACGAACCGTAGGTAACGCCTGTGGGCCGGCAGGACAGGGATGTGGAAATAAGCATCCAGCAAGTCCAACGCTACCATCCAGTGTCCAGGGTCGAGGGCAGACAGGACCTGAGCTAATGTCAACATTTTGAACTTCTCATTCCGAAGGAAGCAGTTGACGTCCCTGAGATCCAAGATAGGACCCAGGCCTTTGTCCTTCTTGGGTACCAGGAAGTAGTGGGAATAACAACCACAACCTACTTCTGGCACAGTTACTCGCTCGATAGCTCCCTTGGCCAAGAGAGCCGTAACTTCCTGACGGAGATGGGCCAAGTGATCCTCCGACATGCGATGGAGTGTTGGTGGCATGGAGGGAGGGGTAGACTCGAAGGGGAGGGAGTAGCCCCTTTGGACTATCTGCAAAACCCACCTGTCCGACTTGATGTTGTGCCAGTGGGGGAGGTGATGGCGGATCCTGCTGCCCACTGGCAACTGGTGGCCCTGAAAGGTCAGATTAGGAAGGTTTGGAGGCTGATGCAGAGGAAGCACTGATGGACTGGCCCGCCCGCTGGCTACCAGACCCACGGCGCTGGGTCCCATGTCCCCGGCCACCCAGAGGTTGAGTAGCTTGCGCCGGCCTGTGGCCCTGGGTGGAACGTGGTGGGGCACCCCTTCCATAGCCACGAAAGGGGCAAAAGGCAGACTGAACGGGGTGAGAGGTGGCAGCGAGGCCCAAGGATCTGGCCGCAGCCCTAGAGTCCTTGAAGCGCTCGAGCGCATTGTCCGCCTTGTCGCCAAACAGGTGACGGCCATCAAAGGGCATGTCCAAAAGGGTTGATTGGACATCCCCGGAAAAGCCAGTGGACCTCAGCCAAGCGTAGCGTCTCAAGGCTACTGACGTAGAAATCGTTCTACCTAGCGAGTCGGCGGTATCCAGCCCACAACGAATGGCAAACTTTGCTGCGTCTCTACCTTCTATGACCGCACAGGAGAGTACAGTCCGGGCCTCCTCCAGGCACTGTGGCAGCACTTGCACAACCGTGTCCCACACAGAGTGGGTGTAGCGGCCCAAGAGACATGCGGTGTTCACCGACCGCAGTCCTAAGCTGGCGGAAGAAAACATCTACTTCCCAAGATGGTCCAGCTTCTTGGATTTCCTACCTGGGGGAGCAGTAAGGAATGTGCCTTTGGATGTTGAGGCTTGTACCACCAAGCTCTCGGGGTAGGGTGTTGGGAGAGGAATATTGGGTGGCCCATTGCTGGGCGGTGGCGTCAGGCAATCATCCTATCCACAGGAGCCCCTGTGCTGGGCTTGGACCAAGTGCCCAGAAGGATGTCTGTGAGGGCCTCATTGAACGGCAGCAGGGGCTCCGAAGAGGCCGCTGCCGGCTGAAGCACCTCAGTCAGGAGGTTAGTCCTGACTGCCACCGTAGGCAGCTCAAGGCCTCAGCCGCCCTACACAAAACCACAGTGTAGGAGGCTACCTCCTCCTTGGCCACGGTAGGGGGAGAAAGCATACCAAGGTCTGGGGAGGTATCCAGACCACTGGCCTCACCCAACTCCTCTCTCCAGTCTGGCTCTTCCAGCTGGTCTGGTAGAGGGTCAACAGACCCCTCCCAGTCCTCCTCACCCTCCTCTGGCTGCCACTCAGGGCGAAAAGGAACACCAGGGTAGAACAGTGGTACAAAAGTACCGGCCGGCGTCGGTCGACGCCGGCCCGGCTCCATGTCCAAGTCGAGGGGGAGGCCGGGGTCGACGCAACCGGCGTCGGAGGTGGCAGAGGCGTTGTCAGAGGAATCAGCGCCGGGGGAGGTGTTGTGGGGTCAACTGGCGCCAATCCAGATCTAGGCTTGGACCCCTGGTGGCCCTGCGGCGACGAGGCCGGAGCTGCCGGCAGAAGTCCTAGAGCCCCCAGCCGAGTCCGGGGGGCCGAAGGCACGCCGGCGGAGTTGGGCTGCCCAAAGATGAAGTGGAGGGCATCGTAAAGTGCACGAAGTTGAACAGGGGATGCTCCGGCTCCCGGGAAGGGAGGTAGGCTTAGAGCCATCCCAGCAGGCTCCGTGGGCAGAGCCAAAGGATGACGACCTTCCGCGTCCCGCCTCGGCTGATGGACGGGGAGAAGGCAAAGAGCGACGGTGCTTCTTCACCATCTTCTTGTGCTTCAACTTACCTGATGACGAAGACTTCAAGGAGGAATGATGGTGGTGACTCCGTGACCGGTCCCGCAACCTCCCTCTCGACCGGGACCTCGAGCGGCGTGGAGCTGACTGCCGGGCCTCCAGGAGCTTTCAGTATCGCTCCCACAAAGACTTCTGGTTCATGGCCTGACAGTCAGAGCACGACTTCGGGTCGTGGTCGCGCTCCAGACAACAGAGGCACACGAGGTGTGGGTCTGTGACCGACATCAACTTGTGACAGGAGTTACAAGGCTTGAAGCCGTTCCAACGATGGGACATCCCTACGTGCACCAGGAGTCGAACGACTCGAAAGAGATGTCGACAAAAGTT
Organism: Calotriton arnoldi; assembly: GCA_963921515.1. NCBI lineage: Eukaryota > Metazoa > Chordata > Amphibia > Caudata > Salamandridae > Calotriton > Calotriton arnoldi. The sequence goes on along the minus strand of CAWUFW010005105.1, from coordinate 949,479 downwards.
AAAAAAATGTTAGTCAAAAAATGACTAAGGGTACCGCTCTCTCCGGATCTGCGCTGGCTGGTGCGGAAAAAGAAAGAACTGACGTCAGCACGCAGGGGCAGCATCTAAGTAGATACCACAACGTCATTCCGACGGTCACGATGCCAACGACGAACACGGGGTCGACCGACGCCACCTACCGAAGCGCAGGGGTACTGCTGAGAAAAAAATTCTACGGATCCAGTATGACACCTGGGGGTAATTCTAAGGTAAGGAATCTATAACTAATAGTCTCTTTCAGATAACATGACACAGGCCTCGACTGAAGCCTAGTTCCCTGCAGCCTGCAAGCTCTTATGGTTGCAGATAAACCTCCATAAATAAGCACTTTACAGGTCTAAAATCCCACTATTAAGTGTTGTTCAATAAGTCATGCTTAAAATGACCTTATTGCCCATAAGGTTGTGTGCAGAATAAATTACTTTTTCTGTATTATCCAGAAGGAAACAATCATAGAAAAACTTCAAGAACTATTCCCAACTGTTTTTAAAAACCCAGTTCATTAGTAAAGTCGGATTTTTTCTAACTAGTTAGGAAATATAGCTTTCAGAAAAGGTATATGTATTTGTCTCAGCCACTGTGGCTAATTAGCCTTAGGTTACAGCTGTTGGTCAGCCCCGCCCTGGCTGTAATGAGGTGTGAAATAATTCCAGGAACTGCACAGTAGATCACTTTAATTGACAAGTTGACCAGAATAGGCAGGGAGGATCCATCTGAGCTCAGCAGAAAATTGAGTTTAATGGCTGCTGCTACTCCTCTTGCCACAACAGTGCAAGACAGGCCTGTCTGAGGCACATTTAAAACGGTTGTATCCTTGAAAGGGGATTGTATCCTTGAAAGGGGATTGGCCTGAGCGGGCTCAAAAGAAGCTTGCTCAGGCACATCAAGTCTGTGCTGTTTCTCTAACTTGGACGAACACACATGCGCACTTAGAGAGTGCACTCTACTCCGCTCCTACTTCCCCCTCCAATGGCCCAGCCCCACCCCTCCCTACACACGCTGGTTGAGCCAGCTGCTGAAAACTAAAACAATGATAAAACATTGTTTTATTTTTCAGCTGTTGGCTCTTAGCCAGTGGGGCAACGCTGCACCGCCATTGCGGAGGATCCGCCCGACAGCACACAAACATTAATAAAGTAAAAACACAACACAAGAAAAATCCCACATCATTTTAGAAAAATAGAGTACATCTAAATACATTATTTGACACCAAAATGACAAAAATCCAATCAGTAGAACCAGAATTATGAATCTTTAATCCTTTAAGGTAAAAACAAACACCTAAAATATCGAAGCGCCAACTGCGGACATCTAGTCACACAAGACTGGGTCAAAGACAAAAAATATGGCTGACCACGATGGAGCGAGAGTCTGATACAAAGAGTGGATTGGGCCCAGTTGGTACTTACCTTCAGACTTAGAAGAAATTCCAGCAAAAAGTCTCTGAGAAGGTAAATGCTTAGCGGGGCAAAACTGCAGGCTGCGCCCAAGGAGGAGGCATTGTTGTTGAGGACCCACTGGATGAAGTAATCGCAAAGATTTCCATGATTTTTGGAAGTTGAAAATCTCCAGTGGGGCATGGCTGGTGACTGTAGCCGATGAAGGCTCCATGAGGCCTGACACCCCTTTTGTGAAGGAGCGCTGAACAGGATCTGCTGCAGTGGAGAAGAACATAGCAGGAACTGCAGTGAAGTCAGGCGACTGGTGATGCATCTTGGGTGGATAGACAAGCAGGTTAGTCCCAGTCTCCTCACGGTTGCGTAAATGTTTACGTCCAAGTTTTGGATTTCGTTTTTCTGGGCACATTTAATGCCACCTCCTAGAGTCCAGGACTGGGGAGGCACAACTTGAGCATTTAGGACTCACTCAGGCTAGGTCCAGGTGCAGGATCAAGATGGTTGGATTGAGAGGCCAGCCAAGAAGCCCTTTGAGTCACTCTGGTAGTCCTGGGTTGAAGCAGCGAACAAGGCTCAAGCAGCAGAGCAAGCCTCTGACGGTTTAAGGAAGGATCAGGCAGCAGAGGAGTCCTTCTAGGTGCAGCAAAGCAGTCCTCTGAAGTACACATCAGGCCGCAGCAGCAGGCAGTCCTCTGAGAGTCCTTTCGCAGGTGCAGAAGTGTACTAAACAGTAAGTCTGATGGTCCTATTGCTGTAGCTGGTGCCTTGTTTGAAATAGGAGAAGTTTCTAGAGAATTCCCTTTGAAGTGCTTGAAGTTTCCCGCCTCCTCTGCTGTGGCTCAAGGCTGGCTGCATGAACAATGCAGTGGGGACAAGTCCTTTGTGTGAAGTTAAGGCACAGTCTAATAATTTGCAAGTAGGGCTGTGCCGAGCTCTGTCCCCCCCATCCTGCCAGTGATGGCCAATCCATGCAGACCTAACCCCTCCAATATGTGTCAGTCTGGGAGGATTAAGCAAAGTCCGACTGCCAACTACACCTAGTGATGTAACCCAAAAACAGGCTGCAGGCACCAAATAGTTAGGGCAGGAAAAGCCTTCCCACCTTCAGGGGCATATTACCTTTATGCCCATTAAGGTCTTACTTTGGAAAGATATTATGATCCTGTGAAACCTGGTAAAAGTGAATATCTAAATAAGAATAAGCATAACCACCAAAGGAACATCCTTCAACTTTTACTACCTCTCCTTAACTTTTTATCTCCCTCCTATTGCAATAAATGCCGTTTTTAAACAGAGCCCTGTTCCTTTCTAGGTAGAGGTTTGGAAAGTGGTTATTAGCTCATCTACTTGTTCCACATTTCTGATATTTTGCCTCTCGTTTTTCCACATAATTCTGAGCATGGCTAGAAATCTTAATTGAATACTGGTATCTAACTTTTGAAATTCTTCCACTCTCTGACCAAACTCCCATTGCCACTGTTCTGTGGCTCTATATATCTCTAATCTAATAACATATGTGTAGAGTTTACCTACCCTCTAGGGTTTTAGCTTTTAGTGCCAGTCAGTGACGGCCGACATGGCTCTTGGGTGGCGGGCAGGTGCAGGGGGGGCGTCTCTGCTCCTGCTCTCCTCGTCGGACTCGAAGAATAAGAAGCACAGCCAGGCTCCCCTGACCAATCGCAACGCTGCAATTCAGCCATGCAGGCTGTAATGCATCCTGCATGGAGAACAGGGAAAATGCACATGACTGTTTTAGGCGGCCCGAGAGGGCCGGCCAAACAGTCATGTGCACTTAGGAGTGGGCAAACCACTCCTCTCCTGCGCTGCTCCGAGAGCAGAGCAGTCCCACCCGCCCACCTGAAAAGCAGCACGGAAACATAAAATGGTACTAACTCAAGTTATTATCATTTTATGTTTCCTTTACTTTGCACTGCTTAAAAGCAGTGGGACGATGCTCCTCCGCCGTAGCGGAGGAGCCGCCCCTGGTGCCAGTCCCAGAATCTGGGGTCTACCTCTGGATTGTCTTTAGGATTCCTTGTTTAGAAAGCTTACTGTAAAGCCTTTGAGGTCCCTGCCCTCCATACCCTCTGGATTGTTCAAGATACTCAAATTAATGGGCTTAGATTGACTTTCCAGCCTTTGCAGGTCATCTTGCAGACTCTGACTTTGTTGTTTTAGCACATAAATTTCTAAAATGTTTTTAGCCAGTTCTTGATCTAGCTTGTCCAAATTAATTTCATGTGCCATCGCTCTCTGTGTGGCTTTATCGAGTTTTGTTTCCAAAGCTTGGCACGCATCCTAAATACCCTTTTGACTTGATTCAGGTATCTTGAATCTCTTCTGTTTCTCAGATTTAAGCTCCAACAATATATGTTCAAGTGAGGGCATACTAGAAGTTGATTTTGGTGGGGATTTTTACTTGTGATGCTCCTAACCGCCACTCCATCAGACAAAGTTAGTTTGTGTCTTATATGTCTCTCATATTGACTTCAGGCAAATCACTGAGAGCCTCAAACCAGTTTTTGTTAGAATAGCTAATTAACTGCTATCCTGGAACTTTCAGAGCTGAGGTCTGTGTGGGATTGCCCATGCGATCAATTTGACCTGTATGGTCTATCTGTGTGTTTATTCCTGAGAACTTTGCACTTCTAACACAAGTGGGGTCGTCGTCCCCCTCTCATTGATTCCAAGTTGTACCCCCCTGAATAGGGTGATCTAAAGAGGATAAGTTATTTTGCAACATTATTTTAAAGAATGAGTTTCACAATGGAGCTGTCTTCTTAGTTGAGAGGATATTACTGTTCCCCTCTTATATGTCAGTATATGTCACCTTAGTAGTAGCAGATTGAGTGCAGTGGGGGGACCAGGATTACATTTTTGGCAAACACTTTTGCTGAAGTTTGCTCTCAATGGCACTTGGGGGAGGTATAGAGTGTCGATCCATGGGCAAGAGTTTAACTACTCCTTCCTTCCTTACCAGTAGTAATAGACTGAGATAGTAGAGAGTATCTGTTCCGTGTTCACCTTTGACTCTAGTAGGGCATTACAGTGTTTTTTTTTGCAGTTTCCATACAAGAAGTGGGAAAAGACGGGTTTCCTACCCACTGCCACACCATTCCACAGTCCTGTGATAGATGGGGTTTGGCTGGCTCATTCTCCTCATTGGGGAAATACATCCCAATTGGGCCAGCAGAGCCTTGGGAGCTGCCTAGAGCCTGAGGATTGGAGCACTTGCTGGAAAATAATGGAGTTAGGGACCAAAAATAAAACCCTACACGAAATAATGATAAATTAAATTACATTATTGAAAACACTTAAAATATGTATAAATAGAATTCAAAGTTAAAAACAACTAAAAATAAAACATTTTTATTATTAAACTTTTAAATATTTTGAAAACTTTTTCGGATTCATAACTTAAAGTAACATTCGTTTTCATTCAAATATAATTAATTATATATATCGCTTTCAATAATTATTACATAATACAAAAATATTTATTTTGCTGTATATAGTTATCTATTTTATGATAGTCAGAAAATAATTTTTATTGAATATATATTTAAATTAATTAAATATTTAATTCAAAACTTAGTTAAAAGTGCTGTAACTTTTTTATTTTGCCCTATATTTAAAATAAATATATAAAATTACTTTTAATTTATTTTTAACAGAAATATTTTTCAATTTACTGCAAAGTTTAATACACTTTTGTAAATTGTCCTTATACATTACCACAGGGAGAGCTCCACCCCGACTGTAGAGTCTCCCTGTGGTAAAGTATAGGAAAAAGTTAAAGAACAGTTCATTTAACACAAGAAATATCAGTAAAATATTTTTATGTTAAGTATTAATGTAAAATAATTTTCATATATTTATTTTAAATGCACAACAAAATAAAAATATTACAGCACAATTTACTTAATTTTGGGTACATCTTTAATTAATAACTATACAAAATTAAATAAAAATATTATATTTCTATAGTTGAAATTGAAAAATAAATTTACACCTAAGTAAAAAGATAATTGTTAGCATGCACTAATAATTATTAAAAGTGATGTGTAGAATTAATGCAAAGCAATTCAATTGTATTTTAATAAAAAGTAATGTTGCATTCATTTATAAATTCAAGAAGAATTGTTAATATGAAAGTATTTGTATTTTTAACTATTTTAAATAATCTAATTTAATGTAACATTACTTCTTAAAGGGTTTTATTTTAAGTTCCCACCTCTATTATTATAATGGGAGGGCGTTGCAGTGCCAGTGATTGGACATGTGTGGTGCTGGACTATTTTTGGCCCCTTTTGGCTGTAGTTACTTTGAAAGTACAGTTTGTGAATGGCAATGGGGTTAATTTTTTGTGGTGCACGCCCCTCCCGAAAACCCTCTTTAACCTTCACTAAATTCCCTCTTTCTCTTCCATAAATCTGTCACATTTAGCAGTAAGTATGCCCCTTTTTCCAGCCACTCCCTCTTGCCTCTCCCACATTTACTGTTCAGTAATAAACTTACATGTGTGAGGATCTCCCATAGAAAAGATCAGAGAGGTGGAGTTTTACACTCATAGGTTTGTTAGTAGCATTTTCTAGCACTGTAGGAGAAATATCATCGAACCACACAATGCTGTTTGCGAATAGTCTCTGTGTGGCCAAATCCCTATCTTTGGTACCATATGGGAAATTTTCCTCTCCACAATGCTTGGATGAGACACCTGCTCCTGAATGCACAGATATGCTGTAGAGTGTGTGTATTGTGAGATAGTCGAATAGGTGTATGCATGGCTGCCCAATCCACACTTTTTATGTTTTTTCACTACTTCTTATTTAATAATGCGTTGTCTATTTCATTCAGCCCTCCATGGCCATGAAGTTGATATCACAATGCAATTAAAGACATTTCCTTCTGTTTCGCTCAACCTGATAGTATCCACTCGACTGTGTAATGACCACAACCGACCTCTTGTGCTATGTTACATCTTTTGTGTTTCAATTGGGACTAAAACCATTTCCTCCCTCCTATTTCACCCACCTCTCTTCTGCTCTCCCCCTCTGTTCTATTGTAAACGTATTCTTATATAGTGTTTCCATTTACCCCTTTATATATTTTTCACCTTGAATTTGAGGTGCTTCTCCTTTAGAATATAGTTCTCCTATTGTCATTATTATCTATTGACATATTATTTGCTTTCAAACATTTGAGCTGTCATCTCCAGCATTTTGGCCCTAAACCCCCATCATCTTTGTATTTTTCTGTACTTTCCCATATACTTTGCACTCTGGATATGTTGCCTTGCCCCTTTCAAAATTTAAATAAACCACTTCTAGAACTGGTTTCACTCATTTATTGGATACTTGGGGCCTGATTAAGAGTTTGGTGGAAAGTGCAATGGAGTACTCTCTCCACCTTACCCTCATTGCACCTGTCTGATTTACAGGTGGGCAGACCGTAAGTATTTCAGCGACTGAGCCTACTCCTGCTCCATTACCGACATACTCCACCGGGCCGGCAGACATCTACAAATGCAGAGGACGGTTACTCTGTCCAGGAAATAAAATATTTTACTCCATCACCATGATGGAGTACAAACCGCGATTAAAATCAGGCCCTTTATGTTTAATGTCTGTATGTTTCTGTTTCTGAATTGGAATATCAAGATAGTAGACACTATTTCTGTTCCTGTGTTCCCAAAAAGGACATTTGTTCTGGAGACATACGCTGTACTAAGTGTCATGCTGTTTAATTGTATATTACTTTATTTACAGTATTTAAAAAATGCATAAATATCAATAAAAAGCTGAATTAGCATAGGCAGCATGTTTCACAAGGAAGCGACGAATATTGTTTTCCTTTTGGATGCCTAGTTTGGCTTTGCAGAGAGCTATGCCTAATTTTTTGAAAATAATATGTTATGTGAATTATATTTCTTAAGCGCAACGGTTACCCGAGGGTGGCCAGGCGCTGGCTACTGCCTTCCGAACTGAGAAGTACCTGATGACCTATGCACTGAAAAATGTCAAAATGTTGCCTTTTTTCTGTTGCAAAGATATTTCTGAGTTTTATTTCCACTATGCACTCTCCTAAGTCAGAGTAACTGCAGCACACATTAGGAGAAAAAGTAGGTTAAAGAGAGGGAACTGGAGCGGTACATAACGTTATGCCCCTACCAATGGCATGGCAGGATTTATCTTCAAGTACTCCTGCTCAGTCACTTTTCCCCACATCAAGATTTGGGATTAAACAAAAAAGGAAGATTTTTCTCCTAAAAACATCCCTACCGCTCGCTTGAATTCATGCTATGAGGTCTTCATCCAAATTGAAGAGAAATTGAGGAGAATTTCTTTATTTGGTCTACAGAGATATTGAGGCTTGTGTTTGAATTGAACAATTTAATTTACATGGTTCACTGAGTGTTATATGAAACTGTTAAATAAATTAATATGGTAGTGAATTAATATGGAGGTTGCCTGCTTGGAAACAGTCCATGGATTAATTTCAGACAGAGCAGATGGTCTGGGGAGGACTCCCAGTTAATTGAAAGTAGCAGAAATACTTACACTTGTGGAGTAGTGAGGCCATGCCATGTGTGGCAGGGCTTTTGTGTTTATCTAGTGATACATGCAATACTGGCTTGTTTGTATGCAATGTATGCTGACTTAACATTAACATTTGCATTCTGGTGCTGTGTGTGAAAGGTGTGGGTGAAAGGACTAAAAGCAGAAATCAGGACAACTTATTTTTTTATTTCCTGCTGCTAACAAATGTATACTTGGACTGTCAAGCCATATCAAACTACTGCTAACAAGATAGAGAAGGAAAATGTCCATTCTCTGGGGCACACATAATGCAGCAGTTGACAAATCTACGAGGTAGACCTTGTGTGTTCTGTCCAGTAGGAAAAAGGACGGAAAACAGCAGTAAACTCTTGCATAAACTTTTCAACAAAAGTATTGTTCAAGATTCCAGTACAATGAAGCAGGATTCAAGTGTCTGATATCTACGTCGGAGGTCCCCAGGGCAGACTGTGGATATTGGACCACAAAAGTAACAAATAGTGACTTTTGCCACTGGTGTCCGGGAGCCCCCATTTAGTGGAGCCCTTTAATGGAAACCAAGTACCCCTTTTCAGCACTCGACTTTCACAGTAGCAAGGCAGAGCAGTCCAAGGCTTAGTCAGGGGCAGTGCTGTGAGCTACAGACTAAGGACCTCATTATGATGTCGGACACCGTTGCGAATTTGGGACCGACCGACCTCCGGGCAGCGGTCCCGACCGCATTATTAGGATGCAACTGCACATGGTGCGGTCGCACACTCCCATTTCTCTATGGGAGCTTGCGTTGTGGCTGTAAACTGGCCGTAGCACAAACTCCCATAGAGAAATGGGTGTTTTTGTTAATCCCTGCACCGCGTGGCATGGGCCGGAGGCCGCTGTGGCAAGAGTGCCCTTCTAGGGGCCCCCAAAGTCACTTTCCGACAGGCTTTTCATGTCAGAAAGCCCAGCATGAAAAGCCTGTCAGAAACTGACATCATAATCCATACGGCATAAACGCCGTACATAGGGGATTATGAGCGGCCTACGACTGGCCGACGGGCTCCTTGAGCTCATCGGAAGCCAGTCAGTCCGACCGGCCGGTTTCGCATCTGACAGCCTTCATCGTAATAAGGCTGTCGAATTTGAAACCAACGATGAAAGTCGGAAAGCCGGAGACCTGCAGTTGGAGGCTTTCCGACTTACATCGTAATAGGGCCATAAGTATGCAGAAATGCAATCAACAGCTCTTAATAAAGCCCTGTCCAGTCAGTGCTTTTTCTTATAAACAGGAAAAGTACTTTATTAGACACACTAATAAATACTATACACAAAGGTACAAATATATACAGGATGGCAGGTGGAAATGTCTATGATGGCACCCACTAAAGCCAACAGGATGCACACACTAAAGACAGGCCCCACAGATCAGAAAAACCCATAATTATACCCTGTGCCAGATGTGCTGGAGGCACATCCAATGGGCTGTGTACCTGCAAGCCCTCAACCCTAAAGCCACAATACTCCTTCTATGCTTAACAAAATATAATTGGTGTAGTTATAAAATATTAGGCCTACTGGCTTTGTCAGGGAATTAGCACAATAATTAAAAGCAGGATTATAAGGTGAAAACATAATGTAATTCATTCTAAAACATTTCAGGACAGTTCTAGCTATTTGGCTTGTGATTCCCTTATTTTTGACATGGGTGACCCTGGAACATTCATGGTCTCCCACGTGCGGCTGTACATACTAGACAATGGGCCAGATAGGAGTCCAAGCCAAGGGCAGCCTTCCTGCCCCTCTCCCGCCTGGCACAATCCTTGCTGGTTGTGGAGCTTATTTCCCCAGGCTTCCATGCCCTTGATGCACAGGTGCGGGGGTAGGACAGTGAGAGGTGCACTCTTTTTGCCTGTTGTCTGGGGAGCCCTGCACTCCACACAGGCTGCTGACAGAAGGTCCAGGGCTTCCAAAGTGTACAGGTCAAACAAATACCAATTCCTCGTTCCCCAGTGGAGTGTTTTTGGTGACGCAAGCCAAGACATGGATTAATATAGCTCAAAGTCAGGACACACTCAGAATGTCTTACCACTCCAGTTAGTGATCTATCCACAAGCAGCCCATCTGCCTTGTGTTTTTCACATTCTGGTACTTCTCAAAGTGCAAAAGTTCTTAAGTGGGGTGAAAAGTTCCAGAAAGTATACTTCTCAGATGAATACAACAAACGAGCAGCAAGAGGCAGACTAAAGGTCAGAAACGAGCAGAAAGGCAATATAGAGGTCAGAAACCAGCAGCATGAGGCAGCATAAAGGACAGAAACGAGCACAAAAAGAGGAAAAATACAGGTCAGGAGCGAGCAGAAAGAGGCAAAATAACAGGCAGTATTAGCAGAAAGAGGCAAAATAGATTTCTGAAATGAGCAGCAAGAGGTCAAATAGATTTCAGAAACGAGAAGCAAAAGGCAGAATAGAGGTCAGAAATGAGCAGCAAGAGGCAGAATAAAGGTTAGGAGTGAGCAGAAACATGCAAAATAACGTGCAGAATGAGCGGAAACATGCAAAATAGAGGGCAGGAGTGAGCAGAGAAGAGGCAGTAAAGGCAGGAGGACAGTCACAGGTGCAGCTGGCATGAGGACCTGCTCCTGTGTGCCACCCTCCTTTTTTCCATGCACTGACTGAAAGACCCACTCACAGACATACTCATACACCCACTCAGAGACTCATACACCCACTGACAGACACACTCTTGCACCCACTCATAGATCCATTCAAGCACTCATGCACCCACTCATAGACCCACTGAAAGACTTGCACACACACTCATAGACCCACTCAGACTCACACACCCACAGACCCACTCAGACACTCATGCGCCCACTCACAGATTCACTCAAAGACTTGCGCACCCACTGACTGACCCACTCAGAGACTCACTCACCCACTCACATACTCACTCACAGACACACAACCACTCAGACCCACTCAGGCACTCACGTACCCACTCACCCACTCAGAGACTCCTCCATCCATTCACAGATCCTCACAGACATTCATGCACCCAATCTCAGATCCAGTCAGAGACACACACACTGACTCACAGACCCACTCAGACACTCATGCACCCACTGACAGACCCACTCAGACGCTCATGCATCCAGTCACAGACCCATTCAGACACTCATGCACCCACTCGCAGATCCACATAGGAACTCATACACCCACTCACACAGCCATGTATAAACCCATACAGTCACTCACATACCCAGCCACAGACCCATACAGCCACTCACATACCCACAAAACCACTCACATGCCCACTCAGAGACCCATACAGCTACTCACACACCCACTCGCCTACCTATACACCACTCATACACCGTCTCTCAAAAGTTAAAGGTTACAGATGGAAAATAAAAAAAATTAAAATGTTGAAATTCACTGAAATAAAATAACGGTTACAGGGATGTTATAGTTAGGAAATAGAATTTTTTTAAAACATAGAAATTCACTGACAAAGCAAAAGATTACAGGGACAATATAGTTAGGAAATAGAATTAAAAAACCTCAGAAATTCACTGAAAAAAACAAAGGTTACAGGGCCATTTTAGTTAGTCTCAGATTTCACTTGTATAAAACCATTGAAATTCAGCAGTTATAGTTACCTGAGCTAACTATAACTTACGCCCCCGCAATGCACTGCTTATAACCTCACATATTACATCACTCATGACATGGACATTTGTTATCAATTACCTTTATAGCAGGTATGCACTAAGAAATATGTTCTAACTGTACTTAGCTGAAGAATATTCATGTTTGTAATTGCACCCCATCTGATAATTATTTTTGGTTGTGCTCTCCAGATGCCACTTCGAAATTACTTATGACACAATGCCCAGGATGGAAATGAGGAAAGCTGAGACTGTCAAGTGGGACCATCTTCAACGCCTCTCCCTATTCAGGAACTAGGTCCAGCAGGCCCAGTGGGGCTATAGTCTGCTGGAGGCAATGAGGGCTGGCTCAGAGGAAGGGATCTGCCTTGATGCCCAGGTACTGAACAGTGAGGGGCCGAGTTTGGAAGCAGGGGGAAAGCTCTGTATCCCTAAGACAAGGATTCACCATTATAGTTTTCTTTTCCATGGAACTTTAGATAGTGTTATTGCCTCAAAGTATGAGCCAAAGGAAAGGAAAGGAAATATATTGTTTTGCAATAAAACTGGATGTGGGAAGCCTGGGAGTTTTATTAGGCAAAATATGATCAGCGACTGACAGGCATCTGATATAAAGTGCCCTCGGATCTAAAGAGGAGCAAAGACAACAGTGTCTACTACATTTAGAAATACGGCCTGCCTACCTGTGGGGAACATTAGCGAGAGGTGTCTTCTGCTCTTCCTGAAAATATGCATTCTAGCATTTTGCTCCAGGACTTGTGGTTCCAGTCTCCTACTAACCCACAGGGCACGTATCTGTCAGGTGCGGAAGGTCCTCAGACAGATGTGCAAGAATTCCATTGGATTATTTCCAACTGGGCATTCCACGTGGACATGGAAGACTGGTTGTGAGGACCCCCCCACCATGCCCCTGTAAAGTCTGAGGAGTAAGTCCTGATGATTTAAGAACCTTTCTTCAAAGCACCACTGCTATGGCGACTATTTGTGCTTTGTTGAAAACTATACATGAAAGAACCAAAGGCAAAGAGACACAAAACATAAAAGACATAAACTGGCAGCTTCAACTTTTTGTTTTGAGGCATAAAGTTCAATGTTGCAGCAGCACTGCGTGCTACAAAGTCCTTTCTAAATGCACCCTTTATTGAGGTTTGCATTGTTGAAGTCTTTCAATATCTAGAAAAATTGATAAGCCCAAAGGTAAAAACTTTCAGCAAGACCAAAGATCGTTCACTCACAGATCTGTGATAGAGGGAACATGAGTGCTTTAAGGGCACTTTCTTACTTTTCAAACAAAATTTGATTTCATAACCGAACATCTTTTCGAAGGGTTTCTCAAGGGTTGACTTTTGATTTGTTGATAAAAAATAATCTCTGTCTTCATATTAATTTCTTTTTTTTAAAGTGTTCTTCTGTGTATCTAACTAAGCCTATACCTTATTTATTAACATAATTGTTTGGCTAGTTGTTGCACATATTCCATAAGCATTTCTACCTAAGGAAGGCAGTGTTGCTTGAGCAAAGCTACCAGGGTGAACTTGGAATGCCTCACAAAAATCATTTAACCTTTTGTAATATTACTTTGGCAACCCGGGAGCTCTGTCACAGGTCACATCAAGGCTGTGGGCTCTCTCTATCAATATCTAAACTTCGGAGTCCCTACAATTAGGAATATCACACTTTACAATATACACAGTGCACTGAACCGAGCAAACGCTCTACTATCCGGGCCTGATTCACAAAGGTGAACCTACACTTTAATGTAAGTCTACGATTTTTTGCAATTCACAAAGGAATTTTAGGAATTGTATCTTTACGAGTGCGGAGTCTCCGCACTCATGGTGGAGACTCCGCACATAAAAAGATAGGCAGTTGTAAAGATTCCACTAGTAAAATTCCTTTGTGAATTGCAATGAATCGTAAACATACACTAAGGTGTAAGTTTACCTTGTGAATCAGGTCCACAGTGTTACACCCAGGTGCCATGGAAATACTAGAAAAGTCAAATAACATCCTGGGGAAACTGTACTTTGCTCTTTCTGCTTGTCCCCAACTATCCTACTCTTTCCCTAAACCCTGCACACGTAAAATATTGAACTCAGCCTAACATCCAGTCTCATCCCAGGGCCATGATCTTAGAGGAGTTACTTTTAGCTTTCCCACATCTGCATGATTGCTTGGTGGCAATACCCAGGTGTGCAAGATCACAGATTCACACATGACGAGGGTACTGTATGCATATAATATAAGTAAATGTGGTGTTTGCGAAGAGCAATGAGATCACACCCATGACAGTGCAGCTGCCACCGAAACACGTCTATGATCAGCAGATGTCATGTGCACTGCTTCATCATTGAATTGTTTGGCCCCGCCCACAAAAGCAGCAAACGTGAGACCCCACAATTTGCTAATGTATGAATACCCTGCTGTCCATGAAAGGGTGCTCTGAGAGGTTTTGGCTGTCAGGAGGAAGAAAGAAAGATGCACTATTTCCATACATGGTGATCAGGAACCTACTAATCAAACACAGAGAATCTTTCACGACTTCAGCGCAGAAATCGTTCAAAGAAATTAGCTTTTTGGGTAAGAGAAAAAACAGATTTGTTCTAATGTCAGTAAAGGCTACTTCACTTAAAGCTTAAATTATTGCTATATTTATTTCAACTCCTCTGCACGGTTGTTCCCACCTCCTTTTAATATCTAATCCATAATAGATGCATTCAGTTTTTTTTCACGAAACAACACATTTCAATGTTTTATGACACTTATGCATGTCTAGCATTCCTAAAATGATTTACATTTTTGTTGTGCACAAATATGCCACGCAGCACACGGCAATAAAAATCACATATTTAAAAAGTGGGATTGAAATGGAAGGGATGCACACCATTTGTAATTCCAGCACGTATTGTTCTGCCTTTGGAAATAAAGCTACTTTAGGCACTGGAGACATTGTCAGCATCGAAAATGCCCCTTTTCTTACAGGCAACAGCTAAAGATCAAGTTACTAATCTTGTTTTGTACGCCAAATACACATGCGATGATTCTCGATGGCAGAGGTCAGGCGCGGCCGATGGGCACAAAGAAGTCATGATTCCCCAGGCCCCGACCATTTTTTCGGGGCCCCGCGCTCGTGATGCAACATATATTTTTAGATTCTAAAGAAACCTGTTCTATTTATTAATGACAAGGCCTATAAAATTGCTAATTGCAGTAGATGGTGTCAGATGCTGTGAGACCCAGTATACAATTTCGACGTGCCTGACAGACGTCCATCTTAAAATTGAAAAAGCATTATTCAATTACACTTCAAAGCCATAACAACTTAGGTTTAATTGAAAATTAAATTTGACAGAATTCAAAAGGCTAGTGTTTTTCGAAACATAAGGACGAAACAAACCCAGAAAATCATGCCGTCTTTATTACATTACATTTCTTCGTAATGTTAGGCAATGTTTTCTCTAGTAAGCTGCATGCAACACATATATAGTTCCTTGAAGTTCAGTATGCCTAAAGCTTAGGTTACTGCAGGGTAAGGCTTTGCAAGTCACAGTGTTCAGCTTCAAGGTCTTGGCCAAAAATTCCGACAGAATCTACCTCCACTAACATTTATCTCCTAATGCAAACATGCTCATGATGGGCTGAGCGGTCTAATACTGCTGATGGTCTGGATTCCTTAGTTGTTAGAAAGAAAGTTTCATTCATAAACAATGCTTCTGTGGTGAAAGAATACTCCTCTGTTGTAGGCAAAGTCAAGCAGCGCCTTGAAGTCTTGTAGCCGCTATGTTATGAAATTGTTCAGTCATCCAGGAGCAATTACGGTTCTGAAATGAAAGGCTACCTTCTTGGCAGTTCGGGCTGGACTGTTCCCATGAGGCACAGGGTCAGACTGATTTGCATATGGCCATGTCTGAACTGGGGTGGTGGAGTGAGCTAAAGAATGATGATGGATTAAACCCAGATCAGTTGACTGGGGGTGAGTGTTTGATTTGCTCTAGTGCTCCGTCCATCATCCCCTTTGGTATCGCTTTTTTACCTTCTTACTCAAGGCCGAAGAGGATATGTTTCAGAGCAGGTGACTAGGAGTTGGTGCATTGTAAATACATCTCTAACAGGTTGGTAGGTTGCATTTACTTGTCATCTTCAGCATTTAGCAGTCGAATAGAAAAACAACTATTTTTACCCAATCTTGCATCACCAATAATCTCCCGAAATAAGAAATGCCCCTTTGTTTGATGATGTCTGTTTAGGTTGTAATATAAGTCTCTAGTTGCCCCGTTTGACATTGCATGTGCCAAATGCACAACAAAATAGCACTAGGGGTGTGCAAAGTTTTTATTACACGAGCGAAGTCTGGCAAATATACTGATTATTGGCCCACCAGTAGATTCGGCTTTACCTACATCTACACCCTGGTGTGGTTTTCCCACAAACTGGGACATTCCCTCGGAAGTACTAGCTGGCACTGAAAACGTATGTGCCGTCTTCACGAGAGCTAATTTTAATATTATTTTCTCGTGACTTCGAAAATGGATGGATTTTGTTGATCTTTATTTTTCTTGAAACAACCTAAAAAGGGAGAGAAAATTCACATTTAGAAACCTTCCCGAACAAAGATGATTAATTGTAGTATTCGCAATAATTTCAAGAAATTCATGGTAGAAAAACCTTTGCACACCTCTAGAAAACACGAACATTCAAACTGTTTCCAGCTGTAGGACAGTATGCATTTTAACAATTGGAGAAGAAAACCTATTTTATTTTTAAATTTTACAGAATTTGATCATTTAAAGACAAATATTTACAATTCTAAGTTGACATTAGACAGTCAAAACTGATGGGCATTTGAATTCTTAGTCCATTCATCTCTTTAACTGGCACACTTCACTGTCTCTTTGACTTCACTCATCACACAATCACATTCAGAACAACATTATCAAACATTACGAACGAGACATACATAAAACACGCTAAGTGGAAAATACAAATAAATATTCTCGTCACTGGTTTGCATGAAAAAACCATTTGAAGTATCATGTAAAATAATTCAGGGATAGGTAAGAAATGGCTGTGTCCAGGCTTGAAGCTGCCATCATTCAGGGGGTAGAGAGAAATCAGCAGTGCCTTGTAGTGGTTGGGGTTCAGAGTATTTCAGCGCTGGGTTTTTGTTCTCAAGATCCTCTCTGACAAAATACAAAATGTACTCCTGAAAGATGCCTTGTTCTCAAGTCTTGGCTTGTTCGTTTTCATGTGGTCCTGCGCGGTTTTGTCTTTTGATCACGTTTTGCCTTAAATGTAGAGGGGCGTCTCCTGGCCTGTTAGCAGTCTGAACATGGCTGCAGGCATCGTCTTCATGTGAATCTGTGGACAAATTAGCAAAGCATATCAGTGAAGAAAAGCTCTCCTTGGTAATAATTTAATAAGTAATATCTAATGTTGCACCCAGCGAGTCATTTTCTTTCAAATTAAACGTTGAAAACATGTCGCATTAACCTTTCCAATTTTTTAATACAAAAAGCAACTATTTTGATTCACTTCATGCACTAAGCATTCCGCAACATCTCTACCACTGAACTACTGAAGAAAATTAAAAGGTAAGGGATGCGTTATGACAGCAGAGTCAATTCAGAGCCTTCCTTACCATCACAAGACAACTGGTCACATTTTGGATATAAGATTCAATTACTCACTTTGATTCATTACATCATGAGCCAGCTGTTTTCTAGACACACCTTTCATTAATGTCTCTCCCCTCATAAAAGCCCATTCCACATCCTATTTAGTTGTCTCAAGCGATGTACTATACAGTTGGCGTAGCAGAAACAGGGCAGGAGGGAAGGCGGGATTGATTAATCAAAGTGAGAGGCAGACTTGGTGTCATGTAAATACCGAACCCCTCCCAAGTGTGTGAGTTCACCCCTTCCTTATTGGCAATACCATGCATCTTCCCCACCCCTTCAAATCATTCAGGGGACCCAGTTTATGGTGCATAAAGGCCACAGTTTATTACACAACATGGATCATACATTTCGCAACACATGTTTGTTTGTTGCATATTCCACTTCTCAAATAAACATTGTCCGAATGCTTTATCTATATTTCTGGCTGACAGGATTGACCCTGCGCGATGGCCCCTTTTACAGGTGTCTCGGGCTCTGCGGGTTCTAGGCTTACCTTGCTATCGACCTTGTGGTTAGCCATTAAACCCGGCCCGGGCTGCAAGTGCCGTTCCGCTTCCCTGGAACCAAGCTGGCCACTCGCCTGCTCCCCCATGTCCCTGCCATGGGCCATCCCAAAGGCAATGATTGAGAAGCTCATATATTCTTGCTGTCATTTTGTGCTGTCATCTGCTTCTCTGTGTCCCTGCCATGAGGCATCCCAAGGACACTGTTTGAGCAGCTCTTCTACCTAGGTTACTCTTTCTTCTGGGTCTCTTTCTGTGCTGCCTCCGCCACGCTGCCATCGGTTTCCTGATCGATGGCAGCTCCCCATTCTGCGCATTCAAGAGAAACCCAGCTGATCTAGCACCTCAACTATGTTGAGTAAGAATATGTCCATTCCTACCTCGGTTAGGTGTACCTCACCCTCTGAGTGATAACCTGGTGTCATGAGATTGATCAGCCTGTGACGCACGAACCCACATGTCTTAGCCCTACATATCATTGTCATGATGATATTTAGTTTACGCCTTGATCTGTCCACCGCCTCTTGGTTGACTGCCCCCCTCCCTCCATACCCGGCGGCTATTAGCTTGGACCATATGATGTTTTCTGGGCCGCTAACCCTACTGTCATTGCCCCTAGCAGCTCTCTTCTCCCAATGTTTGCCAGGTCGTTTCCCCCCAGGTGAATGACAATGGCATCCGGCCGCTCTCCATGTTGCAGTGACTCTTGCACGGCGAGGAGCAGCTGATCCCACCTCATGCCCCATCGACCCAAGCAGGTTACCACTGTGTTTTGTATCCATACCCCTTTGAAGTCTCTTCGTGCCGCCACTCACTGTTGCGCCCATGTGATGTAGGAATGCCCCAGGATCCAAACCTTGCGCCGGCCCCTGACTGGACCTGGTGGGAGAGAAACATAGTTCAGATCCCGGCTGGCCGGGTGCACTATTTGAATGCACCCAAGGCCCAGCGGCCCAATTTCTTAATCCGCTCGGCATTTAACTCCAGGGGGGCCGTGGTGGATGATGTCCCTATGCGGAAAGAGTGTGACCCGAACTCCCTAGGAGGGAGGCCCACCTTTCCTAAGGATTTCCTCATTACTGCAGTGAATTGGAAACGGCTGAGGCATGTCCCTTCTTTGTGTGAGAACAGTGGCCTGGTGGCGTGGACGCCCTGTCTTAAATATTCTGGCATGAGTCACACTGGGCAGCATTCCCTGTCCTCTATGCAGTCTAACCTTGTGTGTTGCCCTCTGCCTTCTTGGTCCATCTTGGCCCATCTTAGGCGGACTATCATTTAGCCATTCCCCATATGTATGTCCTCGGTGTACGCACATGCCATCCCCGGGGTCCCTTTGGTTGGTGCCGCTAGTTCGCTAATCCTGTAAGCCCCAAGTAAAGCGAGGGCAAAAACTGCTCTGAACAACACCTCCTCGTGGTATCCTGTGCATATCCCTGGTAGTGTGCCCAGAACTGCCTTCAAGACGGAAATCAATGGGCTCCCCTTAGCCGAGCCCCTGGGCTGCAGCCTACCCCAGCATTACATCACTGTCCTACAGTAAAATGACTCTGTTGGGTCCTTTCCAGTTGCCAATTGGACGAAGGGTGTCACAGCACTAAGGTATGCTTGTGCCCATGGCTTGGTCCTCCCGTTCCTGAATGCCCATTCTATGAATAATGCTACCTCTGTCGGATATGACAAATGTTGTATGAAACGGTATTTTCCTACCTCCTTCTTTGGCACCACCCCCAATGGGGACACTGAGATTCTCCAATGGAGGGGAGCTGAAAGGGCCTGCCACTCTCCCCAGCTGCACCTCTTTTCTTGCCTTCTGCCTGGCCACTTCCGGGTTGTCTCTTATGGATTTTAGATTGCTGCTCAGCCACGGGGCTATGGGGCCTTATAAGTTATAGGGAAGCCTTCTGTGAAATCACCCGCCAGTAGCTGTTTCGCTTTGTTGTTGGGGTATCTGTTTAGTAACTGAATCAGTCTACTTATTCGTATAGGGGTGGGGATTGTCTCTTCAGTCTCCTGCCTCCTCCTCGAGGGCGCCACCATGCACCCTCCGCTACTTCTTGCTGCCGTTCTCGCTGTTTTTACCCGTTCCTTTTGCCTGCTTGCAGTAGACTGCTGGGTGGGTGCCGCAGCAGTTGCTACAACTGTGTTTAAATCTGCAAGCGTGCCCCCATTTACACTCATCTTTGTCGTACTTCCAGCACATTGTGGTGCTCCCTTTCCCGGACTAAAATTATTTTCGCAAGATCCTACCCCTTCCCTGGCAGCCACCATGTGATTTGTGAAGCCCTCTATGTCCTGGTGATCCCATTCTATGACTGGCCATGTTTGCATCTTCTCCCTGAAACCCTCATCGTAGCAGAGTCAAGCTTCACCCTGGTATTTCTGCTGCGCCTCATGCACTTTGTGTTCGTGCAGGAACAGCGCCGCTGCACTCTGGGGCAATTTTTCTACAAACATGCATGCCAGGGTTCTGAAGGCCGGTAGCCAGTTCTCTATTGACCTCTCCACTTGGGTTTATGTCTATCTCTCCTTTCCTTCTCTTTTTTATCATGAGTTGCCAAATCCAACCCCGCTTGGCGTACCTCCAATAAGGAAAATATGTTGATGCACTCCTTCCACCAGATCCTTTCTTTTACTGCCAGTGGTATCGGACTGGCTAGCCCAGTTACGCGAGTTGTGATAGGAGGATCCCCTGGAGATGGGCGAATATATTCACTAGCGGGCTTGCCCGTGTCCCCCGGTGCTCCTTCTCCTGCTACATCCTTGGACTACTCGGCCTCCTTGGTCACTGCCATGCTCCCTGGATTGCCCTGGTCAGTCACTCCGCCCCTTCCTTGTCTGTGGTGCCCTCACGCCCTTTGTTCCTTACGTGATCGCCTGCAGCTTGCATGTCACTGCTTGCCCCTGTCTTCCCAGGTCTTGCCTGGCCTGACCTTTCTGTCCCTGGCTCCTTGCCTTCCCCGGGACCCATCATGGCTGAGGGGTATCCCGTGCTGAATTGTATGCCTGGCCCTGATCTTGGCCACCATGGCATAAATGCTGATGGGTGAGGGGCCTGTGCCTGAACGGGTACGTGACCCTGCCCCCTCGCTCTGCACCATTTAATCACCCGTTCCATTGGCTGCACCATCATTCATCGCACCCTCAGACCACTCGGGGGCTGCTGTGTCGGCTACAGGCTGCCCATCGGAGCCCTCGCTGCAATACCTCTCCAGATCGCTGCTTTCCTCTTCCACCTGCAGGGGAAATGGTGTTTTACCCTTGCTGCACTCAGCCTGCCCTCCTTTGGCTGGTCTTGCTTTGTACCCTTTGAGTGCTGCTGGAGGCAGTTGCCCCCTCCCCTTTGCTCCTGTAACACCCCACTTGGCGGGAGGTGGCACTTTGGCTGCATACCCCCTCCCACTTGGCTCTGCTCCTGCACTTGCTGCTCTCTTTGGTGTTTGCCTGGGCCTTTTTGCTGGCTTTTCATCCAGCGATACCAAAGGGGATGATGGACGGAACGTTAGAGCAAATCAAACACTCACCCCCAGTCAACTGATCTGGGTTTAATCCATCATCATTCTTTAGCTCACTCCACCACCCCAGTTCAGTTTCAACCAGGGCCACTGCCATCAGTTAGTCCATCCAGGCCTTTCCCTTTCTTGCTACCAAAGCCCTTGTCTTCTCCAGAAGAGCTTCTAGATCTTTGTCCAACTCAGGTTCAGACTGTCCCAGAGGCGTTCAGTGCCTCATTCTCGTTGGCCCCGCATCCTCGACACCAGCCGCCTCCTCTCTGAAGCGCGCAGGCCTCTTTCTCTGCCTGCCCTCTTCCGTATTTAGTCCCGCCATGCTCTCCAGGTCGGGTTGCGATGCACATAATCACTGTGCCGTTCCATCCAGAAGCTGGCTAGCACCTTTCCCAGCGGGAGCCCGCAAGGCCGCAGGCAATAGTCTTCCCGCTGAGCCACCACTAAGCTTGGATGCGCAGCTAATTGTCCGTTGGCCCAGCCGCTGCAGCCCTCAACTCAATGCGTGGCCAAAACAGGCTATGCCGTTGCCACTAGGAGCGGGCCTTAACCTTCCCCCAGTGTGAGCCCAAAAGGCCGCAAGCAAGAGTTGTCCCGCCAAGCTACAGCGCAGCTCGGATGCGGGGCCATTTGTCCGTTGGCCCAGCTGCTGCAGCGGTCTTGCGAGGTGCCTAGAAATCAGCTAGAGAGCGTGCCTCCATACCCAGTCGTACTGGTTCTGTCTGATCGCCTCTCACCCCATCTGTGTGGCAAGCAGAATCCATGACAAAATTTTGGGCGGTGATTCCCGGGAGGCAGGGCGTCTTCCTTGCTCGTCCACGCCGGTGATATTGCTCCTTAAGGCGATGTCCTTCCTGCGATGGTCCTCTGCAGCGACGTCCAATGTGATGAGGTGGTGGTCAGCTGTGGCCAAGAGGGGCCGCAACCCCCTTTTGACCTCCTTGGCCTCCACGCGCTCCTGTCTCTAGTGGGCGGTTTGTGGATTCAAAAGACGTGCCCAATCATTGCACTTCTTTTTTCACGGCGTTGGGCCGCAGTGCTTCCGGTGTTCCCGCCACCGGTAGGGGTTCTCTGCGGGCCCCTATCAGGTCCAGTTTTGCCTCCCTAGCCCACTTCAAGAAGTAATTTAAGCATTACCATCTTGTCCATCTTGCTTTGCTTAATTGCATTATGAGATATGCTCAAGCCTATCTTTTGATTTGAAATCAGGTCTATTCCTAATCACTTCTTGGATGAAGGAACTCTAGAACCAAACATGTCCTGTACCTCAATTTCCTGCATAATACTGTGAGGTAGAGTGTTTATTACACTCGGGGGTTATGGGGTCACAATAGGCAACGTGTTGGGTGGGATCCTTGATGACTGTGTGACACAAGGGTCTACCTGCTTGTAACATCTCAAAGGGCATAGTAAAAGCCCTTTTTAAAAACTGTTGTAACCGGGAACTATCCAGAAACCAAAATCTTAATTTTCATAATGATAATATGATTGTATGCATGGCATGAGTAAGGTTTAAAACAACCGTAGAACCTAATTAAAAAAACCATAGGGACTGATGAAAGCTGGATAACCCAGATGGGCAACAATGGCAACCAGCTGAAACATGTTGACCCGTGGATGTAGGAGACATTGGCACTTCATGGATGTCCTATTTTATTTTTAACCTGCCCTAGGGTTCCCAAGGAATAAATTATTTTGTATACAAAAGGGGACACCCAGAGAATTTTAATATTTTTCTGGTCCTGACATCGCGATCCTTGATTACATCAAAGTGGTCCCCCCCAAAATGGTGTTGAGCCCGCCCGGTATTCTTCACTATAGCAGGCAAGGACTCAATGATGAAGTATTCACCACTCAGTGTGATAAGGACAATATAGGAGGTGAGGCGTGATCCTTGATTACATCAAAGTGGTCCCCCCCACGGTGTTGAGCCCGCCCGGTATTCTTCACTATAGCAGGCAAGGACTCAATGATGAAATATTCACCAATCAGTGTGATAAGGACAATATAGGAGGCGAGGCGTGATCCTTCATTACATCAAAGTGGTCCCCCCCAAAATGGTGTTGAGCCCGCCCGGTATTCTTCACTATAGCAGGCAAGGACTCAATGATGAAGTATTCACGAATCAGTGTGATAAGGACAATATAGGAGGTGACCTCTTTTTTTGGTGTATTGTTGTTGAACCCGCTAGGGAACTGAGGTGTCACTCCAAAAAGTCCTCCTCATTCCCTTTTTTAAATTAAATTATGAATATATACTGCCTTCAGCAACTTACAGAACAAGTGAAACTATGTCTGCAGGAACTATCATGCCTGTGAAGAGGAATAGCTCTCATTCCTCATTCTAAATCAAGATCCCTTCTGGCATTGGCAAAAACGACATCACAGTGGCAAGCACCATGGGTATATGTGTTCTAGCGTCAATGAGAGTCAACAATGTATTGTATGCATGGAGAGCAACGACACTAATCTAATTTCCACACTCACCCCATAATTTGCATGTCTGTTTAACCCAAGCAGATTAGATCTTCATATTAATAATGACCTTGTAGGGTACCCTAGTACTGTGGGAAGCCCTTCAATAGCACTACATTTGTACTGATCCTAGTACCAGGAAAAGACTATAAAAATCCATGAATCAGCAGCATAACACCCAGGACTGTTGTATTCCGCTTTAGGTGTCGTATATAGGTTTTTCTGAAACATGTCCTTATATAGGCACAATTTGCATTGCCCTTATATAGGCATAAGATCCCAGTCCTTATTTAGGCATTAGCCATGCAATCCAAATACAGGCATGGTCACCTACATCCGTCCACCCCAACGTCACAACGAGTTCTTAGAAACCAGACCCTTAAGCTCTTGGGAGTTCCCCTAGCACAGGATTATTGATTTCTCCAAGAACTCATTTATTATGCATGAACCGCTATACCTTAAGGGTACATTCCTGACGTCTTCCTCTGCCCGACTTTACGTCAATGCTAACATTCCAAGGCACCTACCGGGTATAAATATACCTTCCCTTGCCCAAGCAAGTGGGAGGAGACCTCGACTTTAGAGGAGCCCGTGTCCCGTCCTGACGCACTGACAAGAGACGCTGTCATCCCTGCTCGCAGAGAATCCAGCTTCCAGTGTTCTGACTCCCTTCGCGGGGTGTTAGAGTTCGAGACCCGGAAAGAGATTCCCACCTCTCTCATTCTCAAGGTATGGAGCTGACTAGAACCTAGAGGGACTCTTGGCATACTAGACTATAGCATACCATACTATAGAATACTTCACCTACTTCTTACCTTGCACTACAGTTAGGTTAGGAACACTGGGGTAGGACTAGTTAGAGAAGCATTTTATGAGTACTCCCATTTTTAGCTTATGTTATTTATGTATATGAATATATGTGTCATAGCTAAAAGATAATGCTAGCGCAGTATTATTTCTTTCTACTGCTTACGCTGTACATTATATATCTCGCATACTGTCTTGTGATCATAACAGCTCATATCTCTTACACGAGAAACAAGACTGTTCAATAAATCCTTTTATTGAAACGCCCGTCTATTCTTTCTGTGTAACTCTGAAGAAACTAAGCATGCACGATTAGCTGAGTGAAACTGTTATCTATTGTTTCCACGATTCTGAGAGTGTTCCGAGTCTAAAGGGAAACAAAGTTGTCGTGTTTATGCGGTTGCCCGAAACTACTCCCTTCTTGTTTACAAGGAGTTTCTAGTGGCCTCTGAGTTAGCTGGCACAAAGTAATTAAGTTTAATATACTCGATAGGGACATACTGACCTCAGTCCTATGTCGAATCTATAGGGTATATTACTCCAATGCGCAGAGCCTATTAGGGAAATAGGTACTACACTACAGGACCAATGCTGTGCATCCTCTTTCACAGCCACATCCAGCCAAAGAAAATGAGTGCCAACCTAGCATTTATTGATTTGATTGCTTTCTCCATAATATTCATACAACCTTTTTCTCTTTCCTAGATGTATTCTTCACAATCTCTCTGCGGTATTAATACCTACAGTTAAGAAAAAGACCATCCTCCCTGGGTGAACCATATTTGGGTTTAAAGCTTCCAGTCTTTTGGTACTACAGTCAAGCAGGAGGGTGATTTGTAAGAAACAAATTTACTCACCTCTTTTGAGGTTTGTACATCACACAAGTAAGTGTGCTTCTCAAAGACAGGGTCAGCCTACACTCTGCAACTGCCTCTCTCTACATGGGTCCTAGGTATAGATTGTTAAAACAGTATGTTAGAGAGATCCTAATGATGTGTTACTGGAATATTGCCATCATACTAGTCTGACAGTTCTTCATTGGTAACATACCAGTGATGCAATGTGTAAACATGTTTTGCCACCATCTTACATTGGGCTATTTTCTTATATTTGCATGTGGCGGGACATGTCACTAAAGTCCTATGCGCCATTTTCGATTGGGCATTTCTGACAGTTACCTGGAACCAGGAACGTTTGCGTACAGAAATGTGACATCAATAAGAAAATATTAAGGAAAAAACTATTAGGAATATATAAGGAAAATACTAGCACTCTTCAGCGATTAAGGTTCTCATGTTTTCTTAAGAAAACTCAGACTATCGATCACGTATTCAATTGCATTTCACAACAAAATGGAAGGTGTTACTGAACCTCCATCCTTTTGTATCAGTTCCAGGAACAACTTCTTTTATTAGGCTAGGTGGAAAGAGGTACTTTAGGGATATTTAGACGCCATCGATAAGGACACATTTAACAACAAAAAGAAAAAAGCACTCCTCATACATAATTTAGGCTCTGAAGGAGGAACGATTGTGGAAATTTTACCACCACAAGAAGCAAGAATTCAGCATAGTCAAAAGAATGATGCTGGGGGATTCATAAATACAGACTCTCGATAAATATGCTACCTTAATCTAGACACTATATAAATGTTTCTCGCCGTGCAGAAATTTAGTTTTGGAAAGACATACATTTCTACAAAGAGCACAATTTGTTTTTGCATTGAGAACTTCAGCTACCACGTGCAAATATCATGAATTGTAGGATGAAATAATTTGTGTTCAGCTAATAGAGTAAACGTTCAATAAGAAAATACAAGAACCATTACTATTCACAGAAGATCCAGACTTTGAATCAACTTTGAGTATTGCCAAGGCCATTCAGAATTCTGATGTTTATTTAGGGAAATCTATGCACAAGGAGCGGTTTTCTCTTGCAAAAGGATACATACTCGAGATGGGAACAAAGACACCAGGAAGAGTCAAGCAAGTAAAATGGAGCATCCCTCTGACATTCCCTGAGCTTCCAGAGACACAGATTGGGAACAAGAACAATTGTAGTTATTTAGATTTGAAGTTGAAGTCATGCAAGGTCTTTCAAAAATTGTCCACCAATGTTTCAAACCAGCTTTAAGTGTAGTTGGGAAGTTCACTTTGCAAGATATTGCTAAAGTGTGCACAAATCGGTGATATCAAGTGTGGATGACTTAGATGAGAATGGTAAGGATGTTGTTCTTACCATAACTGAGGGTAATGAAGAGAGTGTCCAAGATGAGATAGGTGAATGCAAAGAGCATGCGTCTCTTCTTAAAAGGATTGATATCTAAGGTATTGCCTGCAGTGTTGTCCTTTGAAAGGAAATCAGCCCATAGTGTAATGTATGTGGCATGTGAAGGGTAAAACGTATGAGGGTGGGATGATCAAGGGAAATTGGGCATCATTTTGGACCCCAGTTATATCGATAGAGTTCAGTTTTCTCAGAACACTTGGGAAAGTTAAAAGGCTTCCAGGACATGATGGTTTTGAAAGAGAATGCAGTGCCAGTGGTTCACAAAGTAAGAAGGGTGTTGGACACATTAGGCATCATTACGATGGCGGGCGGACTATGTCCGCCCGCCACCGTAACGGAGCGCGGGACCGACCGCCGATGCTGCGGCGGTCCCGCAATGCACATTATGATGCGCCCGCCACACTGGCGGGCGCATTCTGTGCCTTTCACATTGCGGGTGGATCTGCTGGCTGCAGACCCGCACGCAATGTGAAAGGACTGTGCACAGCATTGCAATGCACTACGAGGCAGGCACCACGTGGTGCCTGCCACGTAGTGCATTGCAATGATGGGGGGGTACCATAGGTACCCCTCATGTGCACCCCCCACCCCCCCAATGTCACGAACTGCATGCCTTTCCATGGCGGCAACGCCGCCATGGAAAGGCAAGACTCCGCCGGCATCGTAATGTGGATGGCGGTGTCTTGCAGACACCGCCACCATATCCTGGCAGTTTTCCTCCCGGTCAACGAGTCGACCGGCGGAAAAGCGGTGGACGGTCTTCCCATCTGCCGCGGACCCCCCAGCCATCTTAATGTGGCGGGGGGTCTTTCATGGCAGGATGGCGGGCGGATCGCCCCCGCCGGGCCGGCTGTGGCTACCGCCGGCCCGGCGGGGGCGATCCGCCCGCCATCCTAATGTGCCCCATTGTGTGGCCTTGATATAAAAGAACCTATTGAAAGTTCGGAGTGGTTGCCTTTGTCAATATCAGTTGTAGAATGTTTAGATATGAAAAGTATGAGTTACTAACTGTAGATGAGCTGCTTCCCTGGCTGTGGCATGGGTGTATCTTCATTTAAGCTTCATCTTGGATCAGCTTGAAGTCTCTGATCATCTGTTCTGCGGAACTTGAAATGAGGATGGGAAAGAACTATGTGATGGAGGCACCCTATCACACCTGTTCATATAATGGAGGGAGGACCTAACAGCACTATGTGAGAGCTGTATATCTGTGGAAATTAGAACAAGGCAGTCTTGACTGGCAACCGTAACTACACAGGGTGATTTTAACAGGTTTTGAATGAAGTGATGAAGGTAATGTGATGTATAATTAATCAGATCCCCAATGGGTGAATACCCGCCAGCTGTATTCCTGATATTGTATGATACTCAGATACCCGAGCTATGTTTTCAGATCTTATGCTATGTGATGAGCATGTTAAATATAAAGAGTTTAAAAAAATAAAAATAATGTCGGATCCCTGGCCTCGAGCCATGCTAGATGGAAGGTGAAGAACTCGCCTATCCACAGTGCAGATAATTGAATCCATATGTTACAAAAGCTTTTTGCTGTCAGAGTGAGAATGTGACTGGTTTCTAAACTCCACGAGTAACTGAGACCTTGCACAGCAGTCAGTGTGAGCATTATCAGTGGGAGAGACCTCACACCGTAGTCAGTGTGAGCACATTACAGAAAAATGCCCCATACCTGAATTTCCATATGCACGCTTGCTATGAGAGAGCATGGGCGGCACAGGAGTCTGCAGGCAGCTAGAATCTGCCTGAACTTCCTTGTGTGTGGCTGCAGCGAAAGACCAAAAGAAGAACTGTAGTGGTAGTCTAGCAGGATTTTGCTCTGGGGAGGGCACCATGGTTAAGCGTGGAGCCAGATTTTACTCTACAGGACGCCGACCGACAGAGTATCTGTGGACAGCAGAACGAGGCATTGGTGAGCCACCATTGTGGTAGGGTAAATGGATTTTTTTTTCTCAAAATTATGCAAGTGTATGTGGTCCAAACTTGGGATTGGAAAGGAAATTGACATTACTCCAACATTGTTTGGGTGCACAGAGCAATAAAGCACTAGAACC
The DNA here is from genome assembly GCA_963921515.1 of Calotriton arnoldi. NCBI lineage: Eukaryota > Metazoa > Chordata > Amphibia > Caudata > Salamandridae > Calotriton > Calotriton arnoldi. The sequence goes on along the minus strand of CAWUFW010005105.1, from coordinate 920,517 downwards.
TCGCCCTGAGTTAGGTAGGGAAGAAGCTCGGGGGTTGAATGCATATGAAATTTGAATAAAGAGATTTGACACGTATTATATACACAAGATTAGCACAATTTTAGAATGGTGCCACTTTGGTAAGAGAACACAAAGAGAGGGTGAAATTATAAAGGAGTTTATTTTGGCACACAGGAAGATAACAGACATCTGCAAATATGGAGGATTATGGGATGAGCGCATAAGAGACTAGTTTCTCCTCACGTGTGATATTGAAAGAGTAAGAGAGGAAATGTGGTTAAAGTATCCACATTCATATCATAGCAGAGCAGACTGAACACATGTTTTCATGTACGAAGAAAATCGAGACGGACACGAATAAAGAATCAGATAGTAAGGAATGTCTTAATGCCATAAAAGAGAAGGGAATAGATGTTGCAAGAGGGACAGAGAGCAATTTCAAAGGTAAATGTTTCAGGTGTGTCACATTGTTGATGCTAACAGTTGTATAGGTTTACAGGTGACATGCAATAAATTTGAGAAGAAAGAACACTTCATGTTTTGTTGCAAGAGTGGCAAAACTGAGAAATAAATAACAAGGTGGGTGCTGAAATCTGTGATGAGGTCGTACTTCAGATGGGGGCAACAAGACTCTGGTAATTTAAAGGACATGATAAAGCTTGAAGGCACTGATGGTGAAGTAACTGACTCATGTTCATGCTTCACCATCCTATCGAAACAAACATTCATGAGAATGTATGGTGGGAGAGTATGTCTCATAAAATGGACATTCGACGTGGAGGGTAAGAAGGATGAAGGCCACCAAGACAAAACAAGTGTTGAGCCCTCCAGCCATCCAATCACAGTAAGTCAGATGTGTGTGCTGGCTACTCTAGTACACATTGGCTTCCATAAAACATCTATAGTGAAGAAGCAGGGGCTACTGATGCCAGCAGGCCTCTGGACCTCCAAACATATGGTTCTGAGAACTCACCTGCCTGAGTTGGTCTCAAAGGAACACATCTTGGAAAATACAATTTCATTGCTAACTCTAATTTGTGGTGCATATATATGAATGAGGGATTTTCCAGGCTCTGTGCACACCACACTTCTGGATCGGCCCTCACATAAAATATTATGTGCATGACCGATCTGCATGTCGGTATTCTCAGCTGTGCACACATAAAACAATTGGCACTAGTGTAAAATCAGTATGTGAAATCATTCAAGATTAAAAAAAAATTCAATCTGTGAACAAGCAGAGGATAAAAAAGTCTATCGGGTTATTTTCTTTTTTTTTTCTAAACCAGTCTAGTCTTTATTGCTCAATTCCCATTGTCACCTCATTGTGGGAAGACAGATTAACGTTCTCTCACTTCAAACAAATAAGTCAATCCAACACCCACCAGGGGACAGCACTCTGCAGCTGCCCCATAACACTTCCGTAAGTGTTACTTCATTATGCTCTTATAGGTGGCACAAATATGTCTGTCATGGTTTGATTTACATTGTGTACTGTGGGTCCAAATGCAGTATACTCAAGCACTGCTTCCTTCACAATACAAATACATAAAAAGAAACGTATGAGAATCTCTAAAAGTCCAATAGGCCATAAAGTGAAACGCATTAAAAGATCTGGGGGTATCAAGATTATAAGGCACTCAAAATCTCACCCTGGAAATCCAGAAATGTAATACTCAGAATTAGGGGTGGGCGAAGAATTCTGCTCCACTGGCGGAGAGTTTTCCATGCGGAGCGCGGAATTCCGAAAAAATCTGCAAAGTGACGCGTAGCAGAGTTTTTTCTCTCGAGCGGCTCATCAACATTAATTAAGTTAGCAGGCGCTCTCAAGAAAAAAATCACATGCTAGACCTCCTCCCAGCGAGATTTCTCAATGCGAGCGGTCGCAACCGCTCCCGTTAAGAAATCTGCCGCTCGCGTTGAGGATGCTGCTGCTCGAGTAGAATGTCTACTCGAGCGGCAAAAATGAAGCTGCGCCATGTTGAGCTGAGCGTAGTGTTGCACACACTGATTTTACAGTGCAGGACAAACTCCTGGAGTTAAAAATCAGTATGAGAAGAACTGCTTGGCAAACACTGCAGCTCGCAGAACACTGCGGAACGTGGCCGTTTTTTGCGTCACTTTGCGAAGCAGAGCTCTGCGAACTCCACCCAGGCCTACTCAGAATCCTTCTCATGTGCAGCACTCGCATAATGGAACTCACTACCAATTGAAATAGAAACAGCCGAATCAAAGCGAATCATTTGGAAAAAGATGAAAATGTTTCTCTTTCAACAACATCTAATCTAAGACTTGTTTCCTATTGCCATCACTATATCTTCAATTGAATACCCTGTCACAAATAGCTCCTCGCTCCTCTCACAAGCCCCTACTGTACTGCTCCCCACTCACCTTTTAGTATGTCAACTTTACCCACAATATATTCAATTGTTATATCTTGTTCTATGAAATGCGGAAGCCTATAAACTTCCCCATGTTGTGTGCATAGTGCACGGATTGGCTCGGGTAGAGCCCACACTTTAACAATGAATAACTAACTAATAACTAAAAGGGCATAATCTCATTCAATAATCTCATTCAAAAGGTATCCTTGCCTACACATGTAGCTGGCCACATGTTGGATCTTATTTTCACCAACATCCCGACTTTAACAACCGGAGACCCTCTTCCCCTTGCCTGGTCAGACCATAGTCTTGTACCATTCAAACTGGCTATGACCAAATATACTAGTCGTACGAAAAGGTCTATGAGGACAGGAGGAATTGGAGGCAAGTTACATCTGAAGCTATAAAACCTGTACTATTAAACACCCCTATACCACTGTCCGGTGATCCTAACAGTGATGCTACTATCTTCAACCATTGGGTCACATCATCCCTTGACTTCATAGCTCCCATAAAAACTAGGAAACTGACTAGAAATAAGCATACGGCTCCTTGGTTCACACCTGAACTCCGTCTAGTGAAAAGTCTCTGCAAGAAACTTGAGCGGATTTGGCGAAAAACCTACAATTTAGAGACCAAAAAATTCTATAGTCCACCATTAAAAAACTTTCATAGACAAAAGCGTAAAGCTATAAGGGACTACACCGCCAAACAAATTAAATCTTCAAATCACTCTGCCAAAGCAATCTTTAAGATTGTTAAAGATTTTACTAAACCAGATTCGATGCAAAGTAATATAGTACCCTCTGCTACATTATGTGAAGACCTTTCAGCGTTTTTTCATGAGAAAATTCAAACCATCTATTCATCATTTTCCCCTAGGGAACTATCTATTGCACTTCTGTCCCGTGCTTGCCCTCCTAACACCTGGTCAAATTTTAGACCCTTAAGTCCCGAAGTCTCTTTGACTTTGCTGGAAAAAACAAAATCAGGATCTCCATTAGACCCTTGTCCAGCAAGATATGTTAAACTCTTGGCCCCACTACTTAACCCCAATCTAAATGGGATTTGGAATTCTTCCCTGGAAACAGGCATTTACCCTTCTGCCTGGAAAACTGCACTCGTTCAACCCATTCTTAAAAAAGAGGATGCAGATCCGGCGGATCGGAAAAATTTTAGGCCCATCTCCCTCCTACCGGCACCTGCAAAAATCTTGGAGAAGGTAGTGCAGATACAGCTTTCTGAATTCCTGGAATCCAACAAACTGCTCCACGATTCACAATCGGGATTCAGGTCAGGATATAGCACCGAGACAGCACTGCTAGAAGTAGCTGAAACTGTCCGGGAGACCTTGGACATTGGGCACTGTGCAATGCTTGTGCTGTTAGATTTGATTGCAGCATTTGACACTGTGTCACACAAGATCCTTTTGGATAGATTAAGACAACTGGGAGTCTCAGGGACCACTTTGTCTTGGTTTAGTTCCTTTTTAGAAGATCGATCCCAGAAACTTTTGCTGCACCCTTTTATCTCGTCTCCACGTCCTATAGTCTGTGGAGTTCCCCAGGGCTCGGCCTTGAGCCCTGCCCTATTTAACATTTATCTCGCCCCTCTAGCCTCACTGATTGAACAGCATGGTGTAAGTGTCATCTCATACGCTGATGACACTCAGCTGGTGTTCTCCTTCAGGGAACACACCGAGGCAGCTTTCACTAATTTTAAACAATGCCTGATTAACATCTCAGCCTGGATGACTGACAACTGTTTAAGACTTAACACGAATAAAACTGAGGTTCTATTTTTTAACCAGCCATCGCCACCACCATCGGATCTATGGTGGCCATCTGAGCTCAACCCTCCCCCTCAGCCGGTGTCCTCTGCTAGAAATTTGGGTTTTAAGTTTGATTCTGCCCTTTCATGCAAGACTCAGGTAAATCAGGTCTCGTCCTCATGTTTCTGGAAAATGAAGTCCATACGAAGATTTCTCCACCTGTTGCCCATGGAATGTAGAAAAACAGTGGTCCATGCACTCATTACCTCAAAGCTAGACTATGCAAATAGTTTGTACTTGGGTCAGCCAGATTACCTGATCAGGAAGTTGCAGACTATACAAAATGCAGCCGCTAGGCTCATTAGAAATATCCCGATACGACACCATATTTCCCCCAACTGAGGAGCCTGCACTGGCTACCAGTAAAGAGGAGGATAGAATTCAAGGCTTTGACTCAAGCATACAGAGCAACAAGAGAAACGGGCCCACAATACCTCAGGAAAAGACTCCGCAAATATCTCCAGACAAGAAGCTTGAGATCCAATCATCAAGGCCTACTAGTAATTCCCCGCTTTGCAAAAGCGAGGCTTGGTGGCCGGTCGTTCACAGTCAGAACCACTCGGCTGTGGAATTCCTTACTGGAACATCTTAGGAAGGCTAATTCTGAATCTGTCTTTCGTAAATTTCTAAAAACCTGGCTTTTTGACCTTCCCTAAGCTTCTGTAGCCTATGGCAACTTGCTTTTATTTTTTGTATCCGTTACCGCCGGGACACCTCCGTTGGAGGTAGCTGTGCGCTCTACAAGCTCCAAATTAAATTAAATTAAAAATTAAATTAACTAAAATAAATAAATGCTGCTATATTACATTAAATTGAGGGATTACATTACAGTGTTTTGTTTTTCTTCGATGAATTTAATTTGGATTCCAAAAGTTTTAAATATGAGGCATGGCAGATGGATATGGTGGTGCATTAATGTATCGCCACCATATTTTTTAGATTTTGTGGCGATCCCCATGTAGTTTTACACCTGCTTCTCTTCCACCCTTTTCCTTTTTTTCTGGTGAATGCTGTTGTGTGATTGTCCTCGCCCCTCACCTGGCTCTGATTTTTTTTTTCAATTCTCTCTATTTTGCTGTTGTTTGTAAGGAAAAATGTTCATTTGGATATTCACTGCCAAACTATGGCAGCTTTAGCACCATACATAAAATATTGAAAGTAAAGTATATGGGCTTTTCTTGCTAGTTTTTATTTGAATGTGGTTTTTATACCTTAACATAATCCCTATTAATTAATGCCAAAATACTGTATTTTGTTTACATCGTAGCTAGATAATTTATACTTTATTTCTATATCTATCACATTCTTCTTTTCTTCCTTGTGCTACTTAAGGCAGACACACATGCCGTTCAAATTCGCACACTCGGTAAGGCGAGAGCCTTATTAAAAACAGTGCAAACATTTTCCACCTACCTTCCAAGGGGTACGTTTTAGTATTATGGAACAGTCTGGGCTACCAGCAATGCAATATAGAGTGCCTGCCCCTATTAGTAGTTAATAACTGGATTTATTGTCAACAGAAACGAACTATTTAATGAAGAAAAAGCACCCGGAAATACCACCACACCAAATGAGATCCTAATAGGGCCACACTACTGAGCACAGTGCATTCACATAACCCAATATTTTTCTGACTTAGCCCATGATTTGTAGATGTCACCGCTTGAAAACAGGTTGTTTGTGGGCCAGACGGATCGGTGACTCAGTTTGAGCGCATATATTAACTTAAAAAATCTCAGAGTAAGTGAATGTTTTGCTAACACCAAGAGGCAAACACTACCCTGTATTTACAAGATTTCTTGTAACCAAAATAAACAATAAGATATTTCCACTTAATGTACACGGAAAAGAGACCAGGGCACCTCAGAAAATGGCACCCGGGTATTTTAATGAAAACGAGTATACGGCCCAAACTTTGTAATATACTGATCATAGTTCTTCTCAAATACTTTTGATTTAAATTTTCTAAAAAAAACGACTTTGCATTTGCACTAATAACCAAAAGGAGAAGGATATTCTCATGAGTCACAAGATTATATGGATTGTGAAAATTATTTCAGTGAATGTATCAAATTAATAAGGATAATAATTACTACAACAATAATAATAATATGAATAATACGATTTTAAATAAGACTAATAGAAGCCGTATATACATATTTTTAATCACTGTCAACCATGTTAGCCCAGCTGTTGGAGATCCTACCAATTTCGTATGAGATGAAGAAAGCTCAATAAAAAAGGGGACTAATTCCGTGCTTTCCTGATAATATTCTCTTCTGCATAAGTGATTCCTCTCCAGGAATACTCTTCATAAAATGATGTCATCTAATAAAGTCACCTAATTTGAAAAACACACTTGCCATCAATTTGTACCAATTTGCATAGAGTGTGGCACTGAGAATGCAAGTGATCCATCTGTACAGTCAAAGCAGGATTGTGGAATATTACTAGTAGTTGGAGAAATGTCTTCCCAAAATGCAGAACCGCCTTAATGTGTTTAATAGCTCCCTGATTGAAATGTAATAGTGTAAATACAAGTACCAATTATGATTGGCTGAATGCTAACTTATAACTCTGGCTTAAATGCCACGTTGTTTCGGCCATTCTGTGTCTGTTCAAGGAAGGTGCAGGTTGCCTTGCACGTGTAGGGAATGGAGCCACGGCACTAGTAATGCCACAGTTCTCCACCTCTTCCTGTGTACTCCACACTATTTGTCAGTCATTTTACTGTCTGCCGATGCAGAATCTAACAGGCATTGGCAAAGCCAATAGGTTTGACCTACAAGAGCTATTGGCTTTGTCACTGTTTAGTAGCAATGTTGTACAGCAATGCGTCTGCTGTGCAGCATGGCTAAAAGTAATTAAAAATAAAAGTGCTATGTTGTGGCACGTGCTAGCCGCATAATAGGGCTCTTTATTTATTACTCTCTCGATGCAACACAGAGGAGGGAGTAGGAGGCAACTGATGGAAGGAGGGCAGGAGGCAACATGGAAGAAAAGGATGCGGGTGGGGGAGGAATGAAAAAAAGTTCAATGACGCGGTCAGCGTTGGCTGTGTCATAGACCTTTTATTATTGCTCCAAGGGCAACATGGTGGGAGGTTGAGGCAAGGACGTGGGTAGGGGAGCACATGGAAAATGGAGGATGTGCAGGAGGGGCTGGGGCAGGCAGACAGACAATGGAGGGTAGAGGGAGGGGTGTAGGACAAGCACAGTGATAAGAGAGGATGGGAGGGAATGGCTGAGGCAAGTGAATGGAGAACAGAGGGACGGGGTGAGGGCAAGCGGACAGACAATGGAGGGTGGTTTAGAGGGGCTAGAGCCAAGCGGACAGACATCAGTGGGTGGTCAGCAGGGGCTGGGGTCAAGCAGACAGACAACCGAGGGTGAGAGGCAGGTGCTGGGACCAGCAAATGGACAACAGGGGGTTGGCAAATGAGACTAGGGAAGAACACAGAGGGGGGAGAAATACATAAAGGAAACAGCTGAAAAACACACTCTCACATAGAGTGCTTAAACAAAAAGAAAACAGGGTATAAAAAAATGCGCAGTGGAAGCACACATCTAATGCGACCATGCCTGAGTGGAAGGAAAAACACAAGAAAGAGTAAGTATGCCTATGAAAGCTGACTTATAAGAAGCGAGCAAATGACAGTTACAATGAAGCCATCCAATGGCAAGAAATGGGTGGCCACTAAGCCCCCTGTAAGATAACAAAAGATTCTGGAAGATACAGCGCATGTATTGTCTTAGGAGGGATCTAAAAATGGTGTTTCCACTTGCCTTGACTTATAACAGAGTGAAAAGCTTGCACACCCAACAATGATAACACATTCTTGACCAGGGCACATGCTTGTGAAGGACGCAGGCACAAAGAGTCCCCACACTATTTTTAGGTTTAAGCTCTCCTTTATTAAAATATAGTCAACAAATACAACAAATTCCCACCTACATCCATTGGTCAGTGGGACATCACTGGGATGGGAAAGAAAATAGTGGGGAACAGGAAAAGGTAGGAGGAGGGGAGGAGGGGGGAAAAGGGAAGGGGAAGTGGTGTGGTGGCAACTGGCAGACTAAGTAGGACCTCAAAAGAATGTTATGGAGGCATGGGGGAATTAGATCTTGGTCGTGCATAGTCATCAGCCCACCGTCTAAGTATGAACTCGATCAGTGCGGGTCAAGCGTAGGACTCGAAGGTATGTTGGACACGTCAGCTCTCGAAATTTGTACAAGAGATAGCGGAGACAAGGCCTCCATGTCTTGTCGAAGGATGGCAGCATATGTCCCCCTATTGCTGTCAGTTTTTCCAACCCCAATAGATCTCACATTTTGTGAAGCCAGTCCCTGAATAGTTAGGATCGTGTCTGAGACCCATCGCGTGAGCAAAAGCTGTTTTGCAGCTCCAAGCAATAAGGTGATAGCTCGCCCCCTAGTTGACTTTAAGGGATATGTCAGTGGGTTTGGGAGCCCCAGCAGAATGTAGCTGGGGAAACAGGGAACATTTATCTCATATATTACATCCACAGCATCCTGTACCTCCTGCCGAAAGGAATTGATTTTAGGACACTGCCATAAAATATGAGCTAGAGGGCCAGTCTGCCTGCATTGCTGCCAGCATGCACTGTCCCCACCTACTTTCCAAGGTGCAATTTTTGCCAGGGTGGAAATCCAATAATGTGCGATCATGTGGAACATTTCCTTACTAGACGTGCTGCGTACGGAGGCGCGAGTCCTGTAAAGGATGTTCCGCCACTCTCTATTGGTAAAAGTTTGGTCGTACTCCTCCCATCTGTGTTGTGCGGGCATTTTAGGCAACTTCTGTGGTGCAACAAGGAAGGCATATATGTCAGATAGCAAACATTTGTTGGAGGAGCGTGTAATAAGCCACGTCTTGAACAATGTGAGGGGTCTATTGGCATATGGACGGATCGAGGGCAGAGATACCCAGTGGCGCAGTACTATGTATTGCCAACGAGCATTGGATGAGAGGCCATAAGCCAACTGCAGCTGGGAAAAGTCCATAAAAACATCAGCATCAAAAATGTCTCCTACCCTTTTACAGTTGGCCTCCTGCCACACGCTGTATGAGGAACTCTGCAGTGCGGGGCAGGGAATCCCCATTCATTAGTCAGGGTGTCTGGAGGGAATGGAAGTGGACAGTCCCTTCTGCGTTTTAACCTTGTCCCACACCCCTATGGTGGTGCGAAATATCGGGGAAACATATACACCTGGTGGTCGATGTACCTTTGGTAGCCACAGTACTTCCAGCTAGGCATGCCCACCACTGCTTGATCAATAAAGCACCAGCGTTGTTTTGTACGGAGGTTGGACCACTCCACTATGTACCACAGTTGTGCTGCTTGATAGTAACACACTAAGTGGGGAACCCGCCGACTCCTGCCGCCTGAGGTAAATATGCCTGTGCCTCTGCCGTCCATGCCTTCCTCCTATCCCAAAGGACCTCCGAAAGAAGACTCTGCAGTTTATCCAACGTCTACAGGGGGGTTGGAGCAGCAGTGTCTGCATGACATACAGGACCTTCGGAAATTGTCATCTTTATCGCTGCCAAGCGGCCAAACCACAAGAGGCCATATCCCTTCCATTAGACAAATTAGAGCAGGCAGTCATTATTAGTGCAGCATAACTATGTTCCACCATAGTGACAGGGTTGGGGTGCATCTGTAGACCTAGGTATTTCACCCCCTGCATGGCCTAGGTGAATGGAAAACCAGCTTCCAGTGGGGCCCTGGCTGCTTGAGGGATGGTGAGATTTAGTATGGATGATTTTTGAAGGTTAGTTTTAAATCCAGAGGCTCCTCCCCACACTATTTTTAGAGAGTCTAGACCAGTTCACCTTAGCCTGAGGGAGGCTGGTGGAGTTCATGGGATCAGCGTGTCCCCAGCACTGTTAGAATTTGCAAACATTATGTGGCATCGCATCCGCTGTCATGTGGCCTCAGGGTCTCTTTAACACATCTTACCGATGGAAGCATCCCACTGTATGTGTAAGAAGAGCCCCGGAGGGGGCTAGCTTTCATTTTATTTTTATCTGCAATGGAACTGAAAGAACTGCACTCAATTAACCTCTCTCTTCCAAAGCGTGGTGGGTATGAGGTGCTTTTATGCTTTGAAGCTTTTTGTTTGAAGACAAACCAGCAAGAAGCCAAGCAGCCAAGAACTTCTCAATGTGCTGGTGTAGTTGCATACACCTGTGAAAGTGGTTTAACAAATGTGAAGATCAAATACCATGCATCCATTTAAAAAGGATGTCACATTGCTAAATTATAAATTAATATCTGGAAAATATACATGTGGTTTATAAAAAGTAAGAGAGTCTATAACTTCAGTTTTCATTTTCATGCGATTGCATTCTTAAATACGTTTTTGGTTTTATTTATTTGTAAATCAGATATTGACAATTCTTCATTATTTCGTATTATGCACATGGATAAATATTTATAAGTGTATAGATCATACTTTAAATGTAGAGTCACTTCCAGTCTAAAACATTCACGGGCAGATTATAATTGTAATTGCATTTAGATCGTGTTTATTAATCCGGACTAGACGTTGACGTGCTCCTGTACATATATATTTTGTTTAACTATGAATAATACATTGTTTTCTTATGTCTCTATTCATATCATAAACACAGTAGTGACTGTGCCTCAGCTTAGACTGTACAACATACCTGTACCCTTTTAAGTGATAGATAGGACAGATTGGCAACATCACTTCCTATGGCGTCACTCGATGTGAAGTCATTACAAATAATCTGTGCTGATTAACTCCCCTACTTCCATAGTCCCCTGCTGACGTGTGTTTGATCCATGAAGACTGTAGTGTCCTGCTGGACACGTTCTAGTGTTCAGCCTTGTGCTGTAACCCCACTTTACACCCACCCATCACAGGTGTCACCGGTCAGGTGACCCTGCTAATATAAGGGGCCAGGCGCACGTGCCCTGGGACAGCTCCAGTACCACATATCATGGTGTCCGTGTAGTCAATTACCCAGCATGTGGGCCTAGGGCCCATAACACCACAATGGCGACGAGTGGGTTGATCCCCGCATGTACGACGGCAGTAGTCTTCCAGTAGGTCGCAGGGGAAGTGTAGCCTGCGCATGCGGCACCCCCGCACCTGCTGCCAGCGCGACAACGACCGAGGCACGGGGGACGTGGCAGGCTGAGACAATCTACAGAGAAGGCCTTCCTGAGAGGGGTCCCAACGGTGTCCGCCGGCAATGCCCCTGCAGCCGCCTTTCGCACCTTAACTACCGTGAAAGAGTAGGCAGCACTACAGTCTGGCCCTCCAAGGTGAGAGAGGCCTGCGGACAGCGAATACAGCGCGTCGCCCGTGCATGAGGCACCTGAACACTGCCAGCCACTACGGTGTGGAAGAGTCCTCCTTATGCCCATCGACGTGTCACAACAACAAGCCATGCTATAAGGCAAGGTGTGAGTGGGTCAGTCTCAGGAATCAGCTGGGACCGGTAAATAGAAGCTCGGCAGTGCCACCTTGTGGCTGTTCATTGCATCATGCCCTAGCCAAAGAGGGAGCACAAAGGCTTGTAGTCCTGCAAAAGAAAACGGAGCACATTGGCAGGTACGTACCCCAGCCTGAACCGACACAAAAAGCAGAAGCAGTGGGAGGGGCTCCCTGCCTCCTGGCAGTCACAAGGACTGAAACAGTCAGTGCTGTCCCATCCTCATCAGTCAGGCCCTTCTACTGGCAGTGCTGGGGGCAGTTTTCCCTAAAGCGTAAAGACAGCAGGCAAGAGAGAAGAGCATTGTGTGCCCCATAGTGACATTAAGCCACCACAGCAAGACGAATGAACTGGCCTTCCTGAAGGGAATGCTGAGACTGAACCCCTGCTGAGAGAGAGAGCACCAAGCAAGCCCCATGAAAAGTACAAGAAAAGGTATGCATTGAGTACGCAAACCCAGAGTGGCTGTTTGACGCCACCACAAGCAAGGAAACTGCGCCACACACCCCTGGTCCTGAACGGACACCACCGCAAGAAAGAAGAGCAATCACACCAATCGCCAGAAAAAGGCACCTTGAGGAAGGTCCAAGAACGCTGACTCTGAAGTGCACCGACGCATGCGCCCAGAAGTTTGACAGCATAGGCAGGCGCCTAGGAGAATGAGATCTCTCCACAGAAAAGAAGCACTGGTGAATGCAGCAGGGAGACCCTCTACATCTCCACTGCACCACTTTGGCAGTGGGCCAAAGACAACCAGAGTGTCCTACCTCACACTGCCTCAAGACAGAGTCGCCAGTGGCCAAAGACAGGCAAGAGGAGAGTAGCACACTCCATTGTGGCAAGCTGCAACCGCATCAGATGCTCCAAATACATGTGATACATGGCCGGATGCCACATCGTACTGCAAGGAAGAAGGAGCATGTCACACAAAGTGACCAACCCTGCCAAGCATGCCTGAACGGAGGCAGGAGCAGACGCCACAACGGCGCTGGCTCATGGTGTAAGCACGACGCCCTCGAGTGAAGAAGGTGACCTGCCATCCTGGTAGAGGAGCACAGCAAAAATTCCTGAGGAGGGAATGGGGCCTGAGAGAGGTCCACGAGGAGTAGAAGCGAGTCCTTCTGACAGGCCAGAGATGCAACAGGTCGGCAGCAAAGAAAAGGGCACAGTCCTCAGAACCGGACATGACCTGCGAGATGTCCATGTGGCACAAACATGAGACATGTGGCAGGATGCCACATCAAAGTGAGGAACCTGGTTGGAAGTAAGGAAGAGCGTAGCACAACGCCACATCGTGAAGGAGAAGAGAGTGGCATGATGCCACTGGGTGACCAACCACTACAGGTGCGCTAGAAATAAGGGGAGAAGTACGAGGACTCGTACCACTGCAAGCCAAGAGTGCACCCGTAGACACCAGACAGCCACTAAGGCAAAGCGACGTCCCTGGAGACAGCTCAATGGGAGAACCAAAAGTAAGCTGCAGCAAGTGCGAACCGTGTCTCTCCCCAGCGCTTTCCAGTGCGACCAGCAACTCCTGAGCGTCGGCAGTCTAAGTTGGACGGCGTCCTTGCTCGTGACCGCAGATGCCATGGGTGAAGAAACACCTCAGAAAAAACACAGAGTTACGTGGCTACGAAGTCCCTCCTATCCTCCTTACTCCAAGATATCGCCACCTGTAACCCAAGTATAAGAAGGTAACCATCATCATTACCCAAGAGCATCACCAGGAACACCTAAAAAGCAGCGCACCACCAGAGTGAATCCAAGCGACTGAAACATCCTGAGATCAACCAGACATTCCTGGCGCCGGAGAGGCTAGCCACCCAGAAACCTTCTGTGAGCCCCCGTGAACCTGAGGCCTGCCGAAGAGAGCATACTCGACTATTGGACCATCCACCCTTGGGGTTGCATAAGGCTCGGCCGTGGCCAGTTGCGAGTCGCGTGGCGACCATTTAGCGCAGCCTAAGTGAGACCCTGCACAGCCCACACTGTCACGTGGCGATCCAGGGGCAAGGGCCTTAAGGAAATTCCGGTGAGAGGGGAATCCCGACTCGAGATACCTGCCTGCAGTGGCTCCACGACAGTCACCAGGAAACATAGTGGTTGCGGACAGAGACTGGTCATCCAAGCACCCTCTGATAAAGGCAGGTACACCTGAGTCCCGACGGCCAGAGCATACAGACCCTGAGACACCACCCTTTGCGGCTGCAGGAGCGACTTGGCTGTGGTCCTGTTGGCAGTTCCTCAGCGACGCCTTCGCGCGGCCTAAGAGAGGCCTGCACCGTCCACATGGTCCCCACAACAGCCCAGCAGAAAAGGGCCTCAAGGAGACTCCTTTGAAAGGGGAACTCAGGCAGGAGAGGCCAGTCTGAAGCTGCTCCAACAGAGGGAACTGGGAAGCATCATCGCCTACAAGGAAGGCCCTTATCTACCAAAGACATCCTCGGTCTTTGCAGGCTTGCCATCCACCGGAGCCTGAGCGTTTTCAAGAAGATCTCCGAAATGGACTCCACCACCGCTCCAGATGAAACCCTATTTGAACTGTGTAAATAGCCTCCAACACCATGAGACCAGGCCAGTCCGAACTACATCGCCGAGGTGGACTAAAGCCTCCTGATCGTGTGGTTCAGAGCTCCAGCACTGCCTGGCAGATGGCCTGAAGAGACTCAATGGTACTGTGCATTGTTGTTCGTTTTCCCATACGTTGGACTTTTGTTTGTTTCATTTCCAATAAAATTTGGGAGGGATGTAGTGTCCTGCTGGACACGTTCTAGTGTTCAGCCTTGAGCTGTAACCTCACTTTACACCCACCCATCACAGGCGTCACTGGTCAGGTGACCCTGCTAATAAAAGGGGCCGGGCGCACGTGCCCTGGGCCAGTTCCAGTACCGCATACCATGGTGTCCGTGTGTTCATTTACCCAGCATGGGGGCCTAGGGTCCACGACACCACAGAAGACCTCGATACCTTTCAGTCCTCTCGGTCCACTGCATTTCATAGAAGTCACAAACACCATTGCATTCGATGAGCATATACGTTCATGGACGTCATTTAGGGGTCGCCAGGGGCTGTAGCTGCTACCCCTGGCTTGCCCCTTGCGACCCCTGTCCTCAGAGTGGGCAAAATCAATGCCAGGAACACAAGGGCAGCTCCACTTTCCTTGTTTTCTGTCAAAGTTGTATTACACTAATAGTGAATAATATTTTATTATTCACTAGGATTGTTCCAAAGAAGGAATTACAGTGTGCTAGAATATGACCCTCCCTGACAGCTGACGTAAGTAAAAACATTTAAAATGCATGCTGCGTGAGTGCCTGTGGGTGATAGTGTGTGTTTAGGTGAGAGCGAGTGTGTGCATGCGTAAATGCGTGTTTGTGTAAGCCTTCATGTGTGAGTGAAAGTAAAGATTAAATGGCGTGTGATGTCACCTCCCCTATCCCTGTCATTTTGGTGAATTGACCTTCATGTATAAGTTTCAAAAATGCATCTGTTTCAGTAAACTATTTTGTCAAAGGCTTCCAGCTAAAATGATTGGAGTCAGGGCGCGTGAGGATAATTCTCAGTGGATGACAGGTGCTCCTTATTAATCACAGATATACTTCCTAAATTGAGTGGCAGATTCTTCCATCTCTCAGGACATTAGCAGTGACCACTTCCAGCGTGTTTGTTACGATTACGTACAGCTCCAGCCAGTGCATAGTTGCTGTGATTAATTGTGGAAAAGCCGTGTGACCGGTTATCTTCCCCAAAGCCTGTGTGCCAATGATTACATCTAATTGAACCCAATCAATGAGTCCTGTTTACTGCTGGAGACAGCTGGGTTTCATCCGAGGGAGAATCAATCCTCAGCAGTAAATGGAAGCAGACGTTCCATTACCATGTTGTCAGCACGGATGTTTGTCGTGGCTCCTGTTTTTATTTATTTAACGCTCTCGCAGTGCGGCACTAGCCACCACTAGGGTGCGCCAGAGCGCTTTGGAACCATCTCTGAAGAGCCCGTGTTTATTTGAGGTGTAAAGGAGAGATGGCTGTCAAGCGTTATAGCCGTTTTTCAGCTTTTACTGCCGGTTGAGTAGGAGTCTTCAAATTCTCAGAACAGGGGCGTGGGTCAGCATAACCAACTCCATTCGGATGATTTTGGTTTTCTCCAGGTTCCAGCATAGTCCGTTTTTCTTCATTCAACGATGGGCTTGAAATAAAGCGCTTAAGAGAATTAGTGCGTTGCTGGAGTCTGAAGTGTGGCTGCATTTTGTTATTGTACATACAATATCTGGTGTCACAAGTGTTTAACAACCTATCGAGAAGAGTCACATAGCTCTTCAATGACCTTGGTCATAGCAATAGCGCCGCTGTGCGTGTTGTAGGCACAACTTTACATGCCCTGTATGCACACACTGAGGGCGCCCAGCAAAAGCTATCATTATCTATAACGTGCTACAGGTCGCAGTAATATCGTAGTTTTCGCTAGTCATTCAAGGAGCAAGTGCATAGCTGCCAAGGTTTCAGATTGCTATGTGTGACATTTTCATAGTTTCAGTGTAATTATGAGTGACATTTCAAGGACTATGAGTGACACTTTCTCGCGAGCAAAATCAAGCAATGAAGAAGAGGGAAACATATACATTTCAGAAATTACACCCATTTGAGCAACAAGAAACTTCAAGAAGATCTTAAAACTGCAGCAAAGCACCAGAAATCATTGCCAGCCTTTGGTCCCTTACCTGCCAGCATCCAATCAGGAGAGCATCAGGACTCCAGGGCCTCTGTCTGTCCACATGACCTGGAAACCCCGGCCCAACAGGAAGGATGAGTGAGGGTCCAACATGAACAAGACAAGTTACACAGGGATCCAGGTATCTCAGCTGCCTGACACACAGTGTCAGACAGCTGACTCGCGCGGAAACAGGCTGAGCACCATTTTGCATTATCGTCGCAGGTTAAGGCCGGTCCAATAATCTCCCGTACAACATAGCAAAGCCTGTCAGAAACCTGTTAAAATTACCCCAGCCCCGGCGGTTTTAAGAAATAAACCGCAAACGTAAGGTGGCCAGAATTTAAACACACGCTTGTCACAGCCTGGGCCACAGCTGGAAGCTATGCCAGAGGACAAATGAGTCTAACACATCACGACCGGACCGGCACCCTACTGACTGCAGGCAGCTGCCGATCAGGCGCCTGCCGTATGGCGAGTAAATAAACATATAATGTGCCCGGGCCGTGAAAAAATGGCAGAAATGCAAACAGGTGACACTTCAGCAGGCAAGGAAGCCTGTTTGTTATCATAGTAACACAGTAACATGCAAAATGAGTAAAATCTAATGAGCACAGTCCCCTCGGTACACCCTAGTGGCTGATTTAATGCAAAATATTTTTTTACGAACTGCAGACATTGAGAAATGTGTAAAATAAACTGCCTCCTTTCTTAAGTTATTGAAACTACTGCATTTGTTTTCACATTTATCTCTCACTTAATTACAACAAACAACATTTTAAACAGATCTGCATACAAACATATGGCGATTGTTTTTCAGGATTATGTATTTTCCGAAGAGATATTTACCAATGCGTTTAAGAGCATCAAAGTGAGGCATTCGGGATATCGGTACAATGGCTTATTCAAACCCTATTTTTCAAATTCAAATTTTAGCACCCATTTGTCAGAATTATTCTCTGCCGTGCGACTCCAACAAGATGTCTCATCTTGTTTTCTATAGCCGGATATGGGTGTTGTGCACAGAGAATCTACTTGCCAGGCTCGACAGCTGACTGTCCCAGTCTCACAGCACTGTTCTTTTACAGGCGTGAGACCAAAGTGTTACATTGGGGGCCTTCACAAGACCGTCAAGACTCAGGTCCAACATTACACTCCACTGACTTGGTCTCTGTAACGTGAAACAATGGCAGAAATGCAAACAGGCTTCGTTTCAGCAGGCAAGGAAGCCTGTTATCATAGTAACACAGTAACATGCAAAATGAGTAAAATCTCATGAGCACAGTCCCCTCGGTACACCCTAGCGGCTGATTTAATGCAAAATATTTTTTACGAACTGCAGATAGTGAGAAAAGTGTAAAATAAACTGCCTCCTTTCGTAACCGTATTGCCGTGAGGGGAACGGCCATCGCAGTCCCCAAGTCCCAGACCGCCAGAACTGCCCACCGCCCACGACGTCATCCTGGAGGCGCATAAGTGCAGCTGCGGGCTCCCGCAGCGCGGGAGGCCCGTAACCTTATTGCCGTGAGGGGAACGGCCATCGCAGGCACCAAGGCAGCGGAGCGGACTACAAGTCCCAGACCGCCATAACTGCCCACCGCCCACGACGTCATCCTGCGCCCGGAGGCGCATAAGTGCAGCCGCGGGCTCCCGCAGCGTGGGACGCGCGCGGGCGAAGCCCGGGCCAAGGGCGGGCCCGTCTGCACTTGTCAGCGACGGAAAGAGGCGGGGCGGGGCCCGGTTTCTTGGCTCCTGGATTGTGGATCCTGGTTATTCACTTGCACGCACCACTGGTTAGCCCCTTTGCACAAGTAAGCGTATTTCTTTTATTGCACGAAATTTTATCCTATTGATATGGCGGCAAACTTGAAATCACAGGGGGGAAAGGCGGCCACACCAAAATCTCTGCCCAACTCCACACTTGACTGTTTTTTGTTTCGGGCTGCTAAAGCCATTGAGAAGGAGATCCAGGTGGCAGAACAACGGTTATCTGTGGGAGGAGGCCTGGCTGGTCCTATTACTGACCCACCTGTTGTGGCTAATGCGGAGGCTGCCCAAATGAATAACACTGGTCGAGATAATCATGTATTTACGAGAAGCTCAGAGGTTCTATCTCCAGCCCAACAACCTTGTTTACCACCCCCAACTTCACCAGCACGTGATATGCTAGGTAAAAGGAAAAGAAAGATAAAACATTTGGAGCCCACACGGTGTACGCGGACTAGATCAAGGAAACAACTCCAGGCCCAAATCCTAGAAGTCTCTGTTAATTCTTTACAAGGATCACCCACCATATTATCCACCAGAGACGGCTCCAATTCATCGGTACAGAGGCAATCTCCCCGCAACTCCCTGTGGCATTAACATCCGCCCTAGAAGACATTTTCACTAAGAATGTTTTACCAATTTTAGCTAGACTTGAGAAACTGGAGTCAACAGTGGAACTAATGCACTCCTCGGTTATTGATCTAGCAGTAGGGGCTGGGGAAAAAAGGAAAGCGCTGGCTAGGGGCCTGGGTGAGGGGGGGGGGCATAAACCATGTTGAGGGGTCCTCGGTTTCACATGATGAGGCATCAAATAGTCCTGTGAGCAATGGTACCCATAGAAATGTTAGGAGTGCAGTAGCACAAAAGAACCAAGGGCTCTCCTGCACTAGACACCAGGGTGAAATACGCATACCACCCAGTAAAACCAAGCCCAGTCCTCCACCTACAACTATCACTGGGAACAGTGTAGGTATTCACCAACAAACACCTTCATTACTGCCCCACAAAAATGGATTAGTTAGCTGAGATGATAAAGTGATTCTCCACCTCCCACCCGAGTGTTGTCCCTACGTGGCTATTCTTACTAATGTTCCCACCCTACAGGAAAATCAAACTGAATCACAAGCCCAGCTTAAGAACAAAGTCTGTTATTGGCTCTCACAGAACACAGAGTTTCTTCCTGGTGACTGTATTGTTATTAACTGCAGATCTCCTACTCTAGTCAGTCGGCTGCTTGGCCGGGGGCATGATCTTACAAATCAAAGGTTGGGTTCAGAGATTGAAATGTTACCACTTGGGTTCTTTTACAGGCATCTCGAATGCAGAGAGAGGAAAATCCAGGCCATTATACCGTCTAGTAGGATGTCTTCTGTGCACCAGGATACCCCCCTTCTGGAAATAAGAAATAGATACCAACCCCTGAGTGGATTAGACTCTCAGGACTGACTACCTACAGCATCTTTATTTTCATTAGTTACCCCTGGGGAATCATCTGCCATGTGGTCTGGCGATACACCTATGTCTCATACTATTAGCGCCTCTGCCCCAAGTAACCTAGTACCCAAGAATCGTCATCACCATCTCCAACTAGAGACCCAGGGAGTAAATAACATTACTGGACACACACAGGAACCCATTCTAGAATTCCAGGATTTGAAAATTCTATCCTGGAATGTAGCAGGTATTAAGCCCAAGTTAATTGACCCCGATTGGTGCAAGCTAGTGGATGATTTCCACCTATGCCTATTGCAGGAAACCTGGGCTTAGGACGTGTCCATAGGGCAGGCTATACTACATACAGCATTGAAGCCAAGCAAGCAACCGCCGGCCGCCCAGTTGGTGGCCTCCTAATCTGGGTCAAAAACACACTGGCTTGGAAAATTAAAGTCCTACACCTTGGTTCAGAGGAAATTCTTGGGCTGGAATTATCCTCTGGCAAAGGGAACATGCAAATTAGACTATTTAATATCTATAATCGCTTTGACAGCCCTCATAGGTTATCTTGCACAATTACTACGCTAACTAATTATCTAGACTCAGCTACGGGGAATCACCGACTTATAATCCCAGGTGACTTTAACACAACCTTTGAACCTGTTGATTATATACAGGACCTTATTTTAGATGGAGATATAGCCAGGGGGATTGCAAAACTTCAGATACCTCCAATTAAGAAATGTACCCGGGTGGGGCAACAGGTTTTATCACTCACTATTACATTTGGGGTCCGTGCCTGCAATGGTCGGACTGATTCAGATAGAGAAGCCTGCCACACGTTTAAGAAGGGGACATCTAAGAGTAGGATTGATTATATCCTTGTTGATCTTGAACTCTGGTCTAGCGTTAAAGATATGGTTATATTAACCAGGGAAGATAGTGACCATAATGCCTTGGCTCTTACGTTGTCTGGTATAGCCCTACTGTATGGTCATATTTGGCCTGAGAGTGCTCCGGTAATTACCAGCAATAATAATAAAAGAGTCAAATGGCCTATGATATTGGCTGATCCAACTGTTCTTCCCAAAATATACTCAGAGGTTGAGTTGACCCTTACTAATTTAAGCAAGCACACTATTGGGTTAGATGATATTATGGCCACTTTTCTGCAACTAAGCACTACTATTAGACCATTTTTTTATAAACAATGTAATCGACCCAAGCGGAGAACAGCCCCCTGGTTTAACAAGGCTTATAAAAAAGCCAAGGATGCCCTAACTGTGGCGGTGAAGTCAAAATCTCCCACAGTTATAAAAAAGAGCAGGAAGCAGTACAAATCAGCCCAAACTAAGGCAAAAAGGGACTGGGAGGCGGAAAACTGGTGTTTGCTTCTAGAAGCCTCTAAGCAAAAGAATAGTCAACTCTTTTGGCATTTGCTGTCAAAAGGGTCTCCAAACACGGAAATAGAGTCTGATTTCCACATACAGCCACATGTGTGGGAAGAATACTTTGGGCAGCTATACGCAGGACAGGGAGTTTTACATGACCCAGGCCTATTAATGATCCCTTTTGATCCAGAACTAACCGAGGAGACTATCCTCACACTAGATGAAACTATACTAGCTTTTAACTCGTTGCAGAATGGGAAAGCCCCGGGCCTCGACAAGCTTCCGGGTGACATGTTTAAGGCTGAACCCACAATCTGGGGACCATTGCTCCAAGTAGTTTTTAATACCATCTTGTCTGGCGGTGAAATCCCGGCGACCTGGAGGGGCGCCGAGATTATCCCAATTCACAAAAAGGGAGATAAAGGGTCCCCCGGAAACTACAGGCCCATCAGTCTTATAGATGTCGCCCCAAAACCTTTCTGTAAAATAATTTTAGCTAGAATCCTGCTGAAACGAAGCCTGTTTGCATTTCTGCCATTGTTTCACCTTACAGAGACCAAGTCAGTGGAGTGTAATGGGTTGAGGAAAATAACGTCTTGTCAAACTTGCAGGCAGGATTTAGGGCGTCCACAAGTTCAACTGACCAAGTTTTTAGATTCCTTTTGCTGATCTGGAAGGAAGTGATTATTAGAGGGGGCCACTTGTATGTTGTATTTGTGGACTTAAAAACGGCCTTCGATTCCATAGATTCCATAGACCGTACCCAACTTTGGCTGGCCCTTAGTGAATTAGGACTTCCATCTTATATACTCAAAACTTTGATCCGGTTACACCATGACACATACGCTAAAGTCAGGTGGAGCTCTGATGGTAGCCTTACAAATGACATATCGGTCCGGAAAGGTGTTCGCCAAGGTTGCGTTCTTGCCCCGACATTATTTACCCTTTACATTAATAGTCTAATAGGAGAGTTGTATAATTGTGGTGGCGACCCGCTGAAATTGGCAGGCAGTGTAGTGCCTTGTCTGCTTTTTGCGGATGACACACTACTCATTGCTAGAACACCTAGAGGGATTCAAAACCTTCTGAATAAATTTGATAAAGCCTGCAAAGAGAGGGGTCTAGAAATAAACTGCTCTAAAACTAAATATATTACTTTTAATCCGTACAAATCGCATAAGGGTAAACTCATGCTGGGCACGCAAACTCTGGAGCAGGTTAAGTCCTTCGATTATCTGGGCGTACGTATCAGCGATAGGCTGGTATGGGCATCTCAAATAGAAAAAAGCACACTGGCCCTTCAGCACGTAGATTGTGCTATAGTACGAAGGGCTAGGGCGTCTCCCTACCGGCCTATCTCGCCCATTTTAGAACTTCACAGGGCTAAAGGCCTAGGAGCAGCTCTTTATGGGGCCGAGTTATGGGGGTTGGAAAATCTTTCGGACCTAACTCTCGCCGAAAACAAATTTATTAGAGCTCTCCTGGCCTTGCCTGTGAATACCCCCCCTTATGCCGTTAAGACTTGATCTTGGCTTAAAATCTATAGACCATTTCGCTATCCTCAGGGCTCTTCTGCTTTGGGTTAGGGTATGGATTAGTGACACACAGGTCCCGGTCAAGGAGGCCTTGGGTGAGCTGATCACTTTGCACAAACAAACAGGTCGTATTAAGTGGTTCAATAAGATTAAGCAGTGGTTTTTAAAATTAGGTTTGGGTTGTATCTGGGAGGAGCCAGGGTCCATTATAAAATCAATGGTTCCCCTTCTTAAAAAAAGATTTTGGGAGTATATGGACTTACAATGTTTAGAGCATATTGCACATGGCACTTTAACTACGAGTTTTACATTTTAAAGGAGGGTTTGGTTTTGAAACATTTCTGGACGATATCGAACCCCCCCGGGCAAGAACCCTATATCTTCAGTTTAGATACGGTGCTCTTCCTTTAAACGCAAAAAGAAGTACCTGGGAAAATGTGTCTGTCACGCCACTGTGCCCTGCATGTCACACTTCTCCTGAGACCCTTGATCATTTTCTTTTCTGTTGTCCCTCCTTTGCTGACCTCAGGAAAATTTGGATTATCCCAGTTTGTCGTCTATTATCTTTTAATCGTCCCTGTGAAGTCACACGTATCTTTAGGACAGACACTACCAGGTGGCTTGTGTTTTCCATCTCAAGATTTTTGCTTTTCGCCTGGTGGAAGAGTACAAAAATGATTAAAACTGCCTCTGAGACTTTGATCTGTTAACATATCTTAATTGGCTCCAGGGTATGAACTTATGTATTTTATATCTACATTCGAATATGCGAATGTTTGTTTTATTATATGAATATCTTTTATGTATAATGAATTGTAATTTTGTTTTATGAACTGTTTTATGATGTGAATGGTCATACTTTTGATCGAATAAAGAATATAACTGCCTCCTTTCTTAAGTTATTGAAACAACTGCATTTGTTTTCACATTTATCTCCCACTTAATTCCAACAAACGAGATTTTAAACAGATCTGCATACAAACATATGGCGATTGTTTTTTCAGGAATATGTATTTCCGAAGAGATATTTACCAACGCGTCTAAGAGTTTCAAAGTGAGGGATTCTGGATATTAGTACTATGGCTTATTCAAAACTTATTTTTCATATTCACATTTAATTACGGTTTTATAGGGGTGTTGTGCGAAGACAATCCACTTACCAGGCTGGACAGCTAACTCTGTCCCAGTCTCACAGCACTGGTCTTTTACAGGCCGGCGCGAGACCGAAGTGTTACTACATTGGGCCTTCACAAGACATGATCAGGTCGATCTCTGTGACTTACCAACTTGCAGCAGGACTCACTCCCTTCCGCGGCAATTTAATCGGTGCGGCCGAAGGTCAAATTTACTGCAGCTGCTGAGACAGCTGAGACATGCAACAGGGGCGGCCAGAGGTGCGAGAAGACAGCGCTGCCTGTGAGCCGTGATCATGATTTATTTGAATTTGCCGCAAAAAAGCCCAGCGCCTCAGCCTCCTTCCTCCCACAAGTCTACTCTGCCAGCAGGACGTGACGTCAGGTCCCCGCGGAGCCTAAATCAGTGTTGTTACGCAACCTGACTGGCTGTGTCAAGTCTTGGTAGTAGCCATTGGGCACTACCTCGACCTGACGGCATTAGAGAACCGCGCTGCAAATCATCTCCGAGGCGAGCACTCAACTAATGATGATACATAGTGGCATTAAGCAGCAGAGCGAGTGCCCCAAGCCTGCCAGAGCAGCAAACACACACCCCACGGAGCGCTGCTAGATGCCCAGTGACTCCACAGATTAATTTCGGCAGCCGAGCACTTAATAAACCAGCATGTCTTACAGCTGAGGCTCTGTGCATTATGCGTGACAATGCATTTCAGTGCGGTGATGCGGAGCACCACACTGAAATGCGTTAGTCTAACGCCTGATGCGTGATACTTGGCAGGACTGCAAGTGTGCGCCAGCAAATATGACACTTGCTACAGAGGGATAGATCCTTTTATTAGGCGATCATCCGGCACCTTAGGTCAGGAAGCTGGGCATGGCCATGCTGCAATGATGATGAAGTTTACAATCTCTGCCGAGTCACAAAAGCACAAGTTATGGTAGCACCATTCACATAACTCCTTACTGGTATTTCTGTGGCCTCGGAGCTCTCTTGGCTGCCTTTAGGCGTCTCTCCGCACAATCCTGTGCTTTCTCATTAATCTTGCCAGATTTTTTAATCTAGACGAATGGATTGGTTAATGGATTTGTCACATGATCCAGGGCTTTAAGTGGGATGAAAAAACTGGGGGGTCTCTCAAAGGGGCGTAGCCAATGTAATGAAGGGCGTGGCTTAAAAACACCTAAGCTAAAAATCTGTGCTTAGCATAGTGTGCCGCCTGACTGGTATGTTGCTGTTTCTGTCATTGCATCCATATATATGATACAACAAGTAACATCATACCTACAACAAGTCAGGACTATTGGCTTTATCAATGGTTGTTAGTTGCATAAGATAAATACAGGGGCGGCTCCTCCATTAGGGCGGAGGAGCGCCGCCCCACTGCTTTTTCAAAGTGCTAGAAGCACAAACATAAAATGGTATTTTAAATACCATTTTATGTTTCTGCTTCTCGCGCTGCGAGAAAGCAGATGACAGGGGTATGCCTGGTTGGGGGCGGGTGGGCGGGTCGGGGAGGAGTGGCTTGCACCACTCTGAGTAGCCTGACTGTTTGGTCGTCCTGGGGACGACCAAAGCAGTCATGCGCACTCTACATTTTCTCTATGCATTTCTATTGGAGGGCAGCCTCACAGCAGTGAGAAACCAAAATGGCTGTTTGTCACTACCAGGACATGCCACACACTTAAGGTACATGTCCTACCTTTTACCTACAATGCACCCTGCCCATAGGGCTAGCTAGGGCCTACCTTAGGGGTGACTGACATGCAGTAAAAGGGGGGTCACAGACATGGCACACACTTTAGGTGCCACGTCACAGCGGCAGTAACACTGCACGCACAGGCCCTGCAATGGCAGAGGCCTGAGACAGGTTTGAAAGGCTACTTTGGTGGGTGGCGCAATCAGCGCTGCCAGCCCACCAGTAGCATTTAATTTACCAGCCCCGGGTATATGGGATACCACTTTACAAGGGACTGACAGGTAAATTAAATATGCCAAACAGGTGTAGACCAATCTTACCATGTTTACCACAGAGAGCACACGCACTTTACACTGGACAGCAGTGCTAAAGTGCCCAGAGTCCTAGAACCACCAACACCATGTCAGAAAAAAGGCCAGGAGGAAGGCAAAAAGTTCAGGGATGACCCTGCAAAAAGGGCCAAGTCCAACAGTAGGCTGCATGCAGCCTACATAGAGAAAATGGCCTCCCTACAGGTGCCCGGCTGGGCGCTGTCCGTGACTCCGCACCAATCACAACGCTGCCATTGCAGCGTTGTGATTGGCTTACAGGAGGTGAGGGAGCATGTCTGTTCCTGTTTCTGTTGAGGAGCAGGTAAATGCGGACCCGGCCCAGGAGCAAAGGCGGCGCGGACCCGGTCAGGTAAGTTTTATTTTAATTTTACCCCCCCGCCGTGGTAACCCCCGCGCGCACCCCCCACCCGCGAGTATTGCGAGCCGCGACTGGATAAATAAGCGGCAACTACGGCTTGTATATAATATTGAAAAAGCTTCCACTTAAAGCCCTGGTGACACCACAACAATGTTGCTGCTCCTGAGTTTCAAAAAGAGAAGGTAAATCCAGAGAGAAAACGACTCTCTTTAAAGGATTTCCCTTCCCCTACAATGCTCACCTGGCATGACGTCATGCCATAACTTCTCCACTAGTGAGAAGTGAGCAGTGTGAGCACGCGCACATCGATGTGCCTGCTGTCATGCGCCGCCCCCTTTATTTCCTTCCCCAAAATAGCTTTTTCTCAATGAAAAAATGTTTAAATCCACCATTCCAAAATAAAAGATTTCTTTAGGTCAGTACTGGAAATAACTCGCCATCAGACAAAATCTCCTCGAGCAGTCCTCTGCTGCACCTGCGCAGCTAACTCAGTAAGGCTTGCATCAAATTACCATTTGCCGGGCGGATGAGCTCAAAGCCCTGAGGCCTGTGAGGTCGCCAGCTCATCAAAATCATTGCCTCCTGCGCTAAGCTCCACCTCCTGACAACATGGGTGGAAAGCCTGTCCCTGGGCGTTTCTGGCTGAAGCCCTGCAGCTCCAGGGGCTTCATGCCCATCAGGGACTCGTCCCAGGATGGGGTGGGAGCAAGCCTCACTGACCCCCATCCTGTGACGAGTTGTGAGAGAGTAGGTGGGGTTAGAGGATGGAGGCGGCAAGCTGAACCCTGGAATCTAGCCACCAACGCTGTTTATTTTCTACAAATAAGTGTGAATACTGGCTAGTTATCTGCGTGATCTCTCTGAATGCATAGCAAAGTCTGCAGCACCGATCAGCCTTTCCTAATGAGCTGAATCAATATCTTGCAGTTTTCAGTGCAAACAGTACGTTGTGGCACAATTGTATCGGCAACTCCTGGCACGTACTTTTAGTTTGGGGTGCCCACATGTGCGCATTTAATTACGTGTTACCAAAGTGACTTCACAACAGCCACACTGTGTTTTCTCTCAAACCAGCCACAGTGCCTGTTTTTCCCTCTCTGACTTCATGGTGCTGCTGTACGCTAGCATTTATTTCCAGTCAGGATACAATTTCGCCAGCAAAATGGGTTTCAATACTTAAAAACAGATGCACTGGTGAAGTGCCACTGCGTGGTGAGCACAGCCTGCTGGTTCCCTTAACCATCTGAGGAGGAGCATTAGAAGAGTCAGGGGTGCAGCGAGGAATCTGAACACCAACCATAAGAGAAGGGTTGGAATTGTCCGACTGACTGCAGGACGCTGTGCAAACCTTTTGACTGTCTTTTTGTGCTTGGATGAATGTCAACATATGCAGGCCCTGGGGAGCTTTTCCTATGCAGTTTAAAAGGTTTTTGGCATTGCCCTGGCTGAAATGTTAAATGGCTGTGTGTGTGTGTGTTTTCTAATGACATGATTTGTAAGTCTTTCTTCTCATCGCTTTGCAGAGACGAACAGAGGAACTGGGTTAAACAAGACACATGAAGTGCAAAATAATGTTCCTTTGTGAATAATTTTAAAGGGCTAGCTATGACACATGTTTTTGTCCTGTTGATCTGTCAAAAGTAATGTGCTGGTAGACCCATAAAACGTATCATAAAAGTACCCAGCACCAAGCTTCTTTGACTTTTTCTCTTTTGTTTAATAAAACTGTTGATTTTAGTCTGCACATTTGGTACCAGACTTATCCTGTCCAGTCAAGAAAATACCATGCCTCCCTTCAAGGCCTAGCCTCTCTTTCAGCAAATGCTACAGCCTTCAAACATCTTTAGCTTATGCCTACTCATGTTTGCACACTAATGGAAAATTGGTGGCTTCATTTTATGACTCACCATTTTCAAACTTTACCAGCCGCCACAGAGGGGTTGTAGGGTGTTATGTGCTGGCAAAATAGATCAAGGAGTTAAGCACTCACAGCTCACATCTGAAATAAAAGGACAGGACTTCCCTAACAATGCTCCGGTTTAGGAAAGAGTGGAAGATGGCCCTCTTTAAAGAACACTACATTTGAATGCATTATCATCTCACAAACCAGCTACCTTTCTGATCACACATTGGCTTGATTGGCTTGATTCTTGTATTTGACCCTGTAATGTGCTCTGCTGCCCTTCAGCTAGGTTTATTCTATAGAAATAGCACATACATACATACATACATAAATGCTTTGAAGTTGATGTGCTTCTTCCCTCCCTTTTTTGCCCTTGGAATCTTTGGTTGTGATAGTAATTAATCTATTTTTTTCTTTAATTACACACATCACATATACTGACCTTAAGTTTTCCTTTCCTCTTTTCATTTTTACATGCCCTTAATATTTCAGTGTTTGCCACACTCTTTTTTAATCCACTCTAAACATATGACTTCTTTTAGACTCCCAAATTTTACCAATGTGTCTAATTCGCAGATTTTGAAATCTGGATATATTTCTCTTATTTCCTCAATCCATATACACTTTTCATGAATACTAAATGTCTTACATTTCTGTTTGCTTCAATAGAGGAAAACAGACTGTTTTATGTACTGTTACATAGACATCTGCTTTGTGTTATCATCCTCTTTCTTTCCTGAACCCTCTCTCAAATTCCCCTTCTCCGCACTAATTCAGAAGCTTGGTATCGTTTATGGACTCTTACACGAATGTTCAAAGCTCATTAAAACTCACTGCCTCTATCAATTCAAGCTTTTTAATATTTATAAAGTCTGATCTTTTTACTTTCTCACTGTCACTATACTTATTCCTTAATTTATTTTTATGGACTATTGCTCTTTGTTTTTTGAGGTTCCTCAATCTGATTTTTTTAGTCAATCCATGTTTCAGTCTACTGTGCTATCCATATCTCTGTAACTTTGTATTTAATTTTACTTGGGTTTTGTTTTCAATGTATCATGGGTCTACTCTGGATGGTTCTTAACCTTTTGACTTCTGAGGACCCTCCCTTAATCATTACTGGAATCCGGTGACTGTCACTTAGTCATTATTGGAATTCAGTGGCCCAAGCTTAAGCAATTTTGATGATTTGAAGCAAAAAGCAATACGCACAAATATGGAAACAAGCATCCATCAAACAAATACACGTATGAAAATTGCAATCTTAATGGGAAGAGTGGAGCTTTTCTAAATTTAATTGAGGCCCCCTATCGTCCATACTATAATACTATTTGATTCACTTGCACTGCTCCAATGAGTCAATCTGAGGATACCAATTTAATTTTTAGTCTCCAATTTCGAATTGCTTCACATTTACAGTGTTTTAAAATGTTCAATTTTGCTTCTTTTTTATCTACACTTTATTATTCTGTTAAGATCATTTAATTTTCTAAGCAGCCCATGGACCCCCTGAGTATTTGTTGTCATGCCCAGGGGTTCCCAGTTAAGAACTGCTGGTGTACTCCATTTCTGTCTCTGCTCTTCAAACATTATCTTCCATTCTGACCATTTCCTACATTCGAACTCACTCTTTCAACTAATTAATGTCTTTCGAACGTTTCACTGACCCCCAAATTCACTGCCTGTAGTAGCTTTCATTCTATAAGTCTGAACAGCCGTCAATAGCGGAATTTTCTTCATAATTTTGAATTCCGTTTGTTATAGCCTCCTTCTGCTGTTACTGTTATGCATATTTTAAAGTTCTGAGTGCTTTGATGTAAGTGCTACATCACTACATCAAACTTAAATACTCTACGTTACGTCTGTAACATTAATACACATGCATGGAATATTTTTCTGGCAATCTGCAACAAACACGTGTGTGCTGCATTCAACGGCTTTAATACATTTCTTGTGGAGATCTAACATGGTTTGCATCAAATTACTTTCTTTGAATTTTGAGAGACTTTCTGAAGACAGACGAAGGCAATTTAAAGAAAATGCATATGTCATGCTGGTCATAGAAAATATTTCTGTGCTAGAACAAATATAAGGATCAAGGAAATATTTATCTGTGCTTTTATGGTGAATATGATGCAGCTTGAGATGAAATTTACAACAATTCAACGCACAATTAAAATCTGAATGTTAACACTTCACACAAAATAGACATTTGGTACAATAACATTACCACAAATATATACTTAATCATTAGGTAGAGAGAAATTCTGTTCAACATTATAGATTAGAGGAATGTGAAAGGCAGAATATAGAACTTAAAAACCATTCTCAGGAGATGGGGAGTAAAGAAAAGCTTTTAACACTGTCTACTAGAGGAGTTTTATCAGAAATTTAAAAAAAATTATGTTATTAGCACCAGGCATATGAGCAATATTGAGGGGCCACCGGGAATCCCGGTTGCATGCTCATAATTTTGCCTTGCGCCCCTGTACTCCTGATACAATCAGATTTTAGACAAGACACCATTCAAGTCTCTGGCACCTATTTAACTTCATGGACAGGCACATTGAATTGTATGCAGTATCTCAGCAGTGCATTTTCCTTGTTAGCACCGGGTGCACCTTTCCAAAAGGTTCGCTCAGCGCTAACAAGGAGAGTGCACTGTATTACATTGAATGCACTGCCCCCAGGGCCGCCGCGAACTCGTGCTGCTCTGGGGGGGGGGGCATTCAAGTGAAATACGGAGCGGCTGCTTCAAAGCCACTCCGTGTTTCACTGTGCAGGCGGCAACCCAAATGCACTGGGGATTAAAGATCCTCATGCAGGCGAGTGCAGTCAGTGACTGCACCCGCCTGCAAGGGGATGTCTGGGGGGTCCATTGGACCCACTTTCCCCCTTCAAGAGGGATGCTATCAGGGGGCCCGCCATGCAAATGAGGCAACACCCTCTGGTGATAGCTCTGGCACTATATGTGCGCCAACGCTATCTGTATTACAAAAAGGGCCGCACAAGTGTCTGCAGCCCTTTCTGTAATACCAAAGTGCCGTATTATAGAAAATGCCCCTGGGGCGTAACGGAATGTGCACCTGCTTTGTGCACCCCGGTGCACTTTCTATAGTATGGCCCCAGGTTGTGAATCCTAGGTCATCCTTCCATATAGTTCTGTGAAATTTTATATTTATTGTACTTTTTTCTTAATACTGTTTTATTAAAGTTTTAAAATGAATCACAAGTTAGAATAAACAAAGTGTTTCGGCTAGTACTAAGAGATTCAACTTAACGCTACAATCTTGTTGACTTCAACATGCCATATGCAATGTATGAAAGATGGGACATTGCCCATCAGGTAGTCACAGTTGTGAAATGCAGGGTGAGCAGTATAAAATAAAATAGATGGGGGATTCTTCACACCATGCATATAGCCAAAGCAAACAAGATAAAGCTTTCAGAGGAAGGAGAGATATGAGAGATAATGTATCAGAATTTCAGAATTGGTAGGCAACCAGACATGACAAGAATACCATAAAGTAGTTACAGTCAAAAAGGCCCTAAGAAATGAAGACATCACGATATTCATGGAAACAGAAAGGATGAAGACATCTCCTACTCGATTAAATAAACTCCTGATGGGGAAAAGCAATAATAGATATCTACAGAATCTATATTCATACAATATTTAATCAGCAGGCTATGAGTCAATAAAAGTGACTCATTTGCATTAAATAAAAGAGACATCTTGCTCCTTACCCTTTATATTAGTCTCTCACAAGAAGTCATGCATATCAGTCCAGGGGCCGAATTGCACAAAGAGCCCAGGGAGCGCAATGGCCGTTTGCGCCCGCTTTGCATGCCTCGGGGTACTTTAGTATTACATATGGGGCTGCGAACGCTTGTGCGTCTCCTTCTGTAATACTGAAAGCGATGGCACACATAAGCACCAGCGGTTTCTCACGAGAGCGTTCCCCATTTGCATGGGGGCGTGCCCCATGCAAATGAGGCAATCCCTTTGCCTCTGCACCCGCGCCATATTACAGACGCGGGTGCAGAGGCAAAGAAGCTGTCAGGGGTGAACTGACAGTGCGCCACCTAATAGGTGGCGTACTGTCAGTGCGCCCCTGATGGCAGCCCTCTGGAGGGGGGAAAGAGGGTCCTATGGACCCCCAGACATCTCCTTGCAGGTGGGTGCAATCACTCACTGCACCTGCCTTCAAGGTGATCTCTAATCATCTTTAAAAGTGCAGGCGGGTTGCTGTGTGCACAGTGAAACACAGAGGGGCTGCTTTAGAGCCGCTCCATATTTCACTTGAATGCACTGCCAGCGCATTCTATGTAATAGGGTGCACTTTCTCTGTTTGCGCCCGGCGCACATGTTTAAAGGTGCGCCAGGGCGCAAACAGGGAAAGTGCACCCTATATATAATAGGGCCTCAGATAGTCCTCTTCTGTGTGAATGAACACTACAATTTCTTCAGTGATTAAGGGCCTGATTTATATTTTGGAGGATGGGTTACTCCATCACAACAGTGATGGATATCTTGTCCTCCGAAATATAAATTTAATTATCCGTCCCTATTGAGAGGGACTAACTTGTCCATTGAAATATACATCAGGCCGTATTTGTTGTAACTGGCCCTCTCTGCAGGGTCACACCAAACCTTTTGCCTTCACCCCTCCTGTTTTGCTGAATTAATTTTTGTTGGCTATAGGACTCTGTGCACTTTACCACTGATAACCAGTGCTAAGATGCTTGTGCTCACTCATGTAAACATGGTAATTTTGGAATATACTTTAATTTACTGGTAAGCCCTGAGCAAAGTGGTATACCATATACTCAGGGCTGGTAAATTAAAGCTACAAGTGGGTCTGAAGCACTTATTGTGCAACCCACTTAAGTATCCATTTAAAAACATGTCCGAGGCTGCAATTGCAGCCTGTGTGTACTGTTTTAAGCTGCCATTTTGACCTGGGAAAATGAACTTTTAGCCAGGTCTAAACCTTGCTTTTTAATTTAGATAAGTCACACATAGGTTCGGCCCTAACCAGCCCTTAGGGTAGGGTGCATTGTATGTAAAAAAGTTGGACTTGTTCTTTGAAGTTTTACTTGTCCTGGTCGTGGAAAATTCTCTAATTTGTTTTTCACTTCCCCATGAGATAACATGAACTTACCTTATTATATTTGATAATCGATAACTTTTGATTGGGAGCAGGTGGGAATGTCAAGTTTGGTGTCTGAGGAATTGTAATTTAAAACCCTCTTTAATGTTAAAAGGCAGATTTTAAGTCACAATTCTGAAAATGCCACTTCTAGAAAGTTTGCAAAGGAAAGCAAGAAAAAAAGAGGGTTTGCCCATCTCACCCTACGTCACCTGGTCACTAAACAACAGCTATATAACTATGGTATGCTGTAGGGACAAATTAATGTACAATACCTCAAATCAACAATGAAACAATCAATTTTCACTGGAAAATTAATTTGCTTTTTGTTTAAAAAGTCCTTTCGTTCCTACTTTGCTCAAAGGTAGGTGGTCACATGAAGAATCCAAATGTAATTCCACTTAGAGGTACATCATCTTTGTTATGGAGGAGCCTCACAAAATACATTGTCAGATAATTAGTTGAGTCATAGGAGATAAAGTAAAGGGTCGATGCCTTGGGACTCTTGAGACTCTGCCGCTACCTCGAAGTGGAATCCCTTTTAGATTCTTCATGTAACAAAAAGCAAGGAGAAATGAAAGGACAATCTACTCCTGTGTGTAGTGAAAAATTGATAAATATATGGCATAAAAAACACAGTGTAGTTGTATGCGTAGACAGTCTTAATACATTAAACAAATTGATTTATGTGCAATTAAATTCATTATCCAGTAAAAATGATTGTTTCATTGTTGATTTGAAGTATTGTACATGAATTTGTCCCTACGGTATACCATAGTTTTGTAATTTCGCTTTTAGAAAGTTGGCATTTCCTTGTCCTAACCTTTTAGTGGCTGCAGCCTGTTCCTGGGTCACATGACTAAGTGTAGTTGGCGGTTGGTCTTCATGTATTCCTCCCAGACAGCCACACAATAGCGGGTTTTGGTGTTGGCAGGATGGGCCATACTGACTTGATGATGGGGGCGGGCTGTCATTTGTCACACTCGCACTTCAGAGACACTGCCTCAGCTCACATACAAAGGACTTCACACAAGCCTATTGTGCCCTCTGTCAGACTAGGACAAGGACACGGAGGCAAGACATTCCAGACACGTCTGTAGGGAGTAGACTCCTGATGTTTCTTCCACTTCAAAGTGGGTACCAGTGATATAAGGGGGACCCTCAGACCTACTCTTCAGTACACTCCTGAACCTGCGGTACTACAGAAGGATTGCCCTGCTACCAAAGGGCTACCCTGCTGCTTGAGCCTGTGGTGGTGTCTGAAAAGGATGACTGGGCCCAGGCTGAAGTGACTCCAAGGGTCAGCTGACTGACCTCCTGTTCTAAGCTACATGGACACACTAAGTTCCAGAGATCTTCCTGCAACTGCCCAGTTGACATTCTGTACTGGACCTGACTGGACCTGCAACTCGACCTGCCTGGGCCCTGCTGCAGTGAGTTCCTGATATCCTAGAGGTGCCTCTCAGGTTCATGACTCTTGGTGTGGCATCAGTTGAGCTCCTCCTTGAAGAAACGGAGAAATCCTGAAGTTTTGGGCTCTTTGCCACCCGCACCGACTGTCAACACTAAGCTCTGGTGAACCAGCCTCTTCGTGCCTCAGCAACATCCAGCGACGACTGACCGGCAACGTGAGTTCTGCACTTTGTGCTACAACATCGACAGACTGCGGTGATCACCAACACAAAGCTCCAGCAATGACAGTCTGCGACACCCAACAGGATCTTCGTGTGACAGCGACAACCATCTGCAATGCCCAGCCTGCGCTTTATGCTCCAGCAAAGTCTATCTGCAGCGCTCTCCCTGCTACTTGCGTCTCCTCCACTGCAAACGGAACTCTTCATGCTGGACTTTAAAAAAAAGTCACTTTTTCAGCGGGCCCAACCTGGTGCCTGTATCCAGCCCACACTCCATTGCGGTCAGTCTGAACTTGTGACTTTCACCTGGTCTCACACAACCAGATAACTACGAGTGGCGCCTTGTGCTTTTAGGCTCTATATTTACTTTAAATCTTGGAAATTGAATATCTCTGGTTTTACCAATTGGATTTTTGCTGTTTTGGTGGCAAATAATTTACCAAATTTTAATATATTTCTCTAAATTGGTGTGAGATTTTTCTTATGGTGTGATCTCACTTTATTGCTGTTTGTATGCTGCATAAATAATTTACACATTGCCTCTAAGTTTAGCTTGAGTGCTTTTGTACCAAGCTACCAGGGGGTTAAGCACAGGTCAATTTAGTGACTTTTGTGGTTCACCCTGACAAGGATTGTGGCTGTTGCATGAGAAAGGCTCACACCCCCCTCAATCAACAACCAAATTTCTCACACTAAGAATATATACTTTTCCAACTACCAGTACTGTGGTAACTCATCTGTAGCAGTGCAGTGGTATTTTGTTTATATATAGCATATAACATCAGGTGGCATTTTGATGGCTGGAAGAAATAGTCATAACAAGCAAAAATTATTCAGAGAATGTCAAACCAATTAGTGTCCAAAGAAGGACATGGCCTTAGGATATTTATTTAGTCATACAAGAGCTGTGTATCTCTTCAGAACTAGGTTGCATCAGGGTAATGATTGGGATTATGATGTTTGTGGGAGACCTTATAGTAAATACATGTCAGTCATGTTTCTCTTAGGTCCTAGCCGTAAATACACAAAAGAGGTGAGATAGTGGTCTACTGAGAATTCAAAGGACAGCTGCTATTGACAAAATACCCATGTACTTTTCTTCCGGGGTCTAAAGGATAGTTCTGAAATCAAGACATGGTACAGGGAGGAGAGGACCTGCTTGTCCTAACCTCATTTCTCAGTGTAGGTCTATATCTGGTGAGTGAATCATTTTATTCCTAGAGCATGCAATAATTCCAAAGTGTGGGTTCTTTTTTAGTTCAACATTACATTTCTAATTCAGCTTTCTGAAAGATTCTGTTCTTTCTTGCATTTCTGTTTGGCCCGAGCCAGTTTCCTTATCAGCAATTGCCTAGAGTATTTGGGCAAAAGAGATTGTGCTCTCATTGTATTATAAGACTGTATGATAGGATTTTTGAGAGGGGTTCTTAATAAGTAACTCACTTAGAGGTGTTTATTCTTCACCTGTCCATTGACGGGGGTATGTGGTTGATATTTTGACTAAAGAAAATTGGGGTATAGCAGAAGGAAGTGTTAAGAATGGGAGCTCAGGAGACAAAAGTTCAGTCTTCAGCAGGAGCTGTACACACAGGTAGCATATGTGCCATCAAAGTCTATGGGATGGGTTAATATGCAGTAGTCATGGAGGCCAAAATCATCCATAATTTCAAGGATTATGTCCCAGTTACTTGCATTAGCCTTATCTCATGAGATATATTCAATGTGGGGTCAAGGGCAAAATTATAGTCACGGATGAGTCTAAAGATGACATGGCAGTGTTCAGAGTGTGAACAGATTTCACAACTAGTTTACTGCCCAGGGTATAAATCCTGACAAAGGCATATCTTTCCACTGAGGCCGTCCAAGTTCTTAATATATTTTTTGTATTGCAGGGATTTCTCGAACAGGACCTAGAAGAACAGGACAATGATTGAGAGCATAGACGTGGCTACTGCTGACAACCTTGGCCATGTAGTACACTTTTCTTTTTATTGGTGACATGATTTCATGGAGTATATATTACAAACGTTCCAAATGCTTTCAACGTGTCGGCTCTGGTGCTCTTCTGGTATGAGGGGGTGACCAAGATGAGGCAAAAAACTCTACTGTCTAACGTAGTTTAAAATAAGGCATGTGAAACACACAAAAAACTTTGCACTCAGAATTGTAAGCAGTGGATGATTTATTACGCAAGTGACCACATAATGGAAGCACATGTCCCATGGCATTTTAGCCGGGCATAGCCTTGTTCGGGATGTGCTTGGTTCTTGACAGAGTAAAATCTCTACTGCACGCCATTGGAATTAACAAACTCATGTGGCCGTGCAACAGTGACTTAAAAAAACAATACATTAATTAATTATGATGGATGCTAAAGAAGTGAAACGTCAGGCTACAATGTCTTAGTTGTTCAATCCAGATACAAGTAAAATTGGTATGGCATCAGTGAATAGTCACACGCAAAATATTAAAAATCTAGATATCAGTCATTTATGAAAGAAATGGGAAAACCTTTCATGTAAAGAAATTAACAAGCGGTGGGAAGTATCTACTCTCAGAAAATACATTGATGCATAGAGAGAGTACCAAGAGGCCTAAGGATAATGTTGATGGTCAATCAGGGGGAAATGAGTGTGGAAATGCTACAGGAATGGGAAGAATTTATTTTAAAATCATCACTTGGACTATAGGAAAATACAGGAACAGTTTATTGAAATTGAAAATTAAATCAGCACAATATAGCTGACAGAAGAGCTCACATTTTTTAAAACAACCATACACAATAGTTTGGAAAAACGCAAGGAAGAAGTATCGGTTTGAAAGGCTGGCAAATTTTAAAGAGATAAGGAGGACTATGAGGAAGGCAAGATCTTTACATTTGCCAAAAGATATTCTGACTTATGGAAAAAGGAAATACTTGATCTAGCAACAACTGACTTATCAAGTAAAGAGACTGACACATCAGAATTTGAATTAAGTGAAGGTACATCTGTTGCGACCATTGGCAGAACAACTAAATTGTCTTTTATAGACGAAATGTGGCTACTTCATCAGCATCACTAATGAGACAAAAAAACTGCAGCACCACGTGTAAGGGGAAGGGGACGCGTTGAAGGGGGAGCGGTCAAGTAAAAACCAGAAGAGGGCAACATGGAAAAAGAACAACCAAAGGTCATGAGAACAGGAAACACCACAAGAAAATAAATCAAGGCCAGGATGAGAGGATGGCCATAAATGCCTCGAAATAAACATTATCAGAGTTAGTGCTGAAATTATTGAAAAGGAGCTTAACTTTCTGCCCCAGAGCACATGTGAATTATGCCTAAACAAGAACTCACAT
Organism: Calotriton arnoldi; assembly: GCA_963921515.1. Classification (NCBI taxonomy): domain Eukaryota; kingdom Metazoa; phylum Chordata; class Amphibia; order Caudata; family Salamandridae; genus Calotriton; species Calotriton arnoldi. Next base: position 882,423 of record CAWUFW010005105.1, on the reverse strand, counting down.
ATATATATATATATATATATATATACATATATATATATATATATATATATATACATATATATATATATATATATATATATATATTGAAAATGAAGTTAGCAAAGTTATGTACTGAGAAAAATAAAGTAAAGAACAAAATGTCACACCTGGGAATAATATTCCGTTGCCAGCAGAAGACCTCACAATCCTGAGCACTCTAGTTAATCTGGAGTACAACACAATCGGCTTACAAGAGATATTGGAATCTGAGAGTTTGGAGGCTCTACAAATTCAGAATTATGGAGCAGGAAGAAGTGGCAAAAAACTAAATTCAAAATACTGCCCCGTCCTACCCCAAGAGAACAAATTGACCTGTTCCACAAATTAGTCAAAGGATTTCGAGGGTATAGAAATCATGCACAAGAAAATACATTTGACAAAAGAAGAAAAACAAGCCTTTAAATCTCTACAGTGAGGTACATCAATTGAGATAAAAATGGCTGACGAAGAGGGAAATATTGTTATTTTAGATAAAACAGATTACATCAAGGAAGCTGTAAAACAGCTGGATGATACAGAATGTTATTCTAAACTTTAAGGAAACCCTACTGGTGAGTTGCTAGCCACTCTCAAAAGCAAACTAGGGGATTTTTTGAGTTAAATCTGATAGATGAAGAGGCGATTAAATACGTGATAGTGGATCACAATATTATGCCAATGTTCTACGTTTTACCGAAGGTCCACAAAGATGCCCATAGACCACCTGGGAGGCCCATAATATCAGCTAAGGGGGTACTCGTTGAACCTATGTCCAGCTGTGCAGATTTCTTCTTAGCACCTATAATGAGAAATCTAAATTCATATCTCAGAGATCCAGGAGATCTTGTAAGGCATTTACAAAATGTCCCCAGGAAAGATACATACAATTTGGTTACGACTGATTTATAGCACATTGTACACCAGTACTGACCATGGGATTGGGATAAAGGCTTTTTAACTCTTCCTAGGCAGTAGAAACATCAAATTTAGTGAGAATAACCAGATGGCTTTGGAAAGTATTGCAAGGTACTTGCAAAATAATATCTTTGCCTTCAATAATCAAACATGCAGACAACAAAAGGGCACAGCCTGTGGCTCTTCCTTTTCTTCAAGTTATGCCAACATCACGATGGGCTGGTGGGAACAAGAAGGTGCATGGTCACCATCAAATGACAACTTTGTTGAAAAAGTCATCATGTGGTTGAGATTCTTCGACAATCTATTTAATATAGGAAGGCTCGGAGTATGAGTTCAAACAATACTTCTACAATCTGAACAACAATGTGTGTATTTGAGATTCACATACAATATCAGTCCCCACTGAGTAGAGATTTAGATTAAGGATAAAATTATACAAACTACATTACACAGGAAACCTACATCAACCAATTCGGTCTTCCTTGCAGAAATTTTCCATCCGACTAGTTTCAAATGGAGTATACTGTATGGGGGTTACCTCCAACTAAAAATGAATTGTTGGGAGGAAGAAGAATATAATAAACATAGTTTAGAAAATTCTCAGAGATTCATAAATTGAAAATACCCCAGAAACTTAATCAAGGAGAGCAGTGAAAAAAATATAAAACTGGAAAGACATCAAGTATTACAACTGAGGGTCAAAACCAAAGAGGATTTCCAGATTAGATGAATGATAGAGTATTCAGTTGAGGCCCATTAAATTAAGAAAATCTGCCAAAAATATTGGAACCTTCATTGTCTAACCCGGATTAGAAACAATATTGAGAAATCATTCCATGGTAAATCACAATAAAGCCAAAAGTTTGAGGGATAAACTTACCCACAGTCAGTTATTCAATCAGACCCAGAAACCAACTGGCTTGTAATGAAAGGATTCTGAAAGAGTAATAACTGTAAAGCTTGTAAGGTGGCTCACAATACACAAGACTTCAGTATGGCAAATGGGCAAAAATGTAGAATATCACATCACATGCAAAACTAGATATGTATCCTATGTCTTGGCATATCCCTATCAGTTACAATATGTGGGACGTACAAACTGCCAGTTAAAAAAATGCATACTAGAACATATCTGTCTAATAAATAATGGGACAGGAACTATGCCATGGCTAATGGCAGCTAATGAAAATTCATGCAACTGACCATATCCCAAGTCACCAAGAGGTAGCAACAAGGAGCAAAAGCTTTGTCAATTGGAATTCAATGTCTTGGAAATATGATCAATGTCCTCATGGGGTTTGAATCTAGATGAGAAGGTATAGGTACACCTCGGTTGAGAATGGTTTGTCTGGCATTTGACATAAAAAATGTGATAGAGGAGCCCTGCTATTGTGCATGACATTTCAATAATGGTAGCACCGGGTGCCAATATGAATAAAATTAAGAATGACCCACTGCCACCTCCCCCCCAAACAATTGGGACGCCTTTAAGGCGGTGTTGAGGGGCAAATGCATCGAGCTGAATGCCACGCTAAATAGGCAAAGAGCTAAAGAACGCAAAGCACTAGAAGCGGAGCTCAAGATAGTAGAAACAGAGCATAAAAAGACCCCCTCGCGGCGCCTACAACGCCAGATCAGTGCCCTCAAAGGGAAAATCAACGCAATCTACACCAATAGGGCGGAATATACCCTCCTTAGATTGCGTCAGTTATCCTATGCCCAGGGGAATAAAGTGGGATCCCACCTGGTGAGACAGCTCCGTGAAAAAAGAGAGAAGGAATACGTAGGGGGGATTATGGATGAGGCGGGGTAGTGGAACACTCAGATAAGGGTAAAGTGGATATATTTGGGTCCTTTAATAGTGCTCTCTATCAAGCAGGGAACTACGATCCGGCAGCCCAAGCATCTTACCTAGAGTCAGTCTCACTCCCTAGGGTCTCCCCGGAGATGAGAGAGCGACGGGATGCCCCCATTACTGAAGAGGAAGTGGGACAAGTGGTAGAGGCGCTCAAGCCCAACAAATCCCCAGGACCGGATGGTCTGACAGCACAATTCTATAGAACGTATGCCCCGGAGCTCATTCCCCAGCTGACTACTCTTTTTAATTCCATCGCGGAAAGGACAAAGGTGACAGATTCTATGGCCGTAGCCAGGATCACAGTGATCCCGAAAACAAGGTGCCTCTTATATGCCAATCGCCCTGTTAAACCTAGATGCGAAGTTGTACTCAGCGATTCTAGCAGCTAGGTTAGAAACTCTGATGCCCGACCTTATACACCCAGACCAATCGGCTTTATAAAGAGAAGACAGACCCATGATAACATCTGCCGTACGCTCCATCTGATAGAGAAAGCATCCAAATACAAAATACCTGCGATAGTGGTAGGGCTAGACGCAGAAAAAGCTTTTGACAGTGTGGACTGGGCCTACGTTTCAGGCGTTGGAAAGATTTGGGTTTGGGGCCCCTTTTATTAACATGATCAAAGCTAACTATGCGCTCCTGCACTCACGGGTACAGGTGAATGGGGTGTGTTCACGGCCGTTCAGTCTACGCAGGGGTACGAGGCAGGGGTGCCGGATGTCCCCTATGCTGTTTGTCCTAAGCATAGAGCTGTTGGCAGCATGAATCTGAGCCACACCGTAGATCCAGGGGATACAATTCAGAGGAGAGGAACATAAGTTGTCCCTGCTCGCCGATGACGTCTTGCTGACACTCACCTCCCCATGCACCTCACTATCCACCCTACAGAAAGAGCTGAAAACATTTGAAGGCATTGCACAGTTCAGGGTAAATTGGAACAAGTCATCCGTCTTGAAAATTACGCTACTAGAAGGAGAGGCATCTCTGCTGAGGGGGGAGATCCCTTTCCATTGGGCCAAACACACCCTTACATACCTGGGAATTCAGATCACTCCACACTTGGACGGGCTAGTCAAGGCTAACTACCCTCCCCTCCTACACCAGATACAACAAGACTTCAAACGCTGGAAACCCTTATATATCTCCTTGCTGGGGCGGATCCACGCGATAAAAATGACTGTGCTGCCAACATTTTTATATTTATTTCAGGCCCTTCCAATTGACCCCGAGAGGGACTTTCTCTCCAAATTGCGCTCACTTATCACACGATATATATGGCAAAATAGCAGGGCTCGCCTTCCGTTTCACACTCTAAGAAGGCCAAGGGACGAGGGAGGGGTGGCGCTTCCAGACTTTGCCCTCTACTACAAAGCGGCGCAGCTACAGGTGATAGCGGAATGGTCCATGATCGAATCGGACAAACACTGGTTGCACATGGACAGGGCAATTGTGGGGAGGACAATTTGGGATGTGATCTGGAAGCCCAAAAAGGACAGGCCACCAAACGCCTATCTAAGCACACCCACGAGGACCACGCTCAGGGTCTGGGATGAGGTAACTGAGAAGAAGATGATGGATGACATTCCCCTCCCCTTACACACCAATTCATTCTAACCCGGAGTTTACCCCGGCATTACAGGAAGGGCCATTTGACGCCTGGAGGGAGGGAGGGTGTTTGATGCTGAAGGATCTATTTCATAATTATGATATACTAACGTTTGAACACTGTCAGAGAGACTTCAAATTACCGCCCAACGAACACTTCCACTACCTCCAACTTAAACATTGGGTGCTCCACCCTGATATAAGGGACGCAGCTACATGAGACCCCACTCCAGTGGAGTCTTTCGTAAGGAAGGTGGGTTCAACGAAAGTGGTGATTTCGTTCCTGTATGGGCTTTTGTTATCCACGCTTTATGCGCCACGACTGAAATACATGGCCTTTTGGGAGGGTATAGTAGGGAGGGACATACTGAACAAGAAATGGAAACATCTGTGGTCAGACATAGCAAAGAGTAATCACTCTTTAGATCTTAGAGAAGCACACTACAAAAAGCTCCTAGACTGGTATCTATACCCAACCAAACTTAAAAAGATTTTCCCAGAGACCTCAGATTTATGCTGGAGGGGCTGTGGTTTACTGCGGGATTTCCGCCACATATGGTGGGACTGCCCTACGATTCAACCGTTCTGGGAGGAGATCCTGGCACAGATGAAAGACTTGCTTGGGTACCCAATACCGGTTTCTATAGAGGCAGTCCTCCTGGGTCTTCGAGATCCATTATTGGACTTCCAAACAAAGGCAGACAGGGCAATTATGTGGGCTGGTTTTGGGGCTGCAAAGAAGGCGATTGCTGGGTCCTGGTAGAAAAAAAAAACTCCGGTGCTGGCACAATGGCACACACGTTTATGGAAAATACTCACCATGGAAAGGCTAGTGGACATTTTTAGAGACAAATATAAAAATTGTGAATACAAATGGGGACCTCTAGTGACATACCTCACAAGGGGCATGCCGTTGGCAGTTTGCCCTTCCACGATGAGGGACATGCATCTCTTCCAGTTCTAGTCGAGGGTAGGACCCAACGCCGATGTCTAGCATGAAGCTACGAAGGCTAGGGCAGCATCACATAAGGCCGGAAAACAGAACTGTTGATTGGACTTCCAAAGATTATGACAGGCGCATAGACTGATATGGATTTGAAAGCAACACCACCGGGGTTCGTTGGGGAGAGGGAGGGACAAGGGGGTGAGGGAGGTGGGGGTTAGTTGGGATCTAGTTTTTATACGTTGAAAATGTGAAGAATAACTACGGTGAAACGAGGCTATGGAGTTGTGACTTGGCTTACAAACGATGTGATCGCCACAGAAACAAGCAGCTGTGTTCTCTTTTAGATACTTGGAGGAGATGTGGGACATTTGTATGTAACTCTGTCTCTATATGTGTGGCTTCTTTTCAAAAAGAGTTTTGACAAAAAAAAAATTAAGAATGAAATTGGAACATCCAGCATGATTGGACAACATAAACATTTATGGGCATAATATATTACAGTTAGACTCCAGTTTACAGACTGATGGGTGAAACTAAGACTTTTGCCCCCGCAATTGTGAATATCTCAAAATGTGGACTTTGTGTATTATGAATTGAACTAATGGAGCATAAATAGAGGGTTGTGGTGCTAAATTTAGAAGAGTTTTGACTCATTATGTGATTATTTTTCTTGAGAAGTCATTAGCAATTGTGATTTAAGACAAGAATATGGTAAGATTGAGAAAAACACACTGTGATCACGTGGTTCAGGGGAAGCTGAGGGAATGTAAATGTTGTGACCCGTATTCATTGCATGTGACTAATGCCAAACTGCAATTCAAATCAATATGATTGACTGTAACAAATACTGAATACAAGCCGATTTGAGTTGTACTGTAACCTGATAATGGGTTTTGCACCATGATTGTTTGTAATGGTTCACTATCAGCACTTGAATGCTGTATACACACAAAACTACATTTTTCAGGTATCTTGAGGGAGACAGTAGTGATGTAATCATAACATTGTTTTTAATATGGAGAAGGAGCTCAGTTGCGTCATCCGTTGAACAAGGCCACGCCCGGCCAAAATGCATTGGGACTGAGTGAATCCATTATGTGGTCTCTTACATAATAAATCATCCACTGCTCACAAATCTGAGTATGAACTTTTTGGTATGTTTCAGGCACCATGATATATATATATATATATATACATACACAAATATATTCACTTAAAAAATCAAATGTTAAAGTAAAGTTATAGTTAGGTGCACACATTTAGGGGTTGGATTTACGTATGGTAATTAAATATTACTTTATGTAAAAACAAAAACCAAGTAATTCACTGCAAAAAACAAAGGTTAAAGTAACGTTATAGTTAGGTGAAATGTTCAGTAACAACGTAATGTTTTAAACTCTAAAACCACTGAAATTCCCCAGTTATAGTTATCTCAAGTAACTATGACTCTTGCCCTAAGAATTTGAAGATTGCTTCGTGAAGATTAATCAAACGAGGCCAAAGTTATAAGCAAACCAAAAAACTCTCTTTGTATGGAAAAAGAGACCTAACTATAACTACCCAGCTCTACACCAAGATGGGCTCCCAGATGAAACATATCTACAGGTAACTGGGGAGATAGATCACCCACAGGGATTCTGGCAGATTCACCCACCCTAGGCACACTAAAATAGGGAGCGCTAGGTAGGAGCATAACTATAACTATACTCATATGCAGGCATATATTCTATGTAACAGCACAATGTTTGAACTGTTAATTTTCTTTACCATTCTTGTGATGCTGATTACTCGGTTTTGTTTCCTTCTATTGATAATTGCAGTGCACTTATTTTACACAAGAATTTTATTGCTTCAATAAATATTTGAAATTCCAATTGGAGTATTTCTTGTTTCTCCCTCTTGGCATGCATGAGTTACCAAACGAAAAGGCTTTAGATGTGTTACCTTTATTCCCTTGGGGAATCAGGGTTGTCATGTTCTGAGGTTGCACATACCACCTGTTACCTTACTAGGTTAGGGCTACAGATAGTGCAATGTGAGCTAGCCAGGACTCAGGCCAACAAATCCTGATGGTGTGAGTGGACTTAGTCTCGCACAGTTTTGACGTTTATGCTGTCCAACAAACACAGTTTTACTGAGAAAGTATTAACCGTACGACATGGTGCCCAATGTTCTAGTTTGGGTACTTATTTAATGGGTCTCCCGAGTAGTTTTTATTTTGTTTGCCCAAAGACCTTACTCACCAATTAACCAGAGACGTCTGTGGTGTTAGGGAAAAAATCCTCCTCAGCTAAGTAGGGAACCCCTATTTCTGACTGTAGGTTGTTCAAGCTTGAACCTTTAATAGGATCACCCAACAGAGATACCCTCTCTGAATTCCATATATTCCAAATACATCAATGGCTTATCCTGCACAGGTGACATGCACTAACACAAATGTTACTACAACATGGGCTCCCGCAAATGGGAGGGGATGTTACCTTCATGGTAGAGACCCACAAAGCGTAGAAAATAGAGATATTCTATTCATGGGTCACATTCCCAGTATTAAATGCCAACTCGGGGAATTTTCATAAATACACTGAAGTAGCAGTACCAAGTCAATACAGAGCATATGAGGATTTAGAAATGCCATTCACTTATCAAGAACACATGAAATGGTTCCTAGGCGCCCTACCACACATATTGGAAAATGTCAGACTAAGTCCTCTCAGCAATGAGGGAACAACATGGCCAGTCTTAGCCGATCATACATCATATCCAGATATAGCCAACATAACAGACCTAGAGCTTGGAGTACTATACACAGATTTAGTTACACTCTATAGATGTCTAGTACAATTCGTTAGCCGAACCATAACGGCTATCCCACAAAGGGCTGCACAAGCTGCACTTCCACAATAGGCTATACCTGGACTTAGTCCAGTAACCATTAATACAGTAATGGGTAAAGTTCCCAGCATACAGGATGAGTTTCCGTTCTGCATTGCACAAAAAACTAATCAGCTTGGATCAGTGTTTCCAATAGGGGACCCCAAGATAAACATAGAATTCTCACAATATGCCTGCCAATGGGGATGGCTCCCCAGTGGAATACTGCGCCACTTTTGCCCTACCCAGGATTTGGGAATGAAATTATATGGCAACTTTGCTGCAGTATCCTCAATCATACTAAGTAATATAAAAAGGGAAGCAATAGTGTTGGCTATACACCAGTGACTCACACAGGTTGCTCCAGTAGAACAGGAGCGCAAACTGCCTAAAAGTATTGAAGAAATCTTTACATCCATGTGTAGAGAAAGTTTGGGAGCCAGACCTAATAAACCACAAATTAAGGCTAATTCTGAAAAAGATAATTTGAAGCAGGCACCAGAGTCTTTGAAAAAATGGTGAGATGATAAGAAAAATAAAGAAAAGACTAAAACACCGGGTGGATCTCCTCAACAGGAGTCCACTGAAAAGCACTATAATTTGCATAATTGTGAGTCAATTAAGCAGCCTGATAGGTCTCAGGGTACTGATGCACATCCTTCCTGTTCCTTTAAGGAATCATCTGAAAAACACTTGGAGAGAGGAGGACGATCAGAGCGAAGATCAGAGGAGTAAATGAAACTGAAGAATGACTCACAACGCTCTTCTGACTTCATAATAAAAAAGGAAGACAAACCTACACAGTCAAAGCCTCAATTTAAAAAGAAGAGAGTGGCAGGATTTAAAGCCAAACATTCCACAGATATTGAGGACTCTGCTCCTGATTGGAGAGTGGGCTCTGACCATGCTGGACAGTGTAGCAGAAGTCACAATAGTTCGCTGGAATCTTATGGAGTGTCTGGTGACAGTAGCAACGAGTGACTACATCCAGGTGGTAACACCGGACCAGCGACTGTGTCCCAAGTCAATTACATGAGTTGTAACTCCAGAGATGGAGGGGGATATACAATGTATTATCAATGTTCTCTTTTGGGAGACATTTTCATTCAGCAATGACATTCTCTTGGCTGAAAAAGATTGGCCTCCTGAATTTGTTAGGGATTACCCACAAGTAGAAACAGAGTCTTTACCAGCTTTTTCCATCCTCATTTCAGATGCCAAGGCACAAGCTCTGGCGTTATACCCCAACCACGTGGGTTGGGATGAAGGATCTCCTTACCACATAGTACTTGTCAGGTCCAGCCCACAATCACAAAGTCAATACCCCATTAAGCATGAGGCCAAAAAACAAGTTAGAGAGATACTCACACAATTTGAATAATCCCTTGTTTCCAGCAATGAAACCAGACAATTCATATAATTTAGTCTTAGAATACAGACACTTGAACACTGATACATGCACATTTGCTGTGCTGATGACATTTACATAACAGATGATCCTGTTCTTAGGATCCAAGCTGTCAAGTGAAGGAACAGTTCTTAGAGAAGTGTGCTTTTACAGCCTCCAAACACTTTGAGAAGACTCCAATCAATATTGGGTTTTCAAAATTTTGGCAGAACTTATATACCAGATTATACCCAATGGGTAAAACCATTTTACGACTTGTTGATCCAGACATTTTAAGCACACAGTGGACATCTGAACATGCATAGATTTTACGCTCAGTACAAGCTGACATGTTAGCTTCAAAACATTTGTACACACGTGTTCACGCCACAAATTTGGTGATACGCATAATTGCGGGTACATCAGAGTATACGTGTCACATTCAATGACGGAGACACTGTACCAACTGCATATAAATTGCATGTATATACAAATGCAGAAATAAGTTTTGCAAAGATCCTGATGGTGCTAACAGACAGCTGTAGTGAAAGAAAGATATTTGGCTCAGAAAAAACAAATGATTGTTGTGACCCCGATTCCAGCCTTAGAGGCTGTTACAAAGGCCAGTGTTCCCAAAGTGAAAGCTTTACATCCAAGGTGGATACAACGGGCCAACTGACTCACAGCAACAGATGTGGATTATGTCTTTGAGTCTACACTACAAACAAAAGCATACCTTCAATACGAACACAAATATCCTCTGCCCCATGATATAATGCCTCTAGGTCAGTATAATTTTATAATCTACATTGATGGTTTTGCCCAGCCTGCAGTAGGAACAAAACAACAATACTTCTCCGCATGCGCTGAGGTAAGGGGTAAAATGAGGGTTGGGGAATTCCAACCTCATAAAACATACACACAGTCACTCGGTGATTGCATTGCACAGCTTGCTGAACTGAAAGCTCTAATTCTGGAACTTGAGAATACAGATCCTGAGTTCCCCACACTTATAGTGTGTGATTCGTATTATTGTGTCCAGTCTTACAATGACTATTTACACTACTGGAGCCTGGATGGTGGAGGAGGCAAGATGGCGCCTGAGTAACAGTGACCCGGCAAGCTCCGCCGGTCTGGCCCCAGAAAAGCGCTAGAAAATCCCACCTAACCGCGGCTCCCGTACCCGAAGCACTGCGGGGAAAATAGCCGAAATCTACCTGTATGCCAAGCAGCTTATCGTGTGGCCTGGAAGATCTGCATGACTGCTACTTTCACATCGTTCACCTCGCCGCGCTGGGATCGGAATGGGAGCCGAGGAGCACAGCATCTGACTGCATTGCGAACAGGGAGCCGTGCCGCTCCAGCTCCGGCTCCAGCATCCTCGCACCACACTGCCCTGCGGCTGCTCACAGTGACGTGTCGCCTAATCGAGAAGCTATCGGCTTTCTTCGAGTGCCTGACGGCTTTGCAGAACTTTGGGAAAGCAGGGAGATACGGTCTCCGGTTTCAGTGGAGGTTACTTTGTTACCAGAACTTCTATGCAACAAAGAGAAAACAAGTAAGGATGTCAGCGCGAGGGGGGGGAGCATCAAAGCTAAAAACCATCATTCAATAGCCCCCGCAATTAGTAAAACAATGCTGGCGATTCGACCAGAGAGCTCACAGAGACGCCCTGAAACACGGGGACAGAAAAATAAGGAGCAAACCGAGCAAGCGATCCCAGAAGGGATCCCAGAAGATAAGGCAGATCGTGTAGCTAAACAGAGTAAAAAGCTACAGGCAAAAAACGTTAAATCTTTGCACACTGCTCAATCGCATAATCATCAACCCTTAATTTCTAATATGTTCAGCCCATTAGAACCGGGAAGATCTCAGAACGAATCTGCAGATGGGGATATGCCGGATGCTCAACATGTATCAACCACTCCAGAGCTACCCATTGCAGTCGGGGGTGCCCCTCAAGACTCTCCTGCCTCTCCATTATTGGTAACAGCAATAACGGCATCAGACCTTCCCATTCTCCACGGAAATACAAGTGCAGCCTCTGGGCCAGGAGCGAATACTGGGATCACGCAAGCGAAGAATACAGTCTTAGCCGCTCTCTCAGACCCGGACCCGAGAACTTCAAAGGCGGTATCCGGCACAGCGAATAATCAGCCTGAAAACTTTGGAAGCTTTGATACCCTGGAAATTCGAGAGAATCATGACAAACCTTATCCAGTCACAGATGAGTCAGAACTCTATGAGACAGGCATATCTACGTCCCAGTGAAGGGGATGATAATGGAAGAAAGCACGATTGGGGAAGCAGTACTGACTCTGAGACCTCATTTCAAACTGCAGCACAAAGAAAGAAGCTGGAAAAGAAAAAGAAAAAAAGACTAAGTGGACATACAAATGGGGAGACTACAGACCAAGGGAGCAATGCCGAGCTTAGATGGGACTACTCATCCTCTCAGTTTGCGACTCCATCAGACTGCACTGTTCGTTCAGGTGGCAACATCTCAGCAATGGCCGATCTGGGGAGTTGGAACTCAAAAAACAAAGAAGAACCTACCCTTGCAGAAGTATTACATTCAATCAAGGGGTTCCATGAAGAGGTGAAGATTGATAATCGGAAAAATCGACAAGCCACACAGAAACTGCAAGGCGCGATTAGGAAAGTGGGCCGCACGTGCACCAATATCGCAGATAGAATGTCGTTGGTTGAAGCGCGCACCGAGAACTTAGAGAAAGATGTCTCTTCACTAAGAACACAGGGGGATGCCCATGAGGGCATAGTTAAAGACCTAATGATGAAGATTGAGGAGCAGGAAAACAGATTGCGTCGCAACAATCTTCGCATTCTTGGGGTCCCGGAAGGCTTGGAAGGAAGTGACTCCGGAACCTATAAAATTTCGCTCTTCAAAGGTGCATTTCCTGAATTGCAATCGTGGGACTGGGATAAGGAGATACAGCGCGCACATCGATTTCCTCTAACACTCTCAAAACGACCCTCAACTTAAAATCAATACCCCCGTGCAATACTAGTTTACTTTGGCAACTTTCTCTTACGCCAGGCCCTTTTTGATCTAGCAAGACCCACAAGCAAGAAACAATTCAATGACGTAACTTTTTTTACCAGGCCTGATTTGAGTGTAGATGGAGGCTGAAGCAATTATTCGCACCCTTTCAACAAATCGGCGCTACGGTATATTTACAGAACCCAGCACGTCTAAAAATTGTCCTTAATGGGGTCACCCGTAGCTTTACTTCTGAAATTCAGGCTCAAGCCTATTTGCAAGAGATTACAGAGGCAAGAAGAGATAGAACCAAGGACTAATAACTATGGGCTCAAGACAATGGCTAGATAATGATGTAAAGTTGCGATGTAGGGACCTAACAAAGTGAATTGATAAAGAGCGGTTAGGGTTGGTTAGGGGAGGGGCAAGACCGGGGGGGAGACACGGGATTCTGACTGCTCAGATGACCTCACCCTGGTTCCGTTGGAACCAGGTTGCCTTAATGGTTGGTGGTGGGTGGGGGGGTTTGGGGGGTGGGGGAGAGGGTGGGGGAAGGGGTTGACATCAAGAGCTCTGGTTTGATATCGTTTCTCATACCCTGTTCCGGTATTTGTGAACGGGTAAAACACTATGTAATGAAATGAGCAAGTTACGCATAGTAACAATTAATGTATGCGGCCTAAATGACCCAAAGAAACGCCGAAATACTGCTGTAGCGCTTAGATTACTTAGAGCTGATATTCTATGCCTACAGGAAACACATATTGACAGGACACAGATTCACCTTTTAGGCACACTTGGATTTACAGTAATAGGGGCTACTACACAGAGTGCCAGGACACGGGGGGTCGCAATATTATCTGCCAAAGGTTCACTTCAATTCTCACGTACATCTGTTGATCAGAACGGGAGGTGGGTTATCACCAAATGCCGTAGAGAGAACGGTGATATAATCCGGATATGTACGGTTTATGGCAGTATAGCTGACGACCCCGCAATTTTTGATTATTTAAATAATGAATTGGCTGAGTGGCCCCTACCCATTATCATCTGCAGTGATTTTAATATAAATTTGCCGGCCAATCAAAGTATATCTTCAGATACAAACTGGAATTACAGCGGTAGGAAACCCAAGGTCTTTAAGGCCTTGAGGACTTTAAGTCAGGAACAGGCACTAATAGATATTTGGCAATTATACCATCCTACAGATCCCGGTCACACTTTCTATTCTTTTCCGCACAATAAACCGGTGAGATTAGATTATATCTTTACATCTCACTCTATTTTTCATAAGTGTACAATAGAAAAGACTCCACACATTGTGACGGATCACAATCCCTTAGTTCTGGAAATTAGAGGGGAAATAATGGTTAACCGAGAAATGATCAGTTGGGCTTTTGACCGCTCTTTACTTTCAAACGATGAGTACTGTAAGCATATGAGGCACTGGATCCCCCAATTTATTAAGGAAAAACTTGGCAGTACCGGGATTGAAGTGGCCTGGGACACATTTAAAGCAGCAATAAGGGGAGAGACAATGAGTTTTTCGATAGCTTTTAATAGGAAAAAACGTCAACTATTGGACACCTTGCAAACGCAATTGGCAGCTGCAGAAGAAAACTTAATCTCTGTACACAGGGATGGCGATGACCCGACAGAAGCACTGGCTAAAATAATGTCAGCTAAATCAGCGGTTATGGAAGTAATAGCTAAAAGGGCAGCAGACAGATTGGAGACCTGGAGAAAGGAAGCGTATGAGTGTAGTGAACAAGTTGGACATCATCTTGCGATCAGGGCCAGACAAAAAGCCACAAGGAATATTATTACTGCAGTGAAAGATGCCACTCAGGCCATAGTTACAGATCCAGAAGGCATTCGCAAAGAGTTTCTAACCTATTATCAAGATCTATATCATGAAACCACTAAAACTCATTCAAATGATATTATGGCTTACTTCAATCAAACTCCAGTAGAACAACTATCTTTAGACGACCAGGCCCAACTTGAAGAGCCTCCCCAATGGGTTGATGCTCTGCTATGTATTAATAGTCTCCCTAATGGCAAAGCAACTGATTTAGATAGTATCCCAGCTGAATACTATTAACAAATTTCTACAGAAATAAGAGAAGCCATCTTTCCCTTAATTGCACATGTTTTTAAGGGGGGGAGACCACCGGAATCATGATCGCAAGCAAAAATAATTGTTTTTTTGAAAACACAAATCAGCACTAGATCCTGCTTCTTATCGCCCCATTACATTAATAAACGTGGATAGTAAAATCTACTCCAAAATATTAGCGGCTCGATTAGCAAGGGTAATCCATAAAATGATATCCCCAAAGCAGCATGGGTTCATCCCTGGACGCGGTACTATAGATCATACAAGGAGAACCATCTCACTTTTTGATGCTGCACATATCTCCGGAGACCCCATGGCACTCATTTTACTTGACACCGAGAAAGCCTTCGACAGAGTCTCCTGGCCGTTTCTTTGGGAGTCTCTGTCGAGGGTCGGGATAGGCCAGCAATTTATACAGGCATTTAAGATGCTATATTTTCAACCCACTGCGAAATTATCTATAAATGGTGCACTCACCGACACTTTCAAAATAACTTGAGGCACACGTCAGGGATGTCCTAGCTCACCTCTGCTATTCGCCATATATATCGACCCTTTCTTACGCGTTCTGGAAGGCAATCAAAGGATTAGCCCGATTATTACTCAAGGCTGGGAAACGAAAGTATTGGCATATGCCGATGATATTGCGCTTGTAACATCTAATCCGGAAGCGTCTATGGTGGAGGTTGAACGAGAGGCGAAGAGATTCGGACTCTTGTCAGGGTATTCCCTTAATCGAACTAAAACCCAGATTATTTGCAAAAACGTCAGCATGGGCGACGACATTAGGCAGGTAGAAAGTGCCACATATTTGGGTGTAGACATTACTGCCAGTGTTGAAAAACTAGTGGATTCTAATATCAACCCCATGATCGATAAAATTAAACCAGAACTGAGGCGATTGCATAATTTGCATCTTTCAATAATTGGGAGATGTAATATAATTAAAATGCTCTTCCTTCCTAAGATCCTCTACCTTATAAGGGCCATTCCACTAGAATTTAATACCAAATGTTTAAAAAAGATCGAAGACATGTTTTCACGGTTCATTTGGTCCTATGGAAAACCCAGAAGAGCATACAAGTTTCTTTCTTTACCAAAGGATAGGGGTGGATTGGCTCTCCCAAATATTAGACTTTACTATTGGGCAACTACTCTTCTGCACAATAACACTCTTTTTTCCGACAAGCCACTAGACGACCTCCCAGGAAACATTCCCACACCTATAGAACTTATAATGGGCAATGATGCCTGGGGATGGGCCTGGAGGTTTCTGAATGATTCCCATTACAAAAAGGTACGCTAAAAGACGCAGGCCGCGGGATATAAAACCATGAAAGCAGTCTGGAAAATGCTAGGATTGGGCCGCCTGAACTATTACACCCCGATCAATAACAACTTAAATCTGCCTGAAATTTTTAGAGACTCAATAATCAAGAGATGGCTAGATAAAGGCCTATCCAAACTCAGAGATTTCTACTCTCTCTCAGATATAATTTCCTTCATAAACCTTAAGACACAATATGATCTAGATTGGAGGGATTTTTTTAAGTATTTACAAATACGCGACTTTTTAAGCAAGAAATGCGGTGGTCCAATAGGATTTATCAATAATTCTATTATAGATAAACTGAGGCAGAAACATCAATCTATAGGAATGGTGTATAATTCTCTTACTTCTTTGATGACTGATGATTTGGGACTGCGGGCCAGTAAATGGAAAGCGGAAATCAATATTTCAGAGGGTTTATTTCATTATTCCACCGAATTAGCACAAAAGCTTTTAATACCAGCACGGCTTCAGGCGCAGTACTATAAAACTTGCTTCTCGCTCTATTATACGCCGAAAAGGATTGCTAAATGGGGAACAGGGAAGGGGACCTTATGCCCCCGATGTTCGCTGTTTCAGGCGGATCTAGATCACATGCTGGCTTCTTGCGTTATGCTAAACACTTTAAAATTAGACATAAGAATTTTTTTTAAAGAGGTCCTAAGTAGGGATATAAACCTTTCATCAGGCTTGATCTCTCTAGGGGTGGACCAGGAAATTCAAGGGAAGCCTGGAGAGCAGTTGATCTTCATTGGTATGGCAATATATCGCCTCTCCCTAACATCAGCCTGGTTAGATCCATCTCCCCCCGGTTACTGTCAATGGTTAACACGATTAATTGCGAACTACAACTTTGAAAAAGCAATATACGGAAAAAGAGGGATCCGATCCTGCTCGAAAGGTTTAAAAATTTGGGAACCATTGACTAGATGGCTCGAGAGATAAAAGCAGGGGAGTATGACAATTCAGGCATAGTATAGTATTTTTTTGTTTACCCAACACAAAATTACATTTAGGCAGATGGTCAACCCTGGGGAGGGAGGGGTTACAAATGCTATAAAAATGTGCATGAGGTAATACTACAGAAATGTTACAGATATAAATTAACCGTTTTCCTTCGTTTTTCTTTTGCTACAAGGAAATTGGCTCTAAAGGCACGTAATGTCATGAATGATGAATCTGTAACTATATTTGTTTTCTTTCTTTACAAATTGACTTTGTGCGAAACTGAAAATTATAATGTCATTTATAACATTGTAATCATGCACTAATAAAAAGAAGAAATAAAAAAAAAATTACACTACTGGAGCCTGAATGGATTTGGAGACTCCAAAGGGTACACGATCAAGAATAAGATGCTTTGGGTACAAGTGGCTAAACTTAAAGCAAGTTTGTCATGGGCTCATGTCATACTCACACTGAGCCACTAACATGTAGGAATAAACATTGCAGGGAATTCAGTGGCTGACAAAGCCCCAAAAGCAACATTGCAAACTGCTGCAATCGTTGCAATAACTCGTTTTAGTATGAGAATGGATGGAGACATCATGACGGCTGTCAATGCTGCATGCAAAGGCACCCTCTCACCAAAAGGTTTTCAGCTAAAATACTCCTACCAGTTACTACACAAAATATTACATTTGCTCATATTCCCGGAGTGGGGGATAGAGTAATACCTAATTCAGATCACAAGTTAGGACTGATTCTAGCAGCACATGAGGGTCTTGCATCTCCTCATGCAGGGGTGGTGGCTACAATTTCATTATTGCAAGTCTTTATCGGGACATTTGCAGTAGCCACATTCCATTCAGACAAGGTCCAGTGTTCGCCTTTAAGGCTTACAGAGACACCATGGAAAAAGTGGGTGTGGCTGTGCATTACTCCATCCCCTACCATCCCATTTGGGAACAAGATAATATGCATAAAACAGAAATAGTAAATATATCTGAACCTGGGAAGGCAAGCAGGAGAGATTATAGAACCCAACAGTTAGGTGTTCTTTGTAGTGAGAGAAATGTATAGGCAAGTCTTGTGTGGAAGATGGCAGCATCTAGCAAGGGGAAATGTGCTCATACATATCAATGAACATGCCATTTAATAGCACTGTGAGAGATTTGAACACAGAGGCTAGCCATAGGCAAAACAGACATCTGGGATAGTTTGTCTTTTGTGACTGACTGGACTGTGTAGTGGCTGGTACAGAGATGCATCATTATCCTTCAGAGTGGAGCAGGATTTGTGTTTGTCCCATATCAGAGGGCCCATGAAATGTTCCCGAGCACCTCTATCTTGTCTGTGCTGCTTCATCAGTTGTATGGCAGTGCCAGAATGATTGTTTTCCACAGTGCCTGGTCACCCATCACATGCTGGTTATGTTGTGCTGTGCAATGTTATGTTATTTTGTATATCGCACTAATCACTCAAGAGGGTATCCAGGCCCCAGGGCAAGGTGTGTAGGTGTGAGGCCCCAAAGTGCTAATATGCAGAGCCAGGTCTTCAGCTTCTTGCGGAACTCAAGAAGTGAGGAGGAGGCTCTAATATGTTGAGGGAGGTTGCTCCATGTCTTGGGTGCGATGTAGACAACCTCCAGTTTTGCTTTTGCGTATGCAGGGAGTGTATGCGATTGAGACTGAGGCAGAGCGCAGGTGTCTGGTGGGTTGGGGATAGTGTATGCAACTGTTTAGGTATTCTGTTGTGTAGGGCTTTGTATGTTTGTGTGAGAAGTTTGAATTGGCTGCGCTTGTCAATGGGGAGCCAGTGAAGCTTCCTCTGATGTGGGTGCAGCGTAGGAGGTTGAATATTAGTCTTGCAGCAGTGTTCTGGATGGTCTGGAGTCTCTGTAGGAGTTGTTTGGAGATTCCGGTGAAGAGACTGTTGTGGCAGTGAAGTCTGCTGCTTGTGTGATGGTCCTTATGGTGTTCTGAGGCAACCATTTGAATATCTTTCAATGCATGCATTGACTTGAGCTGTCATGTTAAACTTGTCGTCTAGGACGATCCCTAGATTTCTTGCGTGGTCTGTGGGTGTTGGGTCCTAGCTCCGACATCCACCAGGTGGAATTCCACGGGGATGTCTTGTAGCAAAGAACAATACTTCCATCTTGTCAGAGTTGAGCTTCAGGCAGTTGGTTTGCATCTAGTCTGCAACTATGGTAATGCAGTTGGTGAAGATGGTTCTGGTGGTGTTTGTCTTGCCCACCATGGAGAGGATGAGTTGGGTGTCATCGGCGTAGGTGATGACGTGATGTCTTGTGATCAGATGTTGTTGTCGAAAAGTCATGTATATGTTGAAAAGATTGGGTCTGAGGGACGATCCTTGTGGCACACTGCATAACAGTGCCTTTGTCTCTGATGTGAAGGGTGGCAGCCCGACCTATTGGGCTATTCCCACGAGGAAGGAACAGTTCCTCGTGAATCTTCCGATGGGAGACAGTATCGAAGGTCATGGAGAGGTCGAGCAGGATGGGGGCTGCTGTTTCTTCTTGGTCCAGGATGTTTTAAATGTCATCGGTGGCTGCGATTAGTGCTGTTTCAGTGCTGTGGTTCTTTCTGAATCCTGATTGTGTGTTGTCTGGAAGATGGTGAAGTTTCAGGTGGGTTGTGATTCCTTATTGATGGCCTTCCTAATCACTTTAGCTGGGGAGGGGAGCAGGGAGATGGGCCAGATGTTGCTCAGTTGATTCGGGTTGACTGTGGGCTTCTTGAGGAGGTCATTGATTTCTACAAGGTTCCATTCATCCGGGAAAGTGGTGGATGTGATGAAGTGTTGATGTTGTGGGTCAGGGTGGTGCTAATTGGTGATGTTCCCAGGTTGTAGATGTGATGGGGGCATGGGTCTGTTGGGGCCCCTGAGTGGATGGTCCGCCTGTTTGCTGCTATGTCCTTGGCCCTCTTGGTTGGTAGGGGGTAGACTAGCATTGAGTTCACTGTGGTTTGGCTGGTGTGCAAAGTTGCTGTAGGTGTTTGTGATTTTGCATTCTTGCAGTTTGTGTGAAACCTTCATGTGAGAGTCTTACACGAAGTTGAGAAAACAATTAGGTCCTTATTATAAGTGCCTTGTTAAAATGCCCAGTATTTCCCTGCAGAAGAATATTCTTTACTTGAGGTCCTCCTAATTCCAAGGGAAGTGAAATAATGGGGATATCACAATTGAGGGGACAAAAATGTGAGAATCGGAGCTCCGTACCAATTCCATTGTGGTTTCCTCCACAGTTTCACATGGAGATTGCTGTCACACATAACTTATAATTTTGAAGCAAATCCCTTATTGTCACCTTTGTTGCTCTTGAGAGTGTTGGAGCAGAAACGCCTGAACCCTCATTGTCATCTAAGAATGTACAGATAAGATTTTTTAGAAGGTCTTTGTACACAGGCAACTTAAACTTAGAGACTTGCATTCTCTATCTCTTTACTGACCAAGCAGACCAGGATAGCAGTCAGACACACTTTCTTCAAGAATGGAGTAGTAGGAAGTGTCATGAAGACCTTTTGATAAACAGGAAGAGCTTAAAGGCCTGTGTTAGAGGTCCCTGTACTAAACTGTCCTTCATATTAATAAAAAAACTACAGAATGTGTCAAAGCTATACATGCCACAAAAATAAAATCTAGCAGCTACCCTCGGGAAAGATATATTTGCCATTTATATTTCACTGTCTATAGAACACTGAACGCATATAAACTTGCAATAGCTCATGAGAATGCATGAAAGACTCAAAGGGAATGTATAGTACTGAAGTTTATCAGAAAAAGCCAACCTGGGGTTGGCCCTTTTCCTTCTTGCCTGAACAAAGACACAGTCATAATAGAATTGTCGTAATCTGTGTGAAAGGAGAGTGCTTCACAATAAAAGTGAGTTAGGTGATTAACAAGCTGTTGATGCCCTTAATTAATTAATGACAGAAACATACCCTAATTCTTATGCATACCTCCCTGGAAATCTGCACCACAATACAAAAATACATCTTTTTATCACTCAAACATAAGACACAGGTGTCTAAAATCAACCCTTGGAATTTTATAAGCCCTTTAGGAACTTATGAAAACCCTTGCCTCTGAAACTCATGCATATTGTCTTCGAGGAGGATTGAATTTCACCTTCCAAGAATTAAGCAAACATTTGTATTTTCCTAAAAATTGCTTTTTTACCTTCTCCATAGCCAATTCTTTTATTAGCAACATTGATACCAGAGTTCTGATTCATTAATTTACCCCAGTTCACACCTTAGATGAATTACAGCGTTTCATGTCTAGCCATAATCCTACTGAATATGCACATGTAACTCTAACTCTTCTATATATTTCCCAGTACAAAATGCACTGACAACAGTTCCTCTTCTTGATGTTGGAAACGTCTTTGATCAGGTACTGTAGCAATTCATATTTTCAATAATTAATATCTACAGGATTGTAAATGTCTGTCAACATGTAAAATCTTTTATTAGAGGCAAATTTTAAGTTACTTAAAAATGTGTTAGCTACTAATACACTGCTCGTGTTAGGTCTCTCCCAATAAAATGGATTAGACAAAATAGACTAGGACAGTATACTTAGCTATTGATGTTAAAGATCTCACAAACTCGTTTAAATTGTCATTTAACACCCTAGAACTGCCTTGCATGTAGAATCAAGGCTAGTTGGCTCAAATAAATGTAGGATTATGAGAAATGGTATTGCAGAGTAATATTTTAAGTACTCCGACATACCTCTGTGAATCAGCCCTGAAAAGTCCAACTCCCTAGAAGTAAAAGTGTGTAGATAGCACCGTACTTTCTATTTGTACCAATTGTACATGAATATTCCTATTTTATTCCCATTTTAGATGCTTGGGGACAATTCTCAAAGTTATCTAAGAGTACAGAAAAGAGCACTACAGGAGCGCGCTTTGACACTTGTACATGTCTTTGTGAATAAGCCCCAATGTTTGTGTTTAATATTCATTCTTAGGAAGTCAGACGACTCAAGAATTCCACTATTACCAAGAACAGTATACAAAACGTGGCTAACACGATGCAAATAAAGATAAAAGGATCATAAAGCAAGGAATAAAAGATCTCACCTCCCCCACAGAGTTGGACAAGGCCTGTACAATCTTCTCGTGAGCTGTTGCCACCACACTTTGCCCGTTGATCTCGATGATGCGATGGCCAACTCTGACTCCTCCCCGCTCGGCTATTCCACCCCTCATCAGGCTGCAGATCTGTGAAGCAAATTCAGAGTAGAATCATTAACTTTAACCAGAATGACCCAGAACTTTTCCTGATCGAACAAACACACTGTTCTGAGCCACGGCAATGAAACTCCAAGGAGGTGACTGTGCAGAAACATTTTGTTTCAGGTTTCAAATATTTAATAGTAAAACATTTGTAATTTTATTATTCAGAGCAATGTTTTGTAATTACATAGGAGAAGACTAGAAACATTATTGAGATTCTCGATTATAGGTTGAAAGATGTTCTGACAAGCAGTACATTTTCATCTGAATTGCTTAATACTATTCATACAGAACTTTTGTTTTTTATCAAGGCCCTAAAATGACCCCCAAGTCACTTCAGAGAAACAACATAGACTTCATCTATTTGTAGTGGTAGCCGGGGTGAACTTTGTAAAGTAGTGGTGCATAAAACTGCAGGGTAAATTTACATATACATCCATGAGCCAGAACTAGAGTTATATGTTTGCGAGTGACATCTGCGTTGTTATGTAGGTCCTGATTTCAAATCCCGGCAGACCCTACTCAGTCTAACATCCTCCCAGGTCAGAAAATTGAGAACCAGTGCATTAAGCAATAACACCCGTTAGTTACATCACTTAGAAACGAAATATGATCTAAAGCGCTATACTCAAAGCAGGTGTTTTATTACTCTAGTCCTGGAATGCATGAATAACAAGATATTGAGATTAAAGACATTACTGGTTGAAGTGTTGTATGACCACTTTGAATCATTGTTGGTTTTGCCTTTGTGTTAGTTTCACTCTGGAAACAATAAATTGAATACAAAATATTATTTCAAAAGCTATTAATGGGGTTCATCCAGTGGCAATTTCAGGGAAATTACTTTTTTTCCCAAAAGGTGGAGTCCTGCAAAAAGTGCAGGAATTCAGCAACTTGGAAAGTATCCTGATGACATCATCAAGCAGGCAAATCAACTTACAGAATATGTCACAGAATACTGGCATCTAAAAGCTTTGCATCATTTTTGGACCCCTAGTCCGTTTGCAAGTGTTGAATGGGTTTCCAGACATAAGATGCCAGTATCCTAATACATGGAACGGAAATACAGAAGCCCTCTAAAAAGAATAGTTCCCATGACATGATAAACCTCCTCTTTTAGAAGTACCTCTCACAGCACCCATAGTACGCCCCATTTACCCTTCTGAAAAAAGCTAGCAGTTTCAGGCTTCTCTTTTCAAAAAAGAATGTCTCTGATGAAATTCCAGAGCAGCGCTTTGTCAGGCCTAGAACGGGGAAGACAAGCATTTGCAATGCAATAGGTCTCGCATTTGCGAGAGTTAGAGCTATTGGCATTGTAAATGGTAATGTCTTTTACTCATGTGTTTTTGTTTGGAGTGTTGTGACTGGATGTGGTGTACTGTAAATTGTAATTTTACTTATACAGTGCTTACTACACCTGACGAGGCGTGGAAGTGTTTTTCGGCGAGTAACACGCTACTCCGGAACCAAAAAAGGATTAGTGATGAATTAGTATAGGCAAATATGAAATTAATTTGAGCTATAAAAGGACAGACTGAGAAAGACAAAAGATATATATAGGATGGATACATGTTTGGATAGATACATATTTGGCGAAATGAACGAACAGGAAGGTGGGACACAAAGATAGTTGCAAGACAAAGGGACAAGCAAAATGACAGGTACCAAAACTGCCAGAGGAAAGCTACATAGATAGCTAGATCGATGGACAGAGAGGTCACAGATAGATTGCTAGATAGATTACTAGATGTTCTTTTAAACCAGTAACCTCATGCACATATTACTTTTACTTTATGCCCCTCCTATACCTGGAAGCAACTGCACACTTGCATCAGTTCAACAAATTGTTACAATGCCATCCTTCAATTGCTAAAGCAGTCTTTTGCAGGTGAACCCATCCGTAACAGTTTCTGGGAATGGTATGCACCTACATATCTAGAGCAAAACAAACAAATGATAATCCTTGTAGGGATGGTGCCTTGTAAATCTGTTGCCATGACCGCTTGGACAGTGCCCCACAGTAATAACACGGGTATATACCAAGGTATAGTTGCTTCAGGCACGCTTAGGTGCACTGGGAAGCCTTCGATGACCTAAATGTCTCGTGGATAAAGTGTCCTGCTCAGTATTACTATTGCGAAAGAGCAACAGCGCAACACTTCATGTGAGTGAATAGCAAAGTTATATAAACATTACAGGGATTAACTTCACAGCTAGCCCGGTCCACTATGTGGAATGCGGCCACCCTTCCATGTGCTGCCTTTAAACAATAATAAGGACGACATCCTTTGGAGCCAGTTCATGTTTTGCCTCTCTGAGTATCAATAACAAATAAGCAAACAGGAAAACAGCAACACGCAAATGAGCGCAAAATAGATTTAAACAAAAATTGCAGGTGACCCTTCTGATGTACGCGAAGGAATTCAAGGTACTTAGGTTTGAGGTAATGGAGGTGGAAAGTGCTGTTTAGTGAGTTTTTGCCTGTTTTTGTTTTTAAACCATCATGTGCATAAGAAAACGCATATGCTGTAACAATTGCAAAGTAAGGGGAGAAAGGAAAGAAAGAAACTTCAGGAACGAAGGGAAGGAAATAGAGTAACGAAAGAAAGAACAGACGTAAAGAGAACTAATAAAGTGTGGAGTGTGAAGATCGACAAACTGTTCTCTGCTTTGAGTATCTTAAATACCCATCATTTGTTTTCCTGTTCATTTCAAACAAATGATCTATTCTGTCAGAAAATTAGTGACTACTGTTCTTCTCAACATACCCCTGAACGTGTATTCCTGTGCAGCTCCTGGAATCAGATGATAGCCATTAAACATACACATCGGATGCACAACTAAGGCATTTGTTTTTCTTCAAAAGAGGGCGTTTCCTCACATTCTCAAAAGAAAGTCCTGATAAATCTCGCCACGACCCTTGTGAGCGGCATTTGGGTGTGTAGGGGGTGCTCGGAAACCCCCAGTAGCTGCAGTTCGCTGACCTGTGCATGTTTTAAAACTGTGTACAGTGTTTTACCCGGGCGCAAAACACGTCCTGCTGCCAAACAGGCTTCTGCACTCCGCCGGTAGACCAGATAACAAAATCCCTCAGGGGAAGAGTGTCATCTTTATCAATATCTCTTCAATTCAATCACTGCCTTTTGTTCCATGCCGGGGAGGATGATTAAAATTGGCCAGAAGTCATCTGATCCCTTTTCGACAGTAAAACACAGCGGATCAGGTAACAAGCCTAAGATAAGCCTGCAGTGCGCTTAAAAAAGAAGGAAGTAGGACTTATTTGTTATTTAAAAGGGTGAAAGTGACAGCGTTACGCATCTTCCATTTGAACAACTGACACAGACCAGCGGAAAATAAAACATGTGCGAAACAAAAAGTAAACAGCCTGAAAACTAAAATCAATTACAACAGCTTATAAAATAAATCCACTTACCACCTGATAGGGTAACTTGACAGAACTTGGTTCAGCCCGCACAGAAACAGTGTACAGCCAAAAAAGCACATCTCCAGAGTGTTTTTAAAACAGCTGTTGGGAGGGGGGTGGGGACACCGCACGGAGAGATTTGGTAGCGAGGGCAGGGGACCCCAAAGACACGCGAAAAAAAGCAACACAATCTCGGTGTTTGAATGCACAGCACCCCTGCCATGTGTTCCTGCATGATGCTCTTCGCTGCTGGCAGGCGGGCTGTGAGTGAGAGCTGCAGCTATATCATAGTAGAACGAAAACAAGTGCGAGCGGACGAAAACTGTAGTTAGGCACTGCTGCTTCCGGACTACACGGAAGGTACTATCGGATCAACAGCCAACAGAAAGCAAGATAAGAACAGCAATGCCACAGTTAAACAAATCTCAAGCGGTATGACAAATTACACGGAGTTTCACCCAACATACAGATTACTTTATGTCTCGCTGAGACAGCCATGCGCTGCCAAGGCGAGACCTAAAAAAGAGACCCCAGTCAAATGAAAGATGGGATTAATACGACATTTATTCAATGACACAACCTGCTTCCTCTGCCCCCAATATATGTGACCAAAATAATAGCCCACAGCCCTAAAAACCCAGTTCCACCTCTACTAGGAAAACAGGTACCAGAAGGCAAAGGAGCACATTGATATATGGCGATATTACATAATTATAGCAGAGGATGGGGATGGCACAATCAGACCTCTCAAGTAGCTCTGCTTCGTGTGTGAGTAGCCAATCCAGGCTACTATTTTCCTCTTTAAAGTGGTGCTTATGGTCCTAGATTTACAGTAGCATACCCAGGATTATAAATTCCAGAATACAAAAAAAAAGTCTTGGTCTGGACGACCTACTCACGAGTGGAGCATAGAGTTAGCTGCACATCACGAACTGCATTTAACTTGAGATTTCCCTCTACCATCCTCTCTTCTGCATCTAGGGTCCCGTGTAGTACAGTGAAGTGTAGAAGAGTGGAGTGGCATAGAGTGGATTAGAGTAGAGTGAAGTGGTGTATGGTGGAGTTGCATAAAGTGGAGTAGGGTACAGTGGATTAGCATAGAGTAGGGTGGAGTATATTTAAGTTGTGTAGCATAGAGTCAAGGAAACTTATTAATTAGAGTGGCGTCTCATATAGTAGAGTGGAGTGCTGTGTTGTACAGTGCTGAAAACTGTCAGAGTGTTGCACAATAGAGCATACGGGCATAGAGCCAAGTACAAATTTGAACAGTGGAGTGTACGGGGATAAAGTGGAGCAGAGTCTAAGAGTGGCATAGAGTGCAGTAGAGTTTTGCAGAGTGGAGTTATTTAGAGTGGAGGATAGTACACTGGAGTGACGTAGAGTGGAGTAGCGTACAGTGGAGTAGCATTAATTGGTATAGCGTAGAGTGGGGTGTCGTACAGAGTAATAGTGTATAGTGTAGTAGCGTACAGTGGAGTGTAGTACAGTGAAGTGGTGAAGACTGGAGTGATGTATTATGGGGTGGGCTACAGTGTAATGTAATATGTGACCTCATCAGCAGTGCATTGCGGGGGGTGCAAGTTATAGTTAGCTCAGTTAAGTATAACAGCTGAATTTTACAGGTTTTGTACAAGTGAAATGTCAGCCTAACTATAACGTTCTTGTAACCTGTGGTTTTTTCCGTGAATTTCTAAGGTTTTTTAAAGGCTAATCCCTAACTATTACGTCTCTGAAACCTGTGTTTTTTTCAGTGAATTTCTTAGGTTTTTAAAATGCAAATTCCCAGCTATAGCGTCCCTGTAACCTTTGTTTTTTTAGTGAATTTCTAAGGTTTTTTAACTAGCAGCGTTTGCAGACTGGTAGAAAAAGGGGGCTGGGCCTCTGACCAGCTCTCAGGAATTCCCAGCATAGGGCTTACAGGATGTACCAGGAGGGCTTCTTGTCCCCAAGGTCCCTCTGGAGCCAAGGGGACTTTATCCCCCAACTAGTAGTGTGCCGGGAGGCACATTTGCAGAGTGGTGGAGATAGGGGGCGTGGCCTCTAACAACTTTTCAGCAATCCTGCTGTGTGAGACCTATTGGGGGTAACTGGAGGGGTAGTTTGCCCCCAAGGACGTCCTTGTGGGCCAAGTACCCCTCCTGTTACCTCCAGTAAGTCCCA
Source organism: Calotriton arnoldi (assembly GCA_963921515.1). Lineage (NCBI taxonomy): Eukaryota > Metazoa > Chordata > Amphibia > Caudata > Salamandridae > Calotriton > Calotriton arnoldi. The sequence goes on along the minus strand of CAWUFW010005105.1, from coordinate 854,572 downwards.
CACAGCAGGATGGATGAGTTCTGATAGCAGGCCATGCCCCCTTTCTCCACCAGTCTGCAAACGCACCTTCTGGAGTGCTCTTGGTTGGGGGATGAAGTCCCTTTCGCTGCTCGGGGTCCTTAGGGGCCAACTAGCCTACCCGTTACCTCCAGTAAGCCCCACACAGTGGGATTTATGAGAAGTTGTCGCAGGCCACGCCCCCTTTCTCCACCACTCTGCAAACATGCCTCCTGGCACGCTTTTGGTTGTCAGATGAAGTCCCCTTGCCTCTTGAGGGTCCCTGGGAGCCACTAGCCCTCCTGTTACCTCTAGTAAGCCCCACACAGCTGGATTGCTGTGAGGTGGTCAGAGGCCACACCCTCTTTCTCCACCACTCTGCTAACGCGCCTCCTGGCACACTGCTGCTTGGTGGATGAAGTCCACTTTAGTCCTGAGGCCCTCAGGACGCAAAGGGACCTCATAGCCCCACCAGCAGTGCGCTGACTGGGGCGTTTGCAGAGTGGTGGAAAAAGGGGCGTGACCTCTGACCACCTCTCAGCAATCCCACTATGTGGGGCTTACTGGAGGTAACAGGTGGGCTAGCTGGCCCCTAAGGACCGTCAGGAGCGAAGGGGACTTTTCCCCCAACCAAGAGCGTGCAAGGAGGCACGTTAGAGTAGTGGAGAAAGGGGGAGGGGCCTCCGGCGAGCTGCCGGCTTCCGTTTTTTTTTTGTATTTTAGGAAGGGGGGCTGTGTGGCCCACCTTCCCTTGATCTTTTTGGGCCCCGGGGACTCCATCCCCCGGGGCCTGACCCATTTTTTAAAAGAATTGAAATAAAAAAAGGAGGGGGGTCGCGTCGCCCCCCCTCCTGAGGCTGATTTTGGCCCCGGGGACCCCATCCCGTGGGGCTAGGCCTTTTTTTAAATTTTTGGTTACAAAGGGGAGGGGGGCGTGCAGCCCTCCTCCCCAGGCCAATTTCGGCCCTGGGGACCCCTTCCCCCAGGGCATGGCCATTTTTGTAATGATTTTCAACAGAGGGGGGCCGACTGGCCTCCCCTCCCATGGCCATTTTGGGCCCCGGGGACCCAATACCCCGGGGTCAGGCCATTTCTTTTTTATTTTTCTTATATTATTTAAGGATGGGGCCCTGGGGTCCCCATCCCCCGGGGCATGGCCATTTTTTTAATGATTTTCAATGGAGGGGGGCCGACAGGCCCCCCCTCCATGGTCATTGTGGGCCCCAGAGACCCCATCCCCTGGGGTCAGGCTATTTCTTTTTTCTTATATTATTTTAAGGAGGAGGGCCAAGCGACCCCCCTCCCCTGGCTGATTTCGGCCCCGGGGACCCCATCCTCCGGGGCATGGCCAGCTGGTTGGGGACCGCGGGGGAGCCTGAAGGCCCCGTGGTGCCGGACGGCTCCCGCAGGAGGACCCAATCTCCCAGGGCATGGCCAGCTGGTTGGGGACCGCGGGGGGAGCCCGAAGGCCCCCATGGTCCCGGACGGCTCCCACCTACTGCGGGAGCTGGCATGGCTTTTTACGCCCAGGGAGCTGCTAACAAGCAGCTCCCTGGGGGTAAAAGCAAAGTGTGCTCACTTTGAACAAGCGAGAGCAAAGTGCTCTTGTTTGTTCAAAGCGAGCACACTGTTTGCTATGGGATGGCATCCCATAGCAAACTGCAATGTCCCAGGGTGGGCACCCTGGACATTGCTGGAGCTGGCCCTGGGGGTTGGTGGTCCCCGGGGACATTTGAGACTCCAGTAGGGGGGCCGCGTGGCCCCCCTCCCATTTGGAATGTAACCCAGGGGAGGTGGTGGTACCCGGGGCTGCGTGGGGGGGTTTGAGCCTCCCACATTCAATGTATAAGCCCCGGAGAGGTTGCGGTCCCCACCCCGCATACCTTTTAATCATTGCCCCAGGACATGGCCCACCTGAGGACTAAAAGAAATGAAGCGCGCACTTCGTTTTTTAAAAAGAATTTCGTCCGGATCCACCGCGAATCCTGACGAATTTGTTTTTATAAAAAAAAATTGTGGGACCCCCTGAGCAGGCCTAGGGGGACAGGGTGTTTCTACCCTGAACCCTTTTCTTGTTTTTTCACTTTTTTAACCTTTTTTCCTATGACTCAGTTCAACGGAGTCACACGATGGCTTCCAACACTTCCTGGTTTGAAGTGTTGACAGCCAATCAGATTGCAGACACCATTTAACAAAAAGAGTCAATTCTGGACCAAGAGCTACCTTTCTGCCAAATTTGGTGTAATTCCGTTCAGCAGTTCGGGCTGTAGCTGCGTCAACAGTTTCCTATAGAAATTAACAGGGATAAATGGATTGCACTTATCTGTCGTAGGGAGAGGAAACGTCCTTAAAATGACAATGCTGCCAAAAATTCTATACTTGTTTCGCTCTATCCCACTTACGATAGACGTAGATATTTTGAAAACGCTAGAAACTGTATTCTCAAAGTTCACTTGGCAATATGGAAAAATTTGACGTTCTTTTAAATATCTGTCACTCCCACAGGCACAGGGCAGGCTGGCATTCCCTAATATTATATTATACCACTGGGCATGCCTCTTACTCCAGATGTCGATACTATTCTGCTCTGTTACAAGGGAAGAGACAGAGGAGGTAAGAAAAGAAAGGGTCCCAACCATATATGAACTTATTATAGGGAGGGAGGCTACGGGGCTGCTATTACGCCAAGTGGAGCCAAAATATTATAAGAAGTTACGATCTAAGATCATGTCCAGTGCTTGCGAAGTGTGGACCAAGGTGCGCAAAGCTACGGCAATTCCAAAAATAAACTATTACACCCCATTGTGTCGATCGCATGATTTTCCGCACTCCTTTTACGATAACATGGGTAGGCACTGGGAACAACTTGGTCTAAAGACAATAGGAGATATATATGAATCAGATCAGTTACGCCCCTTTGGAACTCTACAAATGGAGTACGGGATCATGTCTAGACATTATTTTAAATATGTTCAGACTCGAGAGTCTCTTGCAAGTCGAAGGCCAGCAATATCTCCTGGGGGAAGAATTCCGCTATTGGAGCTAATTGCAGGGAGAGGCAATAGGATTAAGAATATCTATAGCATGTTGCTACAAAGTATACAGGACGATTTGGAGGAAACTGAATCGAAGTGGGTGGTGAAACTGAATGACCCCGACGTAGATGTGTATATGTCTCAGCTACTAGCGGGTAAAACCCTTCGCTCAACACATTTTAAGGCACAGCACTACAAGACTTTGTTTAATTTATATTATACCCCTGCTAAACTCTTTAGATGGGGCAAGAGAGCTGACGATAGCTGCCCAAGATGTGGGGAAGGGCCCGCGACGTTAGTGCACATGTTTTACGATTGTGATAGGTTGCTCTCCATAAAGAATGAGATGGCTAGTTTCTGGGAGGGACTGCTAGGACGCAAGGTTACGTTATCCCCTACACTGATGCTTATGGGCTACGATAGCTGTACAGGTTTGAATACCATGGAGAAGTACTTTGTATTTATCTGTACAGCTGTCTTTAGAATCCTCATAGCAACAAGATGGAAGGATGTGGACCCCCCCACCTTTCAAATGTGGCTAACACGCCTGTTGGGGATCTATAACCAAGAGACAGCTTTATATTCTTGCAGGGGTAAAGAGTCAAGGAAATTGGGGCGGGCAATTTGGTCACCCATTGTAAGGTGGAGAAAGAACGTGGGTTGCCATGATAGAAGGAGGAGTGGAGAAATTCGAGACGCAACATAAACTATTTAGTCCCATCTTCTTAAATGTCTCTTTTCTTTCTTTTACGCAATGTCTATTTCGCACTGTATATAATATGCTAATAATATGTTTGATTAACTTTCTTCTAAGGCTGCACTGAATAATATTTTAATGAATCATCCAAGTATGTATTTGCTCTTTAATAAATGTAACACACTGCCTTACCGCAAATGAATTTAATGAATCAATGTACTGTAAATGATTTTATGGGTATATATTAAAAAAATAAATAAAAAAAAAGGAAATTAACAGGGAGAAAACGCGTTTTGGGACCCCCCTTTTTCCCGGCCCGCTTGACGAATCACCTCAAAACTTTCAATACAGCAGCTGACCTGCCCGCCCCATTAGTTTTGAAAATGTCACGAACATTCCTCAGACGACGCCAAAGATATTGGCAAATCAAAAAACGCTTTTCCTATAGAAACTAGGTCCTAAGTATGACTACCTACTGTCGACCGCCAGTAGGTAATATATATATATATATATATATATATATATATATATATATATACATATACATATATATATATGTATATATATATATACATATATATATATATATATATATATATATATATATATATATATATATATATATATATATATATATATATATATAGTTACAGATAGATAGATATGGGCTATTCTGCATTATCTTGAAAAAAGTATGAAGAGGACTGAAGTGAATTTGCCCGACTGCACTCACCCTAATTATGCTTCATCTACTTGTAGCAGAAGATGATGATGCTCCTCATTGACAGTTAACCGAGCATTATACAATTGATAAGATATAGTAGTTCAGACAGACATCCCTCAATGCATCAAAGAACGCGTCAATTATCTTAAAATGTGCACTCCATTTATCAAGTATCCTGGACAATTTTATAAAGTACAAGTTAGCTCCCTGTTCAGTGCTAAAGTGCATGTGCTCTCTATGGTCAAATTGTAAATATTGGTCTACACCTGTTTGGCATATTTAATTTACCTGCCAGTCCCTTGTACAGTCGTATCCCATATACCCAGGGCCAGTAAATTAAATGCTACTGGTGGGTTTGCAGCGCCACCCACCAAAGTAGCCTTTCAAAACTGTCTCAGGCCTCTGCCACTGTAGGGCCTGCGTGCGCAGTTCACTGCCGCTGTGACGTGGCACATAAAGTGGTTGCCACGTCTGTGACTCCCCTTTTACTACATATTAGTCATCCCTTAGGTAGGCCCTAGCTAGCCCTATGGGCAGGGTGCGGTGTAGGTAAAAGATAGGACATGTGCCTTAACTGTGTGGCATGTCCTGGTAGTGACAAACAGCCTATTTGGTTTCTCACTGCTGTGAGGCTGCCCTCTCATACAGATGCATTGGGGATTCCCTGATATATGCTCCAGTGGTAATTCCTGACATGAAAGGGGTAGCGTGATCAAGTTTGGTATGTTTGGAATAGTGGTAATAAATGCTGCGTATTGATGTTAGCGGATTTATTATCACTTTTTTAGAAATGCCACTTTTAGAAGTAGGCATTTCTGTGTGCTATGTGTCTTTGTGCCTGCCTGTTGTGTATTGACTGTCTGGCCTTGGAGTGACGGTGGCTGGGGAGGTGCAGTGGCTCCAGAGAGTCTGGATGAGTGTGTGCTTGCCTGAATAGGCGTGGCCTGCATTTGGAGTGGTGGGAGGAGTAGCACCTTCATCTGAATAGGGCTGTGCCTGCCTTCCACAATGATGGCTCCGCCCCCTGTGGTGTGTCTGGGGCCAGGGCTTACACTTACAATGGGGAGTATTGTGCACTGAAAGGATATTTTTAAGTGCCCCCCAGAACTGGTTTGGACTGGGCTCAGAGGCCTGGGCCAGGGGAGGACAAAGAAACCTACTGGTATAAGTACTGGGGCTGTTACCCCATGTGTGGAGCTTGCTTGGAACTAGAACTGAACAGGAGGAACAGCCATGTGGGACTGACCTGCTGCCTGCTGGGTGGCTATGAGGACTTCCACTCTGCTGAGTGGCCCTGTGTGCTGGCATGCATGTGCCCAGCTTTGCCTTGTTTGATTTTGGAGCCTCAGCGCGTGGTGAATGCTGGGCTGGGTCTGGAGAAGCTCTTTTCCTGTCTCCTGTATTTTACTGGAGTGGAAGAGCCTCCTTTAGGGACTTTACGAGAGCGCATGGTGAGCTCTGTGGATGGTGGTGCATGCAGCATGTGTCCTGTGCTGCCTGGTCCCTGTTGCTCGGGGCATCAGGAGGGGAGAGCTTGAGGTGGAAAGCGCTCTCCCCCTCCAACCCCCTTTTTCGTCTGTTGCCAGCCGTCGAAGAGAAGTCCCGGCCGGGAAGCGGGACGCGGAGCCGCCGGAAGCCAGGCAAAGTCAGAGCCTGGTTGTGGGCAGGGCTCCCGAGAGAAAGTAGAAGTCTTGGAGCTAGCGCGTGTAGCGCTGCTTGTGCCTTGTGTGTGCCTGGGAAGAGAGGGGGGAGCTGAGACAGGAAGTGGTCTCCCTCGCTCTATCGCCTTCCTGGGATAATCTTTTACACCGGCCCAACCGTAGAGGGAAACCGGAGCCTCGCGGGCCCCCACCTGCCCAGCCACACGGAAAGCTACGACCGGGAGGAGAGCCTCGCAGGCTACGTTTGGTGACCCGTTCTGAAAGGTAAAGCGACGCCCGCTCAGCCCCCGGCATTGGTGGAGGGGGGGCGGGGCTTTCCTCGCATGTAGCCGGGGAACCGTGTGGTTGCGGGCAGCTCCCTGGTGTGAATAGAGGGAGTGGCCGGCTCCTCGCTCGCCGGACCGACGAGTGCCCGTTTTGATTTACGCCCATCAGTCAAGCGGGAAGGAGTCCTCAATGGAGGTCCCGCTCGGCCACCTTTTGGGGTCGGGATTACTCTAAGGGAAAACGGAGCCCTGCGGGCTCACCGGCAACTGCCGGGTGTTTATCTCCATAGGGGGACCTAGCGAGGTTGCCCCACAGAAGGAGACAGTGTGTCCCCCCTTGTTGGTGCATACCTGGGAGGGGGCTCCAAGTGACCACATTTGTCATTTCCTTCCAGGGTCCGAGAGGCCATACTTGAAACTCTAGTACTCTTTACCGCATTCCCTGGTGTAGGTGGGCAGGTGGGCCAGAAGCCTTCCAGGAAGGGAACAGAAGTACTGTACTATGGATAATAAGAGCGCAGGTGCAGCTCTTTGCGTTTTCTACTGTTCTGCCTCACTCTAATGGCTACATATGCGTGCCCTGACATTATGATGGGCTGTTGGGGTTCATATATGGCAATTGTCAGGAAGGGGCACCTGTGTGTGCAGTGATGGTGTCCCTGACATTATTATGGGCTGTTGGGGTTCATATCTTGCAATTGTCAGGAAGGGGCACCTATGTGTGCAGTGATGGTGCGGAGTTTCTTTTGTGGTGTGCCTAGTGTGTCGCTGCGGTGTGAGTGTGTTGCGCAAACGCTTTACAGATTGCCTCTGGGATAAACCTGACTGCTCTGCCAAGCTACCAAGGGGGTGAGCAGGGGTTATCTTCAGCGTGTAACTCCCTTGCCCTGACTAGAGTGGTGGTTTCTGCCTGGCTTAGGCGCATGCCCTAGCCAACCAGAAATCCGATTTTTAACAGTGTGGGAGTTACAGAGGTGATGCTCTTTGTGGCTGTACAATGGTGTTGGCTGCTTTTGTTACTTATTGAGATGATGCTGATTGTGGCTGTAAAACGGTGTTTGCTGAATCTGTTACTCATTGGGTGTTGGAAGCATTCCTATCCACACACCAACTGCTCAGAAAAACACAGAAACACTGGTCACAGGACACTCAAGACCTACATGCTTGATTGCGAATCTATCCCCGACGTTCTAGATGCAAAGTGCAATGTGAACCAAACAGGAACAGGAGAGCTTTTCTTCTTGCACTCGTGACATGGGTCCATGTGCATGCAAAGGGTCGGGGGTCATGGGTGCTGGCATGTCTCAGCTTTTATTTGACACTTTAAGTATTAACAGGATTTTCTCTCAGTAATTTGTTCAATTAAAGTGCTTTTTAGACTGGATTTGTTGTTTTTGAACATCAGCTTTCACCAAAAAAGGTATTCAGCCTAAATGCTTTTCAGACAAATGCATTGAATACATTCACATAGATCCTAATGAACCAGACTCCGAATGTAGGGTTCTTCACTGTCTTCTCTCTTTAAATTTTTTTGCACTGACCTATAGGACAACATTAGCTGTCTCGCCAGACAATTATTTTTCCCACCAGAATCTTACATATTATACATAGATGGAGGAGCTGTTGATCAGTGGGCACCATCCAATGGTCTGTTAAACTGTGATTCACTATTTGCTTCGGCCCACCCCAGCATACAGCATGGGGCAGTAGGTCTGCCCACTTTATGCATTGGCTCCTTTCACTTTCAGTGACTGCACATTGCCACTGCAAATTGTTGACATATGCTTAAAAACAGTTTCTTTCTTTTCAGTTGCAAAGCTGATTAAAAGTGTACTTTATTTTACTCATGTTTACCTTAAATACTGCCTGCACTCCTTTTAAATAGATGTTTTTATTGTTTTAAAGAACATATCGGTCACAGATACATCAGCAATCATTACATCACATCGCAAATAGTAAATGAAGTACATATTTCAACAAAGGCTTCACTCAAATTCGGCCAATTATATTTGTCCGTTCCATCGCTGCTCTTTCAGCTTCACCTCACTGGTAGGAGAGGCACACAGCTCCCCCCGGTAAGTGTTCCATTTGCCCCACTTTTTGGGATACCCTCTGGATTTGAATACTTCTTTTTCTGCAATCATACATTCATCCAATTCCTTAGCCCATCCCCCCCGAGGTCGGCACCTCAGTTGCACCCCAACACATCGCAATTGCGCGTTTCACCAATGTGTAACCTAAGGTGACCCACTGCTGTTCCACTACAGTAAGGTCCGTTGCCTTCCATATATAGAGGACTGCACTCCTTTTTAAAGTTTATGTCATAAAGCTTGCAAGTGTCACTGAACTATTTTAACTGCCTGTGATTTGAGTGTTTGTTTAGTTGGTGATTTGTTCTTGTTATCATCTCAAATTATATGAAAATATTATAGAACTGAAAGGCTTGTTTGAAAAAAAAAATCACTGGGTAAACATCTACAATAATGAATATTTATCAATTTTTTATTGGATGCATAAGGCAGCCACGTTTAGGTGACAGCGTATTTTCTTTTTCCTTTTTTATTTTTGTTGCATATGCTTGCAATTAAAAAAAAAAGAATTTAACCATTGTAACACCTTATGAAGGCCAGACCTACTAGCTTTGTCAATGTTTGTTTTACTATGACCTTGCCTTGTGCTTGCTCTGTTGCAGAATTTTGTACCTCTTTATCACTCTAGTTTTCATTTTACTTCTTTCAAGCGGATGATTGATAGCTGGACATAATTAATGACCTACTATTTAATGACCCAGAATATTATTAACCCTTAAGTCAGTGCTTAATTTGAGCCAGTGGTTTCCGGTGCTCGGCACTGGCACTTAATTGGCAGCGCCAGCACTTAATTGGCAGCACCGGCACTTACGACAGTCTGCCACATGGTAGGCTGTTTTTCTGATTTAGGGTGAGCACAACAACAGTTGTTTACTAATTCAATATACGTTAAAAATGACAATTACCTGCTGCCCATGCTAATCTTATAGCTTTGGGGGCCTAGAATAGTCTGAATTGTCTCACTTGTAGGAGTGTGATTGTTAGTAGCTGGTTTGGTAGCGCTGTCATTGGCAGTGCTGGCAGGAGCAGTGGATGGTGTAGGCTGCAGTGGCCTCCGGATGAGGGCCTGGCACTTAATTGTTTTACACATTAAGCACTGCCTTAAATTATTTAATTGACTTGTGTTGTCTACTGGTGGCAGAGTAATGTCCGTCAGGGTGATGGAGTAAATCACTCCGTCGCCCTGAGGAACATCCGTCCCCCAAATCTAGAGATGTCCGCCAGCCACATGGACATCACCTAACACTGGCAGGAACCGCCATCACAGTGGATCCTATCAATGTTATGAAAGTTTGACGGACAGCTCGATCAAATAGGACAGCTGCCTGTAAAACATTAACACAGTTTTTCATTTTTCAAAAACAAACTCTCAAAGCAGGATTTTGTTTATGAAAAATAAAAAACGAATGACCCCTACATCACAGCTGTTTTCCCTCATGGTGTTGGGGTTATTATTTGATTTTTACTGTCCCTCACCACCAGGTTTTACACCAAAAAAAGCCATCCGATCATCCACTATAAATTTGCTGGTCGGATATGTTGGGTCTTTGGAGAAGTATATCGGCAATCAATCAGGCGGACGACCCTTGAGCTTGGTGGAGAGGGTGGTCTGTCGTCTTTACGATGGAGTAACCTCTCCGCCATCCTCTAAATAAGCCCCTCAGTGTGTCATGGGAATGTAAATCTGTAGTCACCCGCTCATGCATTTCCAAATTTTATAAGCAGTGGAGCTCATGGTCTTTAATGCACAGTCAAAAACACTTGTTTGAAGTTATAAACACAATTCACAAAACGTGATCAAGGGGATGTGTTCCCTGAAACATGCCTGGCGTCTTGGCTGCAGCTAATTAAATCACATGAAACATCTACACGGGCTTGTGTGTCTTCATGGTCTAAAGTGAGTGGAATGTGATGGTTGTATGGATGTGGATTACGGGCTTTTTCAAGCCCGCCACACTAATGACCTGAGGTAGCGGTGACAATGTGGTTCCGGGTGAATATAATTAATTAACCAGCCTAAAAAAAGAGAAAGAGAAAAAAAATCTATTTACCTGCTCACTAATTCATTCCATTAGATTAAAACACCGCACATATCGTTTGTAAAATAAAAATGAAGACCATCCCCACCAAGCGCGATCCCAAATGCAGTTTGTTATAGTGATTGCGTGGAAACCAACATGATAACATTTTGACGTGTGTTATCTCAAGGTGCACACAAAGGCTTCGACAGCTGAGCATCACAATGAAAGAAGCTTCAATAACCCATTTGAGAACCCTGGTTCTGTGTTACTGACAAACTCATTAAGGCGTATTCGAGAGAAGGGTCTTCTACCGATTGTGCACTTCTGCAAATTGTGAAACACACCGAATTGGAAGCCATGCTTCGCACAGCACTGTCCAGCTCCAGCCAGCATTTCAGTTTGCAAACACTACGCCTATTCAAAATTTAGCTTTGTTTCACAGAAGCCATCATATTAAATTCGATGTTTGTAACTGCCAACTGGCCACCTTCTGCCAGTCTTGGCTTTCCAGCCAACCACATTAATTCCCGCCTGACAGGAGTGTGACATATTCCGTGCTTCTGTCATGATCAAGTCTAAGAAGAATGTAAGTGTTTTTCTATACATTCACAATGAGCAGGTCTTTCTAAATATTATACATGACTCCTTACCTCAAATTCTCAATGTCAAATCTGAAAGAGTTTTTAATTTGAAACATTTGTAAAGGTCATACACGACGCAGTATTTGAACTTCCCACTGATCCTGCTGGAGATGAATCTCACCCAGACTGGGTGTAAACAATGTTGAGTTCTTCGGACACTGAAAGGTCTTGGGGGCAAAATTTCACATTTTAAATATATGCAACTGAAGAGTTGGGAACAGAGTCGGAAGTCGCCTCTGGGTATTGGAAACAATTTGGAAGAGCAACTTGCTGGAAAACAGCCAGGAAAGAAAGAAGTATTTTTCTAGTGCTGGTAATTACAAGACACCATGGATTGAGACTTCCCTGGCAGAAGATGTATGGGGAAGATGCTTGCTGAGGGGCGATTTACAATATGTGTGGCAATTATCAATGCATACATTATATTCCATTGTGAAGCCTGCTTTTTTAAAAAGAAACCACCTCTTTTCACTCCATAGGGCATATACAACACCTGAGAAGTTGTCAAAAATGGGGAAAGGAAGACCGACGTCGTGCAAAATGTGGCTTTGAAAAGGCAACGGATGTCCACATGTTTCATCAATGCAGAGATTAAGAGATTTTGGGAGGAAGTAGAATCGACACTCTCAGGTATTTGGGGGGTACAAATAAAGGTAAGCATTTCACTAATCATTTTTGGTGTGATGGAAGGAGTGGTAGGAATTGCTAGAGATTTGTTGTTTTGATCGATCCTACTGGCTAGAAGAGAAATCTGTCGTAACTGGTTGAGAGAAACCTCGCATCAACATTCAGAGTGGCTAGAGTCCATGTTTTATCTGTCTAAAATGGACTTATTGGGAAATGGGTCCAAGAAGTAAAGATTTTGGGCTATGGTACAGAAGTTGGCAGGGGGTATTTGAAAGTGAGGGTTATGGAAGAGATAAGAGATGGAAACTCCGGTCATAACACCTACATAACTCTCTGTTTTTGCTGCATGGGTCCCCACTTTATATCAGTTTGATCCGATGCAGCTGCCATAATATCGGACGATGTGAGAGAGATGTACCAGCAGGAGGAAAATGCCTGATCCCGATGCCTCCCCTCTGAGGTTTGGTCTCTCTCCCGCATTGAAAGGCAAGGGTACAGGAGTGAATGAGGATAAAAAAAATAAAAAAAATAACACCTCTAATGAGAAACTGGGTGGTGGTCAATATTCATGATCCAACATGCTTGGTGTTGCTCCTATGAGATGACCACATATCCCATATCTTTTTATATTTAATTGAGTCTTTTCTATCAAATATCTGAGGAGTGTAACTTTTAGGATATGACATAAAAAGTCCTAACCATGGGGGTGATTCCCTCGGGATCCAGTGCTTTTTCAAATAACTACTGCAAATACCTTTTGGACTTTGGTTACACGGTTGATTGAAGCATTCCCCTTTCATCGCCATCTAACTCCTTTTATTACTTTCTTCCTGCTGGGATATCACAAGACTTTGATTATGGATGGTGCATATTCACGTAAAAAAGTCAGGCAAGATACAAAAATTCACATTTTGCTTGAAAATTCTTAATTCACTTTCATGAAATTTTCATGGAATTTTGAAACAAACTGTGAACAAAGTTACATGATTTCGCTGACATCTAGTAGGACACAATAACTTACAGAAAATACATTTTAAGCCAAGATTGAGATTTGGGTTATCTTCACATATAAGCTCGAATAAGGCACAACTACTCACAGAAAAAACACCGGGAATCCACTTTGGAGTACATTTACCTGCAAATAGTGTTAACACAACCTGGCACCTCCTATGTACCGTGACACTTTAAACACAAATCAATCAAATTAGTGACACTTCTGCATAGTTTGACGTGATATGCATTGCACTTTGCTGATGAAATTAACATAGGCTGTGGTAAAGAAAAGCACAGAATTATCATAAGGCTGTATCTACTGCAGTCAAGGAAACTGATAACTTTAGGGACCATGATGCTATGTGGAAGAAGGACAGAATGCTCACTATACCATAGCAAAGGAACGGAGTAATAAAGATTTCTGATTCTATACTTCATTATAATCAAAATCCCCTCCCGCCACCTCCCAACAAGCAGGCGCTCTGACAGTTGTTATGAGTGCAATAATAGTGATTGAATGCAAAAATAATAGAAAACCCATTCAGTTTCGAAGTTAATGAAACGAGGTTTCCTTAATGAAAAGTGCCTCCATGTAATTTAATTCCAATACCCGTAAAGGTCACACCGCTAGCTCCTGTGGGTTTGTGCCTTGTCCTTACAACCTAATACAATTCGATAACCACGCTACAAAACTACTGAATGAGTGATAGAGCGCCATGTTCATGTGAATTTGTAGGGGTGCATCATAATCACTGGTAGTTCGCACCCACATATATCCGGAGATGTATCAAAAATATTCAGATATATTCATGTATGTTTAGCAAGAGTAGATAATTCACAGGTATTAAAGTGAATCAGTAGTGTAATTGTGCTACGATAATCATGCAATGTAATGAATTAATGCTTATAGAAGAAATTAAGTTGTGTGTTTAAATGTGTAAAGGCCTGACTACATATACGACAGAGAAAGGCCTGGTTTGTTCTTATGTTAGCTTATTTTGCAGGCAGGGAAAAGTTTCTCTTGGAAAGGCTCTCTGGGAACCAACGGTAGATTTAATTAGCACAGTAGAGGGTTTTTGTTGAACGTATCTTCTGTTGAGGTGCAAGGACACATGCCTCGTTAGTAAAAGACTGGCTCTTTGTTTCACAAAGTTAGAGAGATGGGAGGCATGGAACTGGGAGTGCAATGGAATTTAGGGATGATACTTTCAGCGGAGAAGGTGCCTGGGACTCAAGGTCATCGCAACCGTCCAGGATGAAGTAACCGTTTCGATGGAAAAATACAAGAAAGAAGACCTGGCCAAAGAGGCGTGACAAAGGCGTGTTCAATTGTATGGGGATTTTGTATTAGGGATAGTGCCCCGAGGGAGGAGGCCAGAGATGAGGTAGGGGAGAGCAGAGAGAAGGACAGAGAGGGTCCTGATGAAGGAGCATCTAAATTTCTGAGCATAGGTACTAAGTGATTGGACTTCCTAGGAAGTCTTCACAGCTGACACCTTTTCTTTTATTTACTCTTGCTGGGAAAATCGTTAAGTAGGGATGTCACTTAGTGTTAGGGTAGGGACAGAGATTGATTTATGCTTATTTAGATAAATGAAGAGCAACATAGAAATTGGAGCAATCATTGCTTGTTTGATTCTTTTAGAACTATCAGTCCTCCTTATTCTGAGTCGGATGAGACTCCTGCGTAGATTATTATTTGTATTAGTTCCCATTTATTTCTTTAACCTCGTGTTGAGGTGCTTACATGTTCAGTTATTTTTGGCGATAATAAATTCCTAAATTTGAATTCGGAGTCAGTGGTCCTTTCAGGTAATCTGGACAAATTGTTATATAACCAGATGAGATTCTCTCCTTTACACTATTCAACAGGTAAAAGATCCTGGCGACCAGAAGGTTCTTATAGGTGATTAGATAAGAATCGGCGTTATCAGTTGGTAGCAGAGGATGGTTACCTTTGATGGTAAGGGGAGATCTAGATTAAGATAAGGAGACTAAGTTGCCCCATAGAGCACGAGTGATGCTGATCCAGTGGATCGTAGGAGAAGGACGTCGGTGGTCAATGAAAACTGACGGAGAGTGACGGTGTGGCGGAAGTAGCAGTTCATGGTAGAGTGAGTATGAAAAGAGTGGTGGTTGATAGATTGCGGTGTTAATTGTTGTGTGATGTCTTGCGGAGTTGGAATGAGAGTTGTGTGACTGAGGATCGGACCGTGAGCGCGCGCGGGACCGAGAGATTTGATATTGTGGTGTAGAAGACACCCAGAATTGAGAGCGTTGACCAGAGGTTGTGGGGGTCATGAGACGTCGTTGACAAACCCACTGAAGATAGTGTGTGAATAACCAACGCAGGTCGTAGGTTATTATCGATTGTCCGGTCGTATTGCGGACAGACAGTTGCCAGATTGACGTCAACAATCTCGAGAGGCTGATCGGTCATTGATAGACTGACAGTCAGAGAGGTAATTGTTCGGTAGGACGGACATTGCTTCGGAGTATGATTGGGACAAGAGTGAACGAGAATGAGTGAATTAGGAAGGAGGGGAACTGCTGCGAGCGGAGGAAAAGTGACGTCAGACAAGTGCCGCGCTGTGATAGGTCGGTTGGCGTGAGCAGCGCTGGCATTGGTGGATTAAAGTCAGGAAGTAAAGCTGACATATTGAGTGCGAACAGAAAGTTGATTCATCATGAAATGTTTTAAAGTTTTACGAGAACTCTGTAGAGGAGATAGACATGTGGTTGTTCGGGGAGGAGAGGAAGCCCCTCCCGAGGATACGCCAGCACATTATATGGCTACGAATGTAGGATTGCATACCATAATTTGGCTTGAAAATTGGCACAAAATGACATTTGGAGAGGAAGAATTGATTTTCCCACGCTATGGTACTTTCAGGTTAGAGGTGTTGTACCAGCTAAAAAGTATAATGGCTTCTTTACGACCACTGCCTAGACCGACACAGTTTGAAGCGCTACATGCATGGATTAGAGCAGCGCATGAAAGAAAAAGAGACAAGAGTCAGGAAAGGGTGAAGAAATCGATCAGGGCATTTCAAGATGCGAAGTGGGATGCACTGGAGAAAAGGTGGAGGGTGGAAATGATTGAAGGTGATAAGTTATACCCACTGCTAATACAAAATGGGAAAATTACAAGAGTCGAAGAAGACGACAGTGATACAGATGACAGTCTTATAGATAGGCTGCTAGCAGAGAGACCACCCCCATTTAATCCGGATTCGGCAGAGGGAAAACCAACGTTGGCAATAGAATCGGGTGAAACGCAGGGTCAGACTAACATGAGGGTAATGGGAAGAATTTCCACAGGAACAGAAGGGGCGACAACACCTTTGATAACACAACCTCCCATAGGTAACACCAGGTTACCAGACTCCTTGACTGTACCGGTTACCATCGGTCCTATAGTATCGGTATACGACCCAGATCGAGTGAGAGAAGGGAGTTCCGTACAGACGGGAAGAGAAGAAATAACCAGTGGGAATGGGAATGGGTTCGGAGTACGAGTGGTACATTTCCCAAGACCACTAGAAACAAGTACGCCATTACAAGCTACTGCAGACTCCTCTTTTAGACAGGAGGATAAGAGATCAGTCAGACCAAGGTCTTTACACGAATCCAAGTCAGCGTTGAGGATGTGGACACCAACAGTGAGAAATCAAAGTGATAGGATGCCAGGAGATAGGGAACAAAATGTTTCAGAAGATAGGCCAAGCTCTAGAAGCATGGCAGAAGCGGATAGGTCCCAAGGACAGAATAGTGACTATGGTGAGCGAGAGGGAGCAGCTTGTCGAGAAACACTTAGGAGCGCAGTACAGGCAAGGTTGCTGGACGTGGTGAGACTGAAAGCAGAGGTAGACGAAATGATTAGTGGAAGCCTGCCTTTGGAAAGAATAGAGATTTATGGGCCAGATGAGCTGCTGTTTTTAGCAAAGGATGTGACTCGAAAAGCCAGGATAGCACATGAAAACTTGACAGCATTAGACAGGAGATATGAGGTAGATTTGAATAAAACAAAAACGTTGCAAGGACCGCATAGGCTGCAATACAGTGACCAGGAGCTGGAGGAGAAAAGAATTACGGGGTTAAGGACGCATACCAGAGATCTGATCGTAGGGATGCGGATATGGATTATGTTAGACAAATGGGAAGAAAGGTGGTCAAAGAAGAAAATAGCAAAGAAAGCCGAGGGAGAGACGCCGCCTCCGGGAGGGGGGCAACAGGTGTTGGAAACTTTCCTTTACGGGAAGTACAGAATGGAGGGTACGTGCATGTGCCGTGGAGTAGAGGTGATTTGGCTGCATTCACAAATGATTTTCCTCGGCTGAGGGAGAAACCGGTAGAGTGGTACAAGCAGGTTGAGCGGTTCGTGAAAATTTCAAAAGTATTGTGGATTGATTTGAACACCTTGTTTGACATAGTGGTGCCGGGAGATTTGTGGACAGCTTGTAAAGTCGCGGTCGAGTGGCCGACTTCTGAACCTGACAGGGATGCTGTCACGAATGGTCCGTCACCCATCGTTATGAAAAAATTTGAACAAGTGATTACATGGTTAAAACTGAAGATTTCACCCCAAGATATAGATTGGGTTAAGATAGACCGAACTGTGCAGGAACCCAAAGAAACGGTGCATGAATACTACGAAAGGCTTTTGCAAGCTTTCAAACAATATAGTGGATTAGATACGTTAGACCCCAAGGACATGGAACAGTTTGTTTCAAAGTTCGTGTTGGGTCTGAGATCAGAAGTCAGCCTCATGATACAGCATCATTTGATCTGTTGGCAGAACAAGCCGGTAGATGAAATTTTGCGGTATGCAAGGTACTGTAGTGATGAGGTGGACTCGAAACATCGGAAGTTAAAAGACAAGTTGATGCTCGTTCAGATGCAGACAGCACAGGGTCAGCCCAATGGAGGGACCTTAGGAAGAAAGCAGGGAAATTTCCAGACGAATCAGAATGGACAAGGACAAGGAAGAGAAAAACCAATAGATCCCAAGACGGGGGTGGATGTGGCGACACTGAAGAAGACCACTGCGTGTCATCTTTGTCGCCAGGTCGGGCATTGGAAACGCGAGTGCCCCTTGAACCCAGCTAACCAATTGCAGGAGGAGATAGAGGGGGTCCAGGCACCTGTGCCGGAGGCAGTTAACACTGTGACGAGGCCCAGGTTGATGAAAGGGGGGACATACAATCCCCAAGCACCGGTTCCCCAGGCTCCGAGGATCCCGCAAGGAATACGGACTTACCAACAGATGCCCCTGTTTGAAGGACATGACGAGTATAGCTTAGACCCTTTATCCTGACGGTGCCTGAGGGGGGAGGAAGACTGCACACTTGGAGCGGTCTTGGAGGTGGACCAGAGGGGACCTTTTGTGGAGGCAGACATTAATGGAAATCCTGCTACACTTTTGGTCGACACTGGTGCTACCCGGTCTACTGTAAGATCAGCAGTGGTCCCTAACCTACCCCTCTCGGGACGATCAATCCAGGTTGTTGGAGTGGCAAATAAAAGAATAAACAGCCCGTTGACAGAGCCGATCTCAGTAAAGATAGGTTCCTTCCAGACCAAACATCAGTTCGTGGTGTGTGATACGAGTCCAGTTTGCCTTTTAGGAAGAGACCTATTGTGCAAGTTGAATTGCACGATTTATTGCACACCCCAGGGAGTGGAGGTTCAGACGAAGGATGATGATGCTGACTTTAAAGTTGCAAATCAGCATCTATGCATAGATCTGTACCCAATGGTGACCGTGGAGGAACTTCCACCGGATTTGAGAGACACGGTGTCGTCTGAGGTGTGGGATTTCACAGGTGAAGAAATAGGACTGATTAGAGGGGTTGAACCGGTGCGGATAGAGGTGAAACAGAATGTTGATTTCCCCAGGACACCGCAATACAACCTGTCGCCCGAAACGATCGCAGGGATTAAACCTGTAATCGAGACTTTCATTGAGAAAGGCATTCTGAAGGAGATCAGAGGTAGCCCCTGTAATTCACCTATTATGGGACTACAGAAACCGAGCGGGAAGTACAGGATCGTGCAAGACCTGCGAAAGGTCAACACGATAGTTGTTCCTTGTTGTCCAGTGGTACCGAATCCATCAGTAATATTGTTTCAGATCCCTTGCGAAGCTGAGTGGTTTACTGTCATCGACTTTTGTCAAGCCTTCTTTTCGATACCGCTCCATGAGGAAAGCCAATTTCTTTTTGCATTCAGGCTGGAAAATCGTGTGTTAACATGGTGTCGTATCCCTCAAGGGTATACAGAAAGTCTGTCGATCTTTAACCAGATCCTGAAGAAGAATCTTGAGAGTCTTGTATTGCCGCAGAACTCAGTCCTCGTGCAATACATAGACGACTTGCTTATGCCTCGGAAACGGAGGATGCTTGCAGAAAAGACACGGTAGCCCTGTTGAATCACTTAGCAGAGAACGGACATAAGGTGTCCCCAAACAAGCTGCAGTACTGTTTGAATGAAGTACAGTACTTGGGACACAGACTGGAAAAAGGAAAGAGGAAGGTGTCACCAGACCGAATTGAGGCAATAATGAGTATGGCAGTACCCACCACACAGAGGGAAGTCAGGATGTTTTTGGGAATGGTCGGCTATTGTCGGCAGTGGATACCTAGTTTTTCCATGAGAGCAAAGCCTTTACAGAGGCTTACGCACAAGGATGTGAGTGATCCGGTACCATGGGACGAGGAGTGCTTGATGTCATTCCTGAAACTGAGAGAGGAGTTGTGCAGTGCCCCAGCACTGGGGATGCCTGATTATAACAAGGCCTTTTCATTGTTCTGTTGTGAGAGGGAAGGATGTGCATTAGCAGTCTTAGCTCAGAACCATGGAGGTGTCCGTAGACCAGTTGCCTATTTCTCAGCTACTCTAGATCCAGTAGCTTCTGCGTTGCCCGGATGTCTAAGATCCGTTGCTGCAACAGGTATCAGCATTGAAAGGTGTGAAAGCATTGTAATGGGTCACCCTTTGACTGTATATGTGCCACACTCGGTTGAGTTATTGATGACCAGGACTAAGACCCAGCACCTGACCAACAACAGGTTAACCAGGTACGAGCAAGTCATACTTGCCGCAGAGAATGTGATTCTGAAAAGGTGCTCTGTCTTAAACCCTGCGACATTGATGCCCGTACCGAATGCAGATGATGAAGATTGTGCGGACCATGATTGTCTCGATGTGACTGACCTTTGCACCAAACCGAGACCTGGCATTGTCGATGAACCACTAACTGACCCAGATGAAATTTTCTTTGTCGATGGTTCATGCCTAAGGGACAGTGTCGGCCAATTAAGAGCAGCGTTTGCTGTATGTACCATTTCTGGAGTGGTTGAGGCCGCTTGCCTAGAAGGAGTACGCTCCGCGCAGGTAGCTGAGATCATTGCTTTGACCCGTGCCTGTTTGGCCGCTGATCAAATTTGAATCACGATTTACACGGACAGCCAATATGGGTTTGGTGTGGTGCACGACTTCGGGCAGTTATGGTCTCAGAGGGGATTTTTTACATCATCTGGCTCACCCATTAGGAATGGAGAATACGTAAGACAACTGTTGGATGCATTACAACACCCAAAGGAAATTGCGGTTGTTAAGTGTTCTGCACATGGAAAGGGGGAAGACTTTGTGTCAATGGGCAATAATTATGCCGATGAAGTCGCCCGTTTCTGTGCAGAACAGGGATGCATATTTACAGACAGATACGCAGGGGAGAGCCAAGAGAGAACCGAACTCAACATGATGTTGGCCATGGCAGACACTTGGGAAGAGCTCAAGCGCCTCCAGGAAGAAGTTTCAGAGCAGGAACGAGAGGGATGGATCAAAGCAGGGTGTGAGAGAGGAGATGTGGATGTGTGGGTCTCCAATGATGGGAGAGCTGTATTGCCAGAAGAGTTGTTGAACCCGATGGCAAGATTGATACATGGACCGGCACATCTTGGCAGAGATGCAATGGTGAGGGTGTTTAGACAGACGTGGTATAGCACGCGATTTCGTGCAATGGCAGAAACAGTGTGTCAGAGGTGTGTTACGTGTCAACAGATGAATGCTGGAAAGAAAACTGTAGTTACTTTGAGTCACATTGGGAGGTCAGGAGGGCCTTTCAACAGGATACAGCTAGACTTCGTGGAAATGCCTAAGTGCAATGGGTTGAGGTACATTTTAGTGCTAGTATGTGTATTCTCACGGTGGGTGGAGGCTTACCCAACTCGCAGGTGTGACACTCTCACAGTGGCTAAGTTATTGTTGAGGGAGCTTATCCCTAGATTCGGGATTCCGACCTCTTTGGAATCAGATAGAGGAAGGCACTTCCACAGTGAAATTATGAAGTTACTTTGTGTTGCATTGAATATTGACCAGAAACTCCATTGTAGTTACCGACCAGAGGCTTCTGGGATGGTGGAACAGGTTAATGGAACTTTGAAAGCCCGGATGGCAAAAATGTGTTCTTCAACATCCTTGAAGTGGCCCGATGCTTTGCCGCTCGTGTTAATGAGCATGCGAAGTGTCCCAGACAGGAGGACTGGGTTGTCACCCCACGAGATACTAATGGGAAAGGCAATGCGGTTGCCGGCAGTACCAGCTACAGCTTTGATAAACATCACTGATGATTTGATTCTCGATTACTGTAAAGGACTATCTGATGTGGTCCGTTCTGTATCCCAGCAGGTGCAGGCTACAGTCGTTCCAGCCTCGAATGATCTGTGTCACGACCTGTGTCCCGGAGACTGGGTGCTGGTCCGGAAACACGTGAGGAAGAGTTGCTTGGATGCTCGTTGGCAAGGCCCGTACCAGGCGATCCTAATCACGAACACAGCAGTAAAGTGTGGAGGATTGCCGAACTGGGTGCATGCCTCTCATACCCGCAGAGTTTCAGCACCCTTGGAAGAAACAGCTCCTCTCGTAGATGAAAATCCAGCTGATGTGGCAGGGCCACATGAGGGGACAAGTCAAGCTGTAAGGGTTGCTGACACAGCTGGTGGTGCACTAGAGCAAGCTGAAGGGGGTTTCAACAGCTCGAACCCTGACTCAGACCCCGAAGACAGAGATGGTGCAGTGGGCGGAGAAGAGTCAGATTCAGCAGAAAGAGGAAGTAGTGCACTTGGTATAGAAGAGGAAGACAGAAGATCGACTAGAACTGAAGAGGGTTGGCCTGAAAGACAGAGGCGGTTGAATCTGAGGTTGGCACCCGAAAGAGATCTTGCTCCGGTATCTGAGGTGTCCGAAACGGAAGCAAGTGACGAAGATCAAACTCAAGAGAGCCGGCGAAGGTCGAAAAGAACTAGAGTACCCTGCCGGAGATACTCTACCCCTGAGTGGACTTACACAGTGTTCGATGCAGGGGGTAGTGAGTACGGGGAGACTGAGGTCGGTGTTGGTGTTCAGCAGAAGCCCGAATGTGGTAGTGAAGGTGGTGCTGCTATTGCCAGGGTCGATGGAATACTGACCCTCACAGTTCCGAATCCCCCGCTTCTGAGCAAAGTCCGACAACTGGTTTTGCATCGGGTTGAATTTCCATCTTTTGGGTTTGAGCCGTCTTCACATGAAATGATAATCTTGCGTCTTGAACTTTTGTATCACGTTTTGGAAGTGCTCAACGAGGATCTTATTATGGATGAACTATAAACTGTGTAAATAAAAGTCTAAAGGAGAAGATAACCTAGGCCCGAGTGGAAGAAGAGTAAACTTAGGGACTTTCCACAGAAGAGGAACGAAAACTAGGAAGTCTTTTTCTGGACTGTGTAAATAAGGTTGTGACCGAAAAGGGAAATTCCAGAGGTTTCATGGTTGCTCGAGCTGGTTAAGCAAGTCACGAGTTGAGGACACAGAGACTTTTGAGTGTTCACTGTTGAAACCAAGAACTTTTGAGAACTTTCGAAACCATGGAGGCTGGAGATCCCAATCGTAGATCGAAGTTGGTTGTAGGCATACTTATAAGTAGTGTAATAGTTTCTATAATCATAGTAATCATAGTAATCATATACTGTTCCACACGAGCTAGAAGTGGAGGGGGTGCCAGGGACACCTACACCTACTACACCTAGCCAAAGAGAGGTAAACATGGGAGCTGACAGAGCTTTGCTATTAGAAGAAAGTCGTAGGTTACATGTAGATTTGTCTAGGAGTGATTTTAAGCTTAATGCATATGCCAAGCTGCTATATGAGTACGTGGATGCGATGAATGCAAAAGATTATTATGTGTGTATGCAGTTGCCTGCTTCGGTGGATGAGGGTATTAGATATCACCATCTTCCACTGACGTATGGAATTTCATGTAGTCTGTTACTTAGTTTATTCTATGAAAGAGAGCAGTTTGAGTATTTCTTTCCCAATTACGATGCTGTGCTTCCTGAAGTCCCAGCTTACAAGCATTTGAATAAGTACGATTATTATAAGACAGAGGATCGACTCAGGAAGTTCTTTATACCGTCTTTGGAATTGGATACCGCATTCGCTCATAGACATAATCTGACGTGCTCTTTGTCAGAGGTGGAGAAGAAGTTTGTAGATCAGGTGGAAGACAGGTATAGAAAACTGACACACTCACGAGACACAGGGCATAGCAGACTAGATTGGACAGATGAGGAAAAATTGCATAAGACAAAGGGAAGTTATGGTCCTATAGCGTTAGATAAGGAGCAGAGGGGCAAGCTTTGTGTGAGGCGTTATCAGACTTATTATGAAAAGGTTGCAGTAGGACAGAGCACTTGTGATCACGTTTTCACTATGGCAGATGTAGCAAAGAATTTTCTCCAAGGCCCTGTACAAGTGATACCAACGGTGTATTTTGTGTGTGGAAAGAATGCTTATGTGAGGTTACCTGCGAACTGGTATGGTACATGTTACTTGGGAATAATATTTCCAAAGATTTACCATACTGAGGACTTGGAACTTCTGGAAGGTGGGAAGCATTCAAGAACGAGAAGAGGTGCGAGTGCAGGGATCGTGGTGGGGGATATCTTTGGAGCCATGATACCCAGTCTGGGAGTGATCTTGAATGATGTGAAAATTCGGAGATTGGCGACTGTGGTAGACAAACTATCAATGAATACAGCAAAATCATTGGTACTGGTGGAGGGAGAGATGTTGTCGATAAGGACAATGGTTTTGCAGAATCGCCTTGCTTTGGATGTCCTGTTGGCAAAAGAGGGCGGAGTCTGTAAAATATTGAAGGTTCAAGAGTGCTGCACTTATATACCAGACCGTAGCAAGGATCTGGAGAAATATATAAGTAACATCACTACAATCCACACAAAAATAGCGGATTTGACCGAAGAGGGGGTTTGGGAAAAAGTTGGCAAGGGATTTGGTCAAGTGGGAAGCTGGTTTGCAGACCTGGGAAAGGGATTCCTTGGGTATGTTCTGAAACCCCTTCTTATCGTGGTGGTTTGTGTGGTTTGTCTGTGGGTCTCGATCAAGGCCTACAAGTGGTATCGAGCAGGCCGAGTTGAGAGAGCTTTGAGGGAAAATGAGATGAGACTGGCAAGACTGCAGGACAGTCAATATCAGAGGCTTAAGAGAAGGGAGAATCACCGATCAGGAAAAATGGCAACGAGTTCTGTTTAGGTCGGTTCTTTCTCCAAGGGTGTTGACTAAATTGTGATGACAGGTGTCATCAAAGCATCAAAGGGGGGAACTGATAGAGTGCCATGTTCATGTGAATTTGTAGGGGTGCATCATAATCACTGGTAGTTCGCACCCACATATATCCGGAGATGTATCAAAAATATTCAGATATATTCATGTATGTTTAGCAAGAGTAGATAATTCACAGGTATTAAAGTGAATCAGTAGTGTAATTGTGCTACGATAATCATGCAATGTAATGAATTAATGCTTATAGAAGAAATTAAGTTGTGTGTTTAAATGTGTAAAGGCCTGACTACATATACGACAGGGAAAGGCCTGGTTTGTTCTTATGTTAGCTTATTTTGCAGGCAGGGAAAAGTTTCTCTTGGAAAGGCTCTCTGGGAACCAACGGTAGATTTAATTAGCACAGTAGAGGGTTTTTGTTGAACGTATCTTCTGTTGCAGGTGCAAGGACACATGCCTCGTTAGTAAAAGACTGGCTCTTTGTTTCACAAAGTTAGAGAGATGGGAGGCATGGAACTGGGAGTGCAATGGAATTTAGGGATGATACTTTCAGCGGAGAAGGTGCCTGGGACTCAAGGTCATCGCAACCGTCCAGGATGAAGTAACCGTTTCGATGGAAAAATACAAGAAAGAAGACCTGGCCAAAGAGGCGTGACAAAGGCGTGTTCAATTGTATGGGGATTTTGTATTAGGGATAGTGCCCCGAGGGAGGAGGCCAGAGATGAGGTAGGGGAGAGCAGAGAGAAGGACAGAGAGGGTCCTGATGAAGGAGCATCTACATTTCTGAGCATAGGTACTAAGTGATTGGACTTCCTAGGAAGTCTTCACAGCTGACACCTTTTCTTTTATTTACTCTTGCTGGGAAAATCGTTAAGTAGGGATGTCACTTAGTGTTAGGGTAGGGACAGAGATTGATTTATGCTTATTTAGATAAATGAAGAGCAACATAGAAATTGGAGCAATCATTGCTTGTTTGATTCTTTTAGAACTATCAGTCCTCCTTATTCTGAGTCGGATGAGACTCCTGCGTAGATTATTATTTGTATTAGTTCCCATTTATTTCTTTAACCTCGTGTTGAGGTGCTTACATGTTCAGTTATTTTTGGCGATAATAAATTCCTAAATTTGAATTCGGAGTCAGTGGTCCTTTCAGGTAATCTGGACAAATTGTTATATAACCAGATGAGATTCTCTCGTTTACACTATTCAACAGGTAAAAAGATCCTGGCGACCAGAAGGTTCTTATAGGTGATTAGATAAGAATCGGCGTTATCATGAGTGTTAATATTAAATCTGTTTTTGGATCATTACGAGTTTCATCAATGAAGTTTAGTGCTTGGACATCTATGTACGGTGCGCATTTTGTGATGACCACCTAAACATCCAATTAATAATATATTGCATTTGAGGCTCTTCTCAAATGTTATTTGCAGCCAATGGTGAGCCAAGTTTATGACTTTTTATTGTCCATAACCATAGTCAGTCTGGGGGGATTTTTGGGTATTCACATAGTGTGAAGCTTGTGAAGTTTTAAAGTAAAGCAAGTGAAAAGCAGGAAAAACCCTTAAAGGTGGTCTGGCATGAGTCATACGTCTGACTCTGGCTTGGCCCGTCCTCTAGAACATTCGGGCCAAAAATGGGCTGATCTTTCTTTAACACACTGGCCCTCATAACGATGGCGGTTGGATGACTGTCCGACTGCCATCGCTGTGGGAAGGTGTCTGTCCGACAATGAGTCGGCAGTCCCACCTGCCCTATTATGATCGGACCGCTGTGCAGGAGGTCAGAAAGTGCCTTTTCCTACTGCGGCTCACGCTGCGGCACAAGCTGCAGTAGGAAAAGCCACTGGACCAAGTGGTGCCTGGCACATGGTGCATGGATGTGTGGGGGGCAATACATGTGCCCCCTGGGCCACTTAGCAGTGGCCCATGTGGGGCTGGGGCCCCCAAATTCCCTTTCCGACT
This sequence comes from Calotriton arnoldi, assembly GCA_963921515.1. Classification (NCBI taxonomy): domain Eukaryota; kingdom Metazoa; phylum Chordata; class Amphibia; order Caudata; family Salamandridae; genus Calotriton; species Calotriton arnoldi. The sequence goes on along the minus strand of CAWUFW010005105.1, from coordinate 828,240 downwards.
GCCTTTTTATGGCGGACAGACTGCCATGAAAAGGCAGTCGGAAATGGACATCCTAATCACTACGGTGGTGCAGGCACCGCTTCCACTGTAGGTATAGGAGTCCGACCGCCGCCCCGATGAAATACTAGATCCTGTCGGAGGTGGAGGTCTTCCCCCCGACAGCAAATGGTCTGACCGCTGGTATCATATTCAGCGGTCAGACCAAAGGACTGTCAGCCTGTTGGTCCACCACTGACAGGCTGTCGGTGGCGGTCCGACCGGCATCCAAATAAGGCCTTCTGTTTCCTCTTCATTTCACTTCCTCTCCCATCATTCGCCAAGCTCAAGTGGGTGCGCTAGAGGAGGTGCTTTCTACCACCGCAGGCTTTTTACATTTTGATAACCCGTGATCCAAAATAACGCAATGATCAAAATCAAAAAGCCCTAAGCGCTATTCAGCCCTTCTTCTGCTAAACCCCGGGAGGCATCATGGCCCCAATACTTTCTGCAGCACTGGGAAGGCTGTCTAACACATGAGAGTCAATGTAGGGCCCGCATTGCTTCTTAAGTGTCAGACATATGGCCTTCACTGTTTTGTTGAACTACATTAGCTACCTCCACTACTGAAATGTTTTTTTTAACTTCACATGGTACTGCAATTGGTCTATTGTAAGTAGCAATGTTCTGACACCAACTGATTCTCCAAGCACCCTTCGGTAGAGCAGGGGAGGTGCTGGTCATGGGCACAGGCTTTTTACATTTTGATAACTTCCATTGTCAAAATGCAAAAAGGCAACAGTGCTGATCTGCCTCTCCTCTTTTGAGCCCAAGGGGCCCCCAAAGCAACACAGGCATTTCCGTCACAGCAACACTGGGATGGCAGTGCCATACACAAGAGAAGCAATGCAAGGCCTGCATTGCTTGAACTGTATTAGACAGTGTTGCAGAGCTCCAGCTACACGTACTACAAGAATGATTTTTGTATTATATTATATTGTATTGTAATTGTATTTATATAGTGCTTACCACCGCTGACAAGGCGTCGTAGTGCTTTTCGACGAGTAGCATGCTAATCTGGCCCCACACCTCAGTTTGCTACTATGATCTCCCAAACATTCCTTTCATAATTCTTCCCTCATGTAGCCCTCCTTTGGCTCATCCCAAACCTTATTTTACTACTGTGATCTCCCTAATCCCTTTCTAGAGACTCTTCCCTCCTCCTTCTCTCCTTTTACTCATCCCAAATATCATCTTACAACTATGATCTCCCAACTAACACCTTCTAGACTCTTCCCTCTTCTATCCTTCCATTCTCGTATTCAATACAACTAACAGACTTGCATGCCCAATGCTCAAATTAACTCCTATTTCACTCTACTAATCCACCACTAGTCCTTTGGCATTGTACTATAATTTGGGCCATGCAGGGGGCAACATTCTGCTGACAAAAGTATGACAGCGAGAGAGGAACAGAGAGAGGTGGAGAGAGAAAGAGAGCTACAGAGAAAAAAAAGAGAAGAGAGATGTTTTAGGCAGAGGAGAAAGAAAAGGAGTAAAGAGGTAGAGGAGAGAAAAAAGACAAATGGATTGAAAAAGAGAGAGGTACAGAGAAAAGAGGGACAGAGAAAAAGTGGGAAAGAGATGCAATGCGAGAGAGACCTGGGAAGGTTGAGTCAGAAAGACAAGGAGAGAGTGGGCGCATGGGAGAGAACATTCAGAGAGAGAAAGAAATAGTGCGAAACAGGTAGAGTGTATGTGTAAGGGAATAGAAGCAAACGTTTTGGGGTGTTATGAAAAGATAGGCTACAATCATGGAGCATGATTAGTCACTATGTTCAGACAACATGGAAACGTTTGTGTCTGAGATCATTTACTGTTTTGCTATTCGTGTCACTTGTCAGAATTCTGGGGTTCGCTCGCTGGTAAGAGTCAGTCCAAATCCCTTTATTCAGCCTCAAGTCGCCTAGAGAGAAGGGCTCCAGAGGCATTTCTGGGGCATTGTTTCACTTGGACCACTAGAATAAAACCTGGCAAATATGACAGGCTGGAGTTTAATGCTGAGGGAGAGTCTGCTGCATGATATACAACTGTCAGCACTACTGGCCATCAGAGGTGCTGGCATATCACAGCATGTCCTATGCACATATTGGGAAGTTTACCCTCGCCCTAACTGGCTCTGCACGTGCTGTGGCACTTACAGCCCAGATGGGCCCATGGCTCTGCTCGGGCTATGTTCTTCCCTTAATTTGTCTAGCGTGTGCCCCCTAGCACCAGCATTACATGTTTTGGATGTCAGTAGGCTCATTAGTGCACCAATGTCGCTTAGATGCCGCTTACCTTCAGTTCCAGGTCCACTTACATTCCATGCTCTGCAGCCGCGAGTCGCACATTAACGCTCCTGGCAGCAGGGAATTGGATGTAGGTGGCTGGGGTCTGGGATTTGTGATACGAGCCAGTCTCTCCCGATGGAATTCTTGTCATTATGAGTTAGACCCCTTGGGATGGGTACTAGCTGCACTGAACTGTTTTTAACTGGATGATATTCCAAAAGTCCTAGGCATTGATGCAAATTCCCATAGGGATTTTGAACAGGACTACAGCCCGAACTGCTAAACCAAATGGCACCAAATATGGCAAAAAGCTAGCGCTCTGTCCAGAAATCGTGTTTTTTGTAATTTTGTGTAAATACATTTAGTAGTTTTAGAGATATTAACTGAAAAACAAATTTGTAGATCTAAGGACGTGGATCCTCCACGGATCCACCGGTAGTGAATCCGCGGCTCCACGCACCACAGCAAGGCCCTGATTGGCTGGCCGCAATCAGAGATAAAAGTTGCAACCGCCATTTTAAATCTATCAAAACAGTCCCCGGGGCTGAAAAGTTGCTTGCATACTAATTGAAGGGCTCAGGTGAGAGATTTCCTGACCCCTTGTGAAAGCATGTTTAATCTGCAGTAAAGTGACTGAAAATTGTTTTGTTTTTTGGGTCACTCATGAGATCCGCAGAGCCGTTGCAGGGCCCCGCACAGCCCCCTGTGTAAATCCATGAACCTCGCTGCGTAGTTACATGGGGGGCCATGCTGAGCGTCACGGAGGATTCACAAATTTGTGGGAAAAAACAAGCAAATTGGGCTTCTTCACAGGAAACATGGAAAGAGTTAAAGAAATACTGCCCATTTAGAAGTGGTATAAACAAAAAAGAAACTTTAAAGGAAGCCTATTTGTTAACAAGAGCAGCATAAGTAAGAGCACATGGTGAGAGGGGGCCATTTTATCTGCTTTTCTACTGAGAGAGGAGGTGGTTTGCAGGAGTTCTGACTGGAGATTTCAAATAAATAGACATAGAAATAAAACTGAGAGAACAGCAAAGAGCTTTTACAGGTATGGTAATTAGGTTGTAGTACATAAAAGCATATTTAGAAAATAAATAGTGAGTGTATGTTAGGTGAAAGAAAATGTGCAGCTTACACCAGAAGGGAAAATAGAAGGCTGCTTAGATGAGAATATTAACACAAAATACAGTGAGCAGGAAAGGAGAAAGAGAGATTGCTATACTGAATGTATATTCATTTTATTATGCTAGTATGAATGAATGCGTTTGAAATTAGAGGTGGATGTTTGCTTATAGTATGTAATTTATTAGTATGTAATTTGCACACGCTCACAGAGTCAGGGAGGTACTGACCGACTTAGTTACACTCTCACAAAAGCAGTTATGTACCAATCATCCATGTAGCTAGGCAGTGACTGCCACACTCACTCATACACCCATAAGAAAATTCACACACCCATTTACTCAAGTGTGCATCCACGTTTGAGTACTAGTTTGCCCTTAGAGCCTGGGGGGGATCCACAGAATGCAACCTGCACCACAAGAATAGCTGACCTCAGAATTAGGGCCATAAAGGGTAGTGGGTTTAGAAGGAGAGAGAGGAATGGAGAAATGAGTGGTTAAAGTCTCAAGAGGAGAGAGGGGATCCCTCAGAGAGAGGCTTCTCTATTGGATTAGGTGCAGGAAGTACTGTCTCCTCCCAAACCTAGCCCCATGAGTACCTCAAGGACTGACAGGCTGAGTGGGAACTGAGGCTTCAGCTGGCCCAGCTGGCTGCAGAGGAGAAAAAAGCTGAGGTTAAGACAGCCTAGGAGGAGAAAAGGGTCTTGCTGGTTGGAGTGTCAAGGAGGTGCATTTGAAGGCCAATAGTTGTCAGAGTCTAGCAAAAAAGGTGTGAGCACCACTACTGTGTCCAGTACAGAAGAAAGAGTTAATATATTCAGAGACTTCGTGCCTGACTTTAAGGAGGGGTTTGATACAGACAGGTTAGAAGTAGCTGTAGAGAGGCTCTCTGAAGAGGGCTGTAGATGCCTTTGGAGTCATATTCGTGGTGATGAGAGGGGCAACATATTGGCTTTAGAGGAGGGGAAGAGGATGTGGTATTACACTATAAAGGAGGCCCTTGTCATTAAGTATGAATTAACTCCAGAGGAGTGCAGGATGAAATTCAGGGTTAGTCAGGAACTGTAACACTACTACTGGGAGGACTTTGTGGGGTAGTTTTGAAATGTTTGTGAAAAGTAATGTTGTTTCTTAAGAAGAGGTTTCTAATAGTTTTATATTTTTCTTTTTTTTCAAAGAGAACTGAGAAGAAGAAACATTTCTCCAGACACTCATTGGAGTTCTTTTAGCTTGTTTCATCTGATACAGTTCAATACAGTTCACTCCTTCCATAACCTCTTTTGAATGTAGTGGATAGAATGAACAACCAAGAAGAGTCCCACTGCATTGGAATTGGCACCCACCAAGATTTCCCATGGTGGCATGCTTCATCATAGGGTTCTTCCTGCCCCGCTGTGAGACGGGCACGCTGCGACCGACGAAGACGTGGGAGCACTTTGTGAGATGTAAACTATAAGGTAAATGATGGTATAAGAGTGGGAGGGTCTATTGGTGGTTAAAAAATACCTGTCTAAATGAGAACTAAATATTTATTCAATCCTATAGCTGGTATTGTTAAACGTAGGGAAAAGAGACCCTGTCATGAGTAATGTAATATGTGAGGTCATAAGCAGTGCATTGCGGGCGTGTAAGTTATGGTTAGCTCAGGTAACTATAACTGCTGAATTTTAATGGTTTTGTATGAGTGAAATGTGAGCCTAACTATAACGTCCCTGCAACCTTTGTTTTTTTCAGTGAATATATATATATATAAATATATTATATAGTTGATCTGTTTATGGAAATATATCCAAAAGTGATGTCCATGGAGTTTCCTAATGTTTCCAGCAAAACTTACAAAACCATACATCACATAGATTTCACTGTGCCTAGCAGAAATTCAGTTTGACTAATTATATAAGGTTAATTCTGGATTCCATTTCTGTCATAAGGCCCTCTGCAGATCTCCTCATGCTATGGTGAAAATTCCTGTAACTTAAATTGCTTCTTGATAACTCTTATCATTGTTTATTTGTTTTAGTTTGTCTTTCTATTTAATCTCTTCGTTTTTCTTTTTTTTGTACTGCACATACTCCTGTGCATTTCTTAACTTAAGACTTCTACCAGTCACTTAATAAAGATAAACGCTAAATGTGTTGTTTGTATGCACTTTCTTGTTTTACCAACAGCCTTAAGCATCAGGTGATCACACTCATTGGTCACCACCTTTTCTGTTATCGGAGGAAAATGCAGTACCTCTCTGCACTTGCACAGTATGCAAATGCCACAGTTCGTGAAGAGCTAGAGTTACCATTGCAGTTTTAAAACCTCTTTTAAAAAAACCTTTACATGATGCTTTCACAAAAATAATACAAAGATGACCCTTTTAAACTTCACATGAAGGGCCTGTCTCCACAGCTTCCTGTTACATGTATGTGCATTAGGTTCGGCCTTGGGCATCTGCAAGCCGGGCTCTGGCCCAGGCCGCCGAATATTCCTAAGGGCGCAGCAGGGAGCATGAGCTACCTGCTTAATGTCATGCAAACAGCGGCTATTCCATCCCACTTGGGGCATCTCAATCAGGTCCCGTTAAAGACTTTGTAATCAGCCCTTAATGGCCTCAGTGTAATTATTAGCACCCTATTAACCCTCTGCCAATAGCGGCCGGAACAGGTGAGAGGGGTAGGGCAGGGTGGAGTGGGGTTCGGGTAAGTCGACATACGACGGGAGGAGTAAAATTAAATTTTAAAAAACAAAATAAAACCACTTACCTTGCGCTCGCCTATTAATTAAATTTTCCTCCTCCCATTGTGTGTCGACTTACCCAACCCCCACCTTACCTCACCGCTCTTACCTGTGCCGGCCGCCACTTCCCCTTGCCGTCCTCCCACTTCCTCACACCTCCTGCCATCACATGGCAACGACTCCCCGCCCCTACAACAAACACCAAATTTTCTTTCCGCTCGGGGGTCTGTTACGGTAAATCCAATTTTAAAGCCAGCTCTGACATGGATTATAAGATAACGGCTACAAACGGACGGCTTCTAACTTTGGCATCAGAGACGGAGGCCGAGAGGTACCATGGAAGCCTGCATGCTTTGTTTGCAATCAAGATTATAACTGGTGGTTGAACAAACAGCTGAGGAACTTCTAAAGAGTATTTTTTTTTAAATAATAATGCATGCTGAGTGAGGTTGTGACCCAGTGACCAAGGAAACTGAACCGCAGACCATATTCCAGGGTATGTCCTCCTGTGTAGGGGTGAAGGTAGGCGAGTGAGTAATTTTTTAGATCAAAGAGACACGCGCACCCCCTCATCCAAAGAAAGACCACGCCTAGAGACTAGGAAATAGTTTAATTCTCTCCCAATCTAACACCAGCGTCCACTTTCTCCCTCCTTATCCCCCACTTCCTCTTCTCTTCTTTCCCTCCTTCTCCTCTCCTTCTGCCTTAAAAGAATATTTCAACATTTCTGAGAAAGTCTAAAAAAACGTTTTACCTTCCTTACCAAAGCATATTTTTCCTTTTCGCAATGGGATACATTCAATTTGATCTACTATCTTCTAGCGAAAGTGAAGCATATTTAGTATAATTGGATTTTTTCTGTGCATTTGTCATATTGAACTGACTAAACCAATTTCTACTCGAAGCGTTTTGAAAAAAAACACTCCATACCCAGAGAGCTCTCTACTTACATTTTCTTGAAATAACATGTGGCACTTCAGAGGGTACTGAAGCTTAAAATAGAAAGCAGTGGAGCAGCTCTTAACTGCGCCAATCGTTTCTAAGAGCTCTATATCCGTGCACCAGCGGAAAAAAACATTTATACACCAACATACTCTTACCCATGCAGAATATATGCCTACAGTAAATAGAAAGGAGGAATTTGCATTATTTTTCCGTATCCATTTCAATAACAGATTCTCCAGGGCTTGTCCCTGTAAATAGCATGCGTAAAGCCATGCTGTGAGGAGCTCAAGGCATTTCTGCAGTACCACAGATTTTTCTTCTTATCAGACCCTAAATTAAGAGTTAATCTGACATTCCCTGGTCTTGCAAAACTGCTAAAACGTGTATGTGTAATCGATAACGATTTCTCTGCACCGAATATAAAGGTTAAATATTGATTAGGCAGACCGGAGTCAGATGGCCTGACACTATATTGCACAGCAGATACGACCCATTGGCAGTATATTCGAAGAATGATAACTAGGTTTAATATTTTCATCATAGTTCGGAATTTTCTATACAAATTAAACACAAGCAGATTGCTGAACATTTATGAACCTAATCGCACAGCGAGTTGATTGTGTATCTTCTTATTCTCTGTTGCATTTAATGGAGGCACGAGTTGTCAGTCTAGTTACTTGGAGATGACCCAGTCTTTTTCTGACAGGAGGAGAGGAATCTCCCTCTTGCTGACACCTATGAAAGTAGTTCCACTGACAACGGAGCACCCTGAAGTATTGATCAGGCTCCCTGAGCATCATAGACTGCCATTATCAGGCGAAATGGATACAATGGGCCTGATTTAGAGTTTGGCGGACGGGTTACTCCATCACAAATTTGACTGATATCCTGCCCGCCTTATTACAAGTGCCATAGGATATATTGCACGTGTAATAAGGCGAACAGAATATCCGGGAAGTTTGTGGCAAAATAGCCCATCTGCCTAACTCTGATTCGTGCCCATTGTCTTTGATCTTCACTGGGGATTAAAATAAAGGCAGATAGAACTCATTACCCTAGAAACTGTAGACTGTCTGCAACGTAATGGAGATGAGCACCAATTTAGAACAAGCAGTGGCAATGCCAATGAATGTTGCCCATCAGTGTTCAGAGAGTGACATAATCAGCTTTTTCCCAGTGCCTTGTGGATATGTTAACAACCTAGAAAGCAACGAAAATACTGCCCTCTATACTTTCAGGACAGGTGCTGCACTGTGTGATTCAGCATGCGTTGCCTCATCACATGCGCCAGTGCAGCTTGGTGACGCAATGACTGTTGCATCACACAATGTGGATGTCATCATGAAAGTATAGAATGCAATGTTTTCATTGGTCTCTGAGCTTTTAACATAGCTGTTTTTATTTACAGAGAATCAAACTAGATACCCAGGGGAATCCAGGATGGGGTGACTGGTGTGGCTGTCTCCAGGATCTGTTACCCAGAATCCCTTGCAGACCTCAAACTTTGTAAAAAAAAAAACATTTGCCTGACATTTCTGTGATGAAAAGTTCTGGAATCTTTGGGGAGCCACAAACTTCCACCCACCCATCATTCCCCCAAGTCTCCCAATAAAAATGGTACATCACGTTTGTGGGTAGGCCTAGTGCCCGGTGACAGCAAATGGCCCAAAACTCAACATGGACACATCACATTTTTCCACAGAAAACGGACCCTTTTTTTGCAATGTGCCCAGCTGCGGATTTTGGGGCCTAGCTCAGCCGGTACCTAAGGAAACCTAGCAAACCTGTATATTTTTGAAAGCTAGACATCCAGGGGAATCCAGGATATGGTGACTTGTGTGGCTCTCACCAGGTTCTGTTACCCAGAACCCCTTGCAAACCTCAAACTTTGTCAAAAAAACACATTTTCCTCACATTTCTGTGATGGAAAGTTCTGGAATCTGCAGGGAGCTACAAACTTCCACCCACCAAGCATTTTTTCAAGTCTCCCGATAAAAATGGTACCTCATTTGTGTGGGTAGGCTTAAAGCCAATGACAGGAAACAGCCCAAAACACATTACATTTTTCCACCGAAAACTGACCCTTTTTTTGCAATGTGCCTAGCTGTGGATTTTGGGGCCTATCTCAGGGGATATCTAGGGAAACCTAGCAAATTTGTACCCAGGGGAATTCAGGGTGGGGTGACTTGTGTGGCTCTCACCAGGTTCTGTTACCCAGAATCCCTTGCAAACATCAAACTTTGTAAAAAAAAAATATATAATAATACATTTCCCTGACATTTCTGTGATGGAAAGTTCTGCAATCTGTGGGGAGCCACAAACTTCCACCCACCCAGCATTCCCCCACGTCTCTTGATAAAAATGGTACCTCACTTGTGTGGGTAGGCTTAATGCCCGCAACAGGAAATGGCTCAAAACGCAATGTGGACGCATAATTTGTTCCAGTGAAAACTGCCCCTTTTTTCTCAATGTGCCTAGCTGTGGATTTTGGACCCTACCTCAGCCGGCATGTAGGGAAACCTGGAAAACTTGTACACTTTTAAAAACTAGACACCCAGGGGATTCCAGGATGGTGTAACTTGTGTGGCTCTTACCAGGTTCTGTTACCCAGAATCTCTTGCAAACCTCAAACTTTGTCAAACACATTTTCCTCATATTTCTGTGATGGAAAGTTCGGGAATTTGTGGGGAGTCACAAACTTTCAACAACACAGCATTCCGCCAAGTCTCCCGATGAAAATGGTACCTCACTTGTATGGGTGGGCCAAGTGCCCATGACAGGAACTGGCACAAAAGTACTGTCAATCAATCAATCACGGCATTTATAGAGCGCGCTACTCACCCGGGAGGGTCTCAAGGCGCTGGGGGAGGGGGTAAGTTACTGCTCGAACAGCCAGGTCTTGAGCTGTTTCCTGAAGGAGAGATGGTCCTGGGTTCGCCGAAGGTGAGTGGGGAGGGAGTTCCAGGTCTTGGCTGCCAGGTAGGAGAAGGATCTTCCTCCGGCGGTGGCTCTGCGGATGCGTGGTACGGTGGCGAGGGCGTGGCTGGTTGATCGTAGCTGGCGGGTGGGCGTGTAGAAGGTCATGCGGTCGTTGAGGTACTTTGGGCCCAGGTCGTGGAGGGCCTTGTGTGCGTGGGTGAGGAGTCTGAACGTGATTATCTTGCTGACGGGGAGCCAGTGCAGGTCTTTCAGGTGTCCGGTGATGTGGCTGTGTCGGGGGATGTCCAGGATGAGTCGTGCGGAGGCGTTCTGGATGCGCTGGAGTCTTTTTGAAGTTTGGCTGTGGTTCCGGCGTAGAGGGTGTTCCCATAGTCCAGTCGGCTGGTGACGAGTGCCTGGGTGACGGTTTTCCTGGTTTCAGTGGGGATCCATCTGAAGATCTTGCGGAGCATGCGCAGGGTGTTGAAGCACGAAGATGAGACGGCGTTGACTTGTCTGGTCATCGACAGGGAGGAGTCCAGGATGAAGCCCAGGTTGCGTGCGTGGTCCGTTGGCTTGGGCGCGGTGCCCAGGGCCGGGGGCCACCAAGAGTCGTCCCAGGCGGAGGGTGATGAGCCCAGGATGAGGACTTCCGTCTTGTCTGAGTTCAGTTTAAGGCGGCTGTTCCTCATCCAGTCGGCGACGTCTCTCATCCCGTCGTGTAGGTTGGCTCTGGCGGTGGTGGGGTCGTTGGTGAGGGAGAGGATCAGCTGGGTGTCGTCGGCGTAGGAGATGATGTTGAGGTTGTGTTGGCGTGCGATGGCTGCGAGGGGCTCATGTAGACGTTGAAGAGGGTTGGACTGAGTGAAGATCCTTGTGGAACGCCGCAGATGACTTCGGTGGCCTTGGATCTGAACGGGGGAGGCGGACTCTCTGGGTTCTTCCGGCGAGGAACGAGATGATCCATTCCAGTGCTTTCTCTCGGATTCCGATGTTGCTGAGGCGCTTCACTAGGGTGCGGTGGCAGACGGTGTCGAACGCCGCGGAGAGGTCCAAGAGGATGAGGGCTGCTGTTTCCCCGTTGTCGGTTAGGGTTCTGATGTCGTCGGTGGCTGCGATAAGGGCGGTCTCGGTGCTGTGGTTGGCCCGAAACCCGGACTGCGAGGGGTCGAGGATCCATTTGTCTCGAGGAAGGCGGCAAGCTGTCTGTTGACGGTCTTCTCGATGACTTTGGCCGGAAACGGAAGGAGCGAGATGGGACGGTAGTTCTTGAGGTCGGTGGGGTCCGCCGTTGGTTTCTTCAGGAGGGCGGTAAGCTCGGCGTGCTTCCAGCTCTCCGGGAAGGTGGCGGTGTGGAAGGAGGAGTTGATGATGTCCCGGAGATGGGGTGCGATGGTGGCGTCGGCTTTGTTGAAGACGTGGTGTGGGCAGGGGTCGGTAGGTGATCCGGAGTGGATGGAGTTCATCGTGCGGGTGGTGTCTTCGGTGCTGATCGGGGTCCAGTTGCAGAGGGTGGTGGTGGCGGGCATTGGTTCGGCGGTAGGGTGCGTGGTTTGTGCGTCGAAGCTGTTCTGTATGTCGGTGATCTTGCGGTGGAAGAACGCGGCGAGTGAGTTGCAGAGGTCTTGCGAGGGGGTGATGTCGTTGTTTCCGGCGCTGGGGTTGGAGAACTCTTTGACGATGCTGAAAAGTTCCTTGCTGTCGTGGGCGTTGTTGTCCAGTCGTTCTTTGAGTGCCGACTTCTTGGTGGCACGGATCAGCTGGTGGTGTTTGCGGGTGGCGTGCTTGAGGGCGGTCCTGTTGTCTGTGGTCTGGTCGAGTCGCCAGGTTTTCTCGAGAGTGCGGCAGTTCTTCTTGGATTCCTTGAGTTCGTTGGTGAACCAAGGGGTTTTCTTAAAAATTATCGATCACAAAAAGACATGGTTTTGCGAGGGAGTCACCTGCGCTTTTGGTCCAGGGCTTGACAGCCATCTAGGAAAACCTACCAAACCCAGACATTTCTGAAAACTAAACACCCGGGGGAGTCCAAGGTGGGGTGGCTTGCGTGGATCCCCCAACATTTTCTTACCCAGAATCCCCTACAAACCTCACATTTTGCACAAAAAAATTCATTTTCCTCATATTTCTGTGTGGGAAAGTTGTGGGATCACTGGGCCGAAACAATTGTCCTAGCACTCAATGTTCACCCAGGTCTCCCCCTTTGCAAAAACAGGTTGTGATAGATAGAGGGCACCTGCATTTATGGTCCCAGGGTCAGACGCCATCTAAGGAAACCTACTAAACCCAGACATTTCTGAAAACTAGACACCCAGGGGAGTCCAGGAATGTGTGGCTTGCGTGGATCTACCAAAGGTTTCTTACCCAGAATCCCCTGCAAACCTCAAATGTAGCTAAAAAGTCACTTTTTCCTCATATTTCTGTATGGCAAGGTTGTGAGATCACCGCGCCGGCACAAATTTCCCACCACCCAGCGTTCCCCTTTCAGTCTCCTGATAAAAATGATACCTCACTTTCTGTAGGTGTCAATTGGACAGATTGGGGAGACTCCAATTAATCACGTGTGTCTCTGCATATAGAACCAACAGGATTAAAGCATTGACGGTCCCCTTATTAGAACTGTGCAGCAGGCATGTATTTGTGTTGAACAGAGTTAAAGGCAAAGATACAGACAACGGTTGATGGGAGGGGTAGATAAGGGGCTTATTACGATGTCGGGCGGTTCGCCACCGCCGAGCCGGCGGTGGAGACCGCTCCGGTATCGTAACGCGATAAACCCCCCGCCATATTACGATGGCGGTGGGTACCGCGGTGGACGGAAAGACCGTCCGCCGCTTTTCCGCCGGTAGCAATCGAAACGATTGTCCGGCAGAAGGTTCATCGGGCTTATAATGGCGGCGGTGATTAGCAGGCTCCGCCGGCACGATTATGATGCCGGCGGTAGCCAGCCTTTCTGCAGCGGTTGAACCGCCTGTGAAAGGCAGGCGGTGAATGTCTCCGGGGGCCCGTTGCGGGCCCCCCTTGTGTTGGGGTGGGGTGGGGGTGCACTGGGGGGTACCCATGGTACCCCCTACATTTCACTGCACCAAGTGGCAGGCACAGTGTAGTGCCTGCCACGTAGTGCAGTGAAATGCACAACATGCTCCTTTATGCATCGAGGCGGTGCAGCTGTCCGCACCGCCCGCCACAATGATGAAGGTGTGGAATCCGACCGCATTGGTAGCGGTCACATCCTAATTGCATGGACGGGACCGCCGCAAGCATGGCGGTCGGACCCAATCACCGCTACGGTGGCGGCCGGATCAAATCCGACTGATATCGTAATAAGCCCCTAAGTTCTGAGAGAGGAAGTAGCCGGTTACTCCAGTGTGATGTTGTGTTCTTTATAGAGAGGTGTCTTCAGCGCTTTTGTGGATACAAGAATGGCTTTGCAGAACTTGGGTACACAGATGGCGATCTGTTGCCTTGCTTTTTTCTTTTCTGCACTTTTCTGTTTCTAGTCGGAAGGTGTACTAGGTGTGCGTGAGCAGAGGTCTAACATGGGTGGTGAGCTTGGTCACAAGATAGGCAATGGTGACATCTGAGATGGCTTTGTAGATGATGCAGCTGGTAAAAGGAGCCAATGGAGTTTCAACTGGGTGGGGATGAAGTAGGTATTTGTAGATTAAATAGAACCAACTTTGTGATTCATCATGTGTAAAGGCATGATGGATGAGTAGAACATTTGGTCTCTGCAGTATTTCTAAAACTTTACCCACAAGAACTGGTGTGAAATAGTGCCAGAATTTCCACCATATGCTCAAGAAACAGCACTTCTGGAATCAGTGCAAATCACACGAAAATGAAGCGGTTATGTAACTCTTCCAGTTACATTAGTATGTACTGTTCCTTACATGCTTGCAATATACTCTCCTTCTATTTAATGCGCCTTGATAGTGCACATTCTCGCTGTCTGTCATAGTACTGCACAGAAGGAAGGGTCTGGGTATTGCCAGCCAAGCGTGTGTCATCTTGGAGTCTATTTCAACCAATGGGCAGGGGAATCCTTCCTCCTGTAAGGCCAAGGGTGGGTGGTGAATAGGATCTACGCCTCTCATTGGCCCTGTGGTGAGCTGGTGCAGTACTGACCGTGACCATACAAGCAATGGAAAGAAATTGTTAAATAATCAATTCTACAAAACAACTTTCCTATAGCCTTCGTGTTGCATGTATGCATCTTTCAATGTGATAAAAGCTCTGGAGACCGACGCCCTCATTTGCTGGAGGGAACTCTTCGGCAACACAACAATTGACATTCTCGGAACTCCCAGCTCAGGCTTATTCTCTGCTAAAACAAATCACTTTCAATCTTCAGAATTACCTTCCAGTGCGTCTAATAAATGACAATACACGCTGTGCCGTTCTACCGTGGGCTGTAATTAGATCTCGGGGTCTGGTCTGGCCGCGGCTCATAAACCATCGGGCTGCACTTGTATTGTTCAAAGTGTCCGCAGAGCCTTATAGGAACTGCAGCCTCGAAACCGTTCACAAATGACATGTCACTTGTAACACACGCACCACTTTTTAATTAAGGGTGACAGCACCGAATCAATGTCATAACATATATACTGCCCAGTGATTTGAAAGTGCAATGTGAGCTAAACGTATTGCGCTTGTGATATGCGTTGAGTATGCTTAAGGGGAGTTCGATTTGAATGCCACAAGTACACAAATGTAAAGCAAAAATTAATACACTGACAAAGCAGAATACTTTTCATCCCAAGACGATCAAATCGTGACGGGGTAATCTCGTGAATAGAGTTTCTGCTTCGTGAAAGTGCACGGTGCACCTCAATTATGCCTGTCTTTACTGTCTGATTTGGGCTAAAGGGTTCTTTTCCCTCATCACAGCACAGCACAGGTTTTACTATCCTGTTTTACGTTTTTCCCATTGTTTACAAAACTTACATGTAGCAGTGTGCAAGCTGCGCCAGGCACAGCTTTCCAGTTGTACTATGTAGTGATGTTTGTAAGGCCTGCTATTTTCTCAATGTGTAATTGTACATACTGTACACTCACTCACTGCAATGCGGTAATTCACATTATTTTGCTCTATGGTAGAACCACTTTCCTTACATCCCACCAAGTCTGGAGGTGATCACTTTCCCTTTCCACCATGTTGTCAAGCCTTTGCTGAAGTAAACTCTCCAACTGTATTGAGGGTTTGAACGGATCCATAGGAGTTTGTAAATGCTCACAAACTCACAAGTTTGGGGGCATTCGCATCTGACCAGTCAACCCGTATCCTTCCCTTCCCAGCACTTGCTCGAGTTTTAATACCTTGTGATGTTATGCAATTCATGTTGCTATGTTACCATTGGGATCAAAGCTAATAAGGAACTTTGATTTTTTGGGTTTCAGTTTCCGTTGTTGTTGTATCATCCATTCCCTTATTTGGGTGAGGTAAGGTCTAATATGAATTTGGATGCAACTTTTCTCTTAATCTCCAATTCAGTCCTGGATGATGGCACAGGATCTCAACCTTAGTCCACATAAGACTGAGTTCCTTCTCTTTTCGCCACAGTCATACTCCTCACCCATCCAAAAGTGGCAATGATCCACATATAAACTTGACTGCTCTCCTTTGATTGATGAGAATGGCAAATCCCTCAGTTTGACCCTGGATAGTAAGCTGAACTTCACTGACCACATTACCTTGTTGAGAAAAATGCAACCTACCACCTTAAACTTATTTAGCCCCCATCAAATCTCATTGAATGCTGCTATTCACATGGCCAAGCGAACTGGTCATTCCGACCGCGTCACCTCTGAACCTATCTACTATGGTGGCTTCCTATTGAAGAGAGATCCCTGTAAAATTGCCTACATTGTTCACAAGATTGTACGTACTGACCATTCTCACAAGCTTTGTGGCAGCGCTTGTGAACTTCAGAGCACTGACTTCTCGAACTCTATGTATTCAGGAAAATGTGGACTCTGAATCAGTCTTACTCAGGCTGCGTGCCCAACAACTGGAACTCACTATCCCCTAACATAACATTATAACCTCACATCCAGCTTTAAATAAAAACAATGGAATGTCTGTCTCTTGCTGAAATTCTTCCCAAACTTCACTCCCACCTTGCTCTGAGGCAAGCTCAGACGTATGAATAACACTAGAAATCTCGGCCATTCCTCATGGTCCCGATTGTTTTATTACTACTCTGCTTAACACTTCATGCTTCCTTGTTTAATATCCACTGATACTTTAGTCATCTTGGTTATCGCCTTACACATCTCCACAATCTATCCCAGAATTCACTCGTCAATTGTGTATACAATTGTTAACATGTAACATAGCGTGGGTTTTGCTCTTCAGGGTATTTCCTCATTTTGCTCTCATTCTGGTTGATCTACTTTTTCTTCGGTTTGATTGCTTTTGTTACTTGTGAAGTGCCGTAATGATCTGGGGCATAGTACGTGCTATATAAAAACCTGAAATAAATACATAATTAAGGGACATTTAGTCGACTAGTGGAGAAGTATGGCTCAATGGTTAGAGCGGCAGACCCTGATGCAGAGATCTGGCCCGGGACCAGGGTTCAATTCCCGCCTCGGCGGGTCTTGGACTCAATTTCCTCGGACCTGATAATTCTCGCCTCGGTGCCTATTCTAATCATGGGTCCCACTCTGCAACTCTGGGCAATAGCTTGCTTAATCTCCACAACGGCCCCACCAGCGCTGGGATGCCTGGCTTCACCTTGGGGGTGCCCAGGAGTGGACATTTCACAGGGAATAGCCAGGAAGGGTTCCACAGCGGTATGCGTATAGCGCCAGGATGCCCCAGCTGGGGTGGCAGTGCGCTTTACAAGTACGAATTTACATTACATTACATTACCTCTCAGGTGTACTCACTTGTAATAAGGTAGGCGAATCGTACAGTGCCAGCACTGTAACTGACTATATCAGAACCAGAAAGCAGCAGTAACAATTCTCAGAGGCAGTAATAGTTCATATATTTACAAGTATTTGGTTGATTGCTTGACCAGTATGAAGCCCAGTCACACTGCTGTGCAAAGGATAACAGAATGTGTTCCGCATAATCCGCACCAGTGGCAGCTTTCTCACCTACCGCCCCTTTTTCAAGACGTCCAAAGGGCCTCGAGGACACCCACGAGGATGAGCGCCGTCCCCGACTCATGCAACTCGAACTGTGCAACCTCAAACCCCAACTTTTGACCCTCAAAAAGCCGCATGTGCACAGGCCACAGTTTAAACCACTGCACAATCGCGATAAAAAGGGTTTATAAGGATGTCATAGAGAGAGAACCAAAATACCAAGGATTTTTGTTATACACATATATTTGTATTATTCACACCATATACAAAAATTATACAAAAGCATTTGTGAAGAAGTGTCCCAAGTGTAACATGAACCTAACAGTTGAGTGACACAATGTGACAATATTTACAAGGTTTCACTATTTATCAAACGACCATATCTGAAATTTATACATCATATATAGCAACTTTATACAATAATAAGTGCTATGTCAGTGGTTCGCTTTTTCATCAAAAGGTGTCGACGAGCGTTTCGACCCTCTCTAGAATGTGGGGTCTCATCAGGACCTATGATACTGGGAACATCTAGATTGTCAACCGCGCAATTCTGGTGAGGAATATTGTGTGCCAACAGTGAGTGAAATAAAGAGGAAATACTCACAGGGAGACCCTGCTGGGTTCCCTGTTGAGGGTATGAACTGGCGATCACGATGAGGAGGAAAAAATGTAGGTCAAGATCTAGGGCGGAACGAAGACCAGACACTGAATCGTGACTAATAAAGAATGCGGGCCAGCAATTGGTGGGATGTCCGCTTTGAAATTGTACCTGTCATCCGTGGAGCCAAAAAATAAGTAGCAGCTGCTCGCATAATGCGCAAATGACATGTAGGTGGGCGACATTTAATTATAGACATTCTGACAAGATATTCTATCTATAAAGATTATGGAACAAGCAAACTGCTGCACTGCATTTCTTCCAACTCAAGGTAAATCTGATGGTCTGAGTTTTTATAGTAGCGTCTTTTGTTCACCTTGTTTGTGTTATTTTCTATATTAGCTCAGACCAGATTTATGAAAGGAAGGGCCTGTTGTATCATGAAATGAACTCCGTTTTTCTGTCTTTCTTAAACGATTGGTCAGTTCTGTTTCTTGTCCAGCAGTTGTAATGTTCTGCTGAGCTCTTTTCTGGATTTATGCAAGTAGATTCCTGTTCGGAGTTCCCATTTTAGGCGGATGTCTTTTTAGGTTCGACCTTAAGCTGTCTTGCCAGCCTCATGTTTTCCAGAAATATCATACAAAAAATACCTACATTTAAAGTGGCTACAAATGAACCATTGGTCTGTTGACATGTCAGTCAAATTATACTTCCTTCCACCCCAGACCAGCCACTCCAGCCATTGGATGCCTTCACTTTGAGTGACTGCATTTTACCTTTGCACATGTGCACCTCAACCTAAAAAAAAGTTTCCCAAAAACAGAAATTGTGAGGAAGATGCACTTCCCAGTGACAGATAGTCCCTATGTATATAGTAGGGTTACATCAACTATTTTCATAACCCTCACTATAAACCAGATTTGGCATATGTTTTTATTCTACCGAAAATGAGCACGTCTATATGCAGATTTTTAGGTTGAAACCACACCCCTCACAGGATTGTGATTGACATTTCAACCACTTGAGATAGCTTTCTAGTAACTACGTCACCCTTATATCTATTGGAATGTTGCACCAGCACTGTAGGTATGTAGAAAACACGCCTCACAACTCAAAGACAAGGCTTACACCCACATATACATAAACAGCCAAAATAAGCTATCCAAGTCCACTTGTAATTACCAGTGATTAAAAGTTCTCATAAATAGTAGGGTGTGATCAAAAACTTAAAAAAATAAAATGTACTGAGATCTGTAATGTTGACTGGCTATTAAAATTCAGCTTTGGCAAAAAAATCCTATAGAAAAAAACACAAGTGATTGAAATAGCAAAAGTGTGTATGCACATTTCTATACAAAAGCCACACTTCCTAAGCTTGCAGGCCATTTGAAGCAGTTGCTTCTGACTTGAGCTGGAACTCTAATAACAAGTAGAATGCAGCCTCGCGAGAATTTCAATGCTTTTGCATTTGACTTGTGAGGGACACCTAGTAACGACTTGTGAAACTACAGCTTCATGAAAGAATTTCAATGCTGTTGTACTCTAATTTTGATGACACTTAGTGACAACAAATGGAACTGCTGCATGATGTGAGAATATCAATGCATTCGTCTTGTGGGGGACACTTAGTAACAACTTGTGGAACTGCACCTTCACAAAATAATATGCAAATATATATATACACACACATATTTATATATTTATATATATATATATATATCTATATATATATATATCTATATATATATAGATATATATATATATACACAACAACTCTGTCAACCACCTGGGAATCCTCACCACAAACGGAGCACAGACCACAAATTGGTGCAGAACAGTTTATTAGTGCTCTCCGACCTCTACAGCCATGACGCGTTTCAGCCCGTCAAGGGCCTTGATCACATGACACGCTCTGTCAGGTGGGTAGTACTTTATAACGTTTTTTCTCATATGCTTAACCATGTGTTCTCTTAAAGTGACAAGTGCCTATAAGTTAAAATACATAGAAATGAACAACAGACTTTAGATATGAGTTTAAATTTAGATTGTAGGTTTTGAGACGCAATCTCTCAATTTGTCTAAATAGATCATTAACATCCAGGTATAATACCTCAACGGGTTGCGTCATCAAAATAGCCATTTAAAATATGCTAAAATATCCGTCTTGAAATAGTACTGAAAATTTGTAAAAGCACTTAAAACTGATACTAAAATACATAAAAATAATGTACTAATGTGGCCTCTTTCATAACATTTGAAGCATCATTGTCTAAATTTCTTGCTGTTATTATACATTATTAATGACTAATCAGAAAAGTGCAAAATACGCAAATACAGTACATATAATGTAAACAATTCATGTAAACCTATTACTATTAAAGTGCTTAATACCAGTGCAATACCATGATTTGATGATTAAAACCTTATAACTATTAGTGAAAAAAGAACGGGGAAAAAAGGAGAAAGAAAAAACTACCTAACCTTATGTGTAAAAACATTGTGATATGCGGTGGCAGTAAAAATTAAATAAAACAACTTTATTGTCGTAATGACAGTTGTGCGATGAAATGCAATACCGATGTTATTTAGGACAATATGTCGTAACTGTGACTCTTTAATTGATCCTGAGATTACAGACAAGTATATAATTCTTCAGTGGCGTTCAGACCATTAGGCTGTTTGGTATCAAGATTAATTATGTAGTTAGACTCCAGATGTCTAAGCATTTTTTCTCTGTCCCCCTCTCTTGTTGAGAGGAATAGAGTCTATTAAATAATAGCTCAAGCCTTTTGGGTCTGCATTGTGTATCTCACCGAAGTGTCTGGCAACAGGGTAGGCCTGGTCTCTGTTTTTTATGGCTCTAATGTGCTGGAGTACCCTTTTATGACCTTGTAATATAGTTCTACCAATATAGCGTAGCCTACAAGGGCACTCCAGCACATAGATGACATAGTCAGACTTGCAGCTGAGAAATTTGTTGATAGGTATATCCTTATCATTGAAAGGGGTTCTGTATGTCGTTTTGTTACTGCCATATTGGCAGGCCTTACATGTTTTACATTTGAAGAACCCCTTTCTTTGCGTCAACCACGTACTTTTGTTTGGGGCACCCGGGTCATTGTGAACCACAATGTCTCTCATGGATGTAGCCCTACTATAAGTGATTGCTGGCTTGTTAGAAAACAGATGACCAATTGTGGGGTCGCTGAGAACCAGGGGCCAATTTTTGGTTATGATCTTTCTAACCTGTTTTTCCTGTTTGTTATATTGGAGGATGAATCTGAAAATATCAACTTCCTCGGATCTACCAGTGTTTACAGTTAGGTCCAGACCTCCCTCTTTATCTTGTTCTTTGTCTTTTTCTTTTCCTTTTTTGAGTAGTGTTTCCCTGGATTTCAACCTGCTTTTGTGTATTGCTGCATCAATGCATTTGATTGTATATCCCCTTTCTAGGAATCTTGATTTGCTGCTGTTTTGAGCCATGTTTAGATCTTCCTGGCAGCTGCAAATCCATCTAAGTCTAAGCATCTCCCCATAGGGAATGCTGTGGATGAGATGCTTAGGGTGCGCGCTGCCAGCATGCAGAACTGCGTTTCCGGCTGTAGGTTTTCTATGCAATTTGGTCTTTAGTTTGCCATCCTTTATGAAAACCTCTACATCTAAGAAATTGACACTTATATTGCTTATGGAAGCTGTGAAATGCAGATTTAGTTGATTGCTATTGAGCCCCTCAATAAAATGCTCTGCTTCGATAGCTGACCCATCCCAAATTACAAAGAGGTCATCAATGTACCTCCACCAGACCTTGACATTGTTAGTTACCTGGGGTATATGGTCTCGTAGGAGGACCAGCTCCTCCCACCAACCCATGTGTAAACACGCATAGCTGGGGGAGAAGCTGGCCCCCATAGCTACCCCTCGCAATTGTTGGTACACATTGTTCTGAAATAAAAATAGATTATTACATAAACAGAATTCAACCATTTTTAAAAGCATTGTGCTGTGCAGTGCATGTTCAGGTCCTCTTTTAGCAAGATAATATTCGGATGTCTTTTTAGGTTCGACCTTAAGCTGTCTTGCCAGCCTCATGTTTTCCAAAAATATCATACAAAAAATACCTACATTTAAAGGGGCTACAAATGAACCATTGGTCTGTTGACATGTCAGTCAAATTATACTTCCTTCCACCCCAGACCAGCCACTCCAGCCATTGGATGCCTTCACTTTGAGTGACTGCATTTTACCTTTGCACATGTGCACCTCAACCTAAAAAAAAGTTTCCCAAAAACAGAAATTGTAAGGAAGATGCACTTCCCAGTGACAGATAGTCCCTATGTATATAGTAGGGTTACATCAACTATTTTCATAACCCTCACTATAAACCAGATTTGGCATATGTTTTTATTCTACCGAAAATGAGCACGTCTATATGCAGATTTTTAGGTTGAAACCACACCCCTCACAGGATTGTGATTGACATTTCAACCACTTGAGATAGCTTTCTAGTAACTACGTCACCCCTATATCTATTGGAATGTTGCACCAGCACTGTCAGTATGTAGAAAACACGCCTCACAACTCAAAGACAAGGCTTACACCCACATATACATAAACAGCCAAAATAAGCTATCCAAGTCCACTTGTAATTACCAGTGATTAAAAGTTCTCATAAATAGTAGGGTGTGATCAAAAACTTAAAAAAAAAAAAAAATGTATTGAGATCTGTAATGTTGACTGGCTATTAAAATTCAGCTTTGGCAAAAAAATCCTATAGAAAAAAACACAAGTGATTAAAATAGCAAAAGTGTGTATGCACATTTCTATACAAAAGCTACACTTCCTAAGCTTGCAGGCCATTTGAAGCAGTTGCTTCTGACTTGAGCTGGAACTCTAATAACAACAAGTAGAATGCAGCCTCGCGAGAATTTCAATGCTTTTGCATTTGACTTGTGAGGGACACCTAGTAACGACTTGTGAAACTACAGCTTCATGAAAGAATTTCAATGCTGTTGTACTCTAATTTTGATGACACTTAGTGACAACAAATGGAACTGCTGCATGATGTGAGAATATCAATGCATTCGTCTTGTGGGGGACACTTAGTAACAACTTGTGGAACTGCACCTTCACAAAATAATATGCAAATATATATATACACACACATATTTATATATTTATATATATATATATATATATATATATATATATATATATATATATATATATATATATATATATATGTATATATATATCTATATATATAGATATATATATATATATACATATATATATGCACACAAGGATGCTCCTGCTAGGATCTGTGGCCCAAGGCAAGTGGCGCGGGATGGCAGCGGAGCGAGCCGTCAGTCAATCGCACATACAGAAAAGAATGTCCGCACTGTCAGGTTGTGCCGCAGTGGGGTTTAATTACATGGGGTAACGCGTTTCGACAGCCGAAGCTGTCTTGTTCACACCTGTGTGTACAAGACATACATATATATATATATATATATATTCCACACAGAACGCTCGTCGAAACCTCAGGACCCATGGAGGGTGGTGCATACCCCGGGAGAGCACCCGGAAACTTAAATTCCAAACAATCCTTCGTGGCACACGAAATAATGCCCTCTCAGGACTTGTGCAAAGTTCAAAACAGTAAGATTTATTTCTTGCTTCCACGTGAGCAAGGCTTTACGCCGAAACGCGTAGTATGGAAGCAAGAAATAAATCTTCCTGTTTTGAACTTTGCACAAGTCCTGAGAGTGCATTATTTCGTGTGCCACGAAGGATTGTTTGGAATATATCTATATATATATATATATATATACATATATATATATATATATATATACATATATATATATATATATATATATATTCACTGAAAAAAAGCAAGGGTTAAAGTGACTTTAGGGTTAGGTGAATATGTCAATGCCAACATAACGTTTCGAACTAAAAAAAACACAGAAATTCACCAGTTAAAGTTAGCAGAACTAACTATAACTTGCACCCCTGTCATGCACTGCTTTCTAGCAACGGATTATTGACTAAGACGAATGGTTCTTCGATCCATCCATTGTTGCTGTGTTGAACCAAGCTTTTTAATTATTGATAACCATACAAAGTAGACTGATTAGCTATTGTAAAATTAATCATACATATAAAGTTTTCTTCATTCATTCCTCTGGTTATTGTCAATTTGTATGTCATGTATCTATATTCGTGT
Organism: Calotriton arnoldi; assembly: GCA_963921515.1. NCBI lineage: Eukaryota > Metazoa > Chordata > Amphibia > Caudata > Salamandridae > Calotriton > Calotriton arnoldi. The sequence goes on along the minus strand of CAWUFW010005105.1, from coordinate 804,297 downwards.
CTTTAGTTAACAGAATGATTGAGTGAATGTTGATATGACTGGTGTAAGTATGTGGACTTACTTATATTTCATATTTATTGTACCACTTCATTAAAATATATTTTATACTTTCTTAGGTCTTGTTCCTTCAGTTTATTATGAACTAATGTCAGTTCTTGATTGTATTTTGAATTGCCTTAGGTCTCTACATTTATATTTTGATCCCTGCCTAAAGGAACTCACACCGTATAGCAGAGGGCCATTGTTTATTTACATTGTTTGACCTCACATATTACATCACTCATGACATGTTCTGTGACATAATTTATGACACCACTGATGACATCTCAAATGGCATCACTGATGACATCATCCAAGATTCTTTTATACACATTACTCTATAAACGAGTATGCCATTAGAGGTCTGAAAGTAAGTACAAAATATTTCACAAAAATATAAGGCATCAGTGATGCCATTACACATTCAAATCCCTTAGGTCAAGCATACTTGAGTTATGGGCAACATTGACCCTCTACCAGACACTTCACATTAACCATCATCCACAGAGGGATGGGTAACTTTTATTGCACACGGTGTTCAATCTGTATACAAATGTTCAGAGAAAACCAAGTCCCTCCAGATACTCAACTTCTGTTACTTAACTAATGCCCTACTATGGACAGCCTTTACCTGCATCAAACCCCTCACAGTCATTGAAACTAGTGAGAAATTAAGTGGATATAAGTAGAAAAGTGGGTACTGTAAACAGTATTTACTCCATGGAGAGAGTTTACCACACTGTTTGTAGACAGTGAAACACTCATGAGAAATACACCACAGAGAATTAAAAAGTATGTACTAAGAAAAGTGTTCACTTTATGCAAAACATGTCCAATGAGACACTATTCACTTAAAATAACCAAGGTCTGAAGGTGCTAAAAATTATACTACCTGCAGCCTTCATACTGTGGTGAAAACTTTACAGATACCCCATCTTCGAAGCAAAAGAAGCACATGTACATCGGTTAGTACCTGGTGCACACAGTATTCTATGTTATATAGAAATTGCCATGCTGTGATGATTCTAATTACTCAAGGCTACTTACAGTGCTTAGTATGTAGTACATAAACTTGTGTGGAACATGCTGAACACAAGTCAACAACTGTCACCTGCACACAGAGACACTCTTCAATGCAAAGATTTATAACATGTTCAATACCTCTACACACCTATGGTCCTATGAAGCATTAGGAGCACATGCGTTTTGTGAGCACACCCATAAGCTGGACACACACTTTACAAAATTAGGTAGAAAAGTAATATTGTAGTTACACGTCACTATGGAAACTATAAAACAAACTAACACTCATTGGATGATGCCATCGGTGAGGTAATTTGAGATGTCATCAGTGATGTCATAAATGAGGCGATACAATGTGTCATGAGTGATGTAATATGTGGGGTCTTAAGCAATGCATGGCGGTGGCGCAAGTTATAGCTAGAGCTGTTAACTATGACTGGTGAATTTCAAACTTTTTTTTTAGTTCAAAACGTTAGTGTTGTCACTGACACATTCACCTAACTATAATGCTATAATGTTACCTTAACCTTTGGTTTTTCAGTGAATATATATGTGTGTGTATATATGAAAGAAAGAAGTTGCCCTTGATGAGGTTGCATTCACGAACAGGATTATGCCTCTTTATTCACAAAAACAAAACCAGCAATGGGCATTGAATAAAATAATCATGCCTTACAAGTTTCGAACTTCACAGTTCTTGTTCACAAGTCAAATGCAGAACAAGGCAGCAAAACCATTTCAGACACTTGATCAAGGTATATGGAGATACCGAAACGCGTTTGTTGATCTGTGTTGACCATTGAAGAAATGATTTAAGAATAAATTATGCTTTTGGAAGAATACTGCTGGAGTGCGACCTTTACTTCTATATAGAGGTTTGGAAAATATAAATTGCGGTGTGGTTCAACCGCGTTGGTTACGCACCTTTCAGAGCGCCTGAAATCCGGGAGAAGTGAACTGTTGTGGCATATATATATATATGTATCAAAGCAAATGCTGATTCTTTCTTCTCAAACTTCTGATGCCATAGATGTTTTTGAAAGAGGGGTAATGCAAGAATTTCTTAAACTATCCCAAAAGAGATGGTATGGTAACAAAAACCTTTCAGACATACAAATGGATGCTATTGAAGATCTAAAAAATGACCGTTCAATAGTCATAAAGAAAGCAGACAAAGGTGGGAATGTGATCGTTTTGTCACGTGACATGTATATTAATGAAGGTATGAAACAATTATCTGACCCTGAGAAATACGAAGTCAGTAGTAGAAAAGAATACGAGAAATCCATACACACTTACCAAGCTCAACTTTTTGACTGGAGAGAGAGGGGTATTTTAGAACATGATGAATTTAACTTCCTTAAATGCAAGTATCCTAAGCTACCGGCATTGTATCTACTCCCGAAAATCCACAAAGATAGACAAAATCCCCCTGGTAGACCTATTGTGTCCTCCAGGGGGAGCTGCCTTGAGAATACATCGAAATATGTGGATTTCTTTCTCCAGCCCCTGGTGCAAAAGTTACCGTCCTATGTAAAGGACACAGGGGATTTCCTTAGGCGCCTTGAGACCATTGAATGGAAAACTGGTTACAATCTTTTAAGTTTAGATGTCACAAGTTTATATACCTGTATCCCTCATAATCTGGGGTTACAGGCCTGTCGACATTTCTTAAATGAAAGATCAGTCTCCTATACACTCCACACTGAAATGTTGATCTCAATGATGCTCAGTTGTCTAACACAAAATTTCTTTGTTTTTGATGGGAAAATCTTCAGGCAAACCCTCGGAACATCTATGGGGACTTGCTTTGCTCTCTATTTAGGGTATTGGGAAGAAGCTGTGGTCATGAAAATGGAAGCTAAAAATTCAAAGGTGATTACATGGGCGCGCTACATAGACGATATTTTTGTCGTGTGGGATGGTAATGAGGAAGAGGCTAAAGAATTTGTGAGTACACTCAATAACAATGAATTTAATTTGAAATTCACTAGCCAATTCTCTAACACATCCCTTGAGTTTTTAGATCTAAAACTCTCTGTAGTAGAGGGTAAGCTGGAAAGTAATCTCTTTCGGAAAGAAACAGCAGGCAACAGCCTGCTACACGCCAGGAGTTGTCACCCAGAAACTCTTATCCAAAGTATCCCCCTAGGTGAATTCTTACGAGCAAAACGTAATTGTAGCACGGAGGGAGGGTATGCTGTAGAGGAAGCTGCCATGACTAAAAGATTCCTCGAGAGAGGATATACCAAAGCCACCATTAGAAAAGCAAAGATTGAAGTTAAAAACAGGAGTAGATCAGATTTATTGGCCATCAATGATACATCATCGGCTGAGTCTGATCAGAAAATCAGGTTCATTACTACCTTCAACAGACAAGCCAAACAAGTAAGACATAGCCTAGGGAAATTCTGGCAAGTTTTAGGCACTGACAAGGATTTGGCACCCCAAATAGAAACATACCCACAAATAACGTATAGGAAGGCTAGATCCCTGAAGGATACTCTATGCAGGACTCTAGAAACACCCCTTACCAAGAAATCTGACATTAGAGGTTTTTTCACATGCTGGAATTGTAAAGTGTGTAAATATAGTAAAAATTGCAAGGAGTGCAAACTGTCATCAACCTGCAAACCCTTTGTCATCGAGAAACATCTATCATGTAATACAGATCACGTAGTGTATGCCCTAAAGTGTCCTTGTGACAAAACGTATATAGGGAGTACACTGCATAGAGCAAAAAAACGTGTATTAGAGCACCTGAAAGCCATAAGAAATGGGGATAAACAATACCCGGTCGCGAGACACTTTCAGAGATTTCACAATCAGGATGATAAATTGTTAACTTTTTGTGTCTTAGACACAGTAAGTGTGAATGTGAGAGGAGGCAATCGGGTACAAGACCTAAGACGCCTTGAATCAAGGCTGATTATCCAATACCAAACAATGGCTCCGGGTGGGCACAACTGTGATGAAGAACTGTCAGTCCACTTGGGCTAGGGTATTCATTGAGCTACCATTGAATCTTACATGTATTGTTGAAATATATCAACTATTGAAATGTTCTGCTGCAAATATTGGGCCGATCGTAATTGTGTAACCCTCATTGTTACCTCTCACTGTCTCTATATATGATGCACAGTCATCATTGCTGGGTGATTACATCTTATTGTAGTACCAAATTTTATTAGTTTTGTTTTAGCTTGTTGCCTCGCAGCATAATGTATATATTTGTCTGTGTGGATTTTAATATTATAATTTAAGTGAAATGAACAATCTCTGTTCTTTTTAGATCATAGGTTGAATAGAATGCAGCAATGGAAGAACATGAAGTTATGTTCACTGTCCTAGATGTCAGCCCAGGTTATCGCCAGACAGCTGTTTAATACGAATGAAGGATTCAAGTTGGAATAATTGTTTGGCCACATAAGGTGGCAGAGATTAATTTTGTTAAGTTAAAATTCGCCCACAGGGGTTGGATTGTATAAATAAGAAATAAACGAGGCAAGTTGAGATGCCCACTAGGGCCAGATTGTTGTGTGTCACAGGAGGTTTCAGTAGAGCCTGTAAACCAAACTAATTTGTAAAGGTTTTAACCCATAAAAGAATAATTTACCTATGAATTTATGTTTTGCCCACAGGGGCATGATTCATTAAGCATTTGGCTTCGATTTTCATGTTTATTTTTATGGTGACGCAAGACGATCCATATTAACAAAATAATAAAAATATATAGCCTCATGAAGGCGGGACCATGTGAGAAATGAGGGCTGCATCGTAGAATTGACATGTGTGGACAATAAAGTTTTATTGTAGCTTTGAACTAGTTATTTTATAAACGTTGCAAACGTTCATGTATCAACTGCAATCTGTAACAATGCGATAAGAGAAATGCTAAACGCACAGAGATTGTTAGTGTAAATTTTTACTTTATTTTTAAATGTAACTGCGAGTGATGTAACTCGTTGAAGTCTTTTCACTCTGTTTTTGAATCACATGATTGTTTATTTAAACTAACAAACCAGAGACATTTCTACTCGTGATCAAGGGGTTCTCCCCGAAACGCGTTGAGTGTGTCAGAAGCCTGAAATAAACAACCGCTTTGCAACTTATCTGGTCTACGGCGTCTACGGCGTGCTGTTTGAGAAGAAAGAATCAGCATTTGCTTTGATATTCAGGGATTCGCCGTCCCGCCGTAGAACGCCGCCGCGAGAGGCAAGGGTAGGCGATTGCGTTGCTTCGCAACGCTCAGCTGTGGGATATATATATATATATATTTTTAAAATAACAAAGGTTACAGGGACGTTATAGTTGGGAAATCGATTTTGAAAAACCTTAGAAATTCACATAAAAAAGGTTAAAGGTCATTATAGTTATCAAATAGAATTAAAAACACCTTAGAAATTCACAGAAAAAAACAAAAGGTTACAGGGTCATTATAGTTAGCAGATGGATTTTTAAAAAATCTTTAAAATTTTACTGAAAAAACCAAACGTTACAGGGACGTTATAGTTAGGCTCAGATTTCACTCATACAAAACCAGTGAAATTCAGCAGTTATAGATGCCTGAGCTATAACTATAACTTATGTCCCTGCAATGCACTGCTTATGTCCTCACATATTACAACACTCACAACATGGTCAGTTACATCACTGATGACATCTTCAAGTGAGTGTAAGAGTTTATGGGTGTTAAACATATATACTAACCTACTACAAAAGTTACATTTGTATACTAGGTGCACTACTACTGAGTGATACTTCTTGTAACACATATATAAGTGAGTAGCTGTGTTACTATGTATGAATCCTTGTGTGTATGGGTGTGTAAGTGGCTGTATGGGTGTATAAGTGGGAGTGTGAGCAGCTGTGTGGGTGAGTGAGATGCTGTGTGAGTGGCGGTATTGGTGAGTGAGTAGGTGTGTCACGGGCTATATGGGTTAGTGAGTGGCGGTGTGACTGGCTCTATGGGTGATTAACTGGGTGTGTAGTGACTTTATGGGTTAGTGAGTGTGTGTGTGTCTGATGGGGTATGAGTTAGTGACTCTGTGTGTAAGTGGCTGTATGAGTGAGTGAGTGGCTGTTTGAGAGGCTGTTTGGTTAAGTGAGTTGGTGCATGAGTGGTTGTATTGGAGAGTAAGTATCTGTATGAATGGCTGTATGGGTGAGTGAGCGAACATGTGAGTGCTTGTATGGATGTGTGAATGGGTATGTAAGTGGTTGTGTGGGTGTGTGAGTGCTTGTATGGGTGAGTGAGAGGCTGTGTTTAGAGGCTGTAAAATAGTTGAGAGGCAAAAAATAGTTTTCCAATAATTCGATAGAAAGCACTTAACTTAACCAATGATTGCTAGTACCTATATATACTAGGTTGTTTTTACAGTGTTTCACAGTAACAAAGACATTTACAGTTGTGATAGTGATTCATCAACAAATACCAGCATTACCATAGTAACCAATTGTATTGACACCAAGCACACTTTTTTAGAGTAACAAAAGTGAATATGTACATTTTTATGTTGAATCCAAACCCCCTGAACTTTGTGGAGGATATTTGAAGCCGTTGCATCTTACTCAAGAAGGACACTTAGTAACAACATGAGTTATTGCAGCTTTGTGAAAGACATTTAAAGTGCAGAAGTCTTGTTAAAGAGTTCACACTGTTTCTTCATACTTAAAAAGGACATATTATAATTACCTAACTTACTGCAGCTGTGTGAAAGGCCAGACTGATTGGCTTTGCCAACACTTGTTTTTGTGTAAATTTACTGCTTTGTTATCTACTTGCCTTTTACCAGATGTTGATGTTTTTATTTTTTTAGCATGGCTAGACTAGGGAACCAGAAGTTGCCCTGGCATACATGCTCAAACCAGCCCCACTCCCTTTGTCTCCTCCACAACCTCTCTTTCCATCCATCCTTTCTTTCTCTCTCTCTCTATCTCATCTCCCTCTCTGATCGCGGTCTCACTACATTCCCACTTCCTCCCTCTCTCTCTTGAAGCTTCCCTCTGCCTGCTGCAATTAACCTCTTGGAGCTGGTGAAAGTGACTTAGACACAGGGAGCAGTCCTGGGCTTTCAAATATGGCCTCCCAAGACTCCACCCCATGCGGAATGGCAGGTAGGATAAAAGGCCTGTCTGGCCGTGCTTTTCAATGGTGTCACTTATAACCCCTGTCCTCTGGCTGCACTGAGGGCTTCTCCCTTTATAGCTTTGTGGTTAGTCCGGGAGAGAGACCAGGGGAGGACAGTTCAAAGTGCTTTCAACCTCGCTTTCTTCAGTTGCATCACTAGGGTTATCAATAGTATGCGCATAAATGAAACTAAATTATTAACAAACCCTGGGCAAATCTCAATGCTGTTGTAACAGGTCATGGAAAATTATAACTTGACAGAAAGAGAGAAAAAATTAAAATATAAAATAAAAAAATATGAATGCAAAACTACTAGATGATTAGGTAGTATCTGTAAGCAAGTCTGCAATAAATGATTTTAGCAGTAAAGACCAGTATAGTAATGAAAAGCTGGCCACCATGAATTCAAAACATTTTAGGTGGGATAGTTAAGGTTTATCAGTCCCACAATCCCCTGCTGGATGTTGCGGGTTTATTGATAGCCTTGTTCAGACCTTGGCTGAACTTTTCTTTCTTCCAGCCTACCTACAGTTCTACACATCTTTCCTCCTCTCTGAAGAAGAGAAACGTAACATACCTACACGTCTCCTTAAGCCCCTTTCTTCAGTGAGCATTTAAATAAGCAACAAGTGAATGATGTCACAATGCATTACAAAGCCCAAATAGGCACCATCAAACAAAGCAATGATTTAGAAGGCCTATAGTTGGTGGCTGTCAGTGATGCAGGACTGGGTAGAGAGGTCTGTGATTATTTACCTCTACACTAGATGGCACCTTTACCAGCGTCATTCAGCCAGCAGTGTAGCTGTCACTGGCATAGCAGGTCCAGTGGCACTGAGGTCCAGGCGTGGGACCTGCACCTAAAATATGGCATTCTTTATCTCCGACCTCAGGTAAGGTAGTCCTTTTTTTAAATGTCGCTTAAGAGCACATTGTACTTTTGCTACACCACTGCATTTTGCACAATAAGGCAATCAATGGCTCACTTTCTACATTATCAACAGAACAAGATAGACAGAACTCTGATCAATCATCCAACAATGGCTGAATATGCAACTAACCAGCTACCAGAGTACCGAACAGCAGATGTACCCACTATCTACCACATACATACATCTGCTGGGCCATGGGTATAAGTAGTATTGAATGAGAACCTACATAACCAATCTCAGTGAAGCCCTAAGGCCTTACTACTCAAGCCCACAACCCTACTGATGTCACATTTCCACAAATGTATCTAGGCTCTTGTTTTCAAGGGTCACCTTTGAAATTCTGATAGATGTCACACCTACGCTATGCACTTTTTCAAACTTGTGTTTATTGGCATTTAGTATAACTTTCGTTACAATACAGCAATAGGAATGTCACAACATGTGGATATAGTATAACAGTATTCTTTATACTACGGGTAAGCTTAAGCATATAGCACGAGCCCAGGCCATCTCGATAGTAGACCTATAGTGACAGATACAGATTCAAGTATTGTATCGGCTAGGGGTGTCTCGTGTGGTTAAATAGGTAAACAAGCAACCCATCTTTTCTTTTGTGACAGGATGCAACTCAATTCCTTCCAACATGGAAGGTGCCCGGAAAGAAAAGAAAAAAGGAGAAAAAAAAAACACCCCCCTCCCAACAAACAATGTAGATGGTGGCGGCGATATGATGCAATAGCGTCTATGATCTAGTCACGTGGAGAGCGTTTAAAACTGGAATAGGTGCATGTCCCTAACTGTGGGCGGGCATACTGCCAGCGGTAAGCCCCGTGTGAGGAAGGCAACCAATGGACCCCATTTATATTCAAAACTTTTATAATCATCCCGGAAAATATCTGTCATTCTTTCGAGACAGAGTATCCTACAGAGCCTAGAGTGCCACAGTGATAATGAGGGGGCTGCCTTTTTCTTCCACGCTGCCGCGATCGTCACCTTCGCGGCCCCTATACACGTCCACATAATAGCTTTGTCCGCTTTAGTTTGATGTTCAAGCACTGGGTCTCGAATGCCCAGAAGGGTCCCCTCTATGGTGGTCGGTATAGGATAACCCAGCATGCTCTTGATTTGCGAAAGGATTTCCTCCCAGAAAGGTCATATTGTGGGGCAGTCCCACCAAATATGTCGGAAGTCACCTAGCAGACAGCATCCCCTCCAACATTTATCTGATGTAGTTGGGAAGATTCGTTTAAGTTTAGTGGGGTAAAGATACCAGTCCATTAGTGTCTTTAAATGAGCTTCCCACAGTTCCAAGGAGTGATTACATTTCATAATAACTGACCTCACTCCGGCCCATTCTCTGTCAAGTATGTCCCTTTGCAGCGCTCCGTCCCACATTGCCATGTATCTAGGTCGTGGAGTGTGTGTGGATGAAAGCACAAGGGTATATAAGAATGAGATCACTCCCCTCATAGAGCCCACCTTTTGCACAAATGTTTCAAACCTCGTTTTCTCCCTCGTGGCCGAAACTCGAATATGGGGAGTAAGGGCCCAGTGTTTGAGCTGTAGGTAGTGGAAGCGTTCGTTAGGCTCTAAATGAAATTCCTGTCTGCAATTGTCAAAGGTAAGAATGTCGAAGTTATGAAATAACTGGGATATGACTATGCAACCACCCTCCTTCCATGGGGCAAAGGGTCCCTCTTGAAAAGCTGGGGGAAAGGCTGGGTTGAAGTGTATTGGCGTGTAGGGTGAAGGGAATGTGGTCCACTGTTCATTCCGAGCAAGGGAATCCCATACTCTCAGGGTGGTGCGCGTGGGCGTGCTAATGTATGCGTTCCGAGGTCTTACCTCCTTGGGTTTCCAGATCAGATCCCAAATCGTCCTCCCCACAATGGCTCGGTCCATGTGGAGCCAATGCTTCTCTGATTCCCGTTTCGACCACTCTGCTATTAACCGCAATTGCGCAGCTTTATAGTAGAGGCCAAGATCTGGCAATCCTACCCCTCCCTCCGCCCTTGGTCGCCTCAGAGTTGAAAGAGATAGTCTCGCCCTTCCCCCTTGCCAGATAAAGCGAGTGATCAAGGATCTAATTTTAGGAATACATTCTTTATCAAGCTATATAGGAAATGCCTGGAAGAGGTATAACAGTTTGGAGAGTATCGTCATTTTGACCGCGTGGACGTGGCCGAGCCATGAAATAAAAAGAGGCTTCCATCACTTTAGATCGTTTTGGAGTTGAAGGAGAGAGGCCGGAAAATTAGCTTTATAGAGCCCATCCATGTGCGGTGTCAGTTGGACCCCTAGGTATTGCAGAGAGTGAGTAGCCCACTGGAGTGGGGAGTGTGCCTGTAGTTCCCTAGCCGCCTCGGTCGGGACCGTAAGATTAAGTATGTACGATTTATTCAGATTGACTTTGAAGCCCGCTACATTTTTGAAGCGGGCTAACTCGGACTGCAGGGTTGGGAGAGAAAGAGCTGGATCTCCAAGGGACAAGAGGACATCATCCGCAAAGAGTGAGATTTTATGAATATCGCTCCCAAAGGGTATACCCTTAATCGCCGGATTCTCCCGAATGGACATCGCCAATGGCTCAATGCTAAGGGCGAACAATAGGGGTGACAAGGGGCACCCCTGCCTTGTCCCCCTCGTGAGGGAAAAGGGGGCCGAGACAGTCCCATTTACCTGCACCCTAGATCGTGGTTGTGTATAATTAGCCCTGACCATGTTAATAAATGTGTCTGCGAAGCCAAAGCGCGTGAGTGTGTTAAAAAGAAATGACCAGTCCACCCTGTCAAAAGCCTTCTCGGCATCTAACCCCTCCAGAATTGCTGGGATTTTGCGTTTGGTAACTTTCTCAATGAGATGTATTGTTCGTCGGATGTTATCATGGGTCTGCCTGCCTTTTACGAAGCCTGATTGATCAGGGTGGATCAAGTCTGGCATCAGATTGTTCAGCCGGGCGGCCAGAATGGCTGAGTAGAGCTTCGCATCCAAATTTAAAAGGGGATGGGACGGTAAGAAGGGCACAACTGGACATCCTTTCCTGGTTTAGGGATAACCGTTATCACTGCTTCGGCCATCGAGGGGGTCACCTCCCCATCGTCCGCCATGTTATTAAAAAGACGCGTGAGGTGCGGGATAAGGTCCGGTGAAAAGGTCTTATAAAAATGGGCCGTCAAGCCGTCTGGACCGGGAGCCTTGTGGGGTTTGAGTGATTTTATGACTGTGCTCACTTCTTCTATTGTAATGGGGGCCGCAAGCGTGTCGTTCCAGGCCTGGGAGACCTGAGGGAATTGTAATGCTTGCAGATAATCCTTCTGTTGTTCTATATCTCGTGTGTCCCCAGTGTATAATGCCTTGTAAAAAGCTCCAAAAATGTCAGCCTTCCCTGTGTCTGTGTGGATGAGCCTGCCTTCCCCATCTCGTATACCACCAATATATTCCTTCTCACGTTTCTCTCGGAGTTGTCTGGCAAGGTGTTTGCCAATCTTGTTACCCTGAGAGTATGAGGTGTGGCGTAGTTTCAGCAGTGTGTATTCTGCGCGGTTGTTATAGATTGCCTTGAGTTTCCCCCTTAGTGCCGTAAGAGTGCGTAAGGATCCCCTAGTGGGTTTGGTCTTATGGTCTTTTTCCTATGTTTCCAGTGCTGCCTCTAGGCTTTCCCTCTCTTTAGTCCGTTGTTTATTGAGGGTCGAATGTAGTTCTATACACTTCCCACGTATAACCGCTTTGAAAGTGTCCCAGTTATTAAATACTGAGGTATCTTCAGGTATGTTTAACCGAAAAAAGTCTGTGATCATCTCTCGTAGTTCAGTACGTAACAATCTGTCTCTCGTGAGGGAGATCAGGAAATACCACTTGGGTTTTGTGGACTTCGCTCCACTCCAGTTCAGGCAGATCGAGATGGGACAATGATCCGAAATGGCAAGGGGGAAGATCTTGGCCTCTCGAAGGGAGCCTATTAGGTTCTGACTGAGAAATATGTGATCGAGTCGGGAATAGGTATGGTGTACGTGCGAATAAAAGGTGTAATCCCTGGTCTGAGGGTATAGTGTACGCCAGGCATCTCTAAGGTCCAGGTCGTGGACTTTCTGTTTAAGATCTGCAGAGAAGGAGCTCGTTCCCCTCCTATGTAATTGGGTGCTATCAAGATCAGCCTGCTAAGTGAGAATAAAGTCCCCTAGTAGGATTGTTGGTCCTTCTGCAAACCCACTTATTTTATCTAGTAATGTAGCTACGAAGGCTGCCTGGCCTGTGTAGGGCACGTATGTTGCAATAAAAGTGCATAGTCTCCCCAGCAGAAGACCCTTGACCATAATTATCCTACCCTCCTTATCAGCCTTAGTAGCTGTCGGCTGGAATTTTGTTGAGCTGTGGAATAGGAGTGCGACACCACGGTGCTTGGTAAGCGCCAAGGATCTATATATAAGTGGGTATTGTTTGTGTCGAAATCTCGATTCCTCAGCCCTTTGGAGATGAGTTTCCTGAAGGGCCATTATGTCAAAGTGGTGGTCTAAGATGTATTTCCAGACTTTCTGTCATTTTTGAGGCGAGTTGAGACCCCTGACGTTCCACGAACCTATAGAGAGCATAATTTCCCCTTCAGTGTCCCCTCCCCCGCGTATGTATTTCCTATCACTGGAGTCATGACCCCATCCCCAGTGCCTGCTATCAGAGGACCACTGTCTTGCCTTGTGTGGTATGTATGCCCTGACTAGATTGTGTCTGCATTTAAGAATCCGGACGAGCCGCCACCATGTCCATAACTCTCCCCCTCCCAGCAAAAAGAAAAAGGAAATACCCCCCAACATTACCAACAGCAACATGTGTCGAAGTGTTGATGAGACTCCGACTGCGGGAATCACTACCCGCCTGGGCGTGTTGGCGGATGGCGAGGCCAGAAGACCCATCCGCGCCCATCCCGAGTGTTCGAAAAGAAGAGTCATGATAAGACCACCAAAGCATGATGCGGACCTTGTATATGGTTCCCCGGTGGGGAACCAGATTAGTCTGTATGTGGGACCCACTTATGAATGTCTAGTCAACATTGTGACCCTTTTAGGATCATGAACGATATGTGTCTATCTCTCAGAGTTCCTTAGACCAGCCGTCACTTGTGACCTCCTCTCGGACTCAAAGCCCATCGAGAGGCGTTCCTGTTATCTCATTCCGTTTCCTTGGATTAGACCAACGCGGTTCCGGGATCAAGAGGTGGAAGGCCTAACATTTTCAATCCCTCCTGTAGATCAGTGACGTGTCGCTGCTTGTTTTTATGTTCGAAGCTCAAGCCAAATGGATAGGTCCATCGGTATCTGACATGATCCTCCCGTAGTTTCGATGTGAGGGGTCTGAACTGCTGCCTTCTTGCCAGGGTGGCGGGTGCCAGGTCTTGATAGATACTGCATTTGGGACCTTGGATGGGGATGTCGCCTTTTTTCCGGGCCGCCTGCAGGACCGCTTCTTTCACTTTGTACGAGTGGAAATTGGCAAGCACATCTCGTGTTCTTCTCCTATCTCCAGTCGCTGGGACTCCTACACGGTGCGCCTGTTCAAACTTGATCTTAAGTACTTGTGGGCTTACAATCTCTGCGAACAAGCCCTCAAGGAAGGCCTCGAGGTCCGGCCCCTCGACTCCCTCCTCCAGGTCCCGGATTCGTATGTTATCTCTTCGAGCCCTGTTTTCTAAGTCTTCGGCTTTTAGTTGTGTCAGGTGTAATTGGTCCTGAAGGTCTCGTAGCTGATCGTGCGCCTCAGAAGTTTTCTTTTCCACCTCTTGAGTCTGCGTTTCCAGGTCCACCACTCTCACGCCTACTGAGTTGATATCCTGTTGGATTGTGGCCAGTCGGCCGTTCAAGTCAGATTTCAGCTGCTCGATGGAGGCTTTAATGTCCTGACTGAGGTCCGCTCGTAGTTCCATTTTAAAGTCTCAGAGAGACGCCATCAGGTCTTCTTTTGTGAGGGCCATGGCGTCGGGGGAGTTGTCACGTTCTAGCTGTGATCGTTTTTCCATTGGCTGAAAGAAGCTGGAAACCTTACTGGCGGTTTTGCTTGTGGTCTTCTTCGGCGGCATAGAGACAGGTCTCGCCGTACCTCTCGCCCCAGAGGAGGAGCAATGAACCTCCGGTGTACCTAGTGCTTCGCATCACTCCTCTGGGATCGTGTCAGCGGCTGTCAATGGTAGGTCAGTATGTCGGTGCAACAGCTCTGTGATTTCCGGTAGTGGCGCTATCAACCCATTCGCGTTGGGATCGCTCTGCCGGTATACCACTCTCCGGTCAGTTCCTCATAACACCTCCTCTGGAACAGTGAAGTAGATCTTTTCTGATCTGACTGGCCAGCTGCTCGGGGTCTGTCATCAGCAGGGGCTCTCACCCTTCGGAATGCGTGTGTCCCGTTGCGGGGTCCGGTTCATGCCCGCTGCCGGCAGGGACCGGTGCTTTTAATCAGAACTTGGGCCACGGTGCTCCGAAGGCCGTAGTGGGCTCCCAGCATGCCCTTACTGGTTCGAGTGTGTCCACTTCCCCCCTCGCTGGTATGCAGGTCGTGGTCCCTAAGGCGCCCCTACCTCACTCAGCGCACTCTCCTTCTGTTAAGCTGTGAGGTAGTGTGGCCTGCTTCGTTCACATCTGCCCTATTCTGCCAGTGGGTGGTCTAGGAGAGTGTCCCCTCACCGGTGTTGCATCTTGCCTCGGCCGCCATCTTAGTCAGGCACGGGGCTCTGAGGGGGATCTCAGCGGTAAAGAGGTCTGCACAATTATAGGGGTCGGTCAGGGCATCGCATGACTCCTCCGCTGTTCCGATCGCCATCTCCCCCCTCAGCGGTGCCACCCGCTCACCTGGCACTTCGGGCTCCTCCGCCGCCGCAGGGCCTGATGTCAGGAGCCTCCGCGTTGGGCACTTTGTAGCCCGGGCGGCACCGTCTCTGGCTGTTGTTATCGTCGGGTGTCTCCGGTGAGCGTCTCTGCCAGCCGTGGGGGGTTCTTTAGGCAGGAGTGCCCTCTCGGTTATTCCATCGTCACTCCGCTGTGTTTAGTGCACTGGAAGCTGGCAGCTGCCATTTTGGGGATTTTCGCGGCCGGCCTCTGGCGGCTCCAAACCGGCAGATATGCAGCTTTTTCACATGTAAGCCAGCTCTCTCCCTGACCACTGACCGCTAAGCTATAGTTTGGTGAACTCAGCAGCAGTATCGGTGGCTTCTGTCAACTCATATCCACCCGGGACCTGAGAGCAGATCGGGAGCCGAGACGGATTACGTCCGTTCGGCCATCTTGCCCGGCCACGTCCCCCGCTATGCACTTTTAATTACCTCACATATTAAACCACTCATGACGTTCTATGATATCATTGATTACATTGCTACAACATCTGCAATGACATCATTGATGACAAAACTGTGCATGGAAGTTATAATTACCTTAGGATATGAGTTATAGCTACTTCGGTTAACTAAAACTGGTAAATTTCAGTAGTTTTGTTATTACTTGGGGTGGATTGGTGTCTACCAGTAGCAGTAGTGTCCAGTCAAAGGTCTGAATAATTTAAACCTGAGCTCAACCCCTGCTAGTTATGGCACAGAGCAGACAGGCTTAATTTAACAAAAAAGTATAAAGTATTTAGGAGTACCAAAACAGTTAAAAAGTCAAAAACAGAACACAATGAAATTCCCACTCTGATTTAGAAAGAAAGAGTAAAATGTAATGAACAAAGACACCAAAACAACAAAAATCCTGTGAAGGGAATTGGAGATATGACACAGGGTAGTGAGAATTAGAACCATGTTTCCATAGGAAATTGTTTTTTTTTGGTTTGCTAATTACTTTGCCACCTTTTGACAAATTTTCACAAAGGTTTCCCCAAACCTGTCTCACCCACCTCACCACCTTCCTGGAACGTTTTGGAGTAATCCGTCAAGCAGGGGTCAAGAAAAAGGGGGGAAATTAAACAGTGATTCACAAAAAACGACTGAACAGAATTTCACCAAATTTGGCAGAAAACTAGATCTTTACCCAAAAATCATAATTTTTGTGATTTGGTGTAAATTTGTTCAGTAGTGTTTGAGAAATGAAGGTTCAGTACTACAGCGGATCCACAACAGAAATCTGTAGTGCTACCTGATATGCTTCGGTAGCCGCAACCTGAAGGAAATCTTGCACCCTCCATGTTAGGATTGGGCACTTGGTCACCATGTCCTAAAATACCAAAATTAAAAAAAGCATAATGGGGTAGGATAGAGGTACCCTGACCCCCTGGGTGTAGCTGGTGGTCTCAGAGGGCCCCATGTAAGGTGGAAATTGAATAAGACGTTTTTTTTTGTGGAACTGCAGCCCCCCAGAGCAGCCCCGGTGCTCAGTGCAGCCTTCATGTGATTCCTTGACGGACCCACGTATCCGCAGAGCAGTGATTAAAAAAGGAGGGCCTTGGAGTCCCTCCAAATGACAGGCCCTGCTCCCAACCCCATGCTGCACACAGCTAAAAGCTGTCCCCGGTGCAAGGTTGGCCGCAGGGCTTGGTGCAGGCCAGGTCCCAGGCCCAAGCAAAGCACTGCCAAAGCGGTTTTCTGCCCATGAGGCATTGGGTGCAGCATCTACAGGTCTGAGGTCAGGCCCTGGATACAACACAACACCATACAAGGCCAAATGTCATGCCCCGGCGCAGGGTTGACTGCCCACAGGAGGTAGGGTGCAAGTTTGGGTGACAGGCTAGGCCTTGCACCCAACTCCATTCTGTGCACTGCCAAAGGCTGTGCTGGTACGGGGTTGGCTGCTCATGGCCTGTTGGGCACAGTGCCTGGTTGCAGGTCAGGACTGCTGCCAAACCCCACGCTGTTACGTGGGCTAAGGCCATACCTGGTGCGCAGTTGTCAGCCCATGGGGGATTGGGCACCTGGCCTGGCCACAGGCCTGTGGCATGACTCTAAGCAAAACCCCAGGCCACATAAGGCAAAATGCCATGCCCAGAGTGGGGTTGGCCACACACAGGAGGAGGGCTGGACAGCAGGCCAGGCCCTGCATCCAACCACATGTTGTGCATGGACAAAGGTTTGGCTGCTCATGGGCTGTTGGGCGCAGCACCTGGCCACAAGTTAGGCTCTGCTCCCAACCCCACGCTGCACACTGGCAAAGGCTGTGCTTGGTGCACGGTTGCCCGCCCATTGAGGGGTTGGGCACACCACTAGTCCACACCACACATGGGCGAAGGACATGCGTGGCCCTGGGTTGGTATAGTAAGGTATGGTAAAAATAAAAACAAATCACTTTACGTTAAAAAATCCCTAGAAATTCACTGACAAAAAACAAAGGTTAAAAGTGACATTATAGTTAGGTACGGTTAAAAATATCTTACTATACATTAAAAAAAATCTTAGAAATTCATTGAATAAACCAAGGCCAAGATGACTTTATAGTTAGGTGAAAATGTCAGTTGCAACATGACATTTTAAACTAAAAAACACACTGAAATTCACCCTCATTGGGTTGTTTTTGGCTTGTTTGGGTCAGCCCATTTCAGCTATTGCATGTATAAAATGTCAGTGAGAGTCATTAACATTCTGGATCAACACACAGGAGTTTTCTCACCAGGATTTCATTGGTGGATTGGCTACTTCAATTGCAGTGCGCAGACTGTGAAGTCCTTACACTGCAATGTAAGACCCCTGTTATTCAACATCTACCCATGCTCTTGGCAGAGCATTTAAAAAAACAATTTATTGAGAAGTTTCAAAAGGATTACATTAGTTCTGGTACATCACAGTGTCATCGGCGAAAGCTTAAAGACATAGCAATAGTACAATATCATGAGCAGGTGCCAGTGGGTGTTGGTTCCATGACAACCCCATGGCGTGGGCCATCCCCACTTCAGGTATAGGGGTTCTGCGAGTTCAATGAGTCTGGTATGTTGTATATCCAGGAGGAGTGCCCTATGAGACTATGCTAATGAAGAGCTGGGGGGAAAATGAAGTCCAGGTACATAAGAGGGAGGATCTGTACACCTGAGGTCTGGCTGAGTAATGAGGAGTTTCTGGTGTCTCTACCTGAATAGCATGGTCGGGAGGACACAAACTACTTGGGTGTAATGGTGTGAGGTGAGGGCATGTGCCCAGCAAGGGGTGCGCAGTGTGAGGGGGTCCTCTGGGGGCTGTGGATCAGGTCGGAGTCCTGTGACTGGGGTCTCCCCTAAGGGGCAGAGGGCCCACAAGGTCTCGGGCCAAGGTGGGGGAGGGAGCAGCAGGGGGTGGCTAGTTGGTGAAATTGGTCCAGTAGTGTGTCCCAGGAGTCGAAGAGGGGAATTTTCCGTAGTTGACAGGCTTCCTCAAGCACACCAGGGCTGCAGTTATGACAGAGCCCGTCCTAGGTTCCCATCGAAAAGATCAGTGGTGGAGTGGTACAGGTGTATTTTGAGGTACCGGACTATGGTGCCTCGCCAACTGAGTGTGGCCCAGACACCTCTGTGGGGGGGGGGGCCTTGGACATAACGGGTAAATGCAGGATTTGGCCCAGTTAATACGGAGGCCCACCACATCGGCAAACTCATTGAGCATGGCAACAAGGGAAAGAGGTCAGAGCGTGCGTCGCAGAGGTAGAACAGCAAGTCGTCCGTGTATAGGAACACCGTGTGCAGACTGTCAGCTAGGGGGATACCCATTTATGCTCCTCCCAATGGAGGCAAACAGAGAGCTGCTCCATCGCTATCATGAAAAGGAGGGGGGACAAAGGGCAACCCTATTTGGGCCCCCTGCCCACAGAAACGAACAGTGAAATGAACCTCCCAAGTCACACCCTGGAGGTGGGCATTGTATATAGAGATTTTGTGCACCGTAGGAGACGGCTGCCTACCCCTATGAGGGTCAGTACTCTGAACAGGTTTTTGCACGTCAGCGTGTCAAATGCTTTAATGAGATCCAGGAACAGGCACGCTGCATGTGGAAAATGAGCTAGGATCTGGTTCTGCACATAGAGAAGACGCCTGATATTTTGGGAGGTATTCCAACCAGGTACAAAGCCATTCTGGTCAGGATGTATAAGTGTAGGGAGGACCTGCGCATATTTGCCCACTAGAGCTTTGCTTAGTACTTTATAATTGGTGCTGAGAATGGGTATCGGCCACTAGGAGGCCAGCAGGGTAGGATTCCTGTCTGGTTACTATAAGGAGACCAGAAGGGATTCGTGGAGTGAGGGCAGCAGCTACCTAGTGCTCAGAGCCTCATTATACATTTCCATTAGGCTGGGTGCAAGGCTCGGGCAAAGGCCGAATAATATTCGATGGGCTGGCCATCCAGGCAAGGAGTTTTGTTCTGGGCTATGTCGTGGACCACCCGTTTCACCTCAGCAATTGACATGGGGACATTCAGGCTCTCGTGAGTTGTTGCTGCAAAATGGGGGAGAGGAGGCCCAGTCAACAAAGCATCCACTGCGCTGTAAGAAGGGGGTGGGGGTGCCCCATACACTGTGGAGTAATAATCATGGAAGGCTTCCAAAATGGTGGATTGAGTATGGAGTGTGCCCCCTTCGGAAGTGGAGATGTCTAATATAGGGCTGGGGAGAGTGTCACTACGAATCAGCCAGGCCAGCAAGCGGCCAGACTTATCCCCTTTATAGTGGACCGTGGCAGAGCGGTGCTAAAATTAAAGCATCATAAGCATTCCAAGAGGGCAGCGTGTTGTTTCTTAGCATTATTCTGTGCCGGATTTCCGGCGTCATCCCTGTCCGCCTCTCTGTCGGAAGCATACGTTCTATGACCACAATCTCCCTATCGAGGGTCCTACGCACTCCCGCCACCTCTTGCAGGCACAGCCCCCATGTCACAACCTTGAACGTGTCCCACTTCACCAACCTGGCAGATGCAATGTTATGAATTTCAGTGAAATATTAGCGTATGTGGGACTCCTGTGAACTCCGGAAGACTGGGTCTTTTAGACAGTCCCTGGGAATTCACCATGTTAGTGTTGGGGTAAGAGGAGTGTTCCACCTCATGTCAACGTGATGTACCATGCTCAGACGGGCTTGGGAGCAGGGGATGTGGTCTAGGCGCACGTATAGAATGGGGTGCAGAGTAAAACAAATAGACCCGAGCACTGGGATGCTTTGCCCTCCAGGAGTCCCTGAGCACTCATAGTCTGACTCAACTGGCAAAGCGCTCTGACTGGTTTTGAGGTGGAGAACGGAAAAGAGGCGGGTGCAGGTGATCCAGGTGGAGATCCAACACACAATTGTAATCTCCCCCCAGGATCCATGGAATGTGCTTTTTGGATGCCAGGGCCCCTGGCAAAGCATGTTTACCGTTACACCCAATGCACTCGGGACAATGGCGTAGCTAGCCCTATGGGCACCCGTGGCGGTCTCTGCATTTGCTGCCCCATAGCGGCCGCAGTGAAGAGCGGGGGGGGTATTGCTGGCGATGGTTTTCTCCGTTTGCTGCCCTGTGGCAAACGCATTGAGGATTGGGGGTGCTATTGCCGCCCGAGTCGGCAGGTGATCGAGGGGGAGGCCTCCACCCCCAAAACACGTGCCCTCCACCTCCCCCTAGCTAAGCCACTGATTCTGGATAACTCCCAAACCTGCCGGAATCTCCCTGTAGTATGAGAGAGAACAATAGTGCCCCTCTACCAGGCAATGGTCATACAAACTTAGTTACTACTATGGGGGCTCAATGACAGCTGGAGTAAGCTAGCATGTATGTGCCTTCTGCTCACTGAAAACTGGGGGAGAAGCCAGTGTAGCGAAATGCCTATGGATTTTACCTTTAAGGATGTCTAATGAGATTGGTAAGTCACTTGTGACAGTAGAGGACTGACTCTGAGAACTGTGTGCTCAATACAGACATAGGTTGCTCCCCTTGTTCTGAATTAACGTAGAAAAATACTTCTAGTAACAAGTGTCGCTAAATTGCAAAAACAATGTAAACTGTAGTAACATTAGTATTTTAAATACATGAAGTCAGTTTATATTTGATATCAGTTTGTAGTGTAGTTCCTATAGTACCCCTGCAGGACCTGTGCTTTTGGATAACATACACTGTGGGCCTGGTGGCAGACTGATTCTGAGCACCCCCACCATGTATGTTAGCCAGTTTGCATTAGCTAGCTCACAGTGCCACTAGAATCTCCTTTTTATCAGAGAGATTCGTTTTTGGCAACCTCAGAACACGACAACCCTGATTCCTCAGACTCATGTAAACAACGTACTACTTTTCGCTCAGTCACTCGTGCTTGCTCATTTGGTCTCAGAGAGTTACACAGAAGAAACAGTCGAGCGTGTTTACAATAAGAATTTATTGCACAGTTGTTCTTCTAGTATAAAATATATGTGCTGCGACAACTGTTAAACAGTAGCAGAGATATATGATCAGCAGTACAGTGAATAAAAAGGGATAGTACAGTTCTACCATCTTGCAATAGTCATGAACATGTACATGAATATAAAATGCATTTATAAAATAAAGCGCATACTCCTATGATGCCTGTCTAGATGTACCTAAGTGTACCTAGCATGTGAGTAGGTGCGAAAGAAGCCAAGAATCCCGCTAGGATTTAGTCAAACCCCATTACCTGAATAATGAGAGTGTGGGACCTCGTCCTGGTCTCGAGTTGGACCCCCCGCAAGGGATGATTAGACCACTGTCAGCTGGAGCGACTGCATGCAGGAGCCTCAGTGTCTCTGGTCAGTGTGTCGGCCTGGAAGTCTCGGTTCCCTCTAACTACTGATAGCAAGAGGTGCTATATTTATACAGGAAAGTATAGAGTCCCTTTGTCCCTTGTGTCTTGTGTTGGCCATTGTTGGGTATGAAGATGACGTATGGGATGAACCGTTTACGTAGATGTTTATGCTGGTGGATTCTAGCCCCTGCCTGGTTTCCTAAAACTCTTATGAATATTTAATCATACTGGATGAGCACATCAAAGATGGTATAGGAGGCCATTGTTCAGGAAGAAACCCTCCTCTGTACCCAAACCACAGTCTAGATAAGGTTCAGCCGTCAGAGCCCGTTATTGTGGAGAATAGGGAACTAATGTAGGTGAAAGATTATGCCTATATTAGGGCATCTCAAATCATGCCTATATTAGGGCATCTATATGAAACGTAACACCCACTCCTCTTAATAGTCAACAATAATAAACAAACAATGACAGCAAACTACTAATTCATACCAGGTGGTAGCGCATATAATTGTCAGTGAGCCACATAAAAACATTTTTAAAATTGTAAAAGCATATTAAAAACATTTCTAAGAGGGGAAAAATGTGTAGAGTCAGATTTTGAATTCGTACTCAGGCTAAAGGTGTAGCTGAGTTCATTTATAGAATTTAAAACTCTTACAAGCGTTTTAAATGCCATGCTTTCTCTAGCGATAGTGTCAATTTAGTAGGAAAAGTTCCAAATTTAATCAGAGTCGAAATGAAAAAGGAAACTCCGAATTCTTTCCCAGCACACAATGAGCCAATTGAAGATTAAGTGTCCTGGCTGGGAGACGCAACATCACAGTCACTTGCTGTAGGGGATGGGTATTGTAATATTTCACACAGTACATCGATGGAGCACAGATGATATTCAGTACTGCCCATAGTTGGCATATCGGCAGCCGGTGCTGTAGTCGATACCTCAGTGCCCGAAGTGCTAGTTGTAGCGCTTGTGCTGGTGTCAGCACTAGTGGTGGCTGAGCTGATGCTCACCTCAGCTGCAGCAAAAGGCACTTGTGGGTTTTCAAGGAATGCATTCGTCAGGATAGGAATACGCTGGGGACACAGCCGAGGGTGGGACCTCAGCGGTTCCAGCCTCGTGTTCAAGTCCGCAGGCGTCTCCGACTCGAGTGTCAGACAAATGCCCAACACGCATTCTTCACTGCAAAACAGGCATCGAAGAACAGGTAAGATGCAGTCCATCCAGACTGGTCTAAACGATAAAAACCAAGAAGCACTCAGTTCTCGTAGGCGAGGCACGCCCAGATGTTGTACCATGCGCTCACAGTATCTACGTTCCAGAAGAGCTTTTGCCATTTCTTTCGTGATTGGGCTGTCCATTGCGTATCAGGAAAATGACGATCAGGATTCCAGCTATTAAAAGCAGTATCAGAGGTAAACCTCCAAAGATGCTTCCAAATACGGAGTGTATAAAATTTGGGATAACTCCGAGGACTGTTTGGAAGTGCTTAGAAAACCTGACCCTATGGTCTTAAATAGGTGTACAATACCACTCGTATCAGACATGTTAAAGATACGACCCACCATTTCTACGAAATGAAAGGGGCAGTTTGTACGAATAAGTGCCTGTATCTCGGTCGAGGTCCTTGCAACTTGAAGATCAAAGGTCTCTCGAGCGGAGGTCAAGGGTACAGTTTGCTGTAAAAGCATGGCTTTCATTCTGCTCAAAGTGTCAAATTTTATAAAGGATATCTATAACGAAGGCCACAAAGGTGCCTCCCTGACTGTACTTGTTGGGGGGAAACAATACTTGCATACAGCAAGTAACCCTGGCGTTCACGGTGACTAGATTAGGCCTGGGCGGTAAATTCCGTTCCGCTCGCGGAATTTGCAGAATTTGGGTAATTTCCCGTTCCGCGGAGAACGCGAAATTGCCAAAAATTCCGCGATCCGTGGCTTCGCGGAAGTTTTTGCTTGTTCGCGCTTTCAAAATGTGTGTTCGCAAGATATTTCTCCCCGAGCACGCAAACAGCGTTCGCGAACAGGAAAAAAGCATCGCGAACAGGCGGAACAAGCAATTCCGCGTGTTCGTGGAACTTTTGCGTGCTCGCGGAGATTTTTTACTGTTTCGCGGAGCTTTGCGTAGCGCGACTACGCAAATTCCGCCCACCCCTAGACCAGATAGGCGATGCCTGGAAGCATGCCACAGCAACCTTGATCATTCAGCATCAAGTAACTCCCATTCGAGAGTAACTCGAAAACTGGTGTGACCACGGCAGCTGGAGTTCCTTTCATGTGGCAAGACAGATTCGCCACCGAACCATTACAAGCTCCGTGTAAAATAATGTGCTGACACATGAGAGAGCCGCTTAAAGCGTTCTTGCAGTTTGTATCACTCAGGAACACTTCACAATCCCCACTCCGGCATCGAAATCTATATGGTAATTCCCAGGATTCCTTAATGTATTCTTTACCCAATTTTTCATATCTGCCTGCCTGCCTTTGCTCAAGGCAATACTGAAACTGAAAGGTCGTGACCGGGAGAGTGATATGGCCGTGAATTAGCCATTCTGTTGATGGTGATTCCGCCACTGTGAATGGTAGCCTGTCCAGTTTTTCAATACGCAGCATTGTATATTTAGCTCCCCCTTATGCCATTTCTATCTGTGTATCTGTTAGATTGTATTCAGAAAACAGAGACGTACTGTTTATAAAACGGCAAGGCACAAAGCCTGCACGCAAAGATTGCAGGGTCCAGCTTAATAACATAATAGAAGGTAACTGAGATTGGCCGTGTTGTAATATGGCTAAATCCTGTTCCAGTATGTCGATAGCAGAAGATACAATGTTGCCCAATGAATATATCCTGGAGGTCAAAGTTGTTAACCCATTTTCTACTACAGCGAAAGCTTTTTCTAAGTCCCTCGGTGATGTTCAGGAATCGCTTACAACAGCTATTCGTGTCTAAGGGCCAAACCACCCACTGTTTCCAATTTGGGTCTGTTCTATTGTACTTTAAGATGTCATCCACGGTTGCCCCTTCTTTTGTAGTTGAATTCTGCCACCCCCCATATGTCGGTGTTGGAAACCTAGGGGTGTTCAAGTCCTTGCTCTTGGCTAGTCCAAGACAGGATGTCTGTTGCACAGTATCATTTAAAAAGATCATCTGCTGTGGAATGAGGCATGCTCTAAATAGTGCCTCTGTACCCAGGACTTGCCAGTCCCTTGAACCCCAAACTGATTTTAAGTCAATTTCGTCTTTCCATAGGTCGAAACCCTGTTCAGACAATTGGGCCAAAAAGGAAGCAGAGTAAATCGGTTTAGTGTTTGTCAACATAATTTTCAGTGCTGATGTTGATGCAACCTAGTAGTAATATGAGGCTGGATCTGTGGTGTTAAACCCTGAAAAGTATGAACATTTCTGTGCAAACGCTTGTGAACTACTTTTTGGTGGTGTTGGGCAATGTTCCCACTGATGGTACTCAAAAATATTCCTAGGTGAAATGGATTTGTGCAGGAAATGATGACCATAATGTTGGTAACAGTACAATGTGTCATAATCTGAAGAACCCTCTAACATTTCATTATTAGAAAATGTAGCAGTTTTCTCTAAATCAGACAACATGTTATTAATTGTTTCAGAGTCCCAATCATCAGAAAATGTACTTGAGGTAATGATGTCACTTAATGAAATTTTAAATACATAAATTTTTAAAAGCTCAGTTGGACCGAATATGTTAAAATCAACCTTGTACCATACTATACCATCCAGTATAGGAACTGCTGTAATGTTCACTGATGACAAGTCTCTTTGCTCACGATGTGATGATGGATGTGACTTCAGTAGTATGTTGACCTTTTGGGCTGTGGAACTTTGTTGAAGATAGCGTCCATTAATAAGCATACTAAAAGTTAGTACTAAGCCAAGCCAGAAAAGAAAAAACAATATCCCAGAAATTACGCAGAGTTCAATCCAAGGCGATACCAGGTATGTCTTTTTTAGAAAGTGAAGAAAGTTCTTTATTTGCTGCTTGAATGGTGTTTTGGCTGGCGTCGTTTCTGGCTCGCTTGGATCCAGAGAAAACGTATCAAAGTTCATGAAATAGCCAGAAGCAGTTCGATCAATTGTAGGAATTGCATCGGGATTAGTTGAAATGTTATTTTGCTCTCGACGAGGCATGTTGACGTAGACCTCTGTATTAGGTCTAATTGCAACTTGTGAATTAATTTGATGTTCATTTTGAATTTGAATGTCTGGTTCAAGTGGAACAAGTTCCATAGCATTGTTGCTTAGTCCTTCATTCCTTACAGGTGGCTCTTCAAACGTGATGAGTCTTTCTGTTTGAACTTCTTGGATTGTAGCGAGAGGAGGGCGTCTGCTACTGTGGAGACCACGAGGCCTACTGCTTATTATTGGCCACATAGTGTGGTTTGATTAAGTCGATTGAGACAAATCTTTTCTCCTTTTTCCCGGCATGAGGCGGCAAAAGTACAGTTCTTGTTCCTTGTACTGCAAGGACTGGTACAGGTGTTCTGTATGAAGGTCCAAATTCCTTTTTGTCTGCAATTTTCTCTCTGACCAGATCCCCGACTTTTGGGATCCAGACAGGTCTTGCCGTGTCTGCCTTGACTTCCCCAGTGGCGGTCTGCTTTAGTTGGACATTGCTTTGTTTTGTCCTGGATTCATTTAGATCCTGTAAAACAACCAAATGATCATGGATATCAAATGGTTTTTCATCCGCCACTGAGCCTTCACAATCAAGAGCAGGTACCCACATTCTTGTCCCAAAGAGGACTTCATATGGAGTGACACCCCCTAGAGAGTTTCTTGGCTGGTTGTTTAACGCCCGCTGTACCCCATAAAGGTGTTTGACCCAACTACTGCCCTTGCCTAATACCCTAGCTGTTAAAGATTGCTTTAAGTCCCGGTTTTTCCTCTCCACAACTGCATTTCCCTTGGGATGGTACGGAGAGGAGTACCGCAATGCTACACCCATTCCTTCCATGGCCTCTTTGTAAGCCCAAGACCTAAACGCAGGGCCGCGGTCAGAATGTAACGTGCTAACTGCGTATGTGCCGATAAAGGCTTGCAAATCTTTGATAACAGTTCGAGTGTCAGCCGAGCGCTGAGGCCATACCCATAGGAATTTCGAGCAGGAATCCACTGCAACCATGATATATTTGTAAGCCCCGTCCGTTTGTAAGGGCCCGCAGTGGTCCAAGTACACACATGCGAGAGGTTTGTCTGATTTTAATAATGGCGTCTGCACGGGTTTTGCTACCGTGGAGCCTTTCATCTGCTGGCAGATGTCGCAATTCAAGACATAATCTTTAGTTTGCTTAGTTAACCCTGGCCACCAATAGCGCTGTTTCAGTAAAGAAATAGCCGCTGTAACGCTTGTGTGCGCAGAGTCCAAACCCTCGTGTGCTGCTAGTATTAAACCTTGCCTACGATCCATATTTGGTATTACCCTATCCCCCACTCCAGGAATCTGAGCATATGGAATGTTACTTGCATCTAACTTGTAGGAGTATTTGAGTAGAAATGTTTTAGGTACTGCTGTGCTGCCTTTGCGTGAAGCAATGACAGCTACCATAATCTCACTGTCTATTCTCTTTTTGGAACGAGTGAGTGCAGCTACGGAAGCCATGCAAACAGCCCCCTTTGCGGCTTCATCAGCCAATGAATTCCCCTCAACGTGCACGCCATCACGTTGATGACTCAGTGTATGGATCACGTGAGTCCTTGGTAGCTCGTTTTTCAACTCTGCTACCTGTTCCCATAGCATTTTATGCTTAATTGTGCCACCTTTCGCATCTTTAAACCCGTTTTGCTCCCAATGGTATAGGTATTCATTATATGACTGAGCACAGTAAAATGAATCACACACGATTAGTGTGGGGAATCCGTGATCCGTATTTACAAGTGCCAGTATCAGTGCTTTTAACTCTGCCAACTGTGCTGTGCAGTCTCCTAGTGATTGCGTTTTTGTGCAACTCGGATAGAATTTTCCATCCTGCATGCTACCTTTAACGATAGCACACGCTGCTCTATATTGCTGCTTACTTCCTATGGCCGGTTGAGCAGATCCGTCAGTATAAATAATATATTCATACTGATCGAGAGGCAGGATTTCATTTGGTAGAGGATATTCGTGTTCATATTGCAGGAATGCCTGTGTTTTTAAACTTGGATCAAATATGTATTCAACGTCCGTTGCAGTAAGAGAATTAGCCCATTCTATCCATCTTGGATGTAAGGCCTTCGCGTTTGGAATGCCAGCCTTTGTAACAGCTTCTAAAGCCGGTACCGGGGTTACGACAATAATGCGTTTCCCCTGTGCCAGTGCTCTTTCTCTTGCTACAGCGGTCTGAACAGCTGTCAGGATTTTTTCTGTTGAAGTGAAACGCATTTCTGCATTTGTGTACAGGTGTGATTTGTATGCGATTGGTACTGTTTCTCCTTCATTGAAGGTTAAGTAAGTGTACCCGCATTGACCCGCAATTATACGGATCACCAAGTGGCGTACGTTTACGCGTGTTTGGAAGCTATCATGTCTTCGTGGAGTGAACAAAGAATATTAGTATGTTCTTGTGTCCAATTTCTGGCTGAAAAGTCAGGTTTTATTAGGTCGTAGAAATGTTTTACCCTTTGTGCGTAATCTAAAATGTATGTTCTGCCGAAATTTAGGAATCCCATTATTGATTGTAAATTTTTTTATGATTTTGGAGGCTGGAGCAGCGCACATTTTTCTAAAAAAATTTGCTGCTAGACTTTTCCCTTCACTTGACAGCTCATATCCCAAAAATAGGACATTGAGGTGGGCTATTTTTTATTTTTTTAAGTTAAATTTGTAGCCCTCAGTGGCAAATCCCATAATAATGATGCTTACCCTGATCAAGTGCCTCTCTAAGTCATCGTCCGTTAGATAAATATCATCCACATAGGACAACGCTTCTTCATCAAATTTTTGAAGTAACTCTGTTACCCTTTCTGAAAATACCCCGGGGCTATTCTTATACCCTTGGGGGAGTCGACAAAATTGTCGCTGGGACCCTAACGCTGAGAATACGGTCAAATACCTGCTTTCAGGCGCTATATTTTGGCAGAAAAATCCATTTGAGATATCAAGTGTTGTTTTGTATTTTTTCCGCACAATGTTATTCATTAATGCGGCACTATGTGCATTTTGGACAGCAAATGTCTTTGTGCATGAGCTTAAATGTCTGTAATCTAAAACTAGATGATATGTATTGTCGGGTTTAGAGACGGGAAACAAAGGATTGTTCATTGGAGAGGTAAATTTTTCAATGACCCCTTGGTATTCAAGTTGATCTAAGATCTCCCTGACCTGTTTTTTAGCTTCTTGCTTTACTGGGTATTGCCTCTGAGCATTAGGTGAAACTTATAACGGGATCACGTGGTAGGTTGAATCCTCATCCCACCCAGCGTGATTTTTGTACAATGCTGGAGCTTGGGCTACTGCCCACTCCTGTGCATATGTATGTTTAAGGGGAACGGGAACATGGTCGGAAAATGCAGGAAAAATTATACTTTCTCCCCTGGGGCACTCCATTACAAATGCTGGCGGCCAATCTTGTTCGGCTAACAGGATGTCATACCCAGATGATAAGTTCTTCCAAAAGAGGCTTTTTACTTTCCTGGGCTTGTCCCCCTCCATCCGGAGTGTTATTTCATGTAACTTATGTGGGACGCTCACCCTTTTGTCTGGTGTTTCCACCGTGATATAATCATTCAAGTCCGCTGTTACCAGAAATTCCTTCAGGTTCTGGCGAGCTATTGTTACTTCTGCCACACTGTCTAACATCGTCAGAGCCCATTCCCCATTCAGAAGTTGTGTCCTCAGAATTCTGGGCATGTCTGATTTTCAGACCAGCAACTTTCTTTTTCTTAAATTGAGGTTTTGATTTTGGCTTATCTTCTTTTTTGGAAGTAAAGTCTGGAGCGCGCTGCTTGTCTCTGGACTGTGTGCGCTCCTCTCTGTGTTCTGACCGTCCTTCTCTCTCTGAGTTTTTCTTCGAGTCCTGAAAGGAACGAGAGGAGCGTGTATCAGTATCCTGATACCTGTCAGGTTTCCTAATATTATCCCTATTCCTAAGGTTGTACCTCTTTTCAGAGGGCTCCTGTGGAGGAGACCTACCTTGGGACTGAGATCTGTTGTCTTTAAACTTTTGCTGTTTTTTATTCCACTTCTTTTTAGAAGAAGTCGGTGTCTGCTTAGAAGTGTCCTTTTCGGGACTGCCCATTAGTTGAGATTTTACAGCTTTTCCCCGCAAACTATCCCTGCCTAACTCTGCATACGCAGTTTCAATTATTTTGGGTAGTTTATTCTCCTGCTCTAATGGAGAGAACTCCCGTAGGCGTTGGCGGATTGCCACTGATGCTGCTTCCCCTTAAATGTTAGCTAGTATTATGGCTGATACCTGGTAGTTATTTAATAACTTCATCCCTAAGTTCAGAGCAGGCTCTGCTCCGTACTCATTTTGTATTTGTCTTAATACATCTGGTATCACTGCTAATGAAGGAATACCATGAGTTCTGGTATATATGGCAGCAAAGACTGTATCCCAAGAGGTACAATCCTCTAACTGTGGTGTAATCCCCATGAGTAAGCAGATTGTTAACATTCTGTGTTTTTCAAATGGTGTGGTATTTGGGAATACTGCTTCTAACTGGGTTATTTTCTGAGCTACCAAGAAAGGAATTGGTTCACGTTTTGTGGGCATTTTACCCATTACCGCGTGTAATGTTTGTGGAGTAATTTTAGTAGTTGTGCTCTGTGTAAGAGCTGTATTTGGTGTAATTACTGTTGGTTGGACCGCAAGTGTCCTCATGACGGATTGTGTCATGTTTCTGTAAAGTTTTATCAACTCTTTGTGTTGAAAAAGCAATTCATCATTTGGCATTGTGTCAATGTCAGGATGTAGTGCTTAGGTCACTAATATCGGCCATGTTGCTCCTGGTCTTCCTAATGGACCGAGTCTTGCTCTTCTTCTTGAGTGGGGTAGGGCGCCATTAAACCACATTAAACCAGAAATGATGTTCCTGGTAGGTAAGCGGAATTTCAATCTCCTCAAACGGAGTGTAGACCGCTGGGACTTCTTCATGTGTATAATAATGAAAAGTTCTTGTTATAGCATTTGCTGCTGGGAATGTAACCCATGAATAGAACACCTCTGTTTCGAAATCTTCGTGTGCCTCTATCACGAATATTACTACACCTCCTCTGGCTGGTACACCATTTTTGAGGAGTTTAACTGTGAGTGTGTGTCTTACAATAGGTGCAATCTGTATTGCATTGGCATCTTCCTCATCTGACTGACCTATTTGTGCCAGCGGGTCTAATTCTCCGTTTTCTGTAGTTATTGTGTTAAGAACACGGAATAACTGTCCAAGGAAATTAAGATAAGATGTTTTGCACAATTTTGGGAACTAAATGTCCCTCAAGCTTGATTAACCAACAGCCAATAAATAGGATATCTCGCCTACTCAGCTGTGGCGGAGTTTGTGCCCACCCACTCCAGATGTCTCTGTTTTTTTTGTGAGTAGGGGTCTCTGAGAATAAGCACAACTGAACTACTCAGATCCTACTGTTAAATAAGTACCAAACCAAGGTTGGTGGCGCCATGTAGTGTAGTTCCTATAGTACCCCTGCAGGACCTGCGCTTTTGGATAACATACACTGTGGGCCTGGTGGCAGACTGATTCTGAGCACCCCCACCGCGTATGTTAGCCGGTTTGCATTAGCTAGCTCACAGTGCCACTAGAATCTCCTTTTTATCAGAGAGATTCGTTTTTGGCAACCTCAGAACACGACAACCCTGATTCCTCAGACTCGTGGAAACAATGTACTACTTTTCGCTCAGTCACTCGTGCTTGCTCATTTGGTCTCAGAGAGTTACACAGAAGAAACAGTCGAGCGTGTTTACAATAAGAATTTATTGCACAGTTGTTCTTCTAGTATAAAATATATGTGCTGCGACAACTGTTAAACAGTAGCAGAGATATATGATCAGCAGTACAGTGAATAAAAAGGGATAGTACAGTTCTACCATCTTGCAATAGTCATGAACATATACATGAATATAAAATGCATTTATAAAATAAAGCGCATACTCCTACGATGCCTGTCTAGATGTACCTAAGTGTACCTAGCATGTGATTAGGTGCGAAAGAAGCCAAGATTCCCGCTAGGATTTAGTCAAACCCCATTACCTGAATAATGAGAGTGTGGGACCTCGTCCTGGTCTCGAGTTGGACACCCCGCAAGGGATGATTAGACCACTGTCAGCTGGAGCGACTGCATGCAGGAGCCTCAGTGTCTCTGGTCAGTGTGTCGGCCTGGAAGTCTCGGTTCCCTCTAACTACTGATAGCAAGAGGTGCTATATTTATACAGTAAAGTATAGAGTCCCTTTGTCCCTTGTGTCTTGTGTTGGCCATTGTTGGGTATGAAGATGACGTATGGGATGAACCGTTTACGTAGATCTTTATGCAGGTGGATTCTAGCCCCTGCCTGGTTTCCTAGAACTCTTATGAATATTTAATCATACTGGATGAGCACATCGAAGATGGTATAGGAGGCCATTGTTCGGGAAGAAACCCTCCTTCTGTACCCAAACCACAGTCTAGATATGGTTCAGCCCTCAGCGCCCGTTATTGTGGAGAATAGGGAACTAATGTAGGTGAAAGATTATGCCTATATTAGGGCATCTCAAACCATGTCTATATTAGGGCATCTATATGAAACATAAGTTCAATTCAAATAATGAACAATTTCAAATAATAGTGAATATGCATAAATAAAACAAGGGATTGACCTGGGCATACTTGTGTAGAATGTACATATAAATTGTTCACTGAGAACATAAAGGACTATTAGTCCTCGACAAAGTAAATTAAGTAAGGATCTCACACAAATTAAATTCAGGCCTTTTAAATACCATTTTAAAAGTGCAAAGTAGTTCCCTTTTTTCACTCTAATAAGTGGCACCTAAGAATATGAGAGTCGATTTGTGTTACTTTAGCCAAATGGTGAACAACATGTAGAGGAGAAATTGATATTATCCAATATAAAAAATAATTCATTTTATACTGCGAAGGAATTATAGACATGCAAATTGTATACAAAGGATTGTGGGTCCTTACAAAAATAGATATTAGCTTTAACAACTGTCTCCCAAGTATCATTCACCTCAGTGTTATATACATTTCTGTTACTTTTCAGAATAAGTAGCACTGAGTGCGGCGAGGTGCAGGAAGGACTGCAACGACTTTGAAGACCTGAGCTTTTGAGAACCATTGGAAGCAGCCAAGAACAAGCATTTGCAATACAATAGGTCTTGCATTTGCTAGAGTTAGAGCTATTGGCGTTGTACTCCATGTGTTATGTTTTGAGTGGAGTGGATGTATGTGGTTTGGAGTGGATTATGTGGGTTGAATTGGAATTGTTAGTTGTGGAATTGAGTGGGGTTGAATTGTGTGGCGTGTAGCGTATTTGTGTTATGGAATTATGTGGCAAGGTGAATGGATAGAGGTGAGAGCTGCACAGAATAGATAGAAAGGAAGATAGAGAGGGGTAGGTAGTTTGTGCACAAAGTGGTGACTGAGCTCCAGACAGAGGAGCAGAAAGAGTGTGAGAAAAAGTTTAGCAATATTTCACTATTAACTAGGAATGTTAAAAAGACAATCGTATATTACGTAGGACGTAATATGTAGCGCCATTGAAAAAATAGAAGTGTATTATGATGGCAAGAATTTTCTTTGGCTTGGCACTACTGTGGGCTAACATTCAGATAGCTTGGCATTAATGCGGCCCAATGTTTAACGGGATGGATAAAGTACACTTCTTAACTTTTTTAAGTTAGTGAATACTGGTGTGATTAAGTTTTAGTGTGGTGAAAAGCATTAGGATTCTCACGTTTTCTGGTGGCTAGGCAATTACTCAGACGATGTAAGTGCAAAGTGGTGGTAGCTAATGAAAACATTTATCAAACATTTTTTTTAAAAATATTGAATGCAAAGTAAAGAGAAGCAAGTAGCAAAGCAAGAGTGGAATCCTACCTTTCAAAATACTCAAATAACCTTTTGATGAAACTCTCACCCTCCAGAGAGGCATACACAGCACGGAAGCAGAGTGCTGTGATGAAGTCGCTGGCTGGAATTAAGCTCTTGACTTGGCAGTGTTAAAAAAAAAGCATGGAGATGTGACAACTGTAAGTGTAATGGAACAACAGGATGCCTGCACTGGGACAAAGAACTGCCATGCACCGCGAGGAGACCTTTTCATATGGATGAAAGGGGGAGATTCCGCCCCCCTCCCCCCAGTCAACCAAACACCTCCTAGCAACATGCGAATATTTTAAAAGAAAGTAGGAAATAAAAAAAAAAAAAACATAATCGGGAGAATGTATTTCTCCCATTAACTTCTATTGAACGAGGGGCAATTTCAGGCGAGAGACAGCCGAAATTAAGCCATTTTGACCTGAAAACTCGGATACTTTAGCAATAGAGGGAGGGCAGCCCAAACAGGAAGTGAACATAACATTTACTTCCCCACAATTTTTTGCGTAATATTTGCATACCTTTGTTCATGGACACTTATATTTAATTCCCGTAGGAATATAGAATTGTTTTAAGTTTACATGTGCAATAAAATATGTTGAGCGTTGTGGCCATACTATTTATTATCAATTCAGACAAATGATGTTCCCGCCTAAATATAGTTAGGTGATTATAATTATGTGGTACTCTTAATCCCTGCTTTGGTCCGAAACTTGGTTGAGGACTGCCAGTGTGGTGTGATCACGTACACTGGTAGTTTTAATGATGGATCAACATGTAAAAAAAAATTAGGATTTTTTTATAGGAAAGTCTGACATGCATGTTAATGATCGCATTTAAGTTTCTTTTGTAGTAGGATCTAAACTGTGCCCATTTCAGGAGAAAGAGAGAGAGAAGGAGAGAGAGAGAGAGAAGGAGAGAGAGAGGCTGGAGGGACAGGGAGGCTGGGGCAGGAGGGACAGGGAGGCTGGGGCAGGAGGGACAGGGGAGGCTGGGGCAGGGGGGCTGCTCTGCAGGACGAGTGTCTAAGCCTGCAAGCTGCTGTGCTGGGCTCCACCTTCTGTCCCAGCAGAGGCCTCCGCTTCAAAATGCGGCCTCAGAGTCTGCACAATAGGCTTGGCATGATGTGCCCCTGCATAGTATAGTGTCAGCATTCTAGCAGAGGTGGGCGAGCCAACACATTAACAGGGAGAGGCGAGCCAGAGCCACAACTTGTATCTTTGTCTAAATGATTCTAAAATTTTTAAAATGGGAGGCCCTTCAGATAACACCTGGCCTAATCAACTATGAGCCATCGCACCACAGGTGCATGTAACAAAGAACTTTAGAGTATGATTTGATTTAAAAAGGGACATCCATGTAATGACTAAATCATCACAAGGATACAAGTAGCAAATCGAAGCACAGACATTTGAGAAATGTCCTGCAGTTGCTCCAGTTACCAAGGCACATTGAAGTGAGCAGGGCTTTGATGGTTTGATACAGGACTGTTGAATTTTCAGAGCTCAGAGGAGATAGGTTGAGAAACTACAGAATCTACAAAATCAAGCAGTTGGACTCTGCTTTAACTTAGAGAAATGAGATTACATTGCCCCTGCCTTTAACGAATTCCACTGCCCTCCAGTGGGAGAAAGTAAAATAAACGTCCTTTGAGAGGGCTTGGCCTCTAAGTATGTACAGATTTTCTTTCTAAACTATAGTTCCAGCTACACACTGAGATGTAGCACCATCCAGGTAGAACTTCAAGAAGCATGGAGCACGATTGATCAGTGTTGGATGCTCAGCATTGGAACTCATTTCCATAAAACCTCAGAAACTGCTCAACCCTTTCTATATTTAAGGAAAAGCAGAAACATAACATATGAAAGAGGAATTTTCATCCCACCCTGAAGCACTCGTTAAAATCCCCCTTTTCCCCTTAGGGGACAAGACCTCAAAGAATGAAAATCAAGCACAGAAGCTAGTTACATTTATATAAACCAGTCCTCCTGACATTCCACCAACATGAAAAGATGGACCCATTTTTGATGCAATTAGAGGAAAGCTTTTCTGAGCAATCTTTGGCTCAGTCAGCACCAGTGCTTCAAAGTGGCTTCTTTCTTAACCATGTGTGTAACAATGCAAATAAATACATATATTTCCAGGCTTTGGGGTGTCTTATAATGGTACATAGTGCTAGACTTTTGAGAGCCTTTTCACTAACATCTTACTTTCACCTATCAGGATTCGCATTTCTGTTCTTCTTTCGCTTTCTAAAAGTCTTGTTTTCAAAGCAAAACCTCTGCTATAATCTCTGCTTGTTCCCATGTTTCCTCACATTTGGTACAGTGGATAAGAAAGTGAGTTGCATCTCCTTTAAAAATTATAGTGTAGTACTCGCAGATTTCTCTTCCTTGGGTTTCCAGGTTTATCTTTGCTGCCAAAGGACGCTTACGCTGTATTCTCATTATCCCTCTATATTTAGTGGTTTTGATATTTATTCTGATTAGGTACTGAGCACGATTGGTCTACAATCACTCCTCGTTGCTGGTTACAACAAGCATTGGCAAAGCCAATAGGTCTTGCCTATGTGAGATTTATTGGTTTGCTAATGTTTTTTAGATATGGTGCCAATGGCTGAAAGTAATGTAAAAAAGCTGCATGACACAGCCAGCAATGTACGCGTTACAGCGCTTTTTTTATTTTCAGTTATGCTGCATTGAAGCTAGTGCGGCTGTAAAATATGCCTAACAAATGTTGACAAAGCCAATAGAACTCGCGTAGGCGAGACCTATTGGTTTGCCATTGCTTGGCATGGAATGCCATATGGTAAGTTATAAGTATTTGTATAGCGTTTGCAACAGCTGAAGTGCTAATGTTATTGAATGGAGAACGCCCTTGTCAAGGTGCTAGTGTGTCCATATTCTGAAGCATTTAAGGACCATACAAAAACTGCAAAAATTTGCCATATATATGCACTAAATGTAACACAAGTTGCAGGTAGACAGAAAAGCCCAATAGGTGGCAGCTTTTATCACAATGATGCCTTAGGGTATGTGTTACTTTGGGTGCAACGGTTAGAAAAGAACCTAAAAGTACTCCTGACTACTTATTCAGTAGTAAAATATAGCAATAATCGGTGTTTTGTGGGTATCCTAGACCTTTTGGCACCAGTGCCACTGCACCTACTGCATCATTCAAATCATGACCCTAGTGCCTGCAAGGCAATTGCACATGTGACTGCTTGTTTAGTAGTAAAATATAGCAATAATCAGTGTTCAGTGGGCTCCCTAGACCTTTTGGCTTCAGTGCCCCTGCACCTGCTGCTCCATTCATATCATGACCATAGAGCTTGCAAGGTAATTGCCATTGTGACTGCCTAATTATTCGTAAAATATAGCAATAATCGGTGTTCAGTGGGTTTCCTAAACCTTTTGGCCCCTTTGCCACTGCACATGCTGCACTATTCAAATAATTACCCTAGTGCCTACAAGATAATTGCACTTGTGGCTGCTTGTTCACTAGTAAAATATAGCAATAATCGGTGTTCAGTGAGTTTCTTAGAGCTTTTGGCCCTTGTGTCACTGTGCCTGCCGCACCATTCAAATCATGGCCCTACTGTCTGCAAGGTAACTGTACTTGTGACTGCTTCTTTAATAGTAAAATATAGCAATAATCGGTATACAGTGGGATTCCTAGACCTTTTGGTGCCTGTGCCACTGCACCTGCTGAACCATTCAAATCATGACTCTAGTGCCTTCAAGGTAATTGCACTTGTGACTGCTTTTTTTATAGCTAAATATCGCAATAATCTGTGCTCAGAGGGTTTCCTAAACCTTTTGGCCACTGTGCCACTGCACCTGCTGCACCATTGAAATCATGACCCTAGTGCATGAAAGGACAAATGAGGAAATCATTTATATCCAGTAATACATGTGTTTCGAAAAAGGCCCAGTTGCAGACGGAATACATAATTATTGTGTAGCTAAACATAAACACAAAAGGTTTAATGAAAAAGTGTTTTTAAACTAATCCAACTCTCCAAAAGGAGTTACCACAGATGTCATAAATAATGTATAAGCTTTACACATTAAAGTGAAAACCAAGCATTGTTAAATTGTGTTATAATGTGATTGCGCTTCCCTGTGAAAAGAACTTATCCTGTGCTTGAGAGCAAGTGGACCATAAACAGAGTAAATTGCCCAAGATCACCATATGTTAGGTTGATGCTGAGACTGACGTGATTTTGTACTTTGTTCCTAAAAAGTCAGTTTCACAAATTAAATAGGCTCACCAAAGAAAAGGAATTTTGCAAAAAATGTTTTGTGCAGCTGAGAACCAGATACCTTTTGAGATGGCTAAAAAATAACATTAAAAAAATGGGGACAAGCAGGCTCCATGGATAAAGTACGGTGCAATCCTCTTTCCTATAAACATTCTCACTTTGAAGTCAGCTGAAAGCAAAATAAACACCAGGGTCCCACTAAAACACAGCTTGACATTTGACCTCGATCTTTGAATGCCCAGCAAAGTAACGAGATAAGAACAAGATCTAAAGGCCTGTTTATTACAGAAAAAGAGTTTGTGAAAGAATACTATAGACACTGTGGAGGTACGAACTCAAGCTGCACAGCCTAAAGCAATTAAAGCCAGCAAATGGAAAGGCAGAAAACATGACTTACAAAGCCAATAGCAAGCCACGGGCAGAAAGCATTCCCAAGTCAACTTTGTGAAAGTCCCCAAGATGTCTTTCACATAGCCAGACAGCAGTGCTGTCTGGTAGGCGGCGACCTAAAAATGCAGCGCTCACCCGTTAATTATCCATACACTTATGTCACTCACTCATTCATCTAGTCAGTCTCACACAGTGGTCGAAGTGGGAGAAAAAAGTAGGGGAACTGTGGGCGGAGAATCAGAGGGCGAGAATCACCCGTGGATTGGGTCAGTGGTCGGAGTCAGAGGTGTGGCAGGAAGAGCAAAATATCCCAATTTTTAGTATTTGTTTCCCATTTCACTAACCGGTTACAGCTTATTACGTTATTTAATTTAGCCAATGGGTACACATGTTTATTTAAGGTTTAATATGAGTTATTGACATTAAAATACATTCACAAAGTGGGATACGTTTCCAACCACAGAATGTCCCAAATATCCTTAAAAGTGGAATTGCAAGCCATTTGTCTCCCAGCCATGGAGTTTATCATCAGCACTTCTCCTCCCTTTTTTCACAAGAGCAGTTCAAACATGAATGGCAAAATATCCTAGTTTGCAAATGTTTTCCACATAATTATGGCTCTGCCATATTTGCCACATAATACATCATCTGCTGCATAATCTGACGATTTTAACTAATAAATTGTTTATAGCTCAAACGGATCAAAAGTTACTAAAAAATGTGACTTGTGCTGCTGTGAAGTGGAGGGCCCTTTGCAAAGGTTGACTGTCACCTTTCTCACTGCTGCAGTTGTATGTTCCACTGGTACTAATAAGGCAAAATCTTTGCATAGACTGTTAGCATGTGTAAAAATGTCAAAATAATAAAGTATCAGAAAATGTACAGCCCCACTAATACCAGTGTAGGGTGTCAGAGCACTTTACATCACAAATATTACACAGAGACAATCAATCATACGTGTGTAAATCACTGTATAGGAAATGTTACATAAGACAAAGTACTACAAGGTGTAGGAGTCACATGACAATCATACTAGTAGGCAGCATAGTTTAATGGTGACTGGTCTGGAGAAACACAAACTCAGAATTTAAAACGTAATACCATGGTTGGGGGTTCTCTTTAATAATCAGAATTGAGTTCTACCCAAATGAACCCTTTTTTGCAACATTAGGATAATCAAAGACTGGGGAAAAAACCATAACGCTATAATGCATACCTTGCAGTTTGCATGCAGCTCTTACATGACAGTTAATAGCTCACTGTTCTATGTTAGGATTTTAACTTATTAACTGCAAGTAACAATAGGGTCTCTCTGACAAAAGCAGTAACCCACTGACCTATTTACATTATGTGCACTTTGTGATCTGCATGGTACATGTTCTTAGCAGCAGGCACATTAACCCTCTGTGCTTCCTTTCCCAGAGTCAAAATGTCCACTAGACAAAACACCATCTCTCTCTACTAAGAACATTAATCACTGGAGTTATCATGACATTTTTATTGTTGCCGAAAATTGTTGGAGGCCAGGAAGGAGGCAGCAAGTGCTTTTAAAACCATATTATACTTGCAAACACGACGCCCCCACCTGAAGTCAGCGCCATCCGCGGTCCGTTCAGGTAACAGCATTGGAGCCGTGGGGCCGGGTAAGGGGGGATTTTGAGGGACGATGCCGAGGGAAAATGAACTATTTATTTAATTTTCCCTCACATCGTCCCTCGAAATCCCCCCTTACCCGGCCCCTCTGCCTCACCGCTGTTACCTGCGCGGACCGCAGCTGGTCAGCGCCTGGTGCGGTTGCACTGCCCTAGAGCCCCCCTGCTCAAGGGTCCTGTGACCTCAGTGACAGAGTCACTGTCACTCTATGGTGTGCTGCTTCATAGGCCTGCCTGCAAGACTGGAGGT
The DNA here is from genome assembly GCA_963921515.1 of Calotriton arnoldi. NCBI lineage: Eukaryota > Metazoa > Chordata > Amphibia > Caudata > Salamandridae > Calotriton > Calotriton arnoldi. Next base: position 763,904 of record CAWUFW010005105.1, on the reverse strand, counting down.
GAACTTCAGAATGAATTGTGGCGGACAGGCCTTCAAGGTTAACCCACACTTGCCACTGCTAGGGTCCACCTGCTGGTGCTAAGACACCAGGGCTTTTAAGATCTTGCGGGGCCTTCTAAGGTCTAGCATGGGAATGTGCTCCCTCAGGGGTAGTGGTCTGGTGGACTGGTCATGAAGGCTGAACCTGGTTCCCCAGTTCCAAATTCAGCAGCTCTGACCATAGTGCCACATCCTCTCCCCTACAGAACACCATACTGCCCCACTGAGAGAAACTTGCACTGCACTGACACGCTATAAACACCTGGATGTGACTCAATTCAAATTACGCACTAGACAAGAGCAATATGCTACCTAAAAATAAATTAACAACATCCTAGAAAAAGCAAACACTCAAAGGGAAAGTAAGATTAAGTAAAGCATGTGAAATGTAAGCAGGAACAACATGGTTACCTGTTTCTTTTTACACTCATTTGTCAGAAATTAGTGAGTGCTTTTGCCTGAAAAGTTAAGGCCATGACCGCAGGGCCCAGAAGGGACCCGTTTCAATGCCCATTGCTTATAGCCTTACAAAACATAAGCAGTATGGTTTAAAAAGACCACATTCGTAAACACACAGCCGCTGTACACATTTTGGGCTAGATGTACGACGGAAAATTCCATGCGCAAACGGGTTTGCGACCTGTTTGCGCATGCAATTTTCCTCTGGGTCATGCACTAACACTGTTTTGCGAGTCGCAAATAATTTACGACTCACAAAATAGTGTTTAGCGACTAGCTATTAGGAAGGGGCGTTCACTTCCTAATAGCGACTCACAAGCCATGGATGAATGTTTTGCGACCGCAATTGCGGTTGCATAACACTCGCAATTTACCACCCACTTCAAGAGGGTGGTAATGCAATCGCAAAAGGGAAGGGGTCCCCAGGGGACCCCTTTCCCTTAGAAAATGCAGGGGAAAATATTTTTTAAGGGCAGACAGAGGTCCCAGGGACCACTACTTGCCCTTAAAAAATGAAACGAAAACGTTTCTTTTTTTTTTTTTTTGCATCCCGTTTTCGTTTAAGGAAAACTGGGTGCATTTAAAACTGGGTGCATTTAAAAAAAAAAAGAAAAAAAAATACTTTATTTAAAAGCAGTCCCAGACATGCAGGTCTGCTGAGCCCAGTAGGCCACCATCCCTGTGAGGACCTGCCATTCCAATGGGGTCGCAAATTGCGAGTGCCTCAATAATATTCATGAGGCTCGCATTTTGCGACCCCATTGGGAATCGCAATCAGTGTCTCAGACACTGTTGTACATTTAAAATTGCAACTCGCAAATTGTGACTCGCAATCAAGCGCAATTTGCAAGTCGCAATTTCAAATGGTCGCCCATCTGGCCCTTTGTTTTCCAATTCACCCATCAAGCAGGTATTTCAGTACCTCCAGGAATAGTGCACTTTCCAGCCCAGGGAAAACAATGTTGTTCAAAGAGAGACAAGAAAACAAAAGTAGCGCTTCACTGGCCTAATGTGTTTAGGTGTGAATAAATCAATCCGCCCACCTTGAATTCACTCTGTCTTGCTTTAGTTAGTTAATTATTTTTCATATTTTGAATGTTTTATTTCTCTCCACCCCGAGGCTGCACTTAGAAATTGAAAAATGTCAGAAAAAGACGACGTTTCCAGCAAAAGTGTTTTTCTTTTTTGGATCCATTTCACAGGGGAGCAAATAAACGAAAGGAGGACATAGAAGGTAATACCCATTTCTTGAAGTCTCGGTTTTCAATACATGAGGAGGAGCGAGACAGAAAGAGAGGGGGAACAAAGAGGGGGGAGGGGCAGTTGCCAGCGGCTGGAGAACTGGACACTGTCCTTGTCTTCTCCGGGCACGAAGGAAAAGACATAGTCCTTTTCCTTCTCTGCCCGTCTGCCCGTCCCCAAAAGCCGAGCCTTAACTATCGGCCTTGGCATTTCTGCCGTCCAAGAGGCATTTTTAAAATAAGAAAGTAGGGGAACGGACTCTATGATATTAAAGAAGTAGGGGCACGCCGTGCCCTGCCGATCCCGCCCACTTCGACCACTGGTCTCACACTCAGTCCCCCTACTACACACCCACACACACAAACTCACCAATCAATTTAGAAATACTGTTACTTACAAATCAGCCAGATCTATTGCTTTTCCTGTATTCCCGTCCTTACTGTTCTAGAACATTTGAAAACATACTGTAACCTTTGCACCCTGGATCATGCTTTTAGGTACTTGCATGTCTAGGCTATTGAAATGATCCCTGATTAATGAGGAGAAAGTTTTTTGCATTGGATTTAGGACTGAGCTCCTATGGCAATGAAATTAAAATAAGTGCAGGACCCCTAGCAAGGCAACATTTTACTATTGGTCACACACAAAGCGTGTGAGCGGTCTGCCGTCAGGTGAAGTGTTCTGGTGAAAAACTTTGAATGGGTGATGGTCCCACAATACTTGCAATCACAATGTGGATGGAAACTCCCACTAAACGCCCCATTGGTATTTACAGGGCACTCATAACGAGGCAAATAATCACTGTTTGAGGATTATGGGCCTGGTAAACAGCTTTCCTGTTCCCACACTGTGACTTCAGTGCATGACCACAATTCAGAAAGCATAAACGTGTGCATTGGCATTCGGCAAACACGACCCACTTGCTCTTAACTTTATTAATTTATATAACCAGAAATATCAGGAATGTTATGTTAACAGATTTTAACAGCGCTGTACTGAATCTATATCGTCACAAGTGAAATCTAAAAGTGCTATATTTTAGAAAGATGTCAAGGTAATAGATGTTGGACAGTATTAGACATGTCCAGAATATCTCAAGAGTCCCACATTAGATGTATGTTCTTTAACTCCTAGTCATTAACATTCTTTCACAGCAAGAGGCAGAGGAGAAAAAGCGAAAGTACTGTAATCATCTTCTCAAAGTGGAGAAGCTATTGCACTACCCATCACCAGGATATGCGAATAATAGACTTGCAAAGTTAAGAATATCTCAAGTCATTATTTCCTTAACTCTGCCTTTTACTCCCTAAAGATTCTACGTTCGAGGCTCTTTAATGAAGAGCTCCTTGACAGGTGCAGAAAGGTAAGCGGTTTGAATGACCCTATTGCAAATGCAATTTTAAAAAAGGCACTGAATCTGGAATTCATGGAACTACTCATAGTTGTACTTTGAGCGAGGGCGAAGCATTTCAGGATTCCCTAAACTATTAGCATCCTTCAGTCACAAAGAGTTTTATATATAGGAGGCTGCTCTGCACCTCAGCGACTCACGAAAACGATCCAGATTTGAGGAACCTGCAAGCAGTGCTTCAAGACCAGCCCTGTCTATATCATTTGTGTAGCGCCGACACCAGGTATGAGGGGTTCCACGCATACTACCAGAGACTCAACTAATTAGATAACTAGGGGCCAGATGTACGACCGTGGAAATAGCGCCTCGCAAATTGCGAGTTTTTTGCGATTCGCAATTTGAACACCCCTTCCTAATAGCGAGTTGCAAAACCCTATTTTGAGTGTCGAAAAAATTGCGACTCGCAAAATAGGGTTTGTACATTCCCCATGCTGTTTTTGCATGCGCAAATGGGTTCGCAAACCCGTTTGCGCACGCAAAAATGGTCGTACATCTGGCCCTAGATCTTTATCCTCTCTTAATAATATTCTTAGAGATGTCCTAACCTTCAATAAGGAAAGGGCCTAATTTAAGGTTAGGCGGATGGAGTACGGTCTGTCTGGTTGGAGAAGGGCATTATCTCCACAACTCTGGTGGACTACTACCCACCAAATTTAGAGATGGCTGCTGACTCAGCGGTCATCTATGTACATTGAAAGAACTAGCTGTGACAGTCAATGTACAAAATGTTTGGTACCATCAGTTTTGAGGGCTGTCAACCAAACTTTTTAAATATTTCTTGTCTTTCAGTAACGACCAAAGAAAGGCAAAAAAGTCATCACTCCCACGTCTTGAGAGTTTTCTCCAGGGTGTGGGGGATATTATTTTTTTGCTTGTCACTCACCGCCAGATTTTTCCTAGTGGTGATAGACCAGAAAAAAATGCATTAAACCATCCACTTAAATTAGGATGGGTGGTGTAATGTCTTTCCTCCAATTTCCCCTTCTCTCCAGGGCTGTAGGAGCAAGTATTCCATCATGTTTCCAATGGAGTACCTCTGCTGCCAAGCTCTAAATCTTTTGTCTTCTTGCCGTGGTGGATCCTCCGCAATGGCAGAGGAGCGTCCCCTCGCTGCCTCATAGCCAGCAGCTGAAAAATAAAACAATATTAAAATATTAGCCTTCGTGTGCAGGGAGGGGCAGGGCCTGGCCACAGGAGGGGAAGTAGCAGTGGTAGATGTGCACGTTTAAGTGCCATGTCAGTTTGGCCAGCCATTTCAGGCCGGCCAAACTGATATGCGCACTTAGGTTTCTCCAACCCGGCTGTATTGCACAGCGGGGTTGGAGAAACAGCACAGACTCCCTTTGCCTGAGCAAGCGTTGATGCTGCTCGCTCAGGCCAATCTGCACACTGCTCTCACGCTTGAGAGCAGCACATGGATTGGATGGGGAGTGCGTGATGCTGACCCAGGGACTGCTGGGACCAGGTAGTGGACGCAGAGGAGCATGAGGCGGCTGGCAGCACCAAGTAATTGTTTTAATTTTTTTGTTTTAACCCCTTCACACGATCTCAGTAAAAAGCCCCCACACCCTCTCCACCCGCCCTCTCACTCTAAATTAGTGTCAGCTGCCACTGTCTTCTTGACCTCATCATGGGGGCTGTTCCAAAATCTAGCCCCATTTAACTAACATTTTAGGCCCAATTGTGCTTCTGTGCACACAGAGAACCACCAACAATCATTTGTTTATGAATCTTAATCTGCTTGGAAAAATGCAGTAAACCCACGCTGCAATATTTCAGAGTCTCCTTCTTCAGTATTCTAAAAACAGAGGTCTGTGCCATGTTTAAGATAACCTTTTCGTCATTAGGGAAGTAGGCTAAGGTTAGAGACAAAGACAGAGTGTCACGCTGTTTTCGGCAGAAATAAAGTGATCACTCTAGAGGAACACATGACTATTACGTAGAAGACAGAAATGGATTATCAACTACATTTCATTATTTAACACCAAAACCAAAGGAACAAACAAGAGAAACTGGAAATACTAACGTAGCAGAAGATGGTAATGAGGGGCTAGGCGAAACCTGGTAGTAGTTGTCAGACAACGGTTAAACATAGGCTGAAGCACAAACAAATGGGAGGCAATGCATGAGAATTAAACACTGCAGATTAATGTGGATAAAATGTGCGCTATAGTCCAGATATATATATATATATATATATATATATATACATATATATATATATATATATGTGTGTGTTAGTATGAGCCAAACTGCAGTCAACTTTTTAGACACTGAAGTATTTATAAGTAACAACAAAGTTGAGACTAGACTATTCAGGAAAACAACTTCTGGAAATTCGATCTTACATGCAAGTAGTGCACACCCCAAACATCTTATAAACAGTATCCCCTATGGGGAGATGCTGCGCCTCAGACGTATATGTAGTAATCAACAAGATCTGAGAGTGGCACAGGAAGGCAGCAGAATAAGATTTTTAGAAAGGGGATATACAGAGGAGGTGATTAACAGAGCCATGATTAAATCTAAGGCGATCTGTAGGGAGGAGCTTATCAAAGATATACAACCTACATTAACCACAATGACAGAAGACCACACTGAGCGAGAGTCCAAACAAGTTAGATTTATCATGAGGTTTAGTCACCAACATAATAAGATACAAAAGATCATTAATAGTAATTGGCCGTTAGTCTTAAGCGACCCTATGTTGGGACCCACATTACCACGTAGAGTATCCATCACTTATAGTAGGGCACCTACAATGCGCGACTCTTTGGTCAATACTAGTCCAGACACTATTGAAAACACTAGCTGGTTTTTAAATAACAGAGGGTTTTTTAAATGCAAAATCTGTAAGGCCTGCCAGCATGGGACCAATACCAAGACCTATAAAACACCATTTGGTAATCGGGAGTACAAGATATCAAAACTACTCACATGTAAGACAGAATATGCTGTGTACGTACTGGAGTGCCCATGTGGCCTCCAGTACGTGGGCAGCACGAAACTACCTGTACATAAGCGTATTCTGCAGCATCTCCGTGCCATTATTCATCAGGACAATACCTATCCGGTGGCACGTCATTTTAGGGAGAAACATCAGAGCAAAAATGAGGGCTTAAGATACTATGTGATTGATTCCATACCACCAAACAGAAGAGGGGGTGACAGGGAAACCAAATTACAAAGATTGGAAACCAGATATATTATCCAATTAGACACAAAAAATCCTGTAGGTTTGAATGCAACAGAAGATTTATACACCTGTTTGGGGTAAGGGACAGTTTCACCATTCTGGCAGACATAGAGCGAACCCTTTTTATTCTAGTTTTATCTACTTTTTATATGCTTTTATCTTTGACCAGCCTGTATACCTCAATCTGTTTTACATTAACTTTAGATCAGTTTTAAATCAATATATGTATTTTTTATTGGTTTTTACTGCAAGCTGTAATGTAATATTTATCTATGTATATTTATATATCTATTTATTTATTTATACTTGAACATATTTAAGCTTTATACCTTTATGAGTGGCAGGTATAACAAGTAAGGCAAGACATAAACATATATGATATAACTATTTGGTCATTGACAAGTTATGTAATATGGATTTAGAATAGGATAGCTCTGCTACGAAATATAATTAAACACACATATTTATCTGCCGTTAATGAAGGATACTACTAGATTATGACAGAGTAGATAATGTGGCTGCGTAGGGGGAAAAGGGTGTGACGAATGTTAAGCACACGTCAGTGTACTAGCCAACCAATTTGATTTTAACAGTTTTTTACACTCATTGTTGGATACATCACTGGTTTTATTCATTGCACATTTGCACATTTGTAATTAATTGGACATAGACAAGTGGGAGAGAAGACAAGGTGAAACACAATGAGGGATTTATCCACTCAATATATGTACATTTAGAATGCCAGTACAATATAGTTGCGTTATTTAGATTTTACAACAAGGACTATGTTTTTCTGATGCAATTTAGATCATGGCAAAATTGGTTTTCACCTAGGCAACTTTGAGGTAATATCAGGTATTAAACCAGAAATGTAATTTGTACTATTTTATTGAAAATGATTTTAGCCCAGTGCACAATATGGATAAAGTCTCAAGGAAAATATAACTATTATTACATCTATTTTCCTACTATGTTTTCTATGTCTATGCAAGCACTGTACACGTGGTTTTTAGAAATGAGCACTGTCACTTTAAATAGTTGAGCACAACTGATGCAAGATGTCATGTGAACAAGGCTCGGACGAGCCGAAAGGTTATGGCGCGCCTGCAAGGAAAATAAAATACTGAGCACGAAGAAATTGGTCCGTGTTGTGAGCTGAGTTCCTGGGTGCAGGAAACACGGAGTTTGGATATATATATATATATATATATATATATATATATATATATATATATATATATATATATGATAAGTGCTCAAATCTGGCTGAAGTAATGGCTTTTAAACACCAACTTCCACCCAATACCAAATCACCTAGATTCTCTCTATGGACTAGCTTCTACTTTAGCGAACACAACACCAAGAAAACCAGGATGGCCTGGAACTCTCTCTCTTTACTACAGAAAGGGAAACTGACCCTTTAGGAAAGTGATTTCACAGCTGTTATTCAGACCCTCATTCCATAAAAACGGAATGTTTGCAATTCCGTGCCCCACGCCTCCCAGACTCCCAACTAGCCCCCATTAAGAACTTTGCAAATGCTGCAACGAGCCTCAAAATCGGTCTGAATAATTAAGATTCTATTACCTCAACTCTAGTGCTTAATTTGTGAAACAATTAGTGCCAGGGCCCTTTTCAGAAGGCCACTGCAGCCTGCATCACCCATTGCCCCTGCCAGCCGGGTGAATGAAAGTACCAACACAACTACTAACCATCACACTCTTACAAATGTGACAATTCGGACTATTCCAGGCCCCCAAAGCCATAAAAATGGCTTCAATGGTAGGCATTTACATTTTTTTAAATGTGCATTCAGTTAATAAATAACTGTTCTCGTGCTCATCTGTAAATTAGACAAGCAGCGCCACCATGTGGCAGACTGCCATAAGTGCCGGTGTTGATAATTAGGTACCAGTGCCGAGCACCGGAAACCACATGCTCAAATTAAGCACTGATCAACTCTGATTGAACTTCAAGGGGTCCACTTTCCAGCCTGCTCAACACTAGTTGCGTCAACTAGGAAAACATCACGGGCCGAATTATACATGCGGCTCATTGTCCTTCATTGCGCTGGGTACACCTTTTAAAAGGTGCGCTCAGCGCAATGAAGGAAGATGTGCTGTATTATGATGAATGTGCTGCCCTCAGGGCAGTGGCGAACTCGCGCTGCCCTCGGGGCAGCGCATTCATGTGAAAACCGGAGCGACTGCTTTAAAGCCGCACCTTGTTTTCACAGTGCAGGTGGCAACCCTGACCTCATCTCTGAAAAGAGGAATCTAGAGCCTAGCAAAACATGTTATGTTTACAATTACTAGTTGGAGAAGAGCAAATCAGTTTGCACCAGTTTTGATGGTCATGAGATATGGAATGGGGGGAATACCATTTTTCTCCAAGCCAAATCAAAGAAATGGAAGTAGCTGATTCTTAAACATATATAACTTAACATGTGAATTTATAAAGCATACTTTCACCCCAAAGGGCCTCTTGGCACTGAATAACAGATGTTTATTGTTATCCAACTCAATGAAACTTATTTTATTGACATCAGAAAGACGAAAGACTGAGTATACCCATCAGGATTTGAACCTGTGACCATGAGGTTGAACACAGGCCCCTACAGTATATGCATTAGCCCTCTGAGCCACGACACCCGGCTATAGTATATAGTATGTGTTCGACCTGGCATCCTTGGCATGATTTCCCCAGACTTTGTGCCTTCAGACCTCCTGTTTTGCCGACTTCATTTTTGCTGGCTTTCGGATTCTAGGCACTTTACCACTACTAACCAGTTCTAAAGTGCATGTACTCTGTAGAATAAACATGGTAACATTGGCTTATCCACAATTGGCATATTTAATGCACCTATAAGTCCCTAGTAAAGTGAACTCCATGTGCCCAGGGCTTGTAAATTAAATGCTACTAGTGGGCCTGCAGCACTGATTGTGCCACCCAGTTGAGTAGCACTTTAAACATGGCTAAGGCTTGCCACTGTAGAGTCTGTGTGGGCAGTAGCGCTTTAGATCTAGCAAGTTAACCTACTTGCCAGGTCAAAACCTTTCTTTTTATTACGTGTAAGTCACCCCTAAGGCATGCCCAGGGCAGCCCTAAGGACAGGGTGCGGTCGTATCTCTTTTTATTGTGGCCTTTTTCGCATGCATTGTGGTTACTTTTTTTAAGAATCTGTGCCTGGTGCACTGATTTTTAGGTCTCGCCTATGCAGCGCGCATGCGCTGCTTAGGCAAAAAGACCTTTTGGAATCGCTTCGGCTTTTCAGCCAAAAACGTTCACGCGTTCCATTGCCTTCAATGGCAACGCGTGCACGTTTGGCGATTCACTTGCGGGAGCGAGCGACGCCATATGGTAGCAATTATCGCTCCTGGCGCCGCTCGCTCCCGCAAGGGAATCGCGCAGGCCCCCTCCTCTCTCCCCCTGCTGCCGCGCGAGGCGCCCGCGCTTGGTTTTTATGGAAGATCCTCCGTCGCGAGACGGTAGGTAAGTCTTGCTGTATTGATGCTTTGAGCTGGTGAATTTACGGCAGTTGATTCTGGCACGGCGCAGCCCATAAATTGCAAGCAGACTTTATTTGCGAGATTTATCGCTGGCTGAAAGAGTGAACATGAGTGGCTAAAGGCTGGAAGAGCTAAAAAGAAGAAATAACTTGAGGAACATGTTTTCAGACGATAGAGTTGGGTCGCATGTCAAGACGGTAGTGTTCATAACGTTCATTCTGAGTTTGCACTTAAGCACAAAAAAGTTAGACTACCTCGCCCTGCCAAGTGACGGACTCTAATATGTTCTTAGTCAATACGGAAAATAGGTCTAATGTTGTGGATGGGCAGGATATCCTTCAAAGATTAAGATAAAGAACGATATTTACTAAAATTTTTAATTAGTTTAAATATTTCTAAAATACTGTGATTAAACAAGACTAACACGTTTCTTGTCATGATGTTAGGACGATGTGACCCATTCAGGAGATGAAGAGTGGTGCATATTATTGTTTCTTGCGTTTCTCTTTAAACTCCTCGCAGGCATTCACATCTCAAACTACAATCCGTATTTTATATCCACGATGCGCATTATTCGTATCGTCTTTTACAGTATAATACCTTTATAATAAAACCGCTATATATTACATTCTATATAAATAAAGGCTTTATTTATATAGCATGTAATATATAGCGGTTTTGCCGTTTCTAAGTGCGGTCAATCGTGTTGCTGTTACACATTTCAATGAATGTTATTCAATTTATAAACTTTAGAAGAAATGTAAGCTGAGTTACCTTTGTTGGGATAACACACAGGACCTCCAGTACTCACACACACAGATGCCAGCAGTGAGTCATTAACTAATTGATGGACCAATCTGACTGAATCAGTGCCAGCCATGATTTCCTCACGCCACTGGGCAAAGAGGTGACTACAGTGAAATTTTTGTATTTTACCTGGCAGAGAATCAAAGTCTATATTACCTCTGCGTCCCTTGTCCATGTTTCAGTCAGTAGTTCATGTGGGGAATCCTACCTCCAAAGATAGGAAACAAACTAGAAATGCTTACCGTAAAATCACACAACCCATAGCTGGGTGTCATAAAAGACCGCATTCCCAGCCCCTTTCTGTTTTGTTTCCTGTCTTCAGGGTCAGGGACAAGAGATGCTGAGTTTACTGACTGGCGTTTGACCTCCACCATAGTTCTCTGGTCTCCTCGCTTGCCAGGCCTGGGACGAAACCCTAAACCATTGTGTGAGCTGCCACCATGGGAACATGTGAAATTGATTATCAGCTCGCTGCCATATGCTGGAGGCCTGTAGTGGACCATACCTGCATCTTTCGATATTATCGTTGCTTCGTTATTGAGGGAAATACTACATCTTGTGATCTCTGCGTCCTGAGATACCTGGTTATTGATGCAGATTGCCTCTCTGTGTTAATTTTGAATATGCTAGCACTTTCGGTCTGTTATGATCAATGCAGTCCATTTTTATTTCGACAATGAATACCCCCTGCACGTGTGGTTACTGCGGGCTGGGGCTCCATGCAGGCGTGGTAGTCAGTAGAGGCTGTTGTCCCTGTGATGGAGTGGTGCATGCGTGGTTGCTATGCAACTTAGGAAAATCACGTTTGGTTCTTCAATATGTAGTAAAACCGGTCGAAGGAAAACCAACATCTCATAATTAGACAGACAGATTCTTTTTCATTCAGAAAGCATCAATCCATATCATCCACTTCTATAAGGCAGGATCCTCTTTCAGACAGCCATCAAGGACACCGCAAAATGCTGATTGAAATTAAAAATCGCAGAGCAGGCCATTTTCTGGGAAATTTCAGTGGAAACGGAAATCAAATGCAGGGAAAAAAAGATACTGTTTCCTGACTATGCCGTGCTGCAGGGAGATGATGGACAAGAGTTTCAGGTGGTTGGGATGATCCATCACTTCCTATTGGAATGGGAAAAATCCACTTCAGACTTGTGTGACTTGGACATTCTTCACATGGGGTTATTGGATAGAGTTCATATCCACACCACAGGAATCTGGGACCACTCTTATGCCCTGTCCGAAATGGCCATAAAGAAAAGAACTCTGTAGAGGGTGCAGAACCATTGATCAGCAAATCTGCATTAGCTCCAGTCCCAGGGATGGAGAGAGGTCAGGAAGTGTATTCAGTTGTGATCCTGGTACCCAAGGTCAAGGGAAGTTATTGGATCTTAATAAACTTGAAACGTCTAAACAGGTACATCATGAACATTCCCTTTGAGATGGAGACACTCCACAGAATCACTCTTAATCTCAAAAAATCACTTCATTTGCACAATAAAGTTGATGGATGCATATTTTCATGTTCCAATTGTGTTATATCACCAGATATTTCTCAGGTTTTGCGTTCAGAACTATTTTTGGAAGTTCAGAGTTGTCCTCCTCTCTGATCAGCACCAATGGTGTTTACAAAGATGGCAGCTCCTCTAGTTCCTTTTCTTCACCTGCAATAAGTCCCAATCTTCACACACATTGTTTGATTCATGCTCTTCAGAAGAAGAAAAGGGACATCAATTACTAGAGATTACTTAGATATTCCTGAACCTGCATTGATTTCTACTGAATGTATGGAAATGTCAGCTAACTTTGTCCAAAATATTACATTTATTTGGGCAAGTTTCCGTATGGATGTGGACAAAGTATTAATTCCCTGAGATAGGGCAGCTCACTGTTGCAATCATCTTTCAAAACCACTGTCATGTCAGGAAGCCTCAGCACGCATTTGGTTGGAAGTACAACAACACATGGCATCATGTATGTCTTCACAATTCAGCCACTGGGCAAGACCACACCATCGACCTATGATTTGGCATCTGCAAAAACCTTGGCACCAGAAATCTCAATCAGTGGATATGTCCGTTTCAGTGACAGAGGAGCTCAAGACGCAACTTCACTGGTTTCTGGTACTGGATAAACGGTTATAAGGGGTGAGGATACATCAAGATCCACCAAAAATCCTACCAGTGGCTGTTGTGTTATATGAATTTGTAGAGCTTGGCTAATCACCCGTGACAGTATTGAGGCGCTGAGTAGGGCAGTCCTGAGGGGGAGGAGGAGATCATGCCTGTTTCTTCTGGAAGAGCCATGTCTTGAGGTTCCTTCGGCAGTCCATATGGGAGGGGGAGGTTCTGAGATGTTTCGGGAGGTCGTTCTAGGTCTTGGCCGCAAGGTATAACAAGGAGCGTCCTTCGCTTCTGGTCTTCTTGATGCAAGGGAGGTGTGCTCTTGCCTGGGATGCTGATCGAAGGTGTTTGGTTGGTTGGTAGAAGTTGAGGCGGTGGTTGAGGTAAGCTAGACCGGTGTGTTGTGGAGAGCTTTGAGGGTTTGGATGAGTAGCTTGAACTTACATCTTTCCTGGACTGGGAGCCAGTGGAGATTTGTGAGGTGTGGAGAGATGTTGTTATTTCATGGGATGTTAAGGATGTGTCTGGAGCAGCGTTCTGGGATGTTTGGATATGACGTAGTACATGGGCTGGAATTCCGATGCAGAGGGCGTTTCCGTAATCAAGTCTACTTGTGATAAGAGCCTGGCTGACTGTTTGTCTAGTGTTCAGTGGGATCCACTTGAAAATCTTGCATAGTATTCGCAGGATGTGGAAGCCCATTCAATTGGTTGAGGAACAATTCTAGACCCTGTCAGTGCAGGCCAAGTGGAACATGACTGAGCTGTTCAAGTCACTGAACTGGAGGGATCTGACTGCAATATTCCGAGCTTTGTAACACTTTGAACATCAAGTTTAGCAAAGCAGTGTATTAGTGTAATCAGACATCACAGTGCCTGTGGCTTACATAAACCATCAGGGTAGCACAATTTCGAAATCTGTCAATGAGGTGGCAGAGTCTTTGGGGAGACGGCCCGATAATCATCTAAATTTGATTTCAGCGATTCACATCAATGGTCTAAACAATGTGAAAGCTGACAAGTTGAGCAGAGATATTTTTCTTCCTCTCAGAACAAGATTTCTGAAGCTTGTCAGAAGATTTGATGCCATTTATCTGGATCTCGTTGCATCTGTGACAAACTCCCTGCATCCCAGATTTTTCTCCCACTCAGGAGGAGGAAGCATGTAGAGAAGATGCACTTCTAATTAGATAACCAAGGAAAGGGTTTGCATTCCTTCCTTTTTTTGTTTGATCCCAAAGATGCTTTTGAAATTTCATAAGGCGGAAGCAGAAGTGATAGCAGTGGTTTCCTGTCGGCCATGCAAATCATCGTTTCCACTTCTCAAATCTCTGTCCGTATCTCCTCCTTGGATCCTTCCTCTAAAACCATACAGTTTCTCTTCCTTTTCAGTTGTGTTTGTCAGTATGGAAGTTGAAAGGAAGAAGTTTCAAATAAAGATATTTCTTTACATCTGGCTGAGACAATTAAAGTTTCTAGAAGGCAGTCAACTTTGAACTCGACTGTAGATGCTGGTACTCTTTTTCATAAATGGTACTCATCATGTGCAGTGTCTCCTACTACCTCTCCTCTTTCTTTGGGATTATACTTCCTTTGGGATGGTTTTTATAAATACCTGGTTCTATCTACTCTTAACTCCTTCAATGTGGTTGATGTAGAAGTGTGGGAACGATGGGTGGTTGGTATTTCGTGGATTCCAGCAGATTCTGGAAATGTCTCTCACAAAAATGTGAGAAAAATGCAGGATTTTAGCCAAAGTTTGAAGTTTGCAGGACATTCTGAGTAAGAAAATTTAGGGGGATCCTCGCAAGTCACATCACCCTGGACTTTCATGCGTGTCTAGTTTTTAGGTCGAGCCTAGAGTAGCGCGCAAGCGCTGATCTGCGAGACTTTATGTAAGGGGCTTCAAAAAGATGACCACACGCCTGTGCACAATGGCCTTTTCCGTGCGGTTACCCGCACGGCCGCCATCTGTTTCCAATTATCGTGCCCAGACGCGGGCGCGATAATTGAAAACACATGGCCATTGTGCACGAGCGTGTGGACAGCTCAGCAGGCTGCCGCGCTTGCTCGCCCCCGCTCCTCTCTGACGCTGCCGACGTCTCTGCTGTCCAGCGCTTCACTTGTGCTGACGCTGCCTCCCTCCTCCCTACTCTGTCTTTTCTCTGCTGCAAGCAGGCAGCCGACTTCCCTCCCCCTGTGTTGCCTGAAAGAGGCAGATAATAAATTAAATTACTTTAGAGGCGTCTCTTGAAAGGAGAGTAAACATGTCATTTCTGCTTTGCCGGATGACTTTATCTTATTTCTAAAAACGGGGACATTTCTTGAAAATTAGGTAAAGCCTCTGGACGCCGGGATGGTCCTCTCAAAACCGGGACTGTCCTGGGAAATCCGGGGCGCCTGGTCACCCTGACTTAAGTCCATTGCCACTCCATACAGCTTGATCTCGTTTTGCCCTACCGCCCCGCTTTAGTTTCCACCCTATCTGATGGTGATGTTGATTAACACGCACTACGCCCTAATAATGGACCACCGTCTGGTGCCCCCCGCTGGATAATACCCAGCATAGCAGACTTCGCACCTTTCCTCACAGAACTAACCTGTCACCTCCCTCGACCCCCTCTACACACTGCAACCGACCAGAAGGCGGGGGAAGTCACCTAGACAGATCAGCTGTTCTTCTGAACACCACTCCAATTAGGTTGTTGATTTGCTTCGCTTTCTCCGTTACCCCCATACTTTCCCGCTCGCCTTAGTCAACAGGGTTGCCACCTTTCCCAGAGAAAAATATCGGTTCACGTTTTAGAAAGAGCCGGACATAATATTTAAATAGGACTTTAGATGAAATTGTATGTATGATTTTTTTAAACATGGCTTTCTGTTTCTGTTTACTTTCATTATCAGTCTAGGAGCATTAAGGCAGCTCTAGAACATATTTTAAAGTGCCTTCTTCCTATGTTTAATTTTTAAAGTGTGTACTGATAAGGGGAAAAATAGCGGCTATAAGTAATTTTCCGAATTTTTGTATAGGCCTGGACACTAAAATAATGTCATGCTGTTAAAAAACATCTGGGTGGCAACCCTACCAGCCCCACGTCGTACTACATACTAGTGTTTTTATTTTCTGTCAAAATTGGAGCATTTGGGTACAGTCTGAGTACCAGCATTCTGAACTACAGCATAAGGTTGTATATGCTGTACTCATAGTCTTGTTGTGCACTTAGCCAATCAGAAGACATTTTTCTAGTGTTGTAACTACAGTGAGTGTCTGACGCCCGAAGTGATGGGCCCTGCAGTAGCCCTTGCACCTGTCGCCTTCGACAAGGAGAACGTGACAGTTGCTTTTCTGCGCGCCTGCAACCTCGGATCTGGCAGAGAGCATTGCAAAATAACTGCAGGGTTGCTTCAAAGCAGATATAATAGCTAGTGAATCGCAGAGAGCTCTGCTTCGAGCAGTTGAATCCGGGAAGGGAAGGAAACTGGCAAATAAACACCTTTGCATAATGTGCTTACTGAAATTCCCCAGAGAGATTAGTTCTCCTGCTAGGTGTCAGTCAATACAGTTGAGGGAAATGTGGGGCTATTCGCCAACATACATTTGAGACAGTTTAGAGACATAGGGGCCAATTCCGATCTCGGCCGGTAGTGCTCCGAATCGGATTCGGATTTACCGGATCCGATTCGGAGCCCTGTTTCCCGACCGAATCGTACGCGGGTCCGGCCGAGCGAGTACGATGCGAGCGCACGCGAAATCTCCGACCGACTCGTTCGCAGGACCCGACCGCTCCGACCGACTCGCACGGGGACGACTCGTACCGCGCAATGGAGACGTTCCCCGGCCGGGTAAGTACGATGCGCATCGCGACCGCTCCGATCGACTCGCGCAGTCCGGCTCCAAGGAGCTGTCGGAGCCGCACTTTGGGGGTCCGTGTTGGACCCCCCTGGAAGCGTAGGCGTGCGAGTCGCACACAGGGGGGACACATGGGTCCCCCTACACGTGCATGTACGGCGCGACCCGCACCGACGCGAACACGCTGTAGGGGGCGCCATTGTTCGCGTCGTGCCCATTGAGTCAATGGGAGCCCGTGTACGCGTCGTACGACTGGCTCCCATTGACTTCAATGGGAGTCCGACCGAATAGAGTCCGATGGCATACGTGCGCATCGTACTCGTTCGGTCGGACTGCTAGGGTCCGATTCGGTCGGAAATCTCTCCGGGTCCGGCTCGGTCGGAGAGATTTCCGGCCCGAATCGGAATCGGCCCCTGAGTCATATGTTTCAAAAATATTTAAGGACACTGTCGAGAAATGTAGTGACTTTTCAAACATTTATTTTGGGGGAGATCTAATATATTGTAGTGCCTTTCAATAACATATGGAGGCTGTTGTCGGGAAAACTGGGAGGCACGACACTCATTCATGCCAAGGAGATTCAATGGGGGAGGGGGTTATGACCTTCAAACTTGGGGATATCTGACATCTGTGGCTTTTTATGTATTTGTTTCATAGCGCGAACAGAGGGCGCTTTACAACAGAACTAGACAGTTACTCGTTGTTTGCTTTTTTAGACCACTGTGAGATTGAGTGATTTGTCCAGAACCACATTGTGTTGAGCCGAGGCCGGCTTTCAAGCTTGGTTTCCCATTACTCCACTGTCGGCAGCTCCCCGTGTCCCGAGTTCAAATGAGATGTTGACAAGAGTCGTCAAATTTGCAGAAAGCGGAAACTGTTTCACCTCTTCTTGTAATATTTATAAACCACATCAATTCAGGGAAATTTGGAGACTATTATCATGAAACCTCTGAACATTTGGCTTTTCCTTGCCGTTAAAAGTGTTAGCGAGTGAATGATTGATTGAATTAAATTTTGCAGTCAAAGCTGAAGGGGTGCCTTTTCTATCACCATCGTGCTCTTTCTCACTTTATACAGATGTGGGCTAATGTAGTTCCCAAAAAACTCACCAGCAGGTTTAACAAGCATTGGCATAGCCAATAGGTCTTGCCTTTGGGACCTTATAAGTGTTTAGCCATGCAACAGTTGATGTTGTTGCACCAAGGATATTGTGCTGCATAACTAAATACTTATAAGGTCCCAAAAGCGAGACCTATTGGCTATGCCAATGCGTGTTATGTATCTAGTGAGATCCACAACAACTAGAATTGTAAATGTTTTTAATATGAATTTTGTTGGATTATTGTGAACAGTAGCCCTACCCCTACCCCTTGCCCCTCCCTGGTCCTGTCTGACCCATGTGGAGCAGTGCCACATTTAAATAGCACAAGTCACTTTCAGATAACTGACCACGTAATGAACAACAACCAACACCAAATTGTTGAATTAGTGTTGCACACATTAAATAACCGACCTGTGTCCATGTATAATAGCATAACAGATACACTGTCCCCTATAAGCCAAAATAACGGTGACCTCATTTTAATTGTATGGAACATATTGGGAGTCAATCGCACCCCCACATCAGAAGTTAGGATATCCACATTCGATTTAACACAACTTCCCACCATAAGCAGGGCTCACGCCAACCCCCAACCTAATACTAAAGTACCATCACTAGCGATGCAAACCCTGCAAGGTAGAAATAAGTGAACATTTTTTGCCACTGAGACCACACAAACTTTCACGTTTAAATAAACATGGTAAAAGATACACTCAAAAATAGGTAGCCCCACCTAATTTCAAATACCAGTAATTTGATTTGGAAGGCTCTGATCTCTATAAATAGAAGTGGAAGAGTCACAATAAGTAATTCATATAGAACAACACTCCCCTGGGTTACAGATAAATGGAGTCCTGCAATTGACTGTACCACAACATGTAGAGGCGGAGTGTCACATTTAATATTACATTTAGTTTCCAAATAGCAGCCGTCACAACGCTTAAATTACAACTTTTGTGAACTATTTTCAATAGGCTCCCCTATTTTAACTCATTACAACCTAAATAACGTACATTCCGTTCCTTGACCATCACCCTGCACGCTTCTCACCTCACCTTTCCTGTGTGCTTGGCCCCGTAGTAATGGTACTTCCACTTGACTATTCAGTCAAGTGGCAGAAAGAGGGGGAGGAGGGATTTCAAAGGCATTCACACTGAAGATTAAACAAGCACAAAATACTGCAGCACGAAGCAACTACGCCCCAAATAATTTACTCCTACCTCCGTCCAATTCAACAACAGCCCAGGTAGTAGGGAGTGCCGCCCCTCCAGGCACAAGCAGGTAGCCCGAATGCAAGCATTGATCCAGGAAGTACTGCCACAGAGCACACACAGTTGGAGCTAGCTAATACATGAGGTTTTGAAATTGTGGCCCATGTGCAAGGAAGTTAGTGACACTAGACTGAGAGCAACGTAAAACGCAGATGGTGATCATTAGACAGAAGAGGGGAATTAGTGAAATAAGTCTGTTCTTCTCTCTCGATTTCATGTGCGCAGAACTGGGGAGAGAAGAGGGGGGACAAATTGATGGAATGCAATGCACACTAACTACACCCGATTTTCGTCTTGGATTACACATAACATTTCCTGGCTGGAGATTCAATGACACCTATCACCTATCAACAGCAATACGCTTCAAAATATAGGTCCAGTACACTATTGTAGGCCCTTAGGAGCAAGAGACTAGACAATACGGCGTATTACACAACATGCATGTCACATAATGAACGTGGGTTGGGTTTGTGGGAGCCTGTGTTTGACTTCATGGTCGCATGTTCAAATGCTACCCGGTCTACTCAGCATTTCATCATTCTGAGGTGGATAAAAGGAGTACCATTGAGTTGAGGGAACAATAAGATCTGCTATTTAGCACCAGAATACCATTCTAAGTGAACGTGCGCTTTACAAAAAAGACATGTTATGTTAAAATATAATTTAGCATAACGTACACTGGAACACAACACGTGTTTTTTTAGATGTTACAAGGTAACAAAGGGTTAATAGATTTTTCTTGGGCTGCAGTTAGAATTAAGGCTCCTGGCTGACCACAGATTCTGGGCGTTGGGCCAGGCAGGAAGGTCATTAGAAATAGTTTCCTGTGGTTAGAAACGAACTGGAGATTGTATAGAGTTGGCAGAGCATGAACGAGAGAAATAAATTGCCTAGGATCACACAATATGGTACAGGGGATAAGCCGAGATTGAATACAGGGTTTCAGGCTTAACGTTATGCAGTTTGGTGACTGGGTATGTATAATATGTAAAATAGTGGGGTTTTGGCGGCAGCAGGAAAGTCAAATAATTCTTTTATCACTACGTGCTTCACCACTGCTTGAGATAAAGTCAGCTGAGTGTGCATGGATATATAAACATACGCATGTCCATCAGTGACACATTTCGCAGACTACAACCATGAAATGTGGCGAAATACAGCAGGTCAGGACATCTCTTAATTAATTAAATGTTGTTCTAAATAGTGACACATTAGAGGCCATCCTAACATACATTACCACAGATAGCAACAACACAGTCTTTCTCCACACACGCCCCAGTGCTAGGGAATACAAAAGAATAAATAATACATGCAGATATAAAGTAGATTTCAATGTTAAAGGACAGTATGCATGGAGTAGCGATGCTCAGTATTGTAATATTGTCAGAATAATATGATTTCATCTATAGGCAGACTGCAACAGACAAACATGTCATGCCAAATGCCCTACTACAAGTTTCCCACACATTTGGATCACAGATGGGCCATGTGTCCACTGTGATATTGGAACAGCAACAGATTTCAGCAAAACCTGAACGGACTGCTTAAAAATAAAGTAGGCAAGATAAGTGCCACAATTGAGGGACATAAATAATTAAATAATTAATTAAGAAAAAGCAACCATAATTATTGCTTATGGATTGCCCTGTTTTCGCTCACAAATATTCTAAGTTCTGACCACCACCTAATGCCCCATATACTTCTCACTGAACAATTAATAAATGTATCAGTACCAGCAACTAGACCTAAAAATGACACTGAAAGTTCTTCTTAAATTATGAAAATTTAAATGTAAGAGAATTTGTATAAGTTAACACGTGCTGCGAAGTTTCTTTCTACTCAGGTATCCAAGGGGAAGGAGAAGGGCCCCATCAATCCTGAGCTCCGACATATCAGTCCTGGGACACAGATTTTTTGCCAGAAAAATGTCAGACGGTGATCCACAATTTTAAAAGACATTTTAAAGTAATAGACTCTTCACCAACAGCTGTCCCCATTGCCAAGAGGAAAGGATTGACAGAACAGACTTCAGGGTCGACCCTGCACCCCCTCATCACTGAACAACGAACTAGAGGAGGTTAACTTGATCCCATTGACTGTCCCTGAAGAAGAAGAAGATGATCGTTCGGTGGTCTATGGACTCAGCCGCTGCCACACAAAAGTGTCTTATGCGAAGTTATGTATTTGTATTCTAATATTTAGGACTACAGTCAGAATGGCACTAGGAAGGTTTAATTAGTTCACTGTATTAATAGAAAGGCTTGTATTACTCAAAATGTTGAAGTTGTCAATACCACTGTGCACCCCATGTCACCTCCCAATATACCTGCTAGCACATGTACTCTGAATGGTCCCCGTAGTAATGCAAAAGGTTCCACATCAATCAGCCAGTACAGTCAGCACCCCAAATACTTATGCACACCCTGTGTCCTCATCCTCATAATGCAATAATGTAAATACTGCCCAAGCAGTTAGACAGCATGCTGCTCATGACTCCCTTCAGGACAACATATGGTACAGTCAGATGACAACAATAGGGAGACAGGAAAATAATGAGTTCTGTTATTAAGCTCATACATTGGCCATGCAGTCGGCGCAGATAGACTGGTTTTCCTAGGGAAATACTACCACACACTGTAGAATATCTCCTACACCTGTTCCTCTACAGAATACAGGGACAAGTTCAGCTTATTGAGGCCAACATCTCTGAAGTGTTTGTAAATAGAACAGTATGGGACCACACCCCAATAATGCACAAAGTTATCACTGACAATTACAGAATAGAAGGGAAGTTAACAAGGATATTTTAGATAGGTGTTCCTGATATGGACCGTAGTGTAGCTTTTTGTAGGAACAATGGGTTTATGATAACAGGATCTCTATCAGACTGTAATGGCTCTTTGCCCCACACCCTACATTGCCCAAGCAAAAATAGAATTGCTTTATGCTTATTTGCACAAATTTACTTCCATGACAAATGGAGTGCCCCAGGTTACTTGAGGTATAGAGCAGCGTCCTTAGGGCCACATAGGGTAGACTAGGATTATGAAGATGAGATAGACTGGAAGTATACTTGGGGTTGGGGAGGAAAATGTTCAAAATCTTAAAATGATCACAAAATAAAGTAACCTCTTCTCTGCTTTCTAGGCACTGTACCTGTGGGCTGCAACACTTGGATGCAACAGCACCATTTTTAATTCGGACATTAAACATGGCACCTCCAGCCTAATGGACTTTCACTGGGCCTGCGGAGAACGTCTCTATCTCCAACAGCCTCCTCGAAGGTGCAGCCTGTGCTCACTAGAACAATGCACAAAGTGTCCCTGATCGTTCCAGCAGCAAATATCTCCTACATCAATGCCCATCTATGGCTCTGTTACCTTGCTCCACCGACATTGGCAGTATGCTGAGTACCAAGGGTGGACAGCTTTCAACGACATACCAAAGGAGTTTTGCCTATTGAACAGGGTCCAGCTCTTTTTTTCCAACACCATCATTGTGATGTTCAAGTTCAAGGAAAACGCACTATGGCTTTGAAATATCAAGAGGAGGGTATGCCTTCGGATAGGGAGTTTCTGCTGCACATTGCCAACATTGAAGAAAATGGCTCCATCACCAAGGCCATCAACTTGAACAAGATAGAAAAGAAAAGGATTGCTGGAGGAGGTGCCATAAGCAGACACAGCCACTGATTGGTTGAACATTGACTGGATACCTTTGTGGCTGTCTGCCATTCTAAAAGTTTTTGCTGTTGCTCTTTTTGTTGCATCATACAGATAATATATCAGTGTTTGAAAAGATTAAGTACTGAAGTAGTAGGGATGAACAATGCCAAGATAGGGATATACAGGAAGTACATACGTAGGGTCAGCGGACCAGGGAATAGGGAACATTCATAAAGCCTATATATAGGAAAAAAGGATAGAACAAGGAATGAGAATAACTTAGCACTTATAGAAGTAGTAGAAGTAACAACAGTAGGACCACATTCAATGCAGCCTGCTACCATTACCCAGTACCAGGTCGATAGCCCCCAACTCACCACTAGTAGATACCAACTGAGATAGGATTTAAATATGGATCCACCATCACCTACACAGACACCATATACATCCCTCATTGACATGCCTGAAGGAGAGTATATAGCGTTAAGGAAGATACAGGAGAGCCAATGTTCTAATATGGATGACACCCCTGGGATACACCAACTAGAAGGAGGGCCTGAAAGGTATGCTGTAAGGATTTTGTTCAAGAATAAACAAGAGGATGGAATGAAGCAGGGTCTATTTTTACCATATAATGCCCCAGGCCCATTCTGTCCACACCTGTAGCATGAGACCCTGATAAGGCCCCACCAGACAGCATACAGAGTGGTGTTAAGTTGACCATACTGTCTCAGTTGTTCTTTTAATGTAGTAGGCCCAAAATGCCTCTCTGCTGAAATACAAGTTATTTCTTCTGCGACACACACGACTCTTCAGCTCTGACTTCTTCGTAAACAAACTGCCCATAAGGCCCCCACTCCCTCGATGTGCTCTTCTTATCTTATACCCACGTAAAAACCACAAGAACACGGAACATCTCAAGCTAAGAGGAACTCTTATAAACTTATAAAAATTTCCCTGAAGTGACGCAACTCCTGTTCGATAGATGTTCAATTTCATTATGATTTACGGTCAAACATCAAGTGACCTTTTTGGTAAACTTTTGTAATGTAGGTGTCACTTCTGTGTTCCTAAATATTTCCGAGAAGTGACCAAAATGCGTCATGTTCTGCGGTCAAAAGCACCTGTTAATGTCGTGATTTTGTGGTCAATAGTTCGTCATTCAAAAGGGTATAAATGAGCTGCCCACAGTCCATTTGTCGAACTACCTCGCACACGCATGTGTGGTTCCCCTCAGCCATCTATCTAGGATCATTGGCTGAGGCTATAATGCGTATAGTACTTTGAAATTGTCTCTTTCTCTCTTCTCTGCATTTCCATTGATCTAAAATATATTTGCATTGCATGAGTTTGTTCTTCATTCCAGAAATGTGTCTTTAAATGCCCAGTCTTTGCTAAGACTCCAGGCTCATTATTGCATTTAAAGTGTTTCTTTACACTTCATGTTGGAAGTGGTTTCATTGTAATAAAGTGCAAACAAACCTGATTCAATTTCTATCGTTTACACGTGTGTTTTCTCATATTATGTAGAGGCACCTCCTCAAATTAAGCTGCCCTGGTCCAGTGCCCCGAGACCATAAAATTTCACCCCCCAACACGGTGTATTTTAAAAGTAGAATATGTACTTTTAAGATTTGCATATCATGGTAGTGAAATACTCTTAACTTCTTTTTTTTACTATTGCAAGTCCTATCTTTCCCATAGGTAAACACAGGGATTGCCTTATAACATTTTATAAGTGTAGTATTACATTGGGACAGGATAGGAAAGTCAATTCTGGTGTCTCTGAACTCACGATTTAAAAACACACCTTATGGTGAAGTTGGTGTTTAAATTGAAGTTCTGAAAATGCCACTTTTAGAAAGTTGGCTGTTTCTTACTTAAACCGTTTGGTGCCTTCTGCCTGTCTCTGGAATACACGTTTGGGTGACAGCTGCCTTCCTGCATTCCCTCTAGTCAGCCACACACAAAGGCAGAGTAAGTGTGAGCAGCCATCTGCATGTCGATGGGTCATCAGGAGGCAGGATTACACTTGTACCTGAATAGGCCTGTTCCTGTCCACACACAAAGGGTTGCATACCCCCCTGTAGTGAGTCTGAGGCCAATGCAGGGCCTTGAGAACTTCAAAGCATCTCTTTGAAGTCTCCCTACTTCAAAGGCCAAATTGGGTACGAGTACTGGACCCCTGACACCAGGAATTCAGAGCACTGCTGGAACTAAGGACATTCAGCCAGGAAGAAGAGCTGCTGTGCTGTAGGAGGAACTTCTACTTTGCTTACTGCTTTGAAGTGTTGGCCTGCTGCCTTCTACTTCTTGCCTAGGAGGGAGAAGGACTGGACCTGCTCTCTACATCCTTGAACCCAAGTTTCTCCGAGGGCTTGCCTCCTACTTGTGCCCTCAAAGACTCTGTTTCAGCTGCTGGACTCTGCCAACTGTGAGTCCTGCCCTGCCAGGAGGTGCCAATCCAGTCCACTTCCTTAAAAGAGGGTTATGCAGCTGGTTTTCTACAAGAATTGACGCAGTTACGACTTTGCGCAGATCGGAACCGATGCAGTGCATTTCAACACCGACGCAGTGCAAATCCAAGGACATCCCTGCATGGATTACCGACGATGCAGGACCCGACTGTGAGGTCAACGACGACACAGAGCCTGCATCGTAAGTGGTTCGATGCCGACGTGGGACCCAACTGTGAGGCTCCACGACGACACATCGCCTGCATCAGAAGGGAATCAATGATGACGTAGGACCCAACTTCAAGGCACGACACTGACGCATCAACCAGACTGAATGGATCAGAACTTACGCATCGAGTTTTTGATGCCGCACCTTGCTCCATCCAAGGTACTTTTTCAGCAGGCCCTGTATGGGTCCTGTAGCCGGCCTGCTCTCCCACGCAGTCAGCCTGAACTTTGGATTACCCCGGTTCTGCTCGACCTCAAGTAACCCTTATGTGCTATTAGCTTTTAAGCACTATATTGCAGTTTTTTTCTTTAAACATTTATATCTCAAGTTCTACTGATTGGATTTTTGTCATATTGGTCTTATTTTACACAGATCAATATTCTCTATTGTTCTAAACTGTATTTTTGTGGTGTTTTCACTGAATTACTGTAATTATAGTGTTGCACAAATACTTTACACATTACCTCTTACGTTAAGCCTGACTGTTCTGTGCTAAGCTACTACAGGGTGAGCATACGTTAATTTAGGTTATGTATCTGACTTATCCGGACTAGGATTGTGGTCCCTACTTGGACAGGGATCACACTTCTGCCAACTAGAGACACCATTTCTAACAATATGTATTACTTAAAATGTATTTATATAAGTTAAAACAACTGAAATAATGGACTCCTACTCCATGAATACAGACCTCTAAATAAAGAGAACAAACTGGCTTTACATTTTTTGCTATCCCCATTATACAAATATGGATCAAACTGATTTTTTTCAAAAGTAGTGACAGTGTTCACATTTGAAATGTTGACAATATTGTTATTTAATATTATGAGAATGTAGTAATAATAGTTTGGAAATCAGTTTGCTCTATGTTTTAGAACTCAGCTTTGTTCGCGAAGTTTTCTGCGCTCCGCGGAGCTCGCAAAGTACAGAAAACTCAGCTTCGCGGAGTGCAGCTGAGTTTTTTATCCCGCTCGCGAATGGTAAGTTCGCAAGCTTGAGCTGCCGCTCGGGTAGAATTTCTACCCGAGCGGCAGGAAGACCAGTGCGAACGGAAGTTCGCACTGCACTCCGCCACTTGCGGAACTCCGCAGAGGTTTTTTGTAACTTTGCGGAGTTCCACGTAGCAAAACTCCGCGAACTACCCCTAGGCCTGATAAGGACTCAAGAATGAGTATTTATGCTCGACGACTCATGAACTTTATGTATGGTGGAGTGAACATGTCTACCTGCCGGTAGTTTTTCCCTAGATCAAAGGAATAGGTGGTCCACAGGGTGCAGATTCAATTCATATCTTTATGAATGAGGGGATAGGGGCAGGAAGTAGGTGTGTGGGGCTGATGCAGAACCCCTAAAATAAACATGCTAGAGTTCAAAAGGCGAATGAGGCAATAAAGATACCTTTGCATTTTATCTTGTCATATGCTTTGTCTTTGGACAATTTACTTCTTATTCTTTCAACATGGAGATTGGGGTTTTCTTTCTCTACAAAGTGAGAGGATTTTGCAACGTGACTGTCTCGTTCAGAGTGAAAGGAAAGGCTGCAGGATGTTAATTTTTTTCTAACCCAAAACAAAACTTGAACTGTACAAATATTTCAAAATATATCACATAGGAAAGCTGAAATGAAGTGTGATGGAAACAAATGTTTTCATAGGACCAAAACAAATCAAGACACTTTACTTGGTGAAGAACAAATTACAAATAGTCACTGAAACCATATTTTTAAACATTATCATTTGTGCGTAGCATAGTGTTATTAGTAACACTACACATTTAGTGGCTTTTTCCATGGGTAATGTGCTGTAGGTAAATGACAGCATGCTACGGTATGATGCTTCATGTAATATATTGGTGACAGTGTGCTCCAAAGTGCACCCCCCAGCAATATACTGCACCCATACCAATTTCATGCTAAATGGACGTTGCTCATTTGCTACACTTGTTTTTCACAATCCTAATGACTTCAGTCGCGTAACATTGATGGCAGCACCCCCACTCTGAGAATTGTTCCGGCACCCCAAAATGAGGGAAACGCTGAAATTTCTGATAGCATGTCTCCTGGCATGCCCCTGAGTGCAAAACATGTATGGGGCAAGATGTGTCAGTCAAGACAATTTGTACATACATATAATTTTGTTCACAATCAAATGTTCTTAGTGAATTTGCGCATACATACATAAAGTACGCTTTTTTCCCATCTGTGCTAGCTCAGATGGGGAGAAAGGTTTTTATCAAACAGGGCTTAAGCTTTCAAATCAGCCACTGTAAAATGGTATGGCTGGTAAAAGTGTCAGGAGTCTGGAGACACCTTTAGCTAAATTAACAGTGCAAGGAATGGCCTGAGTGCGGAACTGGATTAGGACTGCATGACTCATGAGTAAGAAAAATATTCCCACATATATTTTTTTGCAGGTATTCCGATATATATTATTTAGAATTGATTTTGAACTTTCGAGGAGCTAAAAACCTGTTTTCCACAACAATGGACGGTTTCCTTGTTTAGCAAATCTTGTAAGGTTTGATACACTGCCCTTTCTGGCTCCAGCATTAATTGACACGCTCGGATACTTTTACATTTGTTAGTAGTTGTAACTAGCAGTGGGTAGACCACTGTTAGCAAAATAAACTAGGAGCAGTTAACTATGCCTTAGGGTGTGCGCAAGTTTTAGAATATAGCACATTTGACAGTGAATTTTGAAAATTGTGGATGCCTTCATTTATTAATTATGTGTAGGTTCTACATACCATTAGCTGTTAATACCTGAAACGAACTGTTAATGCAGTAATCTAGCAACTGTGATCGTAAATATTGTAGCACAGGCATCATTCAAACCTCAGCGAGCAAGTTTTCAAGACATTGGC
Source organism: Calotriton arnoldi (assembly GCA_963921515.1). NCBI lineage: Eukaryota > Metazoa > Chordata > Amphibia > Caudata > Salamandridae > Calotriton > Calotriton arnoldi. The sequence continues at coordinate 735,684 of CAWUFW010005105.1, read as the reverse complement.
CTCGCTTATAAGTTCTACTAAATACAATTGATGTATTTTTTAATAGTCCCATCATATTATGGCGAAGGAACTATGGTATATTTAAGCACATACAAACGTGCATTCTAGACATTCAGCCATCAATGGACCATCTGCGTGTAATGTAGCATGGACAAGCACACTGATGTCAGCAGGCAATGACACATGGCATTGGACATTAAGTTTCAGAGCGCAGTGCCGCTCTGAAGCGTATATACATGTGACAACCTGGGGTGAGCCATTTATTTAGCAAGTATGACTCCTTTCGCTCTGTTGTCGGAGGATGCTGATGCCTTTTTTAGGGTCCAGCATGTGATAGCGCATACATCTCGCTTGCAAGATACTATCGCTTACAAAAAGGGTTTGGAGCCCTCCCATTGCTTATCATTTGTTGTCTCCAGTGTCCCTCTTCTTTGCACCCTCCTTAATTGGCCAGTGCTGGCCAAAGGTGACTTCCGATGCTTTCAGTGGAGCAATGACCAAGCACAGATTAATGAAACCAATTTGGTGCCCGTACGCTTCTTGCACAGTGATTGAGGTACTATTTCTTCTGCCTCTGCTCACTACCCCCATCTGGTGTTCCCTCTCTCCTCCCCTGCACCCTCCATGCTTCGATTTCACAATTGTCACATCGAGTGTCAGCTGCCCTTGTTGTTTCTGTGTATAAGGCACATTAAGCTAACCCTGTAGTGAGTGTAATGACAGAGCCCAACGACTTGTTTGAATTTTACTGTGTTCGCGATTTCTTGTGTGATTGAGTGCAGTTATAACCATTTTCAGATCCCGCAAGCAGGTAGTTGTGTGTCGCCTTACCATACAGTGCGCATGCACATATCTATGTTTTAGGTCACCTACATGCCATAATCCACGTCTTTTCTTGGTCCCTGTTAACAATTTCACACAAATCCTCCTCAGCCCCATTCCAAACAATATTTGTGAAAAAACTGTTCCCGTTGGTCGCACACAGTTCTTAATTTGAGCCGGTGCTTTCCGGTGCTCAACACCGGCACTTAATTGGTTTCCGTTGCTCGGCACCGGCACCTAATTGTCAACATCATACTTAGAACAGTCTACCACATGGTGGCGCTGCTCATCTAATTTAGAGATGAGCAGAACAACCGCTTGTTTAGGAATACAATATACATTAAAATTGCTCATACCTGCCTCCACAGCCATTCCTTTAGCTTTGGGGACCTGGAATAATCTGAACGGTCACATTTACATGCGAGAGAGAGGGTTAGTAGTTGTTTTGGCAGCGATGACAAGGGCGATGGGTGGTGCAAGCTGCAGTGGCCTCCTGGTCAGAGCCCTGGCACTTAATATTTTACAAATTAAGCACTGGTCGCACATAGGAAGTTCGTTGTCACTTCTAGTGCTTTCATCAGCCCCGCGCCACACCGCTCTCTGCTAGAGAGATCTCTGCCGTGCCTGGGCGGGGGAAGGGGCAGGTGGGGCGTAAGCAGGGCACACAAAATTTAGCAACAGCCTTGGAAGACCCCTGCTTGCTTATTTTAAGCACAGTTTAATAGATGAGGCGTGCTCGGCACTGGTTGGCTTTTGAAAAGCTTTTTGTACTGTATCAATACATTTGAAGTGTCTTGTGGGCTCTATGCAGTTTCCTGGTCGTAGTCAATGACAGACAAACAAACAACTACCCCAATGTATTCAGAGTTAAAACCTTAAAACATGTATTCACTCTGCACAAGTAAATACTAATCCTACCTTTGTCCGTTTTTATGAACACAATACATTTAATGATGTGTATTTGAAAGTATGTTGTTTAAAACATTCTTGTGTATGATGCAGAGTTATTCTTTACATTTTGTAATTGAGTAAAAACCAAAGCTGTTATGTGTTTAGTCATTTATAGTCCGTTTTCCTTATTTTATCATGTTATGTTTGCCTTTATGATGGAGATATGTTCTTGACTCTTTTGAGTAAAACTTATTTATATAATTTGAACAGTGACAAAGGCGAGAAACCTGATAGAGATAGGAAATAATGACTTTCCTGCCCAGGCCCTTCTCTCATGTCCTTTCTCTTCTGCTCTTCCAGCCACCTCCCCTTTACCGGTCTTACACTTTCTCTTCCTGAATGCCTTTTTAGATAGAAGCCTACCAGACAGCGCTGCTCGTTGGTTGCTAAAGAATTCTTGGGGACATTCTGAAAGCTGACCTAAGAATGCATTCAAACCATTGCTTAAAATTGGCTTTGTGGTTCGTAACTCGCATTTACTTGCTTTCAATTTGCTGGCTTTATTTGTTTCAAGCTCTCCAGCAAGTCTTTGTCCCTCCCGTGGAGCTTAGCCATTTTACTGTATCCTTCCACGAGGGCACGCTCTCTGTAAGCAGGCCTTTAATTTTTTTCTGATCTTGTGACATTTGCTGTGCGTTCATAGACAGAGGTCAAATGTCTGGCTTTGTCTTCTGAGGGAGCTGGGTGTTTACTTTTCTTTCTCTGACTGCAAGGTGAGAGGATTTATCTGACAATCTGGGTGTGTGAAAGCAAAGGCTTTTTTCTAACAAAATGATGTCTGTAATGAACTTTGCAAATATTTCCAAATAGATCAGAAATAAGGAAGCACAAATGAAGCAGCTTTTTTTGTAATTCTGAAGTGTGCTGGAAACAAATATTTTAATGCCATCAAAACAAATCAATACACTAGGTGATACCATTTACACACATTATCGTTTGTGCACTGTGAAGTTTTATCAGTAAAACGGTATGTCTGTGCATTTGTAATGGCTATTTCAATTGAAAATGTAATGTCTTTAATGCAGTGAACTGACACACTATGCATACTCCACTCTAAACACCCCTCCACTCCATGACACTCCACAGCACTCCTCTGTCTCTACAACACTATATGACACTCCACAGCACTGCACAACACTCCACTCAATGACACTCCACTCTACGCCAATCCACTCTATGACACTCCACAGCACTCCTCTCACTCTGCAGCACTCTATGACACTCCACAACACAACACTGCATGGCACAACTCTCCTCTCTATGACACTCCACTATCCGACACTCTACTCTATGCCACTCTACTCTACTCTACGCCATTCCACTCTACAACACTGTACTCCACTCTGCGCCACTCTACTGCACTCTATGCCACTCCACTTTATGCCACTCTACGCCACTCCACTCTACAACACTCCACTCACTTCAATACCACTAATGTTTAGCCATGCTGAAAAGCAGCAACGCTAAAACAAATTGGCAAAGCCAATAGCTCTTGAATAGACGAGACCTATTGGCTTTGCCAATGCTTGTTTGAATATGGGCCCACAACAGAAAGGTATTTTACCAGAAAACATAAGAGGAGAAACCAGTATAGATAACTTCTTGGGACATAATCTTAGACATAGTCATAACAGAGGTGGACAGTTGCGCTCTGAAAAGAAAATTCAAAGAGTGGGGTTTGACAAGAGACCATACGGAAATTCCTGGCGGGGTACCAACCAACATTGGTTCATAAGTAGACCTCCATTAATTAAATACAGTATGGTTCAAAAATCGAATAATTATACTTATTGTGCAATTGTAGACTAAACAATGTGGCCAAGATAATGTTTCACCTCAAGTAAACATCAAGTTAGTGTCCCGCAGTCGTGTCTTTAAATTAAAAAATAAAAAGTAAGGAGAATATCCCTCCAAGATCATATCTACGACCCATAATTGGGTATTTTAAAAGGCATTGGTAAGTAAAGATAATAATGGACTGATATGTGTGAAATGGTCGGCTGCCCAGCTTACAGAATTTTTTTTTTTAAAGGTAACACTATAATAAAGGAAAAAAGATAACTTTAGAAACTCACTCTTCCATCATAATTGATCTAGTGGGTGATGTTGGAAAACTATGATTAGATTTCCATTTGTTATGAATGACGAAAAAGCAGGATAATACTGTAAGGTCACTGTGAAAAGAATGAAATATTAACCTAAGCACAGGCCAGGTTACTCATGCCCTATGCCCTGCGCTTGCTCAAACTAACTCAGCCATGTGATCCATATGCATTATATTATACAAACATCCCATACTAGGGGTGAATTTCATGAAGCACATTACTACATAGTATCACACAATAGATTCCCAAAATATATTTGAATTCTTCTCAGTGTATCACATGAAAACAACAGCTAAAACTTCATGGCTTTAGGAGACAGTCAATCCAAAGAGTGATTTTAGGAATTTATCAAAACAGTTTAGATGATGTTCCGCCCGTTTACTGTCCCAATCCTTAAAGTCCACTTTGCATTATCATCAGTTCTATTCTTCCTTATTATGTAATATGTAATATTCCCAATGTTGTTTAAAATCTATTATCCAAGTTTGACAAAAGTTGTGATAAACTTGGATAAGAGATTTTAAACACTTTTCCCGATAGTCCACTTTGTATTACCACTGGTCCTATCCTTTCTTGTGCTGCAATATTCCCAAGGTTGTTTTAAATCTCCCTAAATCATGAACAATGTGTCCTTACTGGAGTTGAGTGTGCTTTGGCCCATCTTGCTGTTCCCCAAATATGCTCATCTCCCACGACCCTAAGCGTCTCAGTCTTTCTATTCTCTGTTATGCTGTCTGTCATTTCATTGTTCCTCCTGTGCTCTCATGCTTCCTGCCACAATAACACTATCACAATTAACAAACTATTTCTTCTCGCATTTTTCAATTGAATTCAATAATGAATCATGGAGTCTGAATTGCTCCATGTCTGTCAGAGTAGCTGGATGTAAACTGCTGAACAGTGCAAAAAGTCTGAGATGCTCTGAAGGACGTTTGGGATACTTTCTACAAAAACTTCAACCCAGGGCTTTTCACAAGCATCAATTCAAAACTCTTACACCCAGGGGCCGTGTCATGATCTGGAGCACTGGCCCAGTGCCTGTTATTGTTTGCTTCTGAGGTGTGTAAATTTCATACATAGAACTCGGAATTTCTACAAGTTAATGCATGAACTTTAAACAGAGCAAGTCGGAAACAGTAAGCAGGCCTCTCTTTGTTTCCGATTAATTAAGCTTGAGATGTTTGAACTTTAGACGCCTCTAGCAACAAAAAAAGCAGGCGCCTCTGCACTGAGCCAGTGCAGCTCTTCATGATACCGCCCCAGATGTACTATTGTTTGCACAGTGCTCGTGTGACACAAAGGAGCAAAAATGACAGCGCCAATCAACATTTGTGGGCAGAAGCTTTTGTTTTCTAAAACGTTGATATGAGTGCACCATAAAGTAGCCCTGGCTCTTCCCTTGCTATCTCTGGTGTCAGAAGTCATGAAGGCAGCAGCAGGAATAGAAAGTAAGCAGGACTATAGCATTTGATTTGAAATTAAGCAGATTTATGCAGCACTCAAGTAACTCAGCGTGTGTGGGGGCAAAGATGACTGAAGCTATAAACCAAAAAGCAATCTAAAAAGTGTCTGAAAGACCTCAGGCGTGTGAAAGGTTAAACAACCTTAGATGATTATCCTGGAGATGTAACACAAGAGTCAATCAGTTTCAGTGTTTGGTGTCTAAGATTGAAAGCAACTGCCATTGACCCGGGCTTTATATATTTGCGGAACCACAACCAGGCAAGCAATAAAAGACTTAGATTTTGGGCCTTTGTGGGCCATAGCCTGATGGTCAAAACAAAGACATTTAAAACACACCTTTTCCCAATTGAAAGCCAGTGTAAATGCCATAGATGAGGAGAAATTAATGTACATCACTGAAGACCCAAAATTAGCCATATTGCTAAGGTACAGCTAATTGCCACAGTGCAGGTGAGAAAGAATGAAGGACTGGTTGGTGATAAAAGGATGAAAATCTTGTAAAGCATTTTCATGTAGAAGAAACCGACTGATGAGACTTTATTCTCCTAGATGGAAAGCTCTAATCCAGCATTTGCTCTTAGTGCATTTTGAATCATTCTGTAGGACTCAAGGTGGCACAGGAATGGGGGGAGCACCCTGGTCTCAAGCCCACTTCTCAAGAGACTGTTTGGAAGTTTCATCGCTCGCAACTAGTACTTTGTTTTTGTCAGTGCTTATTTTCAGCACATTTTGTAGCACTGTGACAGTGGGAGACTGCTTTTATTAATTAGGGGAAAAACACCTAATTTAGACATGGTTTAGTTAGTCAGACTAGGCCTCAGCTTGCATTGACATCCGTTAGTATTTGCAGAAAGGAATGTGCACTTTTATTTTACATGAACAAGTCTCTGCACATACATGTTTCTGTGTGCTTTTCTATTTCAGAACACCAGAGAAACAGAAGTCTAGTCCATGGTCTCTGTATTAATAGATTGTTTTAATCTGTGCTCTGTCGAGGAAGCTTTGTGTATGATGCTCCTGTTTTTGTCACTTTAAAGGTCCTTTTTTGAGTTTTTTCTGTGGGCCATTTATTAGTTGAACTATACATTGTATTATATTAATGTTATGCCATTTCCTTCATTTTCTATGCACATCTCATTCATTAATACACATTAGAACATTGGAATGTTGGGAGCTCCATTGAAGACAATGGAGTTGCTCTGGGCTTATAATGGCTGGTGTAAGCCCAGCGCTCCAACATTCCAATGTTTGTCTTGTTGTTTCTCCATTTTTAATTTAGAACATTCTACCCTTAGTGGGTGGAATGTTCTAATAGCCTTATAGCCCTTCTGCCTCAGGCTATACCGGTTGTTAAAGGCCCTCTCCCTCGTTATAGGCCCTCGCCTGCGGCTCGGGCCTATAACTCGGGATCAGGGCCTTTAACAGCCGGTATAGCCCTCGGCAGCGGGCTATAAGGCTATAGTGAAGTAGGTGTTACTATATGTATCTTATGAATGTATCTTATGGATTTAAATGCTCATTGACTTGCTAGAATGAAACATTGCTAGTTCAACCCTATTGTGCCATAACCTACCGATGAATGTGTGTAGCTGTTTTGGTTAAAACCCTATAAAGGGTGATGTTTTTGGGATATGCCCCAAACGTTTAATCTGAGGACTCTGCAATAGTATTTTTATTGATTTATATTTAAGAGTTTCTGTGCATTTCTAATTGTGCAGACACTATGGCAGTCTGTTCATTTACTATATTTGGTTCTTGGTATTGATCTGCTTCAGAAACTGAACATATGTTAGTCTTTTTTGCAGATAATGACTGACTATTTTGTGTTAGCTGGTCCATAATTGACTAACTACTTTTTGCCTTCTGGAATGATCTTAATTTTTAATAAAACTATACGATTTATCTTGAAAGTCTGTCTCATGTGGGTTTATTTGTTTGGCCTGGACTCAGTCTAATGAAGACTCAGATAGTCCCGCTCCTACGTCTCAACCCTAATAATTGTTTTCATTATAGCATCAACAACAGCGTCATAATTCTAAAGTGTCAGTATCTAGAACAGGGATCTCCAACAGGTCGATCGCGAGCTACCAGTAGTTCTATATCTGCCTCTGAGTAGCTCACACATGATAATTAGCGGCCAGCTGGTTCGACAATATACTGCTATCCAAATTGCTATGGCAGCACTTTGAAACACAGTGCCAAGCTTTCTGTGGAGCTAAGGAATTTGAAAATGCAGGAACATGTAGCCCACTCTCTTCTGAAATATTATTATTTCTTGTTTCTTTTCTTTCTTTCTTCTGCTACTTGGTTCCTTCTTTCATTATTTCATGGTTTCTTTTTCTCACTGTTTCATTTCTTCTTTTTTTCTTCACTTTCCTATCACTCTCTTTTCTCTATTTCTTTCTTTTGCTCCCCACTTTCTCCTTTTTTCTTTATTCTATCATTCTCAAATTCTTCCTCAACTTCTCTTCTTTGTCTCCTTTCTTTATTCTTCTATCTTTGTTTTTTTAATTTCTAGCTGTCTTCCTTTTCGCCTTTCTTCCTGTACGTCTCTCCCTTGTATCTCCTTTCTGTTTTTTTTAACTCTCTCATTGCTGAATTCTATCTCTCCTTTCCAGTTTTTCTCTTATTTTCACACTGCAACTCTGTTTTTTCTTTCCGGTCATTCCATTTTTTTCTTATTATCTTCTTTCTTTCTTCGTCTCCTTTATTTGACCGTTTCTTTCTTACTTTTTTCTTCCTCTCTTTCCTTCTCACCTTGAACTCTGCTTGCTCTCCTTTTCTCTTACCTTTTCTCATTTTTTTTTCTTACTTGCTCTGTACTGGTGCTTATCTATTTCTTCCTCTTTCTTTTTCTTTCCTCCTATACTTTCAGTTCTTGAGTTTCTTTGTTTGCTTTTTTCCCTTTTATTATTTCTTTCTTTCTCCTTTGTTTAGCTTCCGTTTCTTTTTTCTTCCTTTCTTTCTCTTGTTTATTCTTAGTCTTTCTCTTTGTTATTCTGCCTGCTCCCCTGTCTTTTTTTCACGTATTCCTTCCTTGTTTGTTTTGATTGTCCTCATCTTTCTCACTCTCCTTTTTTCCTCTTTTGTTCTCGCGTCTTCTTTCTCCTTCTCTTTCGCAAGCTCTCTTTCACCTTTCTCTCTCCTACTTTATGTACCCTTATCAAACACCCTTATATTAGGTAGTAGCTCAGGATGGTTTTGGATCACCAGAATTAGCTCTCACTACAGAAAAGGTTGGGGACCTCTGATCTAGAATGTTATTATTTCACACCAGTGTAGCCCAGTTAATAGATGGTCAGGCATATGATGTACTGTGTCTTCTTTATTACATAAATATAATCTGCAGCGATTACGCCAACTAGTGTGGTGGTTCCTGACAACTGCTAATAAACATTTTTGTACATTCTCTTTTTTGTGGCCTGATGTGTCATTGAGGCAGATGGAAATTTGGATATTGTACACACATAAATTCATTAGGTCAAAGTACTGTCTAAAATAGGCTGAGATTGCCATGTACATGTTAAAAAGAGTAGAGTTCAGCGAGTTGTGCCCCATGCTCCAGTGATCTCAAAGATGACTGGAAAGGAGAATTCACTGCTTGACAGCGATCAGCTTAGTAGGTGGCAATACAACCCAATTCTTGGATATGAGCCCTCCAAGAAATAGCCTCAATACAAAAACACTGAGAGACATCATATCAAACTTATGTTTTTTGTTGTTTATTTTTTTAAATAAAAGTATCATCAAGTGTTAGACCTGCCAGCTGTGGGGTGGTCTTCCCTCCAACTTTTTTTTGCCTCCCTCCTCCATTTTGTGTGACCTTGTTTTGCTGGCCTTAAGACTCTGTGCACTTTACCACTAACCAGTGCTAAAGTGCTTGTGCTCTCTCCTCTAAACATGGTAATATTGGCTTATCCCCAGTTGGCATTTTTAATTTACTTATAAGACCCTAGTAAAGTGGCACTACACGTGCTCAGGGCCTGTAAATTAAATTCTACTGGTGGGCCTTCAGCATTGGTTGGTCTACCCACTCAAGTAGCCCTTTAAATATGCCTTAGTCCTTCTATTGCAGAATCTGTGTGTGCAATTTTAAACTTCATTTTTAATACATATAAGTTATGGACAGTCCAGAGGGTGGGGTGCAATATATTTAAAAAGTTGGACATGTGCTTTTAAGTTTTACATGTTCCGGTAGTGAAACACTCTTAAATTAATTTTACAGTACTGCAATGCCTATCTCTCCCATAGGATAACACTGAACTTGTGTTGCTGCATTTTATAAGTGTCATTTCCGAATGGGAACAGATACCCAGTTCATGTTTGGTATCTATGGAATCACAATTTAGAATCCTAACTTATGGTGAAGTCGGATTTTAAATTGCAATTCTGAAAATGCCACTTTTAGAAAGTGGGCATTTTCTTGCCTTAGCCATTTAGTGTGAGTAACCTGTCTCTGGTCACATGACTAGGTGTAGCTGACAGTTGAGCTTTGTGTTTTCCTCCTAGACAGCTACACACAGTTGGGAGCTTAGGGGGTGCCTGGATGGGCCACCAGTAGCATGATGGGAGGGAGATGCTTGGCCCAACCCCACTTACACCTGAATAGATGTGTCCTGCCTTCACATAAAGGGCTGCATATCCCCCTGTAGTTAGTCTGGAGCCAGGGCAGTGTAGGCAGGATGCCTGTGGACTTCAAAGGGAAACCTCCAGAAGCTTCTCCCCCACTTCAAATTCACAACTGGGTATAAATACCGGACCTCAGACACCAACTCTTCAGCACACTTCTGGACCTGTGTGGATACTCAGCCAGGAAGGACTGTTGTGCTTCTGAAGGACTGCCACTCTGCTGGACTCCTGCTTTGCTGTGCTGACCTGCTGCCTGGGTGAGAAGGGATACCAAAGGGGATGATGGACGGAGCGTTAGAGCAAATCAAACACTCACCCCCAGTCAACTGATCTGGGTTTAATCCATCATCATTCTTTAGCTCACTCCACCACCCCAGTTCAGACATGGCCATATGCAAATCAGTCTGACCCTGTGCCTCATGGGAACAGTCCAGCCCGAACTGCCAAGCCATGTCTTCCCTGGACCGGAAACAAGCATCCTGGGACCGGTTTCGGGTTCAAAACCCTCATCAGCCAGGCTATCTTGAATCCAGTGGCAAAGTGAGCAAGGACTAGTCATGAATCTCTTGAACCCTGAACCCAGAGTGACTCGAAGGGCTAGTTGGCTGGCCTCCTGATTTAACGTCTCAAGGGCATAACAGGCTTCCAACTACCTAGCATCTGCACCTGGACTCTGCCATCTGTGACTCTACCCTGCCAAGTGTTGCCACTCCAGTCCTGGACCCTTGGAAGTGGGCTTAAGGTACTCTTCCAGCCTCTGTGGATCCAGCACAACCAAAGCATCTCATCTTTTGTGCGGAACAACCCAGAGCAGAACCGACTCCTCTCCGCTGCTGCATGGTTTGAAGCTGTTGCAAAGAATCCCATCACCGCTGAAGCCCTCATCGCCTTTGGAACCATCGCTGATTGATACATCCTCGACGCAGGCCCTCGCATCTCTCATCGACAGCAGCCTCGACAACGATGCTGGACTCCGCATCGCAACCTCTCAGCTCCTCGGAACTGACGCATCACCCTGACTGCACAACGCATCCCCGACTCCGGACTTCGCATCGCAAGCCCTAGTCGACAGGATCTCCGACGTAAACAGGACCTCAAACTGCAGTCTCAGTGCATCCCAGAACTGATGCATCGCTTCAGCTGCGTGACTGACGCATCTTTGACGTGGATCTGTGCAACTCTCCGCAAACTAGGATTTAAGGTACTCTGTTCAGTGGGCCAACTGGGTCCCTATAGCTGACCGGCGCTCCATTACAGTTGGTCTGAGCTTGTGACTTTGTCCCTGTCCCGCACAACAAGATATCCACAGTTGGCGCTTTACACCTTTAAGCGCTATTTTCTCTAAAAACTTTAAAATTCAATATCTCCAGTTCTACTAATTGAATTTTTGTCATTTGGTCTTGTTTTATTTATTAAAAATCACCCTATTTTTCTAAAACCGTTGTGGACTCCTTTTGTGATGTGTTTTCACTGTGTTACTGTTTGAAGTGTTGAACAAATGAACAAATTACTTACCTTCGGTAACGATATATCTGTAAGAGACATATATTAGTGATAGATTCCTTACCTTAGAATTACCCCCAGGCATCAGACTTGATCTGGAGAAATTGTTTCTTAGCAGTACCCCTGTGCATCGTTAGGTGGCGTCGGTCGACTCCGCGTCCGTCATCGGCATCGTGGTCGCCGGGATGATGTCGCGGTATCTACTTAGACGCCGCCCGAGCGTTGACGTCAGTTCTTTGTACACGACTTTCCACACCAGAAGCGCAGAGCCATGCAAGACACTGACAACTGGTGCACAAACCTAGGGCCCTGAAGGGGAGTCCCTTACTCTAGAAGTCAGTTCGCAGAACGGGGGGGATGGGTGGGGCGGTAAGGGATCTATAACTAATATATGTCTCTTAAAGATATATCGTTACCGAAGGTAAGTAACTTGTTCATCTGAAAGAGACGATTAGTTATAGATTCCTTACCTTAGAATAGATACCCCAGCAATACCAACCCAGGAGGTGGGTCTGCAAACCAAGTTCACACCAGAATGTCCTGGAGAACCGAACGGCCAAAGAAGCCGTCTCTCCTGACTTGACTATTAAGGCAGTAATGCTTGGTGAACATGTGCAGTAATGCCCAAGTGGCTGCCTGGCAGATGTCACTGAGGGGGACTCCACGTCCCAAACCGGTGGCTGCCGTCACCCTGGTGGAGTGGGCGCACATGCCTACCGGAGGTTCCTTTTTCGCCATGGAATAGCAAATTTTGATGCAAAGAATGACCCATCGGGAGATGGTTCATTTTTGCACGGCCCGACCTTTCTTTGCACCCGCATAGCCCATGAAGAGTTGATCGTCCACCCGGAATTGTCGTGTGCGATCAAGATAAAACGATAACGCACGTTTTGGATCCAGACGGTGGAGGCTCTCCTCCTCCTTGGATGGATGCGGGGCGGAAAGAAGGTGGGCAAAATGATGGTCTGACCTATGTGGAAAGAGGTAACCACTTTGGGAAGGAATGAAGGCCTTGTGCGGAGTACAACCTTGTCCGGATGGACTGCAAGGAAAGGAGGCTTAGATGAAAGAGCTTGGAGCTCCCTCACCCTGCGAGCAGAGGTGAGGGCAACCAGAAAGGCAGTTTTAAGAGTTAAGAGCCTGAGAGGGCAATTGTGTAGCAGCACGAAGGGAGCTCACATACGGTAGGTTAAGACCAGATTCAAGTCCCACTGGGGCATCAGGAAAGGAACAGGAGGAAAGAGGTGAGTGATGCCCTTAAGAAAACGATTTACAATAGGGGACTTGAAAAGAGAAGGCTGATTAGGCAGCAGAAGAAAGGCCAAAGAAAGAAGGAAGAGGAGAACCTCAGAAAGTGGGGCAGAAAGGGGATCTACAGCCTTTGCTGCACACCATGCCACAAATTTGTTCCACCTACAGGCGTATACCGTTTTAGTTGACGGACGCCTGGCTGCCAAGATTACATGACAGACTTCGGGAGGAAGGTCAAAAGCTGTCAACTGTCGCCGCTCAATCTCCATGCAAGGAGGCGGAGGCTGGACAGGTTCGGGTGGAGGACCCTCTCCTGCTGCTGCGACAGAAGATCCTCCCGAAGAGGTAGTCTGATTGGAGTATCGATGGCCATGTGTAAGAGCTCGGGATACCAGACTCTCCGTGCCCAGTCCGGCGTCACAAGAATGACTTGGGCCCGGTCGCGCCTGATCTTCTACAGCACTCTGGGTAGAAGTGGTATAGGCGGAAAAGCGTACAGAAGACCGCAGCTCCACTCATGACGAAAAGCGTCGCCGAGCGAGTGCCGCCTTGGAAATTCCAACGCGCAGAACTGTTGACATTGTGCGTTCACTTTGGTGACAAATAGCTCTAACCAAGGCTCTCCCCACTGACGAAAGAGATCTTGCACCACCTCCGAGTGAATACGCCATTTGTGATCCATCACGCATCTGTGGCTGAGTACGTCTGCCCTGGCGTTCGGAGAACCTGCCAGGTGTTGAACCACCAGGGACAGGCCCTGATGTTCCAGCCATGTTCAAAGGCAGAGAGCCTCTTGACATAGGGTCCACGACCCCACCCCGCCCTGTTTGTTGCAGTACCACATGGCGGTGGCGTTGTCCGTGAACACCTGCACTACTCTTCCTCGGACAGAAGGAAGGAATGCCTTCAGTGCGAGACGGATCGCCCATAGCTCCAGAAGGTTGATATGGAGCTGGGACTCCGCCGGATACCAGAGGCCTCTGATCTCCGCCTCCCCCATGTGGCCGCCCCATCCCAGAAGTGACGCATCTGTCATTACTGTGAACACTGGTTGGGGAAGGGAGAGTGATCTGCCGGCGACCCAATCCTGGTTCAAAAGCCACCACTGCAGTTGGTGTGCAGTGCCCTCCGATATCTGGACACAATCGGAAAGATTGCCCTGATTCTGCGCCCACTGGAATTTCAGGTCCCACTGCAGAGCCCGCATATGCCATCTGGCATGATCCACCAGCAGAATGCAGGAGGCCATGAGGCCCAACAGCCTCAGGGTCAGTCTCACCGAAACCAGGGACAATGGCTGAAACTTCGGTATCATAGCCTGAATATCCTGGACTCGCTGCTCCGGAGGATAGGCCCGAAACTGCGCTGTGTCCAGAACCGCTCCGATGAAAAGGAGCTCCTGAGAGGGAATCAGGTGTGACTTTGGCACGTTGATAGTGAACCCCAGCGAATGCAGGAGGTCCGCCGTAGTCTAAAGGTGGGAGACGACAGCCTGGGGCGAGCCTGCCTCCAACAGCCAGTCGTCCAGATAGGGGAAAACTGGTACCCCTGATCTGCGCAGATGAGCTGCGACCACCGCCATCACTTTTGTGAACACCCGATGGGCGCTGGTAAGGCCAAAGGGGAGCACGGTGAACTGAAAATGATCGTGGCCTACAGTGAACCGTAGGTAACATCGGTGGGCAGGCAGGACAGGGATGTGAAAATAGGCGTCCCGCAGGTCCAACGCTACCATCCAGTCTCCAGGGTCGAGGGCAGACAAGACCTGAACCAGAGTCAACATCTTGAACTTCTCCTTCCAGAGGAGGAAGCGGTTGACATCCCTGAAGTCCAAGATAGGATGCAGGCCTTTGTATTTCTTGGGCACCAGAAAGTAGTGGGAGTAACAGCCACGACTTACTTCTGGCAGAGGGACTCGTTTGATGGCTCCCTTGGCCAAGAGAGCAGTAACTTCCTGACGGAGAAGGGCCAAGTAATCCTCCAACATGTGTCGAAATACTGGTGGCATGGGGAGGGGGGAGGAGTCTCGAAGGGGAGGGAGTAGCCCCTTCGGACTATTTGCAAAAACAACCTGTCCGACATGATGGTGGACCAGTGGGGGAGGTGATGGCGAATCCTGCCGCCCACTGGTCGTTGGTGGCCCTGAAGGGTCAGACTAGGAAGGTTTGGAGGCTGTGGCAGAGGGGGCGGTGTTGGACTGGCCCGCCCTCTGGCCCCCCATGACCCACGTTACTGGGTCCCACATCCCTGGCTGTGCAGAGGCTGGTTAGTTTGCACCAGCCTGTGGCTCTGGTTGGAACATGGTGGGGCACCCCTTCCGTAGACACGAAAGGGGCGAAAAGTAGACTGCAAGGGACGAGAGTACACTGCGAGGCCTAAGGACCTGGCCGTAGCCTTAGAGTCCTTAAAACGCTCGAGTGCGTTGTCTGCCTTGTCACCTAACAGGCGACGGCCATCGAAGGGCTTGTCCAAAAGAGTAGATTGGACATCCCCCGATGTTCTCAGCCAGGCATAGCGTCTGAGTGCTACTGACGTGGAAACCATCCTGCCTAGTGAGTCGGCGGTGTCCAGTCCACACCTGATGGTGAACTTTGCTGCATCTTGACCCTCTGCAACAGCGCGGGTGAGGACAGCCTGAGCCTCCTCCGGGCATTGTGGCAGCACTTGCGCAACCATGTCCCACACAGAGTGCTGGTACCGGCCCAAGAGACATGCGGTGTTCACCGACCGCAGTCCTAAGCTGCCGGAAGAAAACATTTTCTTTCCAAGATGGTCCAGCTTCTTGGATTCCCTATCTTGTGGAGCTGTAGGGAACGCGCTACCTTTTGAAGACGAGGCTTGAACCACCAAGCTCTCGGGGGTATGGTGTTGGGAGAGGAAAAGTGGGTCGCCAGGAGCCGGGCGGTGGTGTCGGGCGATGTTCCTGTCCACAGGAGCCCTGGTGATGGGCTTGGACCAGAAGCCTAAAAGGACATCAGTGAGGGCTTCGTTAAATGGCAGCAAGGGCTCCGAAGAGGATGCTGCTTGCTGAAGCACCTCAGTCAAGAGGTAAGTCCTGACTGCCACCGTAGGAAGCTCAAGGCCCAAGGCCTCAGCCGCCCTATGCAACACCACTGCGTATGACGCTCCCTACTCCGTAGCCACGGTAGGGGGAGAAAGCATGCCAAGGTCTGGGGAGGTATCCAGACCACTGGCATCACCCAGTTCCTCTCTCCAGTTCGGCTCCTCAAGCTGGTCTGTTAGAGGGTCACCAGACCCCTCCCAGTCCTCCTCATCATCCTCTGTCCGCCAGTCAGGGTGAAAGGGAACGCCAGGGAAGAACGTGGGCACAAAGTTACCCTCCGGCTCTGGTACCAGCGTCGATCGACGTCGGTCTGGCTCCGCTTTCGAGTCGGGAGGGAGGTTGGGGTCGACGCCGGCTGGGGACACAACCAGCGTCGGAGTCATCTACTGTTGAATCGGCGTCGGGGAAGGACCAGTGAGGTCGACCGGTGCTGATCCGGATCCAGGCCTGGATCCATGGGGGACCTGCGGCGTCGTGGCCAGAGCTGCTGGTGTCAAAGGCCTAGTCCCCCCAACCGAGTCCGCGTGGCCCGAAGGTGCGCCGGCAGTGTTGGACTGCTCAAAGATGGCATGCATCGCTTCGTAAAACTGACGAAGCTGGGCAGGGGTCGCACCGGCTCTCCGAAAGGGAGGGAAGCACGGAATGGACCCTGCAGGCTCCGCTGGTGGAGCCGGAGAGCGACGACCCTCCGCATCCCACGTCGCATCGGCCGACGGACGGGGAGAAGGCAAAGAGCGACGATGCTTCTTCACCTTCTTCTTGTGCTTCGACTTACCCGAGGAGTGCGAAGACTTCGATGACGAGTGGTGGTGGCTCCGCGACCGGTCCCGCGACCTTCCTCTCGACCGGAACTTCGAACGGCATGGAGCGGACTGCCAAGCCTCCAAAAGCTTTCGGGACCACTCCCGCAAAGACTTCGGGGCCATGGCCCGGTAGTCGGAGCACGACTTTGGGGCGTGGTCGTGCTCCAGGCACCGGAGACACACGAGGTGCGGATCGGTAACGGAAATCAACTTGTGACAGGAGTCACAACGCTTGAAGCCCGGATGACGGGACATCCCTCGCGCACAAGGAGTCGATAGAAGACTCGAGAAAAGGTTGACAAAAGTCAAAAAAGTTTTGTCAAAAAGTGACAAAAAGGGGCAAGCTTCTCTCCAGATCTGCGATGGATGGCGCGGAAAAAGAAAGAACTGACGTCAGCGCACAGGGGCGGCCGTCTAAGTAGATACCGCGACATCATCCCAGCGACCACAACGCCGATGACGGACACGGAGTCAACTGACGCCACCTACCGACGTGCAGGGGTACTGCTTCGAAAAAATTTCTCCGGATCCAGTCTGACACCTGGGGGTAATTCTAAGGTAAGGAATCTATAACTAATTGTCTCTTTCAGATACTTGATGTATTACCAGCTCCGGATCAGTCGAAAAGCCAGGTCTTAAGGTTCTTCCTGAAGGTGTGCAGAGTGGGGGAGCGTCTGATGTTGACAGGGAGCTCGTCCAGGTTTTTGCAGCGACGTAGGAGAAGGCTCTTCCACCTGCTCTGGTTCGGCGGTTGCGAGGGGTATCTGCTAGGGCGCGGTCGGCGGAGCAGAGGTTCCTTTTGGGTACGTGGAAGGAGACTATCGTTGAGGATTCTGGGTCCTATGTTGTGGAGGGATTTGTAGGCGTGGGTGAGTCTTTGAATTTCAATCATAATTACACTGAAATTATGAAAATGTCACACACAAGCAATCTGAAACCTTGGCAGCTCTGCGCGATACTGTGTGACATACGGCGGTGCTGTGTCAGCTGGCAGGTCTGGAGGCTGACTAAGGCGAAGCCTGGAACAGCGTGGTGGCCTCAGTGATGAAACTGTGCATTATATCACTTCCGCTAACTATGGCATCTGACAAAGTGTGGAACCACTGTGTCCACAAAATTAGGATAATGTTGAACAAAATTCAGTATTATGTACAACGTTCTCATTTAATAATGGACACAATTTGTAGATTTCAAAATGACGCCCTCATGTTCATCAATTTTATTATAAAGAAATCGTTTACCGTTGCAGTTTTTAAAATTGAAGTGCCCTCATAAAGAAAATGTTGAAATTGTCCATATGAAACGCTGCTTTTCAGATATGGTGCTCTGCTGCCATCTAGAGGCTACTAAGTGAGAATTTTATTTTTGGCTGTACAGGTTTGCAGATATGGAAAAAGTACGTTAAGGTCGTTTGAATAAGGCAATATGGGCTCACATCGAGCGGTGTAGAAGGTATCTTTGTAAATTATGAACTGAAAGAGGGGCTCTTAAACAGAACGTGTTTAACTTGCTTGTGACCGGTCTTCCATCCTTGTATGGCTGTGGGACAAGTGACTCACTGCTATGTCGTGGATGTCGACTTGGGCTTTTTCAGATTATTCCCCCATTTGCCTATAACACAGATAACAATACAATACACATAACAAAATTCTAATAGAACTGTGTTACAAATAGAAAAAAATGTTGACGAAAGAAAATATTAGTGTTTGGAAATAAATAAATAAGCATTTGCAATGAAAGAAAATATTAGTGTTTGGAAATAAATAAATAAGCATTTGCAATGCAATAGGTCTCACATTTGTGAGTATAAGGTATTTGCATTGTAAATGACAATGTCTTATCTATGTGTTTTGGTTTAGAGTGGAGTGGATGTATGTGGTTTGGGGTGGAATTATGTGGGTTGAATTGGAATTGTCAGTTGTGGAATTGTGTGGGGTGGAATTGTGTGGTGTGTATTGTATTTGTGTCGCGGAATTATGTGGCACGGTGTGCAGTGGAATTATGTGGATAGTAGTTATGTGGTAGTGAGTGTACTGGAATTACGTGGAGTGGGATTCTGTGTCATGAAGTGTATTTATGTGGAATGGTACTTTGTGTTGTGGAGTGGTATGTAGTGTAGTTTAATTATGTGGTGTCCTGTTGAATTTTGTGGCATGATGTGTAATTCTGTGGTGTGGGTTGCATGTATTTGGTGTGTTGTTATAATTGTAATGGTGGACCTGGCTGCCTATTTTCAGTTGAGCATATCGGTCATATCAGTTTAACAAATTAATATAAGCTAAAAAATTATAATAGCAGCGCATCCATCCATTGGTACTGCCATTTTGCAGTTTTGGCAGGGGCAGAGGGTGATGCATCCTAAGCATACCTTGGGCCCCGGCACTTACTTTCTCTTGTTTTAAATTAAACACAAGTGACAGGTCATCACTGATTGTTCCAGACTAGTGAAGCACGCTTCAGGGCCGCTAACAGAGCTCTCAAGATCAGGGGGAACCAATGACAGCATCTTGACGATGACCGTTATTTCTGAACTTTTGTCCGGCTCTGGAAGGAACTGGAATCAGTTCAGGGGAGAGGGATGAGCTTACATCTTTTCCAAAGATCTGACCTATTGGCTTTGTTAATACTATACTATCTTGTTTCTGGTTGGAGTGTATGTACTTTCTGTAACTGAGGCTAATAAGCACACAGGGCTGCGCAGCAATTAACTGGTAACATCATCAGATGAATTCCTATCTCCTGCTTTATGCAAGATAACATAAAACATGCATACAAGGCATGTGCTCCCAAATAACTGTGTGCATTCCAGTACGTGCCTCGAGTGCTCACGGGTGAACAGCACGCATATTGTTTACCGAATGACAAAGCTTCAGATGTGTGCAATTAATTTTGATGCGCATTTTATCTGCCCATCTGTGAAAAGCAGAACCACTGGTTAAATGGCACAAAATGTCATCCTAATCCCAAAGCAGGGAGTGGAAGTAGAGATGTCATTTACTTATCATAAGTAAATGTTATGCTTAGGCCATATATTCATTAATTGGAAATAAATGGCTGCATCTGAGCTGTCTACTCTAGATGTCTGGTTAGTGGGGGCAAGTTTAAGGAGCAGCAGAGGCTATTCATTATGGGTACTTGCAAAGGTACAGGAAGTTTGCTCACAGTGTGAGAGACTGGACCCTCCTACCCCCTTTTTGCAATGTTAAATACAGCAAGCTTGACCCGAAGGTATTGGAGAGGTTTACCTGAGCACCAGTTATACTACGCAAAATCAGGTTTTTTTTTAGGCACTGGGAGATTAAGTGATTTGCCCAGAATCACAGGATGTTGAGCCGACGCAAGACTCAAACCCGGTTCCAAAGTCTGTAGCTCTGATTATGCAGTCGCCCCAAAGCTGCACCGATGATATTGCGTGCTTGAGGATCTCCTAGTGTTCGCATGAGAGATCCACCCAAACCCGCTTGCTCCTTTCCTCTCTTGGGAGTTCTTTTGGCCGCAGAGTCACAGAAAGGTATCATAGTGCTGCAGTGCTCACCAGCTTCCATTCACACCCAAATCCTAGCAGCAACACTACCCTCACTTCCAAGGCGGAGCTAGTATAAGGCCAAACTACCCAAAGAAAAAGAATAAAAACAAGGGCAACCTACAAAATGAGGACTCGCGGCAAAAAAGACATAGCCTATTATTTGGTGACCAGACTATTCACAGTTTTTATGTGACCTGGATGTACTGACATCTCTAAAAAGATCATAGCACGGAAACGGGCATTAGGCTAAAATCACAGACGATCTCTGTAAGTAGTTGGCACTGGCATTTGTCACCTTATAGAATAACATGAGGAAATTCAGCAAATATGAGGCAATCCAACGTGGTGGTGTTGTGTTATGCCACTGACTTATAGTTTTCTTTGTGTTTTGCCTAGGAGAATACTGGGCGTGTTAATATGGTACGGTGGTTTTGTGGTACACTGAGGCTCACTTTGGCAGAGTGGTGTGGTGCCGAGATGAAGCACTGCGCTCACTTCTCAGACTTGCCAGCTTGAAACCATGCCCCAACAGGAAATTTAAAAAAAATATAGCCCCAGACACAGAGCGATAAGCTCCAAAGTGGAACCATAGACGTAGTACGGTGTTGCTCCCAGGGTGTTAACAACCAATTTAGAGGAGGGACAAAAAAGAAAGATTACCCACTAGAAAGCAAGCCTTTCTAAATGACAATGCAAGTTACCAATAAAAAGCCAGTAGGTGGGCTAGAAGGCCATAGACTGAATACAGCATGTCGAGAGACAGTGCACGCGTGCTGCCTAGGTTCAATCTAAAAACAAGCATTTGCAATGCAATCGGTCTCGCCTTTGGGACCTAAGTATTTAGCCACGCAGCAGATTATTGTGAGTACAGCAACATTTACTGTTGCATTAAAAGCTGCAGCGTGGTACGTGTTCTCACTGTGGAAACTGCAAGGTAACGGGGCTGCGTTATCCTTACAGTTGAACGGACAGAGCGGCCGACTTTGAAGCTGAGGAACCAGGTTCGAGTTTGGGGGGAGGCTCAAACATCCTGTGATTCTGGGCAAATCACTTACTCTCCCGTGCCTAGAAATGAATGTGCCCGTCTGTGATGCAACTGGTGCTCATCTAAAGCGCTCGGATACCTTCGGGCTAAGTTCGCGCTATATAAAACTGCAACAAAAAAAAAAAAACACCTGCACTCTAGCATGGGTTTATAATTGCCCTTACTTGGAAAGCACCTAATTATAGTAGTGCGCATGGCCCACAGCCCTTCCCTAAACGCATGAAGAAAGCCCCTGGCAGTGATGGACACACCTGCAGAGTGTGATGGGGGGCCCTGAATCTCCCATATATCACAGAAATTCATTGGGCTTGGGCTGGTTGGGACCCCCTCCCCAAAACGGCTGTGGGAAGTTGGGGTCCTGGCTTATGCTCTTGGCCACTAGATTCACGTCTACCTTTGAAGTTTGCTGCCGGTAGCTATCTGCAGGGAGCCACACTGTTTGCCTTCTGCTATTTATGCTTTTAAAATGCACCTTGACTGCAGCTGGCATGCTTTTCTAATTAAATTCGTCATGAAAGCATGCACGCATTGTTTCCACAAACGTGCTGTAAAGTGGCTGCACGAGGCACTGGGGAGCAGGCAGAGGCTTATGTGCCTGGTGTTCTTATCACACCATTGCATCTCCCACCCCTCCCTGACACGCCTTATCTGTGTTTAAACCATATGCTCTCAAGAATCTTCTGTTGATCTCACCCCTTCACCTCCCTCCCTGGGAGCTGCCGCTGCCCTCCTTAACGATTACTGCTTTCAACTGCCCTCACATCCGATGGATCGCCAGACAGTTGTTTAAATACATAATAAAGGAACAAAAAGAGGTACTTGAAGCTTAGTGTTGTAGCTGCCTCCAATGTAGTCTCCTTTATGCTGTTATAAGCCCTCCTAATAGGGGCCCCATTTCCAAGTTGCAGTTACAAAATCCCAGACGAGACTGCGAATCGTGAATTTGCACAAATACGGAATTTGTTATTTTTTCAAGCCTCTGAACAACGTTACTGTTTTTGTGAATCCTCAGAAGTGAGGTCACAAAAGTACATAGCCACATTTACTGATGGTACCGGACACTGGTTATCAAAGCCATGGACCTCAAAAAGGCATAGCAGCTGATCCCTCTTGCTTGCCTTCTGATATCCATGGAAATGATATTTCTACCGCTGGTCTCAGGGATCACGAAGGCAGCAGCAGGAACAGAAACAGATCAATGATCGAAGCGGCCTGCTTACTTTTAGTAGCTTCACTCATCAGCATTAAAATGGAGGCTTACTGATAGGCTAAGGGTGGGACATTGGGTCAGACTCGTGATGTTAACGTGTTGTTGGTGTCACTTGTGCTAAGCCTGCAATTTGGTGACTCAACGTTGGAGACCTTACATTCAACAGTCCGTAATTGTGACAAATGGAAACTGTAGCATACAGTAATCACATACACAGTTTTTTTTATTAGCATCATACTTTGCTTTGGTAACTGCTCAATGAAATGATTCTAACATGTCATTAAAGCTGCAACACGTGCTGCAGTGTCACACAGTGTGGCACTGATGTAAACACTTTCTGTACAGATATTAATGCACTCTGTGCTCTGGCTCCGCAGTGTTCGCAAATGTCAGTTTCTCGGGGGAGTGAGGAGCAGGGCAGGCACAGACAGCAGTGCCCCCTGCTCTGAGGCCTGGCTCTGCTGTGAGGTGGCTGGAGCCCGTGACTGATTGGGAGGGGGAGGGAGAGCAGAGAAAGTGGAGCCAGGAAATACACAATAAAAACGAAACCAGCACAGTGCTGGTGAAATGCTAGCAGTGCTGATAGATAATTCTGATAGATAATGTCGACAATTATTAACAAGCAACCAAGTGGGAGGAAGGGCAGGGGAGGCAGCAGTAAAACATCTGTGGTGTTAAGAGGGGTGGGAGGAAGAATGCTATATTTAAATGTAAGAAGCTAGGGCGCTGAAGCTGAACACAAACAAACACTAACAGAGCAGGAAACCAAGAAAGAAAAGAGTCCCCCAGAGAACAGATAAAGAACCATAGTGGAATGAAACAGGACTTAGTCCCTGCTGCATGGGAGGAACGGAAGAGAGAAAGGAGGGACAAAGAGGCAGGACTGACCACTGGCAAGCAAGGATTTTTGAAGGACACTGACACAAACAAATCAAAAGCTGGGGGATGTCTTTAACCCAACATAAGAAATTACAATAGGTCTCGAATGCTCGACCTAATGAAAATGTCTTGGTGGATGAGAAGAAAACTTAGTTGTATCATACTGTTGTCATGGTTTCGCTTTACACAACTTGTTTTGGAGAGCCCACTGAGCGAGATCAGTGACGAAGGTGGGCACAGTTGCCCAAGATTGGGTTGCTTTGAGCGCATATAAGGAGGACAATACATGATTTCAATAGTTAAAACATCAAAATGAACGATTGCGCCTCTAGATCAGGGGTCTCTGTCTTGTGGATTGTTGCCTGCCTTGTTATGTTGGCCTAGGCCTGGTTGCCATGCTGCTTTTCTTTGCGCACGTTACACTGAGCCGGGACTCCCTCGCCCTTTGCTCGTGCCAAGTTCTTTTGCACTGTCTGCATTTTCTGTTATTCACCTTTTTGGGCTCGGTCTGCACAAACATGTACAAGGTCACATAACAATGTATTTTGGTTCTTCCTGATATGGCCAGTCTCGCGCACCCAGACATAACATTAGGTGCAATTGCCATGAAGATTTTTGTGTGCTTTTAATACTGCGGTTTCCTAGCGCTTAACACACTTGGAGAAATCCTTTTCAGTGAGAAGAGCTATGATGTCCTGCTGATGTAGTTCTGCATCTAGAGACTGAGGTATGGGGGTTCGCTAGTCAAAGCCCAGAGGTCTTCTCTTATTATAATAAACTATCTTACTGCACGGGGAGGGTGGTAATGTTATTTAGACATTTATCCACTGAGTTATGAAATGCTTTCCCCGTTTGTATTCTATGGAATTGTAACCATGCTGCTTATATTAGTCATATGCATTATGCTATTGGTACTGACACGTGTACTGTACATTAGAGCACGTAAGTTGGAATAAACATTTTAACCTATCCAGTGTCTCTTCCTACGCACCTTGTGGACAAGTACGAGTGAGTGACGAAAGAGTGTTCTTGCTTCTGCGAGTCCTGAGATAAAGATACCGTGTTCTGGGTTGTCTAATCATTGGTACTTGGGTGCTAATGGGATGCTAAGCTAGTTGGGTTGGGGTTTTTGGGTGCTACGGTATATGGTGGCAAACCACTGTATTCCGGGGTCCCATTTTCCTGTGCATAGCTCTGTGTATGTGCAGAAACCTTATGACATGGCGCGACCACCGTGGGGCTGCTTATCTGCGAGACGCTTGAGTAGTACTTGTGCTTGTCCACAAAACCCTCACATACGCTTCCGGAGGCGTAAGTGACGGTGATACCTCCTATATTGAACGTTTTATAGGTTCTTTCAAGCTTGATGTTATTAAAAAGGTTAGTTAACTGACCCATTTTTGTGCTCCCTGTTAGGTTGTCAAATATAACTGTTTAGTCATGGCTGGTGTGGCGATTGCTGCACATAGTCGAGGAGCACTCCGAGACCACTTAGCTGTGTATGGAGTGCCCGATACTGGGGTCGAGTTGGTCTTTGTGGTTCAAGCCGATGCGGCTTATCACTTTGAAGTGTTTTACACTTGGATCACTTTTGAGGCGGTGGATGCAGGTGATAAGCTGTTTCATGAATATAAGCCCACCGCTATTCCTGCTGCCTATCGACCCTATACTAAACTTGAAGTACCTCTCACGGCTTGGCAGCACCGTGTTTGGTTTAATGGCGCCCTACCACAACCAACTACCGCAGTTCGTTTAGGCCCCTTATCCATTGAGGGGGCCACTTGGCCTATATTGGCCGGGTATACCCCGCATCCAAATTATCTGGCATTACCGATTGCGGATCTGCGCACTATGCATACCGAATTGGTACGAGTGCATCGAGCCCTAGTGACATACGTTACAGGTAGCCTACATGGAGTTGCTCCTGTAGTCGCAGGCCAACCAGCTATAGCCGCTGGAGTGACCATAAGTCCTGTCATGGTAAATTCTGTGATGGGCAAACGTCCACAAAATAAGGACGACTATCCTTACTGGCTTGCAGAAAAGTTCGATCAGATAGAAGCAGTGTTTCCACATACATCCCCAGTAGATAAACACCGCATCCTCACGATAAGTTTGCCAAAAGACATAATCCCCGATTTGACATCATGTGAAAACTGGGGTAAGGTATTCGCAGCAGTTTATTCAAAATGTTTTGGAACTCCTTCCATGACGGTTCTACCCTCTGTAATTAAAAAAGTACAGGATGAACATGGCCCTGAAGCGGCTGTGGAATTAGGGATGAGACTAGTGGGAGTGTTTGATGTAGTAGCTGAGCTGATCCTTGGAAATGTCAAGGGCGATGCTATGAACTTTCAAGTAGCGAATGCTTTGGCTTTGGTCCCAGAGTTGGACAGGCCCCGCGAATTACCGAAAATTATAGCCCGGGCTTATAAAACAATTGGAAGAAACAGCCTAGGCAACAAGCCTTTTGTAAAAATGCAAACTCAATCGCAAACACAAGTTACACAAACAAAAAGTGCATCTGAGAAAGATGATAAACCGGTCTTCACTAAAAAGAGTTGGAGACAGAAAAAACAGGGTAAGCAACAAAAGAAGCCGGGATCGAGAGGAGCTTCCCCAGTTTCGGTTTCTTCTGAACGTACTTATGATTTACGTGATAGGTCAAGGATTAAATCACCAGAAAGGTTTCAGAGCTCTGATACGCGTTCTCCTCGTTCTTCACAGGCCCAGACGTCGTCACAGGCTGGTGGAGGAGGACGGCAAGATAGAGGAAGGGGCCGAGAGGCTCCCCAGGAGCGAGACCAACCTCGACAACAAGTCAGAGGGAAAGCAGAAGACTTTCACCTTCCTCGACCGCAATTTCAGAAGAAAAAGGTTGCCGCTGTCACAGCGAAATATGCCTCAGACCGTGAGAACGAGACTCCAGAATTGGACGTGGGCAGTGACCCTCCTAGACAGCGCCGCGGAAGTTACCATAGTGCGGGAGGCGCTACGTCCTCATATGGAGGCGACAGCAACTGAAACATTCGTTACTGTAGAGACAGCTGACACGAGAGTGGCACCCCCTGACAGACTATATAATATAGTCATCCAAATTGAAGGTGATATACCGCGTGAAATAAAAGGGATTTTTTGGGAAAATCTAACCTCTTCATATGACATTTTATTAGCAGAGGTGGATTGGCCACCCCCATTCGTTTTAGCTGCACATAAAGGAGAGGAGGTAATCCTTCCAAGCTTTTCAAGGCATGTCCCAAAAGACAAAGCTGAAGCACTTGCAGCTGAGTGGGCTGTGTACCTGGCACCAGCGTTATACCGCAACCATGTGGGATGGGATGAAGAATCACCTCCTCATGCAATACCTTTGCGGTCACTACCGCAGCCACAACCCCAATATCCCATCAAACGGCAGGCAAAAGGCCCCGTCTCCGAAATTCTGACACAGTTGGAATATCAGGGAGTAATTGAACCATGCGTATCACCTATGAACAATCCCCTTTTCGTGGTTTCTAAACCCGATGGATCGTACCGCTTAGTTTTGGATTACCGGCATTTAAATACTCATTGTCGGAACTTTGCGGTGCAAAATACACACAGTTCTGCGCTTGTAGACAGTCTTGTTCGTAAAAAATACAAAACGACACTTGACCTTTCAAACGGTTTCTACACGCACAACCTAGCCCCGGAGAGTGGTCAATGGACCGCATTCACTTCCGGTGGTAAATTATTTCAGTTCCGGCGTTTACCCATGGGCTACAAAAATAGTCCGGGTATATTCGCCGCCCGTGTTGTTTCTTTGTTAAATGACATTGATCAAGACGCATGTTCGTACGTAGATGACATCTATCTAACGGACGACGAATTATTTCAGCATTTGTCCCGTGTGGACCGCATTATTCTTGAATTCGCGGAGCAGGGTTACAAATTTAACTTTGCTAAGTCACACATTGCTGAATTTACCGTTCTGTTCTTGGGCTATGAGCTCAATAACGAAGGTAAGGGCTTAGCCCCCCATTTCTTGGAAAAATGTGCACATTTGTGCCCCCCAAATACTCTGAAGAAACTTCAGTCTTTGCTGGGGTTCTTGAATTTCGGGCGTACTTACATTCCCGAATATGCCCAGCGTATCAAGCCTTTGTATGCTTTGATACAACCTACTTATTCAAGGTCTTGCTGGCTGCCTGAGCATACCTCAATTCTGCAGTCTTTGCAGACAGACCTATTGGAGTCTAAATATCTTTTGACTCGTGATAACCACACAAACCTGGTGATTAGAATAATTCCGGGGGCGGTGGGATTCACATACTTAACCTTTAATGAAGGTGATACAGTACCCATCGCATACAAGTCACATCTGTACACTTCCGCTGAATTGCGCTTTACCTCTGTCGAAAAAGTTCTAACTGCAGTGCAAATGGCGATTCTAAAAGAACGCGCACTGGCACAGGGAAAGCGGATTCTAGTGGTAACACCCTGTCCTGCCCTAGAGGCAGTAACAAAGGCAAGTGTACCGAACTCAAAAGCAATGCATCCCCGTTGGATACAATGGGCTACATCCTTGACGTCTTCGGACGTCACTTTTGTTTTTGATTCTTCTCTGCAGACTCAGGAGTTTTTGCAGTATGAATTCGTTCATCCTCCTCCTTTGTTTTTATTACCGCTTGAGGATTACAAATGTGTGATCTACACCGATGGTTCGGCGCAACCGGCCACTGGGTCCAAGCATGCTTATTCAGCTGCATGTGCTATTGTTGCGGGTTCCTTTGTAAATGGAACGTTCAAATCCTCTGTAGTGCACACTCGCACACTTGGAGATAGTACCGCACAATTGGCCGAGCTGCATGCATTGCTACTTGCACTTGAGTTCGCTTCTCAGGATGAGACAACTCTTATTGTATGTGATTCCTTCTACTGTGTACAATCTTACAATGACAATCTGTTTTTCTGGTCGAAAAACGACTACAAGGACGCAAAAGGGAGCACAATTAAGCATAAAATGCTTTGGGTTCGAGTGGCAGAATTGCAACAACGTCTGCCCCTCACACAGGTGGTTCACACCTTAGGCCATCAGCGGGTGGGCGCACACGCTATTGGTAACGATCTGGCAGATGAGGCTGCCCGTTCAGCAGTAGTCACGTGTTCAGTAGCAGCGGTTACCAGGTCCATGTCTAAAATAGACCCTGTTATATTAGCAGCTATTGCTGCAACCAAGGAAGGTAATAATTACCCTACAGGTTTCCCTTCCAAGTATTCTTACACATTAAGTCCCGATCAGGTTCCTTTTGTAACTATACCTGACGTTGGAGATCGGCTGATCCCCAACGCGGACCGCAGGAGTGCCTTGATATCAGCTGCACACGAAGGCATGGCTTCTGCTCATGCAGGTGTGTCAGCTACGGTTTCCATCTTGCAGCAGCGTTATTGGTGGCGTGGGTTATATAAAGACACCCGTGCTTTTGTGCTTTCTTGCGACGTTTGTCAACAGATTAAGCCTTCCACGGTAACACGTCCACCACAAACCCCGCTCTGCATTGCTAACAGACCCTTTGGGTGTGTTTACTTGGATCACTGCGGTCCATTCTCATCAGACACTGCCTATAAATACATCTTAGTGGCAGTGGACTCGTGCACACGGTTTCTCTGGGTCTGGCCACAACGGAGTGCTGACGCCCGAAATGTAATCAGGGATTTGCGTGTCTTTGTGGGAATTTTCGCATGCGGCACCTTCCATTCGGACCAAGGTCCAGCGTTTGCCTCTAGGGCTTACAAGGATGCAATGGCTTCGCTTGGGGTGCGGGTGAAATTTTCGTCTCCGTATAGGCCTGAGGGCAACTCTATCGTTGAACGAATGAACCGTGACTTAAAGCAATCCTTAACAGCTAGGGTTATAGGTACTGGCAGGAACTGGCTGGCCCATTTGTATACCGTTCAGCGTGCACTTAATAATCTCCCTAGAAGACCTCTGGGTGGGCGGACCCCATACGAAATGCTCTTTGGCATAAGAATGTTTGTGCCTGACCTTGAGGGTCCAGACATCGCGGCGCAATCCGCCAAGTTTGATGTAGATAACCATTCTGCTATGTTACAGGACT
The DNA here is from genome assembly GCA_963921515.1 of Calotriton arnoldi. Taxonomy (NCBI): domain Eukaryota; kingdom Metazoa; phylum Chordata; class Amphibia; order Caudata; family Salamandridae; genus Calotriton; species Calotriton arnoldi. Next base: position 706,337 of record CAWUFW010005105.1, on the reverse strand, counting down.
TACAAGAAGCCCGAGACAAACTTGCAACTACACATTTACCTTCAGCCACAGATCCTGCGTTGCAGATTCCGGTAGCCGGCTGGCTTCCGAAAGTTGGAGAACTGGTTCGAGAGAAGGTTGAAAACAAAAAAGAATTTGGCCCCTCTTTTCGTGCACCGGTTCCAGTTCTGGGCTTGAAGGGAACACGTACAGTCATTTTACCACCGCTTCCTGGTCGCAAAGAGAACAGATACATCTCAGTTGAAAATGTCAAGCTACAGCGCCTGGCCGATCCTGAATAGTGTCACACCAGCGGTCTCTTGTCCTGCCATTTATCGGACATATGTTCATAGTCCATCTGCGCGAACGATCGCTGATGCTGTAATTGAGATGGTTGATTTGCCTGAATCCTCTACTTTGCCTGAAACTGTAATTGATCCCCAACTCTCCACCAACATCGACGAGGACGAGTATACTTATCCTGCATCTGAATCGGTGGCACATCAACCAATATCGCCACTAAGCCCGACTCGTTATTCCTTTGATTCGGATTCCACATCTTCAAAAGTTCCATCCAAGTTCAGTATTTTTATATCCTGGTTTAGAGACAATTTTTTGATTCCACCCTGGACATACATCTGGTTGGTACTTTTCTTAATTTTTTTGTTCATGTCCATTGGCTTTGTCACAGTGTTTTTTCTACTAATTAATGGTCACTATTTACCTGAACGCTCTGCTGTAGACTATGTCTCTGGAACTTTGGCTCCTCATTCCTCGTCTCACATCATGAAGCGTGACCACACATTTGTGAACATTTCAGCTTTCCCAGTTGCTGATGGCATCGTATGGGATGCAGTGAACTATCAAATCCATGGTCCGACGGAAATTATTAATGTACCTAATGTCCTTCGTGTTTCAATGGGTGATGTAGTACAAAATAATATTCATTCTGATGATTGGGATGTGCATGCCGTTGAAGCATTGTTTGCCGATTTAAAATATTATGCATCTTTTAATGCTGAAGATTTATATATGAATTCTGCTAATTATGCCGATTTGTATTGTTACCAACATTGGGGTAATCATTTTCTCCATAAGCCCAGTGCCCTGCGTAGTTCTGTTAACTATACCCAATGGGAACATTGTCCAAACCCCTTGCCAGGTAGCTCTCAAACTCTTCGAAATAAGTTTAATTATTTTACTGATTTTAATCGGTCGAATCCTGCATCCTATTATTTTAGACTTAATAACACATCAACTCAGAAAATTATGTTAACACACACCAAATTGCTTTATTCAGGTTCCTTTCTAAGTGCCCTAGCTGTGGGTGGTTATGAGTACTGGGATAATACAGTGGATTTAAAATCTATTTGGGGCTCCAAGCCATGGCAGGTACAGGGGACCGAGGCATTACATCGTGCTTGCCTCATCCCTGCCCAAATTATGTTCCTCAATGTCTCCATCTATCAGACTACATGTTGGGGCTTAGCAACCACTAAACAATTGAATACTCCATCAATACCATCCCTGTCGAGTTTTCCCAATGAAAGCTCACGATTCAATATGTCCCTCGTGTCCCTGCAGGCTCTGTTACAAAATAATTCGTTTAATGTTTCTGAGCTAGTTCAGTCACCCTGGTTGGTATGGCCTACATCATCAAATGCATGTCAAATGCGCTTTCACGACTCAGGAGCTAGTTACACACAGGATAGGCCTGATCCGAGATTTACTGATTCCCGTACTGTCACTACATATTCTGTTGGTAAATTATGCAAACAATGGCTGCAACATTCGTCCCTTGATTCTGTTAAACAACATTTGTCCCTCCTTACAGGCAATATTGATCTGTCCGATTTTGTTTTGGGACCTCGTGGTCCCCGACCTAAGAGATTCATTTATGAAACGTATAATGAACTCTGGAAGCTATCACAAATTGAAGCTGCTTCCCGTCTTCGGGAAATAGATCAAGCAAATATGGAAAAGGTGCTTGCTGTTGTTGACAATAGTATTAATACCCTGTCTTCTCGCATTTACACTTTAGAGAATATTGGGTCCTCTGTTGTCGATATTGTACAAGATGATGTTTCTGTATTATATCATGGTCAGAATCAATTGCGCTCAGTTATGCAGTTTGCATGGACTTTACAAACGCTTAAGTTAGGTAAAGTGCCTTGGCATTTTTTGAACACCTCTGCCTTGTTTCTACCTTTTAACTTAACTGACAAACAGCAATTTATGTCCATGAAAGATGCAACTTACACTCTATTACATATCGAAAAGATGGATCCTTTGCCGTTCTCTGTTGCAGAACTCGATTCTGCTGTATGGCTAGTCCATGGGGTTATCGCTTTACCTTTTTCCTTGTTTGAATTTGACTCGTGCATGAAACATTATCCTGTGGGCCGTTACCGGCCCTTGGGCAGTGCTTTCCTGCATGAACTCTGGTCCTTGCCTTTCATGTATAAATGCCTTCGGGACGGCAAGGAAGTTTTTCTCACGGGGGAGTCTTGTGACTCGACTATGGGTCATTCGCTTATTTGTAAACACATTAAATTGCATGGCTCATGTAGCGTTTCCGCTCCTAATCTTGCTTGTGTGCTAAAAGGTATTCCTGCTCCTGTTATTTCCCCTACTTTCACTCTCCTTTCCAATGGCAGTTATTTACTTTTAAATAACGAAAACTGTTGCGGCTTACAGGCTGGCATTCCTTACATTGTAACAGTTTCGCACAGGGTTGTCTGCTGCAAGAATGTGCTTTTTCCTCCCCCTCATGGCAAGGTTGATATCTCTATTTGGCCTTCCATCCCTACCATGGAGGCAGATTTCAATAGACTGAGCAGAATAAAGGCACTATTATTGAACGAGGAAGTTATGCTCACGTCCGCCCGGGAGACATTCATTCTCCAGGTGGCGAGTACCCACAGTGAAATACAGGCCCTTTTGAACACTAATCTCCCCCAACATTTTGGGGAGTTAATACATCGTATTTTCAACGCATCTAACACTGAAGGCCTAGTACACTTTTTTAAGGTCGTTGGGTCGGGTTTGGTGTCCTCCTTCCAAACTATTTTTGGTGTCATCCCGGCTTTCATACATTCTATTTTTTCCAGTGTCTTTGGCGGTTTCCCGTTGATCCTCGCTTTAGCGGCTGGTGTCTTGCTCTTAATTTGCTTTCTGCGCAATGGCTGCTCCCCGATGGGACCTGCTCGATCCAGAACGCCTACAGCTGCTCCGTGAGCGCCTCTTGGCTGGTTTTGGTGTACTGCCATTGGCGACACTGAGTGTGTCATATACTCTATCATTCCGCTTTGCGTATTTCACTTGCGTGCAACCTGTGATGACTTGTATCCGCTGTCCTTTCACCTGGACTCTGGATTATTGCCTCTCCAATTCGTCATTGTCTGTTCCGGATTTTGTTCAGTTGATGGGCCCCTTAGAGGCCCATGAGCAGGACTGTTCCGTTGCCGGCTGTATGGCGCGTGCGGCTGCACTGGGGATTTTGGCGCAATGGGATATCTGGGCGGCTGCCCAGGATCTCCTACAACAAAGCTGTTTCAATTATCACGCAAGCTGTCCCGCATTGCTTCTGGATGCTCCCTCTGCTGAGGAGCATTCCTGCTCTTTGATCTCATGGATTGGATGGCATCTATGTTTTTTGACGATTCCAATGATGTCCTTTTGGAGGGTATGGCTTTTTTCTGCACCTACACTATCATGGATTGACTTGTTCCTCGCCGTTTGGGCGCTCCCTCTGCAGCACTGAATTTTTCTTTTTTGCCTCTGTCTTGGACGCCGGACTATCCAGGGGAGGGTGTCTTGTGGATTGTTGCCTGCCTTGTTATGTTGGCCTAGGCCTGGTTGCCATGCTGCTTTTCTTTGCGCACGTTACACTGAGCTGGGACTCCCTCGCCCTTTGCTCGTGCCAAGTTCTTTTGCACTGTCTGCATTTTCTGTTATTCACCTTTTTGGGCTCGGTCTGCACAAACATGTACAAGGTCACATAACAATGTATTTTGGTTCTTCCTGATATGGCCAGTCTCGCGCACCCAGACATAACATTAGGTGCAATTGCCATGAAGATTTTTGTGTGCTTTTAATACTGCGGTTTCCTAGCGCTTAACACACTTGGAGAAATCCTTTTCAGTGAGAAGAGCTATGATGTCCTGCTGATGTAGTTCTGCATCTAGAGACTGAGGTATGGGGGTTCGCTAGTCAAAGCCCAGAGGTCTTCTCTTATTATAATAAACTATCTTACTGCACGGGGAGGGTGGTAATGTTATTTAGACATTTATCCACTGAGTTATGAAATGCTTTCCCCGTTTGTATTCTATGGAATTGTAACCATGCTGCTTATATTAGTCATATGCATTATGCTATTGGTACTGACACGTGTACTGTACATTAGAGCACGTAAGTTGGAATAAACATTTTAACCTATCCAGTGTCTCTTCCTACGCACCTTGTGGACAAGTACGAGTGAGTGACGAAAGAGTGTTCTTGCTTCTGCGAGTCCTGAGATAAAGATACCGTGTTCTGGGTTGTCTAATCATTGGTACTTGGGTGCTAATGGGATGCTAAGCTAGTTGGGTTGGGGTTTTTGGGTGCTACGGTATATGGTGGCAAACCACTGTATTCCGGGGTCCCATTTTCCTGTGCATAGCTCTGTGTATGTGCAGAAACCTTATGACATCTCCAACAGCTCAATCGCGAACTACCAGTAGCTCTCTATCTGCTTTTGAGTGGCTCACACATGATAATTAACTACCAGCTGATTTGACAATATGCAGCTGTCCAAAATGCTATGGCAGCACTTTGAAACACAGTGCCACACTTTCTGTGGGACTAAGGAATTTGAAAATGCAGGAACATGTAGCCCACTCTCTTCTGAAAAATTATTATTTTTGTTTCTTATCTTTCATTTCTTTGTTTCGTCTGCTATTTAGTTCCTTCTTTCATTATTTCTCTGTTTCTTTTTCTTTTTTTCACTGTTTCATTCTCTTCTTTTCCTCCTTTCTTTATTCTTCTGTCTTTTTCAATTTCTAGCTGTCTTCCTTTTCTCCTTTCTTCCTGTACTTCTCTCCCTTGTATCTCCTTTCTGTTTTTTTTTACTCTTTTTTCTTCCCCTCTTGGATACCTCAATTTGTACTCTTCTTTCCAGTTTTTCTCTTTCTTTCACTCTGTAACTCTTTGTTTTTGCTTTCCTATTCATTACATTTTTTTTATCTTCATTCTTTCTTCCACTCCTTTGACTGTTTATTTCTTACTTTTTTCTTCCTGTCTTTCCTTCTCACCTTGAACTCTACTTGTTCTCCTTTTCTTTTTCCTTCTCTCGTTTTTGTTTCTTACTTTGCTCTGTACTGGTTCTCATCTATTTTACACCTCTTTTTCTTTCCTCCTATACTTTCACTTCTAGTGTTTCTTTGTTTACTTCTTTTTTCCTTTTATCCTTTATTTCTTCTTTCTCCTTTGTTTAGCTTCTGTTTCTTTATCTTCCTTTTTTAGGTCTCGCCTACGCAGCGCGCATGCGCTGCATAGGCAAAAAGACCTTTTGCAATCGATTCGGCTTTTCAGCCAAAAACGTGCACGCGTTCCATTGCCTTCAATGGCAACGCGTGCACGTTTGGCGATTCCCTTGCGGGAGCGAGCTTTAACAAATGGTTCCTGCTCGCTCCCGCAAGGGAAACAGGCACAGCCCCCCTCCTCTCTCCCCTCCCCCTGCTGCCTCCTCTTCAAACTTGTTTTGTGAACTGTTTGCAGTGTTTCATCACTTTAATCAGCTGTAAGTCACACCGCTATAAACGATTTCTAGTTTGGAAGCAAAAATGCATTTTACTTGCACTTCGACAATAAAATGTTTTAATTCCGTCCTTGCGTGCGCCTGTAGCGTAAAGACATAGAGGGAGGTGTTGTACCTTGAAAACGCGCCGATACAATGCTGATGTTTGCTCCTAGGAGTTTTCTTTGTTCACCTAAAACTCTTACTTTCATTCTTGCGGGAAGCATCCTTGGCTGTTCTGACATGTCCGGTTAGCAGAGAGCCCGGTACACTCTCCGTCCACGCCTGCACCACTCAACTCAACTCCATGCAGAGAATTACTGCAACAGTCGAGGCTGCCATCTGGTGGGCAAATATGAGAATGCTCTGCTTCAAGTAGCAAACAGACTTGGAGGTAAATGGAAAATAGGATTGATGCCACCAAAGGGAATAAATAAAATCATTAAATGTCGGGTGGGATGGCTAATTGGGAATGACCGGTAGTTGGGATGCCTGAGATGGGTTTGGCCTTTTTAAAAGCTCTGCAGACCACTCCAGGATTAACAATCTACAGACCAAGAGTATTTACAAAGGTTCATGGACGCAAAAAACTGCAAAGAGACGCATTGCAAACGCAACTAGAATTTTAAACAGAGTTAAAATGAGTTGTACAACAATCACCTCACCGCCTGCAGTATTCTCGAGGTCAGTTTCGGTAAGGGCAGCCTGTCGAAATTGGCCAGTGACTTACAAGTTCCAAAGCACACGTGGTTTGGTGTGGAGCGCACCGATTCCTCGTGTAACTCCCCACTTTTCTTGTGAATTCTTGGTAGAAAGCTGTTTACCACAGCAGGTAGGTACTGCACTCGTGGTATTGGTATATACTCGGCGCAGTATATAACTCATCCCAGCTCATAATTGAGGCCTTATTGTTTTGGAGGTAAAACGAGGCTTTGCATATACATTTGCCCTTGCTCACGACGTTACCTTGTTAGTGCTCAACTTGGACATGTTAAAAGGAGTGTAAATCACAGACTGGTCACAATCAGGCCTGGCCTCTTAAGAGCCACCTGTGCTTGAAGATTTACATATATCTTTTGCGCTCTTCATAACACTAGATCATCTTTTACACGAGGCCCATTTTATTATGAGTAACTCACATTTCTAGCTTGGAGGTTTTTGCCACCCGTTTGGACACATGGGTGTGGGAGGCGTAATCCAGTGTTAATTGGAGTTGTGTATTCCTCTTTGCATCTTATACTTTTCAAAAATCATTTGCTGCGCTGGTCTGTGCTCTCAAGCACGACATTTCTTTTTTTGTTTACTTTATTCAATTTTCCCCGTTTATTAGTCCAAAAACTCCCCTTTACCAAACGTGGAAAACATTAAAATATATTATTAAGAGGATATGAGAGGTACTAAGACTCTTTTAAGACATCAACTCCCCAGTCGCAGATTTGTTTTGTAAATAAGCCATATTACCTTTACACTTTAAGTGTAAGTGCCGATAGCAGATAAGCACTTGTGAACAATGCTGCTATTTAGTTAAACTATTCCATATTTGGATTGTGCTTTTAAGAAAAGCAAGCAGCGTTTTGCAGTTTAGCAGAAACAGTTTCAATTTACGCAGCTGAATCCTCATGTTTTTCTAGGAGGAAAGCTGCGTCAACGTCATTTCCGTTTGAACCTCTTTACCTGTTGCTTACTTGGGTATCCTAAGCAGGTGAATTAACAATCGGATCTATTCCACCAAACCCTCGGATCGAATGAAAACTGGCCTTTTTGTAATTATTTTATTTGGAAAAGATATGTTTTCCACAAAGGTTATCCAGCGTGCATGTGCTTTAGTTTTAATATGTACCATGTTGCATTTCCTTGCTTCTGTATAAATATTGTTGCCATGGTTTATGGCCAGGGCTTGTTTTGGGCTACTCCCTCCCCGACATTGTTCTTGTTTTATTCCTCAAGTTGAAGCCCACTAATGCTTGTATGGCAGTGGAGCGAAGGGGGGGGGGGGAGGGTGGCTACTTTGCTACTGAAAACCACTAGAAAGACCGAACTGGGTACCACGGAAGCGGCGGAGGCCAGAACCAGTCCTCGGACACCGACCACAGACATGGCTGGTTAAGTTCTATGTGGGTCTGCAGACAGTAAAACAGTGCTTAATCTGTGCAGGTGGTGAGCACCAGCGATAATTTTGGGGAACCAGACTTCTTGAGCATGGTTGCTTGTCTGGTTCCACCTGTGCCTGGACGTGATCTACACTTTCACAGCGCCATTCTCATCCACAAAGTCCCGTGAATCTGGAGTTAGCTGCACAGCTAAATAAAACCTTAACTCCGAGTGGCCAAAGAGAAATCTGGCATTCTGCGCTCTTTGAAAGCCATATCTTGAAGAAGATCAACAATTCAATACTTGTTTTTTTTAATGTCAGAGGCAATATAAAAGGGATACATACATTGTTTTTAAAGACATGCATTTTTTACGACAAAAACAATGGCCGGGAGTGTACATTTCTAGCAGGGCAGTTGTCATACAGTAGTAGCAGGCTAGGTGGTGAGCACCCACGGTGCCAGATGTATTAGGCCTGTCAAGACTAGTTCTCTTTCAGACAAGCAATAATACAGTGTGAACTGTGTCAACTGTTGCAATGGGGACGGTTGCCTGCCCCACCCGCAGTGGCGCCCAGTAACAGTTTTGCTTTATTTCACCCACCCCTTATGTGCCTCGCTTCTGAGGGGCCGCGCATCAACATAAAGACTACTTTTACAACTAAAATGCCCGGAAATAAAAAGCTGGCCGTTCATTAAGATGGCGGAGAGGGTTTACAATAAAGTGAATCTCCTCAAAACGAGCGGGTGACAATTCGGTGCATCTTATAGGTCCATTGCTGGCTCGTAAGTAGAACGTGATGTCTGTAGGAGTCAGCTGCCCCAGCCCACCAGGACATATACCACCAACATACACACCAGCAAAACACACTACACACATACGTCCCACCAACACACATCATATCACAACTCACCACTACATTCCACACCATGCCACTGCCCATACGTCACTACACTAAGCACAACTTGCACACAAACTTTACAGTACTGAACACAGCAGTTACATTGCTCTACAACATACCTTAAAAACATTGCCAATATCTCTGACTAAACACTTATAAGGTCCCAAAGGTGAGACCTATTGGCTATGCCAATGCTTGTCTTTCTTATTCTTAATGTTTCTCTTTGTTATTCTGCCTGCTCGCCTGTCTTTTTTCACGTATTCTCTCCTTTTTTTCCATTTTTTTAAAAATATATATTTTATTAAACTTTTCTGTTTTGTCAATACAATTGTCATTACCACATTTGGGATTTTTTTTTGGTTACATCGCATATGTCTTGAGGGTGCTACAGAAGCATCACGGATTACAACTATGATGACAATCCAGCACGGTGCACATTATACCCACATAGTATATCCCAACGTCTATTTCGAATGCGGGTAGACCACTGCTGGTCATAACATAAAGGCTGTTGCATTACTATAAGGTCCATAAAGTCTATTGACAGCACAGTGGGAGTATTCATGTGGTTGACAAGAACCGAGAGATCAATAGGAAACATTAAACATTAAACCAATCCGGAGCACCCTACTCACCACCCTGCATAGATCCTGCTTTCTACTTCGGTGCCCACTATCCATACTCTCCCTCCCCACAATGGTGTGTAGATGCATGTGTATGTACATCAGGTGTATAGTTAGTGCCCAATCGTCACGGACCATCTGGAACTACAATGCACATATACGGTTTCCATCTGCAGCCTCATATTGCCTGGGGTTCACCTCCCGCCTCGGCCGTGTGCTGTTGAAGCACTGCCAGGATTGCATCCCAATACGTGGCAATGGGAACCTGTCGCAAGCCCATAGTTTCTTCATGTCTGATAGCGATGCTTTCCACTTTGGCCCATGTTAATAAGTAGTGACACCATGCTTGTAAATGGGGGGATCCAGTGCCTTCCATCGTTTAGTAATCAGCCTCTTGGCTGTCACCAAACCTAAGTCCAGAAAGCGAGAGGTGACCTTGGTGCTGGGGGTTCTACGGAATATAAGCAGGAGATACGTCGGCCATTCAAAAGGTATCTCGTGGTCAGTGCATGTATACAGTATGTTGGCTATCTCCTTCCAATATATGTGGAGACGGGCGCAGCCCGAAAGCATGTGTATCAGATCAATATCTAAAGCAGCGCATCTCGGGCACGCGGCGTCCTCACGGTGAAAGTACTGATTAATTTTGGGCGGCGTGAGGTATGTCCTTTGGGTTAGTAGTACTGAATTTGCCTGAACCGCATGTTTCTAGGGTACGTGTAGGGCTTTCTAGCAACTGAGCCCACTCTGAGTCTGAGAGCTGGCGATCTAGATCCCAGTTGCGTTGGAGCGAATCTAAGCCTATCGCCGCATGCGTCCTGAATGAGGCCGCGAACCATCGCGTGAGGTTTCTGCCCTGCCCCATTACATGCAAATATTGCATGGTGAGGTGCGACTTAGGCTCTGCGGTTATATCACCCCACTTAGCCGTGAGCATGGCTATCAGCGAGCGGTGCAGCAGGAACTGCCCTGGCGGAAGTCCCTCTTCCTCTACCAATGTCATGTATGATGTGAGCGCCCCGTCACGGTATAAGTCCCCAAGTGTTTGGACACCCGCCTCTTTCCATTCCCGAAGTTCGGCTGCCGTGAGTACTGTCTGGCCTCTGGGGGACCCCTCCAAGGGCAGAGCCGGTGCGTAAGGCGTGATACGCCGGGTTATGTAAAGGCTCCTGCAAAAGCATTTGTATGCCACACCGAGTAGTAGAGGCTCAGGGTGCCTCGTCCTTGTGCCAGGGTGGAAGAGTCTAATTATCTGTGACAATGGGTAAGGTGGCAAATACAGTTTTTTTAGTGCCACTCTATGCCTGGCATTGCCCTTTTCTGAAATCTCTGACTAGCCTCTCCAAGGTGACAAAGAAGGAAGCGGGAATATACACGGGAAGGTTCGTGAAATAGTATAAAAGTCTCAGAAGGGTGACCATTTTAGTGAGCACCACTCTACCCGTTACGGTAAGTGGAAGTGTGCTCCAAAACTGCATTTGGGATCTAATGGCTGTTGTCGCTCTACCCAGATTCCCATCAAATAAATCCTTCGGTTGACGGTATATTCGTACACCTAGGTAAAGGAACGTACCTGCTCTCCAGTGTACCCTCCTGTCGCCAATGACTAGGCCCGGGTCGCGTTTTCCCTTGCCAAACGAGTATATACAGCACTTGTCGACATTCACCTTTAACCCCGACAGTGCTGCAAAATCGTGAAGGATTTGCGCCAACTGTCCGAGGACTTCCTCTATGTCTCTTAGATAAATTAGGAGGTCATCTGCATAGAGTGATACCTGATGTGTGCCATCTCCCAAAGGGATACCATCCCCTAGGCTCTATTGCCAGCGTGAAAAGGAGGGGAGACAGGGGGCACCCCTGCCTTGTCCCCCTCTGCACCGGGATTGCGTCCGATATGTAGGGGCCCAGTTTAACCCTGACAGTTGGTTCAGTGTAAAGCAGTCGGGTTAACTGGAGGAAGGTAGAGCCTAGTTTATATTTCTCAAGCGACTCAAATAGGTAATCCCATTCTAAGGAATCGAAGGCCTTCTCAAGGTCTAATATTAAACAACCAGCCCTTGGTCAAGCACCCGCGGAGGCGGCCGCTACCCTGAAAAAGCGGCGTAGATTAAGGGAAGTGCTACAGGACGGTACAAAACCATTCTGATCCGCGTGAATCAATGTGGGGACCACCTGTGCTAACCTCTCTGCCAAAACCTTCACAAGTATCTTATAATCGGTGTTGAGCAGAGCAAGGGGTCTGTAGGAGCCCACATTCATGGGCTCTTTGTCAGGTTTTAATAGTGCTACCAGGAGCGCCTCTCATTGAGAGGGGGGGGAGTCGACCCTCATCTGCGGCAGCTGCATATAGGGCATGGAGGCGCTGCGTGATGGATATCTGAAACGCCTTATAGTATTCTGCCGGCAGCCCATCCGGTCCTGGTGATTTCCCCGTGACCAAGGACGGGATGGCGTCTCTGATCTCCTCCCGTGAGACAGGCTCGTTGAGCACTTCCCCATGCGCTGGCGTTGCCACAGGCAATTGTAGGGGGCCTAAAAACCTCTCCAGACTTTGTTCGCTACAGCACCCCTGGGACTGATACAGTTGGGTATAATGATGTGTCATGGTTGCATGTATTTCACGCTGTGTGTAAAGTATGTGCCCCGCATCGGTCCTTGGCGCTCCTATCAGCTTGTGAGTGTGCTCTTGCCTTATCAGCCATGTGAGCATACGACCTGCTCGGTCCGCGATGGCGTGTGTTCGGGGCGTGTGTGCTGCGTAGTTATGGCAATGGAGGCGTTCCAGGTGCTCAGTGTGTTCTGCGCACAATGCTTCTAGACAGCTGGAGTCCCTGACCAGTCTCTCTCCTTCCTGTTCTTGTCTCAATAGTTGTGACTCTATTCTCTTCAGTGAGTTAGACAGTTGTTTACGAATATTCCAGGTAGCTCCTATGCATTGTCCCCTTAACGTTACTTTAAATGTTTCCCACTCCACTATTGATTACTTGCTGTGCCCTCATTTGTTTTGAAATATGCCAAGATTGCCGTCCCCATTGACGAGCGAAAGGCTGGGTCTTCCAGTGCAGCAGGCTGGAGCCCCACATGGGAACCGGGGGCCGACCTACCTCCTGAGTGAGTTGTAACAGCAGGGGGTTATGGTCGAAGTGCGTCCGGCCTAGATATTCTATCTGTCTAACAAGGGGGAGCAATACCTGGGATCCCACGAAACGGTCAAGTCTTACATGGAGACCATGTACTGCAGAGTAGTGCGAGTAGACCCGCGTGTCTGGGTTGAGGGTGCGCCATATGTCTAATAGGGCCCAGCGCATGCCAATCTGTGAGGGCTTATGCGTTGGATGTAGCGGCGGTTCTAGTGAGGGGCGGGAATGACCGGTCAAGATCTACATTTAGCACTGAATTAAAGTCCCCTCCCAACAGCCACAGTATTCCACTCCATTGAGCGAGCAGCCCTGTGAGGCGAACAAGAAAAGAGGCCTGTTCTACGTTCAGAGCATAGATGGAGCCTATTAGTAACATCTGGCCATTTAACCGACCCCTTACAAATGCATACCTGCCCTCAGTGTCTACCATTTCCCCTTCGCAGATGAACGGGACTCCAGCTTCTACCCATATTAATGTGCCGCGCGCGTGGGCTGAGTAAGTGGTACCATAAACTTGGCCCTTCCACCTCCTATGCAAGCGCTCTAGCTCTACAGGTGTCATGTGTGTTTCCTGTAACAGAGCGATGCTAGTGGATCGGCGCAGCAGATATGAAAATATGGAGTATCTACGTGTAGGTGTGTGCATACCTCACACGTTCCATGTGACTACGTTAACTTGTGTCAAATTTGAGTGTCACATCAGTCCTGGGAAACCCATGGCAAGCTGGGCGAGACGGTTCGTGTGGTGCATGTATATGCTCCGAGATAAAACTGTTAAAAACAAAACATATACTTGAACAACAACTTGCATAACTGTTGGGGGCGAACTCGGTCGTGACGTTCGTCCAAACTAAAGTGCCTAAATATGGCAGTATCTATTCCAGTATGGTTACTGGCAAGGGTATGTGTGTGGTGTGGCTGATTAGGGTGCAGCTATCCCTCTGCGTCAGAGCGGCATCATCAGCCATCCCGGCCGGTAAGTGCTCGTGGGCGCATGTGAAACGTGTGTGCTTTTATACTTGGAGCTTTGTACAGTGTGTATACGCGTACTTCTGAGGCATTAATATCTAACAATGTTCGTACATGCCTACTGATATCTTAGCAAGGCATGGTGGCAGGGTTAGTAATTGTGTGCACAGTTCCTCTCTCCATTCGTGGGGCTTGCAAGCAATCAGATAATGTCATCAGCTGTTTGTGGAGTGACATCAGGCAGCTGAGGATCGTCCAGATCATCAAGCCTGGGGAATGTCAAGTCACTGGCGGTCGTCAATCCAGAGGGACTTAACTCCCGGTCTCCCCGGTGCATTGCGGTCCTGATCGTCGCAGCCACCTGTATGGCGTCCTGTCTTTCCATTCTTCTATGTTCAGTATCAGGAGCTACAGAGGCCAAGGCCGTGTTTTTGGGGCCTCCGCGCCTGCCACGACGACGATTCCTTCTGCCTAACGTCTTAGGGAAATCCACCGTAGGAGGTCTGGGCCCCGTCCACAGCCCCGACTCTTCCAACCAGTCCCAGACCTCGGCAGGCGAATCAAAGAAGCGGACCACACCTTTCGCCACAACTCGCAATCTAGCTGGGAACAACAAGGGGTAGCTGAGTTCCAGTTCGCGAAGCTACCGCTTCACTTTGGCGTAAGTGCTCCTGCGTCGTTGCACTTGCGCCGTGTAGTCCGGGAACACCATAACTGGACGTATAGGTTTCAATTCCGTTAGGGATTGGTCTTGCGAGTGGACCCTTTCTGCCAGCTTATGGTGGTCGGCGCGCAGTAGGGTGAAGTCCGAGGTGACCTTATCAATTTATGTCTCCAGCGAGGACCTTGTCTGGTCTAACGTGGCCCCAATCTTTTCCACTGCCGCCAACACCAAGTCAAGTTTGGCAGAGGGCACTGTGTGCGGCACGCCGCTGGCATCAGCTCCATCTATGCGCACTGATTCTGAACTGCCAGCATGCGCGTTAGCTTGCGGAGTGTTCATGCGTAACCAGCCAAATTCCAGCTGTTGTGCCGACGGCATACATTTTGCACGGTCAATGACTGCCCCAGCAGCGTATTGCTTGTTAGTTTGTGCCGCACGGTCCAGTTGCAACGTGGCGCATGCCAGGCAGCGGTCCTCCCCAGTGCGGCCGAACGTAGGGCGCTCTATGTCGCGGGCATGTGGGGCGATAAGGATGTCCGCGGGGGAATGGCGGCAGCGCCCAGCACGGCAGCACCGCTGAGGACTAGGTGTTTTGTTGTCGGGCCACCTGCGACCAGTTGTCCGTCTGCACCTCTTGACTAGGCATAACGCAGTTTGAGCCTCCCCAGGAAGGTGCAGCTCTACCAGGCACCAGGCAATGTCTCCTCCTCAGGGGGTGCTCCCTCAGTGCCCCCTCCGCTGTCGGTGAAGTCTGCCCGCAATGCTAAGCTCTCCGAGGATATGGTGCGCCTCCATTATGTGCTGCAAATGTCTTAGAATATCATGCGTGCACCCTGCCACTGTGACCTGGGCCCGATCCGGCCCCCGGACTCACTGGGCCGCGCTGCTGACACGGGCACAGGTTGGGGCAGCTACACCACAATGCCAATACTCTCCACTATTATTGTCGTCCAGGTGCGCCACCTGAGTGTTTCGGGGGGGCCCCACCCCTGGGGCACCGCAGCATGGCCCACTGTCTGGTCTACAATAAGCTCCCCTCTGTAGCCAGTTCCCGGATTGTGCTCAGGCTCCGTGCCTCCGTGTGTGGGCACTGTTGGTCACATGGCTGTATGGGCTTGATTTCCTCTATGCGCGCCGGCAAGGCCTGCCGCACTGTTGTTGACCACCCACTCTGACTTGCCGGGTGCACCCCCTTGCCTCCTTGACACTCGGGTGGCTAGTTAAGGGCTGGAAACTTCGTTGGGGGCCCCCCAGTTCTTCCCCACGCACCTCCTCACCTGACGCCATGAGTTACTTTCCAGGACCAGCCGCTGCCGTCAGGGCTCAGGTCACAGAGCATCTGGCCTCTTCCCGCGTGCACTCTCAGAGGGGAGCGTGGCCCGCAGCCGTCCGCCGAGCCTCCCTAGCGGGGGGTCCGTTCTTAGGTGCAGGGCACCTCTGCTGGGCCTCCGACACGGTCTGCTCTCGTGTTCCGGCTCGTGCCCGGTCTCAGCTCTGCACCACCGCGGTCGCGAGCACTGCCGCGGTCACCACCATTTCCTCCAGCCGCATACTACGTGCCCGCACTCCGAGCGCGAGTGTTGTAGGCCTCTGTAGTCGTTACTGCTGTGAATTGCGCTCACGCAGGTTTCTGGGGTCACCAGCGGCAACCGCAATCAGCTGACAGTCCACCCCTCTGTTATTCAGGCGGGGATGGCCCGGGATGCAGGAGCTTTCAGGAGAACCGAGGGATTAAAGACGGAGCTCTAACAGCTCGTGTCCGTCATGTTGGCTTGCTAGCCACGCCCCCTTCATGTATTCTCTCTTTATTCCTGTCCTTCTCTCCCTTGTATCTCCTTCCTGTTTCTTTTTTACTCTTTTTTCTTCCCCTCTTGCATTCCTCGATTCATTCTCTTCTTTCCAGTTTTTCTCTTTCTTTCACTCTAACTCTTTGTTTTTTCTTTCCTGGTCATTCCATTTTTTTTCTTATCTTCTTTCTTTCTTCCTCTCCTTTGACTGTTTCTGTCCTACTTTTTTCTTCCTGTCTTTCCTTCTCACCTCGAACTCTACTTGCTCTCCTTTTCTCTTTCCTTCTCTCGTTTTTGTTTCATACGTGCTCTGTACCGGTTCTCATCTATTTTGACCTCTTTTTCTTTCCTCCTATACTTTCACTTCTAGTGTTTCTTTGCTTGCTTCTTTTTTCCTTTTATCCTTTATTTCTTCTTTCTCCTTTGTTTTTCTTCCTTTTTCTTATTTATTCTTAGTCTTTATCTTTGTTATTCTGCCTGCTCGCCTGTCTTTTTTCACTTATTCTCTCCTTGTTGTTTGTTTTGATTGTCATCTTTAATCCTTTTCTTTTTATCTCTTTTGTTCTAAAATCCTCTCTTTCACCTTTCTCTCTCTTACTTTAGGTACCCTCATCAAACACCCTTATATTAGGTGGAAGCTCAGGATGGTTTTGATTGACCAGAGTAGCTCTCACTACAGGAAAAGGTTGGAGACCTCTGCTCTAGATCTTTCTGAAACTGAATTGCAGACTTGCTAACTTCGAGAAACATTTCACTGTGTGTGAGGAGGAGGAGCAGGAGGGACCAAGGAGGCGGCAGCATCAGGATAGTGGCCAGGGCCTTACATCAGTGGAATGGAAACAGGGGCATGGGAGGAAATGAAAGGTAATAAAATGACCCCAGTGCGTCCTGGGTGGATAATTAAGAGACAGCCATAACTGGCATGCAGATGGCCCTGCATTCATCTGGATCTCGATGCCAATGCTCCTGCTGCACTATTGACAGCTGCACTGCTACCTGTAGACCAGTGGCGTGGCTAGACACTTTGCCGCACATGGCGGTCCCTGCCTTTGCCGCCCCGCGGCAGCCGCATGTAAAAGTGTGGGGGCGTGGGTGCTGGCGATGATTCCCGCATTTGCAGCTGCAGCAAACACATGTAAGAGCGGGGGCTGTTGGAGGGAGGCCGTAGCCCCCAAAACTCGTGGCCCGCCTTGCTACACCACTACTGTAGATGGTTTCCGGATGGGGCTCTAATGGGGGAGGGGTTACTGAGAAGTAGAGGGCTTTATGCTGAGCACTGTCTAAGTGCCACTGCCCCACACATAGCCCACTGCCCCACCCCCCATAAAATAAAATAAAACATCTGAGGCTACTGCTGATGTCCAGGGGATGTTGCAAAACCTGTGATGGATATCAACTGTTCACATGAGCTGGAAACCCACTTTGTCAATGGTCTCCTGCTCACTTTTTCTCTCATTGTGTGATGTCAAAACCGTGTGACACACAGCGGCATCATGTTGGTTGACAGGCCAGGAACTGATGGTTTAAGAGTGAGGGAACAGAGAAATTTGAGTTAATTGAGAGAAAATGTTCCAAATACTTATGTTTTCTAAATGCCTCATGGTCCAGACAATAAAATATGGCTGGATGTCCGTCTTACATCATTAGAGCATTTGGTCAAAAGCAAGTATCTTTCCTTGAAGTGGTAACTTGAAATCAGTTCCTGGAGCAAGACACAGGGTGGGAATGGTGGATGGGATTACAAAGAGAAAATTAGAAAACTTTTAACATAGATTCAAATTTGAATCATTTGTTAGCAATTCAATGTAAGTCCTATTTAATGGTTTCAGCACTTTTGTGCTGAGTAGAAATGTATGAGTACGAGGAGCAGTGCTAGAGGAAAATTCTTATGTATTCTTAGATGCCTTTTTGGAATCTGCCCCTAAAAGACCAACTCCCCATTAGTAAAATTACAAAAGAGGGCATAGCCCTTCCTATTTGCACTATTTAGATGTGTATTCTCCCTGCATATTCCCATTTTATTCCCATTTTAGATGTTTTGTGGACAATTCACAAAGGCATTTAAAAGCGCTTACAAAAGTGTTACAGGAGTATTACTTCACATACTCCAAAATGCCACTGTGAATAGGCCCCATTGTGCATGTCTCCAGGAAAATATCTTCCACCTTCAGGAAAAATACTATCGGTGATCCAGTCGCGTTGGGTTATTTATCAATAAATGGTCTAGTTGTAAAACCTGAATTACCAAAATTTCAATTAAAACAGAACCCCTTTTAAAGTTTGTTTGTTTATGAGGTTGATCGTTTTACTAAACTATTAAAAAAAACAGTTCTAAATCTTAACCAAAAATTAGCTGCCACACAGCCGTTATACAGAAGAAAACTCTAAACTTTTTTATGTGATTAACAACTTTAAATACACAGTTTAGCTTTCCAGTATTTAATTCCTCATTAACCGGGCACTGTCCAAAATTAATGTTTCAATGACATCAGTGTATAAAAACTTCTTACATCACCTCTCAGCAAAACGTCTGAAAATATTCTAATGTAAATATCTACCTCAAAAAAATGTGTACTTACAATTCCAT
Organism: Calotriton arnoldi; assembly: GCA_963921515.1. NCBI lineage: Eukaryota > Metazoa > Chordata > Amphibia > Caudata > Salamandridae > Calotriton > Calotriton arnoldi. The sequence goes on along the minus strand of CAWUFW010005105.1, from coordinate 687,820 downwards.
TCTGTACACTAAAGCCCAGTTGGTACTTGAGATCAGGACGTTTTATAAGAACCATTGTGACCGGAGGACAGCTGACGATGTTCAATTTAACCTGCACTTGGTTCTTCAGACCCTGCAAAAAAATGTCACATTTTTAAATTGAATGCTGTACAACCCTTTACTAAGTAAAAAATTGATATATAAAAAATGAATAGTGTATTTGCACTGTACTAATATATGTTATCATCACCTAACGCAATGGTGATCACTAGCTGACTTTGTTGGATAAAAGACTGAACTGGAACTAACAAGACAGATTCTAGAGAACTGAAGGTCTCTGGGCTGGAGCTCAGCCCACTCAACTGTGTGACCCCCTTCCAGCTATATTGTTGGCCTTCCATTGTACATGAAGCACTGCACTTTTTTCACCTTTAGGGCTGCATTTCCAACAGCTAAGGACGGCGTTTTTTTTTAGGAGTTTAGGTCTAATCAGAGAGAGTCTAAACACAGATACTATACATCTCAGTACTTAATTTGTACATAAAATGTGTTGTTTCTCAAACTTTTTCTCAGCAGGTAGTGTGTACGGAGAAGGAGGACGCAGGCCTTACCTGCAACACCACTACTGTCCAGAACCTCTGCTTACACCTCCATGCTGCCTTGCTGCCTGTGAGCAGCATACACACCAACCGGGATAGAGAGCAATTGTCCAATGTCTATTTCCATGGTGGCACGTGGAAATAGAAGAAGGGTCGCCAATACCATGAAATGGTGAAAAATCACCTTATTGGTTGTCTTTCTATATATTTAGCCACTGGAAATGAAAGAAGGACTAATCTGATACTGTTATGGTAAGTTATGGCAGCTTGGGACAGAGCTGGAGGTTGCAAAGAGTGCTGGTCCCCTGAAATAAGTGGTGGTGGTGCCCACCAGCACAAATGGACAATTGATATATTTACAAAAAACTTAGAAGAAACTGCTGCTTGGTGAATTGTATTTTATTGGCCCATCGTATTATGGCTTTCTAATTAGTGCATCGACCAAAGTGGTTTTAGTGCATTGGCAATATGAGCTAAGATGCTGGTGTAAGAAGCAGCTATAGATGCAGGTTTAGGAAGCAGCAGTCATTATTTGGTTAGTCCATGTATCTAACCCCTTTCCAGTCTAGAGAACTAGATAGGAACCACTGTCACATCTTACATTGCACAGTATCATGCCCACCAATGCACTACCACTTTCCACCACCGCATTTCAACCCTTTTACTGCTCTACCAGCCACCAGCACTTAACTCTCACCCCAGCACTGCACTACCACCATTAACCCGACAATATAGCACTGAACAGCCAGCCATAACACTACACTACTATTACCACTATAGCACTGACTAATGCTACAACCCAAGACACCACTCTCACGCCAATCGCACAACCACTCCCACCACATTACAACCCATGTGACTCCCTTACCATGCTCGCCACCAATCACCTCATTGTCACAGTGTGGCACAAGCCAACCCTATCTTAACCTGTGCTCAACCTTCTGGTAGCTAGCTTGAAACAGTGAAAAGACCACACAAAAAGAATTCCATATCAAGTTAGAAAACTAAAGCTATTTTTAATAAATAAAACAAGACAAAAAAAGACAAAAATCCAATAAGTAGAACCAGAGATATGCAATTTTGAATATTTTGTGAACAATAGCACAAAGCGCAAGCTGTAGATAGCTCGTCGTTGTGGACTGGGACACAGTCACAAGCTTAGGCCATCCGCAATAGAGCATGGGCCGGCTACAGGGACCCAGTTAGGCCTGCTGCGCAAAATACCTTAAATCCTGGCACGCGGACTGCATGGCGCTGCTTTGTGAGACTTCGCATCGTCTGGCGTTGGTCCCAAAGAAGTTGTGCAGCAAGATTTTGCGGGGCTTGGCATAGCTTTGTGTCGGTTCGGGTGAGCTGTGTGGTGAAGCTTGGCAGGTAGGCTTTGCAGTGTGTTGCTCAGCATTGATTCCGATGAGGCTGCAGCTGTGCCCCAAAACTTTGAAGGGCTTCGCGTTGCTCCACGTCAGTTCCGATAAGGACCACAGCTGGGTTTGGCAGAGCACTTTCAGGCCCACTTCCAAGGGTACAGCACTGGGGTGGCACCACTTGGGGGGGCAGGGCCCACAGATTGCAAAGTCCAGGGGCTGGGTTCAAGGTTTTTTGAAATATGTGGTGTCCCTGAGGCTTCTGATCAGGCCAGTCAACTAGGCCTTGGAGTCACTCTGGGGTCCAGGGCTCAAAGCTGCAGGTCCAGTCCTTTTCACCCAGGCAAGATGGCAGCAGGTCAGCACAGCAGGGCAACAGACCTTCAGAGCAATAGTCCAGAAGAGTAGCAGTCCTTTTTGCAGCATAGCAGTCCTTCCTCTTGGCAGATCTAGAAGTGTACTAAAAAGTTGGTGTCTGAGGACCTGTATTTATACCCAGTTGTGTCTTTGAAGTTGTGAGAAGCTTCCAGAGGCATGCCCTTGAAGTGCACAGGTGCCTGCCCTTCCTTGCCCTGGCTCCAGACTGACTACAGGAGGTATACAGCCCTTTGTGTCGAGGCAGGAGTCAGCCTATTCAAGTATAAGTGGGGCTGTGGCGAGTTCCTCCCTCCCATTTTGTCAGTGATGGCCTATCCAGGTGCACCTAAGCTCCCTAGTGTGAGTGGCTGTCCAGAAGGAATACACAAAGCCCAAATGCCAACTACACCCAGTCATGTCACCCAGAAACAGGCTGCAGGCGCCAAATGGCTAAAGCAGTAAAATGCCAACTTTTTAAAAGTATACAATCAATCAATCAAACAAACAGACTTTATATAACGCTGCTAATCACCCGATAGGGTATCCAGGTGCTTGCAGGTCCCGGAAGTTCGTTCAAACAGCCAGGTCTTGATGACCCTCGGCATTCCGGAAGAGAGGTGATGGTTCAGAGCTGCAAGGTAAAGCTGTTCCAGGTCTTTGCTGCAATATAAGAGAAGGAGTGTCCTCCACTTCTGCTTCAGTGGATAAGGGACATGAGGGCAAGTGATACGGAGGCAGAGCGTAAACTTCTCAACGGTAGGTCGAAGTTCAGGCGATGGTTGATTTAGGTGGGTCCTTGGTAGGTGTAGTGCCTGGTGTGCATGTGTCAGCAGCTTGAAATGGCATCTCTTCTGTAAGGGAATCCAGTGGAGTTGCCTCAGGTGGGGTGTGATGTGGAAAACGTCGGGGGAGGTGGAGGATGAGTCTAGCTGCGGTCTTCTGTATGGTTTGGAGTCTCTGTAGGAGGTGTGTGAGAGAGCATTGCCATGGCAAGCTGGCTGTTGATGAGGGCTTGTATCACAGTGAGTCTTGTGTACAGGGGTAGCCACTTGAAGATCTTCCGTAGCAGGCGCAGAGTGAGGAACCAGGTGGAGGTGGCGGCGTTAATCTGTGATTTCATGATGAGCTTGTTATCAATGATGATTCTGAGGTTTCTGGCATGGGCGGCAGGTATGGGACGGGTCCCAGGTCTGGGGGCCACCAGGAGTCTTTCCTGGGGTTTTTGGTGTTGCCAACGATCAGTACTTCCATCTTCTATGTGTTTAGCTTCAGGTAATTGTTCTTCATCCAGTCGGCGATGCTTGTCATGCATCTGTGAATGTTGGCCCTGGTGGCGGTAGGGTCTTCGGTGAGGGAGATAAGTTGGGTGTTGTCTGTTTAGGATATTATGTTGAGACGTGAGATATGGTTTTGGCCAGTGGGATTATGTATGCGTTGAAGAAAGTAGGGTTGAGGATGAGCTCTGGGGGACGCCGCAGACAATATTCCTGGGGTCAGAGGTGAAAGGTGGTAGGCAGACTCTCTGTCTCCTTCCGGTGAGGAAGGAGGTAATCCCTCTGAGAGCGTCCCCTTAGATGCCGATGTGGTGGAGTCTTTCAATCAGCATGTAGTGGGAAATGGTGCTGAAAGGCTGCTGAGAGGTCGAGGAAGATCAGGGCTGATGTTTCTCCTCGTCGAGGAGGGTTCGGATGTTGTCCATGGCTGCAATCAGGGTGGTCTTGGTGCTGTGATTGCTGCAGAAACCGGATTGGGAGGTGTTGAGTAGCTGGTTCTGCTTCAGGTGTGTCGTGAGTTGCCTGTTGATAGACTTTTCCAGTACCTTGGCTGGGAATGGGAGAAAGGAGATAGGCTGGTAGTTTTTGAGTTCTCTGGGATCAGCTGAGCTTTTTTGAGTAGTGGTCTGACTTCAGCATGTTTCCAGGTGTTGGGAAATGTTGCGGTGCTGATTGAGGTGTTGAGCAGAGTAGTGAGTTCCTGCCCTATCCTTTGGTTTCCGAGGTTGAAGATGAGGTGCGGGCATGGGTCCGTGGGAGCACCAGAGTCGATGGATTTCATGATGGAGGTCGTTTCCTGGATGGAGAGCTTGTTCCAAGTGGTGCGTTGAGGGCGTCTCAGTTGAGGAAGTCCTTGAGTGTAGGTTAGGGTTCGAAGTTTCTGTGTATGGTTGCAATCTTGTCATGGAAGAATTCGGCGAGGCTGTCACATGGCTTTGTGAGGGTGTGATGCTGTTTTTGAAAAAGTGATGGATGGAATACTTGAATTAATCTCAGCCACTGGAAATTATTTGGGGTCACATCCCAACCCATTGTTATTTTGCACACCATGTCACCTCAGTTTGGACCCAGCTATACCATCAATCAGAACAGTCCAGCCCGAACTGCCAAGCCAGGTCCTCCCTGAACCAGAACACAAGCAACCCAGGACTGGTTTTGCCATAGTTTTGGGCTCATAAGCCAGGTATAGCTTGATTCCAGAGACAAAGTGTGCACAGGACCCATGTTTGGGCAGGACTGTTTGCAATTTATAATTTTCCTATTTGACCCCTTGTGGCATTGCTAATATTTCAAATGCTGACTGTGGGAATGTTGCAACTTCTTTTGGTTTGTTGGACCACTGAGATGGTCAGATTTTCTGCAAGAAATGCAGGGTGGGTGATTACTTTTATTATATGATTAAACATATTCTGTAGAAAATTGAAACCTAAAGGGACTGCTCATGTACGTTCATGAAGATGGGAGAAATGAAGTCATACTTCATTAGTCCTATAAAGAGATGAACAGTGGCATGCAAAGTGCTCTCATTGTGGCCAGAAGGAAATGAGTGATGCTACCAAGTAATGTGTTGTTCCCATCTAGGTGGTAGGTGTCTTACTCTCTTCAGGAGTGGGAGATGATACCTTACCTCCATGACCTGTTTTTCTTGCTGATGTGGGTTTTGATTTAGAGGTCACTGCTGATGAAGAATGATTATGTGTTTTGGGTAAATGGCGTGCAATCTGTTTAGCATAAAGTCCAAGAGCCATTCCTATAGCTTGGTATGTTTGGATTGGTTATGTGTTTTGGATAGATGGTGTGCAATCTGTCCAGCGTAAAGTCCAAGAGCCATTCCTATACCTAGGTATGTTTGGATTGATTATGTGTTTTGGATAGATGGTGTGCAATCGGTCCAGCGTAAAGTCCAAGAGCCATTCCTATACCTTGGTTTGTTAGGATTGATTACGTGTTTTGGATAGGTGGTCGGTAATCTGTCCAGCGTAAAGTCCAGAAGCCATTCCTATACCTAGGTATGTTTGGATTGATTATGTGTTTTGGATAGATGGTGTGCAATCTGTCCAGCGTAAAGTCCAGAAGCCATTCCTATAACTAGGTATGTTTGGATTGATTCCATGTTTTGGATAGATGGTGTACAATCTGTCCAGCGTAATGTCCTACAGCCATTCTTATACCTAGGTATGTTTGGATTGATTATGTGTTTTGGATAGATGGTGTGGAATCTGTCCAGCGTAAAGTCCAAAAGCCATTCCTATAACTAGGTATGTTTGGATTGATTATGTGTTTTGTTTGGATAGATGGCGTGCAATCTGTCTAGCGTAAAGTCCCAGAGCTAATCCTACGCCTAGGTATGTTTGGAACTATTTACAATGATAATGGGTTTGTTTGTCATTGGTTTCAGTTTGATTTTATCACTTGCACTCCAGCAGTGTGCCTCCTTATTCTTTGTAATATTTCTTTGAGTGCTGAAATGGTGGTTTGCAGCCTTCATTGCTGTCTACTTTAACATTAAACATGTTTGTCCTTTTACAGCATGAGGAGTAGCCATCATGTATGTTGTGTTTTGTTGCTCAGGGTCAATAGCAATGTCTAGCTAGTGCTTGTGTATGACATGTATCTGGTCGCATGTTGGAATAGTAGCCGATACTGAATGTCTGGTGGTTCTGCTGTCAAATCCTCTAGGAACTTGGATGTGTGTTCTAATGTTTGTTTTCTAATTCCTAATTTCTAATTCCTTGCGGACCATGTGCAGTCTGTTATTGAAGAGTACCGGCCCTCCTGTAACTGGAAGTGTTGTATCGAGATAGCCATAATGACGCACACCCTGGTTTTCAATGCATAAACCTCTCCCACTTACATATTCATGGGTGTCCACTGTACAACAGTGGGCTGCATGTAGTGCTCAAGAAAGTGGAAAACAAACATTAAGACCAAAAATTCCAGGTCAACAGAGGTTTTGACTATAGAACTCCCAGACAGTTCGAATTAGCTATATCAGACATTCTTGCACATCTATCGTAACATATCGGCCATTTACAGGACATTACAAACCCCAACTGACATTTACCCAGATCTCTGTGTGATGTCTTCAGTGTACGGGGATTACTTCTACTTCCAAACATGGGACTAGTCACTTGGTGCACAGTTGTGTGAATGCTTACAGAAAACAAACATTTACTCCAAGTTCATCAGAGGCTCTTCATGAATAGATTTTAAATATTTTTTCCAGCTACGTATATTTCTCAAAATACAGCCTTCGAAATCATAATACTTTTCTAGAAGCTTGGTTTGAATCTATAATACTTAATCAACATGCTGACTCAACAAAACAACTCCCGACCACCCCAATGCATTTCGGACTGACCGGTCCTTCATCTGAGGGACACTGTCCAGCAGAACCTTTCCTTATCCACTGTTGTGAACATGTCTTTCAGGAAGCAGTATAGCATGACAGAATGCCACCTTTCCCCTCACCTCAGCGTGTGCAGTGCAGGAACACACATTCTATTATTCACTCTATGGAGGCATATAGCCATGAACACATCAGAAGGTCACATTCAGTTGTTTTGGAGTTTTATGGAAAGCATGAGCGCAGCAGGGTGTGGCTCCCACGTACTGTGATTGAAAAATATTAAAAGATGACGAGAGACCCCAGCCGTCCAAATATCGGAATTCAGTATCAGCCTGGATGAAATTCGGAGTCACAGTCATTAAGGCCAGTGGAAACCTGTGCCATGAATTGAGTATTCGCACGCATGGCACCCTTTTAATGTCCGTGGAAAAGGATAGCTGTTGTTTTCAGTGTTGGCAGGAACACCGGTCTTAGAATCTGTTGGTAACGTCAAAGGGTGAACTGAGTCAGAACCACTGGTTCAAACACAAGTGGTTGATACTAGGTGGACTGTAAAGGGGATTGTATGCGAGCTAGGATTACTGTTGAAAATGGCAGATTATTTGTTTCCATAAACACCTAAATTAACTGAGTCTTTATCAAAACAGCTTCCCTTGCAATGTAAAACAGACTTTTTAATTGTTGACCAAAAAATGTTCTTGGCACTTACGCCCGGCTACATATCAACAGCCAAAGCTCTATTTTCAGTGGCTTTGAGGGGCAGGACAACAGTGGATTAAGTAATATGTTGCACATGGGAGTGTAGTTCTATGTAGACAAGTAAAGGGTTGAGAGTGCAGTGCAGGACTTGTTAGTGTGCGATGGAGGCGAGTGATAGATCGGAGTATGGGGTAGTACACTAGTTTTATGTAAGGATGCAGGGCTGGGGTTAAAACCTGTGTGCTGGTGTTCTAGTCTAGGATGGCCTGGTGTTGATGGGGTGGAAGTCTGGTATTGACAGTGGTAATGTACTGATGGGGCGGTGGTGTTGTTTTGTTTTCTACAGAATCGTGTTTAGGAATTTGCCAATAACTCTTTGCCAAATAACATTAAATGTAGAGTGTAAACGGTGGCAGTGCCCTGCATTATTTGTGGCATCAAAATGTCGCACTTGATTGAGGTTTTAGAAAGCATTGTTGGCAGTAATTGGCCATCATATTTCAGTGCTCATATCACGAGATGGTTCATTTCCCCATTGCATCCCTCACTAAGTTATAATCATTGTCCCAGTGCGCGCTCTGTTCTTTTTAGTACTTCTAGACAAGACCACCCTGTATCTCTTGAATCCTTAGTTCCTTCTTTAAGCTACCTCACTGTCCTTTGTCCCAACTGGAAAAATCATCAAACCAGCTTATGAGATCTGCTCTTGAAATACTTATGCCTGTAGCACATTCTACAGCCTCGGCTGCCAAAGCACATTGCCCTCAGATTACTAATATGGTTAATGTGCTTTTTTTCTGACATTATTTCTTTTTCCCAGGAATTCAAAGAATGGCTCATCAACGTATTTGATGATTTTCTAGGTTCCTACCAGTATCATGAAAACATATATCCTAAGACACTGATTTCTGAATCATTTACCCGTGGATCAACTTCCTCTGATGGCTTTTTGTGCCCTATGTCCTGGCCACTTGACCAGCAGTTCTCTGTTAAAGAATATGTGCATGTTCCTGACAGCGTTTGTTCCTCATATTTAACTCTATGTTTGCTATCACTTCATAAGATGTATATGTGTCTAAATACATATCTATGTATGTAACTAGATTAGGACAGTCACGTTAAAGCTCTGTGATTTAATACATTTCAATAATTTGTTTGACATTGGGTCCAGCTAGAGTTAAATACAGCATAATGCATTGTGCACAAGTCCGACGGACGCACACATACCTGCCTTAAGCGAAAACACGATCTAAATCACAACAAACCAGTAGCGATTAATTAAAAATGTTGTTATAGTGCAACCATCAAAGGAATACATTATCCAGTTATTGGTCTACAAACTTATCTCCCTGAAGGTGACTTTGGTCCAATGTATGATGACAGCATCAAGGTGTGTCCCCTTAACAAAACAAGTTAACGTTTATTCCCTGCATTAATGCACCTTATTCTACAGCAAAATCACACCTTTCAAGCATACATTCAACAACATGCTTACCACCTTCTGCTGTAAATTAGTATCACATGTAACACCACTCTTTAATGAGCACAGATTCAGCAGATGCAAAGACTACTTTTAAACTCAGCATATGGCAATGGATTCTTTTCTTTCGCGGGTGTGCGCGTAAATCTGAATTTTGATAGCGCGTCACAGCATACTTTATGTTAACTAATCCAAGTAGTAATTTTTCAGTGACATGTTTTAAAGATTCTTTTGCTGGGTCGAGTTGTGCTCATCCCAGAAAGTTCTCTTGTCTGCTATAACTCTTTTACAACAAGTGTCTCTTCCTTTTATGCCCAAACAGAAGCTCGTGTAGGGAGATCCAGGATTTGACTTTTGTAAAATGCTGAATTCAAAGTTAATTAAAAGGGTCAATAATGAGCACATTGCAAAGTTAGTGCAATAGATGAGTGTCGTCCTCACTGGGATAGTGAAACGTTCTGGTAGCCAGGCTCGTTTCAGGAACCAAAGGTATTCATTAGGAAAGCAAGATACAGGGCAGGCAGCAGCCGCAACTGTCCCTTTCACTTCCATGTTCCAGGTTCCACCTGAGACAGTTCTCAAGGTGGCACCTGCTCGAGGTTCTGAGCACAGAACCTGACAGAGAGCTATTGCTTTCAATAATCTCTGCAGATTATTCAGACAGGTTGCTTCTCCTGTGTCCTGATAGCTATAAGGCGAAAAGCATTTAGAGATTCTGTGGCATCGCCTGGAAAAACAATTTCTTGCCTAAAATTACCTTTGGAGAATATCTAGACATTTGACTCACAGCACTTTGTCAAGTGCTCATGACTTTGTACATAGCACTGGCAACATGTGAATGATGTCAAAGAGGGATCTATGTGGACGTGCCAAGCAGCAGTTTCTATTTTTATTGAATGCAGTTCTCTCCATTAATATTCATCCACCGGATGGAGATCACAGATCAGCTGCATGCACCAAGTGTTTCTCTCTACAAGGAATCTTTGAGAGACTACATTCCCAGTAGCTATCTTGGCCAGGTGAGAAAAGGCATCTGGGATTTAGAAGACAAAGGTGAACTAGCTCAGCTGTTCCTACAGGAAGTATGGTGGAACTAGCCCACTTTGAACAATTTCAGTTGGTCACTCTAGTAGTCAAAAATCCTAACAATCCATAATAGTGAGTATCCTATTTTACGTCAAACTGCAGACCACCACCGTGAATATTCTTTGATGTACATCTAGCCTTCATGCCAGCTAAAGAGCTTTGTGCTCACCTGAGGTCCTCCAGGAATGAAGATTGCTCTCAGAGTACAGCTGACAGCTTCTTCAATCCACGCCCAGAAACATGAGCCCTAGAACTACTGTGCTAATGGGGATTAGATGACTGTGAGGCCTGGCACTTAGAAGCTGTTCATGCAGCACATTTTAGAATGAATCTTGGTGAGAGCAGATAAAAGATCCTCATAGGCTAGAGTAGTTGCAGCTGGGGAAATTACCAGAAACATGGTTGGAAGTGAAAGTTGTCCCAATTCTGCTGTCACAATGGCAAACAGTGGCACAAAACTTAGAAAAAAAATAAGAACCATCAATCAGACTTAGGCGTCAAACTACATTCGACCATACCGCTACATAGCACTCGCTTACAAAAGCAAACAGCTTAATGTTTCACGGAGGATACTATGTCATAATCTAAAACTAGACACGCATCTGCATAGAGTGACTATTACAAAAATATTTACCTTGAAGCAGAAGGATCCAGCCACCACGTTCCTAGTTCTAGATTTTGGCTGCAGCCTCTTGTGCGTAGAGTTATTTTATCACTCTGAGATTGTTTTAATGAAATCATGCACCATGCCAACACAAGACCATGGAAACTTATTTCGATACTCGCTTTGACCTAAACCACTTGAGGGAACAGAATTTTCTCAAATTTCCTCAGATTTTCTCAGATTTCCGCAATGTCCTCTAGTGAATATTATAAAATGTGTGCTTGTTGTTTCTGCTCCACCAGCACTTTATGCAAGTTTGAACTCTGAGGTCAACCAAGCAACCATAACAAGTGTCAACAGGAACCATAGATATACCCTGTACTATCTTGGTCATTTACTAGAGGGGCTTAGGTGTTGTGTGAGCTTGGTGAGAATGTATTAAACACTTACCCTACCAGGTTTCCTCGTGAACTTGACTACATAACTTTGATCAAAAGGTATTATAGTATGTGGAAAAACATCATTGTTTTAAGAATTAGTCTCACAGTTAATAAGGTGTCCTGTTCAACTACAGTGTTTCGTAGTTTCCAAACATCAGATCGCAATATCAAACAATATTAACAATGACTTGCATACTTATGAATAAGGAATGCTCATAGCTAAGTACTTGTGAAATTGGACCTCTCTATTCGCAATCTTTTAGCTTATTTTATGACGACACTGTTTTCAGAAAATGTAAAGAATGAGCAAAAGACTACTAAACCCACTGAGACACGTCAATAAGGGATTGTGGTGGCTCAGTGGACTCCAGGGGCCTGTGTTTGACCTCATGGTCACATGCTCAAATCCTGGAGGGTCCACTCAGCCTTTCATTCATCTGAGGTCGATAAAGTAAGTACCATTTAGATGGGTAACAATAAACATCTGTTATTCAGCACCAAGATGCCTACGGGTGAACGTGCGCTTCACAAACACACATGCTATGTTATGTTATATGGCCCTTGTAAAAGTGTCCTGAGTGTTCAGTCAATGAGCACAAATGCAATACAGACCAAGAACTAGCTAACAAAGGTGGGCTTAAATGCTTCTACTGTCTTACTGCGTCCGCCACCCTTGACCAATGCCACCACCAATCCATCAAATAAAAATACAATAGTATAACACAAAATTATACAAATGAACCATCTATGATGGTGTTAACAAGATGTAACTAGATTTTGCTTCCATGTGGTAGTAGATGAAAGACACTGAACATCAGACTTATTAATAGAAGTGCAATCTAACTAGCCTTTTTAGGATTTTGCATGTAAATTGAAGTATCTGTCAGTTAGAACCAGCGCTGTAAAAGTCACAATGTGCCATTCTGGACTGCATGAACTGCTCACACTTAGCAATTCCAAAAAGATTTTCAAACTTAGGTCCTGTTCATGATAAAGGTTGCAAATCCACACCAGAAGGCCTCCAACCTCACTTTGGTGAAAATTTACAACTTCTTCTGAGATAGACATCCACAGACACGTCTTAAATGACATGTTGAGTGCCTCGTGCCAGAGCACTTTGTGCTTGCATCCATAAGTTCAGTACAATTATTGTTTTAGTGGTGTATAATATATAATAAAGATATTTAATTAGTGGACTCTGTAATGCCTTTTCTGATTGGAAAATTAGTAATTCCATATTGCATGATCTATATGTGTGCATGTACTTCATCATGCACAAATTTGCTAAACAAGCGAAAATGCACTTGCTATTTCTTTTTTTTATTTCTTAACGGAGAAAATATTTTTCATTGTGAAAAAATCTTTTCCGTACATCTCGACCAACTTTGGTGGTGTTCGCTCCCTCTTGCGTCTCTTAAAAGGGATTTAATCCTGGCCTTGTCAAGTGTAAAGCTTTGGCCATTTCCACGATGAAAAGGGATGGACAGGAAATGAGAATATCTACTCACGTCTATTTGGGTAGGTGTACACAAACCTATGGGTATTCTAGTCTTCGAATGCCAGTCGCTCCCAACAGCCAGCCTCTGTGAGTAGATGTACTGACATGAAAACCTTTATGTGAGTATATTCTCTTCCGAGTGTAAAACCAACTTTTTAAAATTCCAAAAGCAGTTTTAAACTGGTAGGGAAAGCTCTTTAAATATGTAAGTTAAATGTAAACACATAGTTTGATGAATTGGGTCATCGTTTTTACAAATCTCTTAGTGGACAATACTGCCAAATGACAGATTCTGAAAAAGGAGTGGTAATAAGATCAACAGCCTTTTATGACAGCTTATTTTCCCTGAGATTTCTAGGGTTGTAGAATAGAACAAACTTCTGGGGTATCAAGAAATGTCTGTGAAGATCCACAAAGTAGGAGAGTGAGGTTTTACCTTTTCACAATTTAAGGAGCTGAGGCATGGTTCAATTATTGGTTCCTGAACTGAGGTCACAGGGCATTCTATGGACAGAACCCCAATATAACCAACATCACTTCAAATGTGGTCACACCGCTCTTGGTAACTGGGTGCGGATAACTAGTAGTGGTTAGAGAGATTTGTTGGCAAGAAAGCTCCTGGATAGTAATGTGGACTTTCCAGAAAGATTAATTGAAAGTCATCAGTTGGCAGGCTTTGCATAGCAATTGTAGCTCATGATCAGTTTGTTTCTTAAGGCTTTGGTGCACTCATTATGAATTCTCAAAAACTGGACTGGACTGAAGGGAGCGTAGGGGTGTCTGTATTAATGCCTCCCACGGTCAGGATAAAGGCCAGCCTTCCCAGGTAATCACTCTGGGTGAGGCAGGCCAGATATGTGATTTCAGATAGACACTGGCGCTCAAAATATGTTAGGTAAGTGACAGAGCATTTTAAGTGCCACATCATTTCTCCTGTTAGATAACTCAAGTTGAAAATGCAACTTTAATTAGGACAAAAACCTATATGTGCCCACCTTGTGACATTATTCTCATGCTGTTACCAGAAAATATTGACACAATTTAATGAAATGTGTGGCATTTAAGATTGCCTTTTGTCACAAAGTTAAGTGAGGGACTAGATTTGTGTTTAGATTCATCACCTTGATTTTCTACTTAATGTACAGAAAATTATATTCATTAACATGGAGAAGAACACAAAAGACTCTGGCTGACACCACCAAGATATCTTCAATGGTGCTAAGAGAGACACTCAGGTGTTTGCACTGCAGATTTCAGTAAAATGTGCATGCTTTCAGAATGTCACTAATGTTGCTTTATATGTTATGGCGCGTACCTTAATGCCCAAAATTACTGTCCACGGAACCTAAAGCAAAGAACAGTAGAAAGAACAACCTGGCAGGCTAATGTATCTCACTGAATGTACAGATAGATCTACCGTCTTAACCAGTACATCAAGCAAGGTGTATCCATGAATCATTCTTGGGCTGTGCATTTGGTGAGATTGTCAGAATACGCTAGAGGCAAGAGGAACTTTCCTGAACCTCGCGGTCTGAATAACTTTTACTTCTACAACCTACTTTTTTTTTAATTTACAAAACATAATTTCAGTACCCTCCACAGAATGAAATCAGCTGCTGATGGTGCATCAAATCAAAATTACTAGAACCTCTCTTGATAAATTAGTACTAGACCCTGCACCACACCGGGCCTCATTATGAGTGCTCCAGTATGGAGTATGTTACTGCTGCACCCCCGAACTTAATGATACCAGGTGGCAAAAGAGTGCATAATTAATGGGGATTGCACGCCGTATGTACTCTGAGAATCTGCTGAGGAATGAGGAATTACAAGGGAATCAATAATCCTGTCTTTGATTTCCCTGATAGTCCCTCATTCTCCCCTACAGTTCAAGGTCAGATCCATGGTTCCCCAACAGACCTTACTAATTAGACTGGTGACTATGTTACTGGTCCCATCAGGATTTCCAGGGTACTCAGAACAAAGCCCTTTGAAGACTACAGATGATAAATAGTGAATTTCATAGACATTGGTCATAAGTAGGTACCACCAGAATCATCACTAAATATCATCAGTAATTAGGAAATGTGGTATTTATTTATGTATTTATTTCTACTTTACTCCTGTTTTAATGACACAGATCCTAATATGTCTCTAGCTCTGTCTTAGGTTCAGCAATATAATTTTTCTTGTGCTTCATTTTACCTTGAAGTGGAATCAATAAACAATGCATTTACAAGAATTATAACAAAAAATAAATAACAAATATTTAAATATTTGTAGTCATTGTTCAGAATCAGAATAATTGTATTAATTTAGATCTCGTCAGAGATCAGCAATATTTAAAATAATAAATTATTTCAATTAAAAGAAGAAAGTTTAAATACCAACAATCTCAATGCAAGCCATAGCAATTAATAAATTACACAAAACAATTTAAAAAAGTAATATTGATTTTAACAAACTAGTACATTAGGAGGTGACTTTGCCAAAACAATGAAAATCATTTGTAGTTATTTTATATTTGAAACACAAAGGTTTTATGTACCAATTTCTAGCTTCCACCACTATCGCATTCCAACAAAAAATACAAGCCCACTATCTTTAGCCACCATTGCAAAGGTCATACATCCCGGTCTTGGTTTGTTTATCGGAACCGATATTTCTTAAAATTATTTAGAGGTAAAATGTCTAGTCTTAAATGAAGTACAAATTGCCAAAAATTATGCTCCAGAGGAAACTTTAACTATCCTTGATTCTGCATAAAGGATGTACTATCAGAGTAAGACTTATAACTTTCTAGAGACAAACAATGAGTAATATCACTAGTATAACTTATCCGACTGCAGCATTTTTTAGAAACAATTTGAGTTGTGCAGGTGTCCACGTCTGTAAGTGGCCAATCGTACACTGTAATTGTGCAAGGGCAACCTTGAGATTATTATTAAAAGTGTCATTTTTTGCTTTCCCATTAAAGGGTTCCGGTTTTAAGCAGTCTCATGAGATGCCTTCAGATGCATGTAAGAAGTTATAAGCCCATCTAATAACATTTGCCAGAGATATTGAATATGCACTAGTTCTAGACATAAAGCTTGAACAGGAACTGCATGACAAAGAAATTATCTTCCAAAGAAACTTTCCTTCGTACGAATTTTGAACTGACTATTTACATTGCAGTCATTGTTCTGAAAACCATCTTGGAGTGATATGTAACTGTGAAGTGATGATCACACTTTAAAATTTTAAAGGGCACAGTGCAATGACAAATGCACACTTTTACATAGTATTTTGGTGTGACCTGCTGGTCTGTACCTTAATTATGCCTTGACATGTTGCAAGCGGAAGGCCAACTAAACTGGTGCCGTTGATGGACATGATCTGGTCTCCAATGCTTAGCTTCCCTGAGCGAGCTGCAGGCCCTCCGTTCATCATGTTTGCCAGGATTACAGTGGGTAGAATAGAGCCCCATCCAGATTCCACGATCACGACTCCTAGGATTTCTCCTTTGTGTTTCTCTACCTGTAGCTGCAAAACAGAGAATAATGGAGGAGTTACCAGTCAGTGGCATTTTATAACATCTGTCACTTGCACCCTTCAAGCATCAATTGTATTATTCAAAATTGTCAAAGGTACTTGAGTATTTGCAGAACACTGCACTTTGAGTCTAGAACAAAACTTTTACTTTTGCACTGCAACACTGCAAGTGTTGATGAAACTGCACTAAAACGCGTATCACCTCATGCAAACATTGATGATATGAGTAAAAACGATTGAATTTGTATAATATGGAAAGTGATTACTTTACTAATGTTTGTATAATTTACAAATATTCTGCACTATGCTTTTTGCTGTGTTATATTTGATCATTTGTGTTTTGGCTCTTATAGTTGAGGAAATATTAATTGTCCTTAAATATTGCAGTTGTGCATTATGTGTGAATGAATAAATGCAAATTTATATAGTGCATTGCTACTTAAAAGCATCCAGGTACTAGAATCAGTACTATGAAAGAGGAGATATACAGAACTTATTGATGAAAGAAAAGCCAGGTTTTAAGAGAGTATGATTATGATGAGCTCTCAAGGATTATTAGAACATTCAACAAATAAAGAAAAGTGATTTAATTGTGAAGGCAAATACCCATAGTTTGTCTATTTAAGTAAGTCTTCGTAATCCGTGGAAAGTTTGGACACCTTCTACGAAGACTTGCAAACCAATGGGAGTTTACTTGGCTATGACAGAGAGAACATTGTACGGCATGGTTGCCCTAATACCGTAAAACCAAGCCATCTTAATTTATGCCCTGCACTTCCGGTGATCTTGTTTTTCAAAGATGATATAAGAAAGTGATTTGTGACATCTGGCAACTACCACAGAGAATGGTGGGCTATCTTTTTAGACCTCACAGAATGATAGAGTTATCTGTTTTCTGATCGTTGAGGGCAAGCAGAGATATCGTGGCAGAAGATGGAAGTCCCAATGGGCGGATTGTGATGGTAAAACTCCCAGTAAACCAAAAATGTGATGGATCCACCTAGATAACTGTCAGGATAGTGTGGAAGCTTTGCAAGTTTGATCATGTCTTTGCAACACAGAAAGGATTACACTGGCTGGCAGTCGAGCAAAGGGTACATTTCAAGAGCCTTTTTTGACTCAAAGTATTTCATTGCTGTGGGATGTCTGAGCTCTCCAACCTCTCCAAGAAGAACATTCTAGCCCACTCTGAAAATCTTTTCGCTGTTGCCCTGTTGAATAAGAGAGAAAGTTCTGGAACAGCTTGACTCTTGAGCGGAGGAAGATTTATAATCATATGGCTTTCAAGAGTGCTCTATAGCCTATTTATTTCTTTAAAAAACAGTCCTGGTTTGCTTGTGTTCTGGTACAGGGAGGAGGACCCTGTTTGGCAGTTTGGGTTGAACCTTTTCCATTGGAGGAAGGTCAAGACTGATTTGCATATAGCTGGGTCCAAACTGAGGTGGCATGGTGTGCAAAATAACAATGGAATGGGATGCAGCCTGAGTAATTACCAGTGCTGAGATTAATTCAAGCATTCCATTAATCACTTTTTGTATGCTTCTGGAAACATAGGCCTGACTCTTGAGCACTCTACAAACATAGCTATTATCCTCTGAAGACCCTGATCTTGAAACAGTCCTCACTCTTGCTAGAAATATTGAACATTCTCAGCTTTGCATGAACGAAATGAGTGGGACTGCACAGTCTGGGGGAATCAAACAACTTAGTGCGAAGCACAATGCTAAACCCCCGAAGGGAACCAGTACTAGTTTGGTGCGCAATACAGAAACAGGATCATCTAGAGCCAAGAGTGAGAAGGCAGAACTCTCATGTTTCTGTTGTGGTAGCAACTCTCTTCTTGGAAATGCTAAGTTCTGCTTTGCTCTAAATCAAACATGTTATTAGTGTGGGAAAAAAGGGCACTTTGCGCAGATGTGTAAGGCGACCTTAGCACAGAAGATCACTGCACAAACCATCAAAACCATTGAGGAAGACCTTGAAAACTCCGATAATGAGAACAATGTGTTATAAATGTTGTCTTCTTCGTCCATACAGGCGGATGGTGTGGTACAAATAGCAACCATGATGGGGTCACGTAAGAGGAAATCTCCAGCTTGTGTGATCAATGTGAATAGCAAGAAGATTAATTTCTTAGCCGTTCACGCTTATTAATGCCAAGGATTTTGATGGGTTGGGGAACATTCAATTGCACCAATCAAACATAAATTTTTGCTAATGGGGGCAAGAGGGTGGAAGTCCTAGGGAAATTTGAGGCTGATTTGGAATTTGATGGCAATTTTGCGACTGGATCTGTATATATTGTGAAGGACAGGGCGAGTTTGTTGGGGTGGGAGGAGGAAAGAGAGCTGGGATTATTTTAGACCCCAACCATCCTGACAAGGTTCTGTCCAGACGAGATGTAAAGGAGTTTTACTGTGTACCGCTGTCTGCTACCCCATCTAATAAAAGTGTGATCGGGCATTTGACGGGTGATGAGTGGATACGGCGTTATCCTGAAGTGTTCAGTGAGAACTTGCGGAAACTAAAAGGCTTCCAACATTGTCTCATTCTCAAGGAAGGGGCGAAAGCAGTAGCTCACAAGGTGCGCAAGTTACCACTAAGCCTGCGCGACAAACTAAATTGAGAATTGGAAAGATTGTGTTCAAGGGGCGTGATTGAGCCCATCAAGGGGTTGGAGTGGTTGGCCCCTATAGCTTTGGTGCGCAAGGCTAACAAGTCCTTGAGGATGTGTGTGGATTTGAGGGATCTCAGTTCCAAACTCTGGATGGATCGCCAGCATCTACCCAATATTAATGAGATGCTGGTGACTTTGGATGGTGCCAATTTTTTCACTTCACTAGACATTTCTTCAGCTTATCATCAGGTTGAATTAAGTAAAGATTCCAGACATCTCACATCTTTCATAACGCCCGAAGGTGCTCACTGTTACATACAGATTACTTTTGGATTGGCATCGGCTTCTGCTGTGTTCCAGCGTTTGATGGGCAATCTATTCAAGAAAACTTTGGGGGTCGTGTTTTTCCAAGATGACATTCTAATATATGGTAAAACTGAATCTGAGCATGATGACAGGGTTAGGCAAGTTTTGAAGATTGTGAAGTCGAGTGGGTTGACCCTGAAGAAAGACAAGTGTAAGCTCTTTCAAGAAGGGGTGGATTATTTGGGTCATCACATTTCAGGCAACGGGGTAGAACCCAAAGTGAAGATCTTGGAGGCCATCCAAAGTGCACCCGAACCCAAGGATAAGGACCAACTCCGCTCCTTTCTAGGGTTAGTGGAGTATTATGCCAAATTTGTGAAAAATGTTAGGTATGTGTGGAACGAAGAGTGTATGAACAATTTTGAACTCATTAAGAAGGAGATCGTACAAGCACGCCCTCTCAAATTGTATAACATCAATGACTTATGCATCATCTCCACTAATGCAAGCAATGTGGGTCTTGGCGCCGTCCTAATGCAAAAGAGATGTTATCGCCGTGACGAAACCATAGCTTTTACATCTAGGACATTACAAGGTGCAGAATGCACTTATTCAACTATAGAAAAGGAGGCTTTGGTGTTGTGGTGGAGTGTGCAGCATTTAGAATTTTTTTGTGGGGTAATGAATTCGTTCTCAGAATGGATCACAAACCATTAGTAGATCTTTTCACCACAAAGAGGGGCAGGAGAGCTACTCCGCGTATAGCAAAATGGCAGTACAGACTGCAGGAATTTCACTACAGGTCGGAGTACGTAGCTGGGGCAAAGAATTATGTAGCTGACTGTTTGTCAAGGTTGCCTCTGGAGGGGAGTGTTGAGAACAAAGAAGTGACGCTCTAGAGATGGTGTGTGCGGTGTGGTCCGTGGATGATACAGTCAAAGGGGCACTATCAGACCAAGAATGGATGAAGGCAGTATTGGACGATAAAGAATTTAAGGCAGTGGCGAATTTTGTTGCTGCAGGTTGGCCTAATAGCAAGGATACACCCTCAGAATTGATTCCATACAGGAGAGTTGAGGAGGAATTGTCCATGGCTGGGGGGATTTTGCGTAAGTGTTGTCTGTTGGTTGTCCCAGGGTGCATGCGAAGGAAGATTTTGGATTTAGCTCATAAAGGGCATCTGGGGATTCAAGCCATGAAACGTATAATTAGGGAGGATTTCTGGTGGCCTGGTTTAGACAAGGCCATCGAACATTATGTTTGAGACTGCTGCATCTGTGTCGTGAGCGATAACTCGCAAGTTACATATCCTTCTCCTGTTGACCCGATTGCCGTAAAAAACTCGCCATGGTTCAAACTTGCGTTTGATGTGTCAGGATCTTTTGGTATCACAGGTAGCTCACCGAAGTATGCTTTGGTCTTAATGGACTATATGGCAAAATGGCCAGAAGTGAAGTTTGTGGACAGCGTGAGTTCTGCTGTGGTCATTAGTTTTTTCAGGGAAGTGTTTCTAAGAGAAGGATTCCCTGAGAAGCTGGTGACTGACAATGGCACACAATTGGTGTCTAGGGAGATGGAGAAACTTTTCAAGGAAAATGGCATCAAACACATCCTCACATCTCTTTATCACCCTCATAGTGATGGTTTAGTAGAACGGATGAACTAGGTTATCAAGGACCAGTTGCAATTGGCCCTTGTGAATGGATTGCATTGGAGGGTGGCGGTCGCAGATGTGTTGTGGGCTGAGGGGACTACTCCACACATCAGTACCAGCATGTCTCCATATACACTACTCAGGGGAGGATTGCAGGTTCCAAGCTGAACAAGGATTGGATGTCCAGGAAAAGTGTCAACCTGGGGAAAATGGGAAAAGTGATTGATGTGAGAGCAGCGGTGCAGAAGAAGTATGGTACTGGGGCTGATAGTTACAGAGTTTCTCCTGTTCGTGACGGTGATTGGGTGAGAATAAAAAGGCCAGGTTTTGTTTGGAAAGGGTCATCAGAGTTTTCTGCACCTATTCGAGTGCAGGAGGTGAAAGATCGTGTGGTGGTGTTGGAAAATGGGAAAACATGGAATAAGTGTGCGATCTCTATGGTGCCTGAATCCAAAGCGGGTTATGTGAATGACAAGATGGGTGTGCATCCTGATTGCATTTGTGTTCCCAATAGGAGAGCTTCATCCAGAAGAACTGCTCCTACAAAATTTCAGGATTATATTAGCTTCTTCATTTCTTGTATCAATTAAATGATATGGCTACTTTTATTCTGCCAACGTAGCTTGTTCTGTATCTTTCAATTTTGTGTTATATTTACCTGTTATCAATTGTGAAGGAAGGAGGGTGTGTTGGGTTTTAGAATGCTGACTCATGGGGTTCCCTGCGTGGAACTTTGGTGGGGATTGGAGCAGCAGTTGCTGCCAGTGGGTCGTTGGACGACGGACGGCATAAACAAGAGACACTGTACCTGGGTGTGACTCGCTTCTTTTCTTCTGACCAGTCTTATATAGATAATCTGACCAGAATTTATATCATCTTATCTCATTGTACCAGCCTGGAATGCACTGCCTCGATGCATGAACTGGACTCATCTCGAAATTTACCGTAATACTATCTGGACATCCCCAAAAATGTTTTGCCACCTGTCGTACATCTTGTCTTTACATTCTAAACTCATAATAATCTATGCATTTTGCTTATCAATATTGTGCAAATCCTCATCCTGCAATTTAACCGAGGACATCATTCTAATTAAAATAGATAACCTGTTATGCGGAAATCCCCATGCCAACATTCCCCTGGTATCTGAAAGGCATTTGTTGACATTGCATCACCTAAGCACAGAAATATGTACCAAAACAATCCTAACGAGATGGTATATTTGAAGAATATATGTTTGAGATGCAAACAAAATGGAGGGATTAAATAGATCATGTAACAACATTTTGACCTTGGGCATTTGTCAAAAATAGAGTGAAGAAAGTTGTGTTGGGAAGCTGTGCAAGAATACTGTGCATTAGAAGAAGATTTGCAAATGTATTTGCCCCCCTAAGTAGCCCCTCTGCACACAAGGAATTTAGAAACACTAATACATTTCAGGCAAGAAGCCCCTTAGGTTCAAAAGAATCTGAGCCCAGAAATGTGTAAGAAGAGTCAATCCCTGGAAGCAACCAGTACACCCAACGGACTGATCGGTGAAAAGAGAGATATAGCAATATGGGTGTATGCGGAGAAGACAACTGTATTGCTAAGGAGAGGCAGCCAGATCACCCCCTTTTACAGCCTTACTGTCAAAGGCAAATGAAACACCTGCCCAAGAGTCTCTGGAAAGATTTGCTCTTCTCTGCATGGGAAAAACTATCTGAAACGACATTGGATACATCAATGTAAAACTTCCATCGAGAGTTCTCTTGAGTGCTGGTTTAACAGTGCACAATTGCATTCTTATAGCCCATGCCAAAGATGATGGAGGAAAAGATCCAGAGGCTAATTGTGCTCTGCTTGGTGCCCCGAGAAGGACATTTAGGAAGATAGCAGGATATCGCAAAGGTGATGCACCCAGTATGCTGAGCAGGCATACCTGAGGAAAGAGGAAGATGCCAGCTGCATGTCAGAAAGACAGATGAGATGCATTCTGTTCTCAAGCTTGAAAGTTCAAAAGTTAACCCCAAGACACAGGAGGTGATGTGGGAGACTGTGATATCAAACCTGATTGCTCTTCTAGGAAGACCTCTTTTACCCCCTACCTCGCCTCTCTTACTGCTTTTCTAATTACCTTCCTTACTCTACCTCCTTTTCCTTTTTCTATAATTACAATATTTGTCTCTTTCTCTCGTCACTCTCTGTACATGTCTCTGTTTCAGAACACCCTCTTTACCTCTCCTTTACCTCATTTTCTTTCTACCTCCTTCCAGCAAACCTCTCTTATTCTACCACATTTTCTACCTCTCTCTAACACTGTATTAATCTCACGTCTCTCTACCTCAACTCTCTCTACTTCATTTTGTTCATTCTCCACCTCACAATTTATTTCCAAGTTTCACCCCATTCTACCCTGCCTCACTTCACTGTTTACCTTGCAATTATCTATAGTCCTCTCACTAACTCGCCTGTACACATCTGTGTCTCTTGTCCTCCATATCTAACTCATGCCTCTTTTTGCATTAGCTCTCTCCTCCCCCTCCCTCTCCCTCTATACGTTTCCGTCTCCATCTCTCAGTGGTGTAGCTAGACCTGCGCCCGCCACCCTTCCGCCATGTGTAAGAGCGGGGGGGGGAGTGCTGGTGATGCCGCAGGTAAGAGCGGAGGGAGGGAGGCCCCGCCCCCAAAACTCGTGCCGCCCAGGGTGGAACGCCCCCCCCACCCCCCATTACTACGCCACTTACCTACTCTGTACATCTTTTTCTTTAACTGTTTCTTCCTTGTTCTTCCTCTCTCTTTATGTTTTTTTCTGGCTACTTCTACTTTGCCTCTTTAGCTTATATCTCTCTTATCTCACTTATCTCTCTACCTCACCTCAATTTCTTTCTCCCTTCTCACTAGTCCTTTTCTCATTCCTTGCTGCCTGTCATTTCTCTTAGTCAGCAGGAGGGCACCGTCTAACAAGAACGGTGTACAAATAGAAAGAACAAGGCAGAGGAACAGGATTAGCGAGAAATGTATCAGATTTCACCGAATAGAGGGCCAGATGTACGACCTTCCAAATAGCGACTCGCAAATTGCGTCACTTTTGTGGCTCGCAATTTGTGACTCGCTATTTGGCATGTACAACAGTGTCTTGCGATTCTCAATGGGGTCGCAAAATGCGAGGCTCATGAATTTTAATGAGCCACTCGCATTTAGCGACCCCATTTGGAATGACTGGCCCTCCCAGGGATGGGGCCTGCTGGGCTCAGCAGACCACCATGTCTGGGACTGCTTTTAAATAAAGCACCTTTTTTCTTTTTTTTTAATGCAGCCCGTTTTCCTTAAAGGAAAACGGGAGGCATTGACAAAAAAAAAGGAAATGTTTTCCTTTCAATTTTTAAGGGTAGGCAGTGGTCCCTGGGACCACTGCCTGCCCTTAAAAAATAATTTTGCATGCATTAGCAAAGGGGAAGGGGTCTACTAGAAGTAGGTGGTAATTTGCAAGTGTTTTCCGACCGCAATTGTGGTCTCAAAATATTTGTACATGGCTATGGAGTCGCTATTTGGAAGAAAACGCCCCTTCCAAATTTACGACTCGCACAATTCTGTTTGTACATGGGCCCATGGTTTTTAGCGTGTGCAAACAGTCTAAGACCCGTTTGCGCACGCTAAAAACCGTCGTACATCTGGCCCAGAATGTTGAAAATCCTCAGTGCAGTGCTTTGATTTTCACTGTTGCAGCAAGAATACCAATTGCGAAGGGGAATTTATTTGTGGTTATAAATATCTGACATTAATCTGTATATGTTGTAATTGAATAGTATGCGCCTGTCTGCTAAACATCCACAATGTCACCTCTTACAATGTCTTTCCTACAATGGATTATTGTTGCAAGACAAAATAAATCCAGTCAAGCACAAAAAACAGAAATGGCATTATCAACACTTGTTCAAGTTTTTATTTCGTACTATGTGGCTGCAGTGTACGCTTTCTGAGCCACTGTTTCTAAAAGTTTAACATGTATTTACATTTTTTTTGGCATCAAGAGGTCTGGTATTAGATAAAAAAAAAAAAGAAATGGGCTTTAAATGTTGTTCTGAACAGTGCACCAAATTAGGCTATTCCCGGGCCCCAAAAACTGTTAAAATGGCACTGTGCGAACATGTGTAATTTGTATTATTAATTGTAGCTCCAAGAGGCAGAGTCCTCTCTCCCTTTACTCTCCTAGATCTGCTCTGCACCTTGGAATACAAAGTTTTGAATCTTTTTATCTGTTAATTTGCTGCATCTCCTTTGCATTTATTTTTCTTCAATAGCCATGGTCAGACGTATCATTTTCACAATCCCATTTAATGCATAATTCACCACTGCACTCACTCTTTGCTGCCAGTACTCGTTACTTCAAACTCCACTCACTGTTGTATGCACTCTGATGCAGTCATTTACTCACCACTACAGTCATTCATTCATATATTTCTCTACTCACGCATTCATTCATATATTCCTTTACTGGCTCATTCGTTGCTGCAATCATTCACTTTTTTTTATATTCATGCCTTCAGTACTACAGTCACTCCCTCATTTTTCCACTTGTTCACTATTCCATTAATTCACTCCTGGACACTCAAGCATCCATTGCTCGACTCGCTCGTTCACTGCTACACTAATTCAGTCCTGTACATTCATGCATTCCTCCTCGTACACAGTCACTGCTGCAATAATTTACTCTTGGACACTAAAGAATTCAGTCCTGAACCCAGTTCCACATTCATAAACTGTTACACACATTCACTTCAGTTCGCTTTCATATTATTTCTGGACTCATTCGTTAAAGGCTGCACTCATTCACTTATGTACGATCACTACTTCCTTGCTGTACTAACGTATTCACTGCAGTATTCATTCACTCCTCCGCTAATTCATGCACTGACCCCATTAATTCAGGTACACTCACCAAATTATTATTCAGGGCAGGACTCTAATGCATGCACGGATGGAAGACGTTTAAAACTGAGTCAGCATATTCACTCACCTATCTGTTCATCCATTCATCCACTCTTTACCTGATTTGCACATCCAACCATGTAAACACTAATTCGCCTGCCAATGTAGAAGCACTTAGAGAAATAAAAGACCCCAGCTACTGGCTTTGCTAATGCTTGTTCTTTGATGCATTTTAGGCGATGTCTTTTTTCAACATCAGAGTTTGAAGAAGTCCTATGGCTCTTCCCCTTTTCCCGGCTTTTCCTGGTGGTACTCTTTCATTTTTTTATCATCAGCATGTTTCCCAGAATATTTTTTGACGCGGTGGGAAATGGAATAGGCACTGATGTGTCCTTCAAAGAGCTCTTAGTCAGAGCTTTGCACAGCTTCTAGTGCCATTATTGGCAACATCCCCACCCACAGTCTGAGCATGCATGAATAAATAAATACACAAGACAACTTTTGTTATGGGAAAATATTGCTGCAGGTTTATTCCATACAAAAGTATGCAATATGGTGGGTTATCTTACGGGCGATCCAAGGGCAGGCAGCTGTACCAACCTATGCTGCCCCGCCCGCCTGATGAGCCAGCACTGTGGGAAACCCAATCAGTGCTACACCTTGTGTGATCCTCCTCCGGATCACGTGACACATTGGTCCCTTATTACTCACGCCCCTTTCAGGGCGGAGCGTAGCAGGGCAAACCCCCGGTTGGTCAGGCCCCCAACCGCCCGAAGGACTAACGGGGCGCCGTCGCGGTTTTCCAGGAACCTGCCCTGAGGCTCCTGGTCTTTGGCTCTGGCACCCCTATTGTGCCGCGCAGAGGTACCCTTACTGTACCCGTCTGCCGCAGAGGTACCCTTACTGTACCCGTCTGCTTCCAGATCGCCCTGTAACTCTGCCACAGCTCTGGAGGCGGCCACCGTCGCAGCCAGGGCCCCCCACCAAAACAGCTAATTTCTCACCTGTAACCTGCTTTCTAGGGCCTCCTGTATGTCCAGTGAACGTGTCCATGCTGTGACAAATGCACCCCATGTTTGTCAACTTAACCTTAGGCGTACGCCTGGATGGCCAGTGCCCTCAAGACAGCTGTCTTCACAGTTGCCACTTCTCATTTCAAGGGCCCCCTGCAAGGCCAAGGGAACAAATCCATACCCAATGGTGACCATAAACACCATGTTTCAAAGTAGCCCTTGACCTTAGCCTCAATGAGCTCGTGTCTGATGAAGCCCAGACCCCTCTGGTCTGCGAACTTATGCCCTGAACAGTTCACTCTTACAAGGCTGTTCAATGGCCTCCTTTGACTTAGCCCGTGCCACACTCTGCGGTGAATAATCTCAGGACACCAGAGCTCACATTGAACCATGTCTATGCTGATCTCACCTAAGTCAGCCTTCATTGCTTGCAAGAATGCCCCCTTACCCACGGCAGTGAGGTCATTGCCTCCTAAATGGATCACCAAGATGTTGAGGAGACCTCCCCCCCCCAACCAGTCTCTGTTCCAATTTGTTCAGAGCTGCTCCATCTCATTCCGGGGGACCCCATCCAGACAAACTGCGTCTGGGAAAACTGCTTGGAGCAATTTATCCTACTCCGGGAAGAGCAACTGCCTCACACTACCTGTAGGAATGTGATGGCCTCCCAAAAGGGAACTCTACTCTTACCATGGCTATATTACCCTTGAGGCTAATGTAGGCTCCTGCAACCTGTAGTTGCAATCCTCCAGTATTTTTGTGCTTTAACACCCTCTTCCCCAATTTGTGGGACAGCATCGCCCTTGTTAGATGACCGCTTCAACAACCAGCCTATCTACTAGGGCTACCAGGGCAGGGAATATAGTGCTTAACTGAATCAACGCGGAAACTGCCCTAGGGCAGGGAACCCCTACTCTGTTGCAGTTGCCCAGACATATGCGCCGGACCCTTTGGCTTGCTTTAACTAAAGCTCGATCCCGTGACCCTTGGAGCTCAATCCAGCTATAGCCCTAGTTCACCTTGGTATCCCTGGAATGATTGCCCTCCACAAATTCAAGTCCACATTCAGCTTCCCTTCTAGTCACCTTAAATTGCAGGATGGGACATACAAACCCCACAAGACCAGGGGGTGTTCATGTGTATGTTGCCAATGATACTGTCAGAATCTAAGGTTCCCAGTTTCAAGTATTGCTGCAGCCCCCTATTGTGGGTCTGCCGAGACCACACTGCCTCACGGCACGTTACCTTGCTACCCCATGCAGTTCACTTAATGCCCTAGTGGGTCCCTGAAAACACCTGACAGGTGAACTATCTGATGAACCAGGAATAAGTGATAATAGCAAGTGTGTCCTCCTGTACTTGCCATGAGTCCCTCCTGTCTTATAGAAATCCCGCCTGTTCAGCTCCTTCTGGGGGGACTTCCCTTTTGCTTAACTGCTAGCACCATGTGCAGTCGCGACATTAATGGGTAACATCCCGGTTTGCGTCAACTTTTTTTTTTTTTTTTTTTAAGGGGGGGGAGGGGGGACAGCAGCACATGCCAGCGTCCCCACCCAGCATGGCAAATATAGATGACCATGCGGGGCTTTTGAGCTTAACTGCAGCAACTGGTCACCTACCCTTGGTTCTGAGGTGCACATACCCTTTGACCAGACAATTGTACAGATCCCTTTGATTGCTAAACCTTGGTGAACACCGTATTGGTGTTGAATCTGGTTTGAAACAATATATGTATTGTGCCCACTATTGGAGACACCTCACCCTGTCATTTAGTGACAACTTATGCAGTGCACCCGCTTGCTTAACTGCCATCGGGTCACAGATGCCAGCACCTGCTAACTATCTCTGACCCTGGATGCTCAACCCACAAAAGTGTCGGAATCCCAGATTTCCAGTTTCATGTTACCTGCAGTACACCTTCAGTGAACCGCTGGGAAATACCACAAACCGCATTGGTTATGAGAACCTTAAGAAGTACCCAATTTTCACCTGGCCGTACTTCTAAATGAGACTAGCTCCACACAGCTGTAAGGCCAGAGACACACATATTAAACCCATTTACTGTTTTTTGCCACTTGGCACTGTTCTGGTTGAAACTGTTTTTATGAAGCGCGCATAACCGATGCATGTTATCCACTTGCTGATATTATGTATCGCTAACTGCCCTACTTGGATTGACGGAATGTTGGATGCTTCCTAAGGACTGTAGACTTACTGCCCCAACCCAGTTTGACCCCAAAACTTTGGGACAACCTTGGTAACCATGCCCTTCATGGTACAACTACCCAAGCGTTGACTATTGACGTATTTGGGACACAGGTCGCAGAAGATGCCCCTTCAAGTTCTAGCACATGGAAGGATAACCCAGGGGGCAGACAAGTCTGTGGGAACCGGAGGGGAACAATATGTGCAAGTGACTGTCCTTGTCTGAATATTGGGAATGCCAACTGCTCTAAAATACTTTGTCGTCATTTGAGCTCTAATACCGTGTTTACCAAACATTTTTGTACCACAGTCCCTTGTTGGATGACAAATACCATACCTGCCTGCTGCCCTGGCTAAAGCCCGGATGAATATGTCTTAACTGAGGCGACCTGTTACCTGCCCTTATTTGAAGTGGGCACTTTTAGCTGGATCAACCAGACATAGCAG
This sequence comes from Calotriton arnoldi, assembly GCA_963921515.1. Classification (NCBI taxonomy): domain Eukaryota; kingdom Metazoa; phylum Chordata; class Amphibia; order Caudata; family Salamandridae; genus Calotriton; species Calotriton arnoldi. The sequence continues at coordinate 658,404 of CAWUFW010005105.1, read as the reverse complement.
ACGCGACGAGATTGCGAGCCCCACTCAACTAAAATTAAACATAGTCCATCAGGGGCCTAGATCGTGCCTTTGCCCTCTGGGTGTGACCTGGACTGCCAAGACAGGACGTAGACCTACAACACGCCAGCACCATTGGCTTTAACAATGCTTGTTAGATGTATACGATAACTGAAGCCACAATTCTGGCTTGCTGCGTAGCATATGGTAAATGCTTCTATTCTGAACTGGTGGGACTGTCACCCTTACGTGGTGAACATTGCAATAAATGTCTCCCTTCAACGCATAGCAAGCTCAACCGCAAATGGGACCATTCCCCTAATCAACACCACCAATCAGCTGACATCCACCCTACCCCCTGTAAAACAGGTAAAATGTGTGTAAAACCCAGCCATAGCCAGACAAAACCATTCAAAGCTGTTTATCTGGGGCATTGTAGAGACGTATCAGATACTAGACAACCCGTCCCTTCTATCTGAAACTCGAGAATGATTAACAGAATGCCAAGTGGCTTAAAAGAGGCATATCAACTGTAACAGCTCCACGCAGTGCAAAGGCTCTTGCTATAAGAGGGAACCTCAAGTACGGTGCTTTCTTTAACTGCCTTCGCATAATCTGCAGTCATGTGACCTTGGCTTGACTCGCTATCATTAACAGAATGCCTAAGTGACTTTTGGTCCGCAGACAAAACACCCTCTGGACAAAACAGAAGCACTGCTTCCTCCAGATTGACTGTGTCCACCTCTGTAGGTGGTATGAAAACTGGGGGTCTCTCAAAAAGGGGGGGGTGGTTGATGTGATGAAGGGCGTGGATTAAACATCCAAGCTGGACCTCTTTGCTCAGCATGAAGTGCTGCATAGTTCTGTCTCTTCTACCCTTGTGTCCAGATATATAATCAACCGTAACATGACCCCTACAGCAAGCCAGGACCCTTGACTTTCAATGGGTAATAGTTGCATAAGGTAAATAAGCAACCACTTATGGCTTTGTTGTAAGAATATGGACCATGACCTGTGCGAGGGTCAGTAGACAACACTGCCCCCGCTAAACTACCAGAGTGAACGCACCATGCGCACAAGAGAGGCCCTATGTTAAACACGGATGCAGCAGAACCCGGCCAGTTATAAAAGTCACCAGCAGCACAAAAGAAGCCATGGTTAAGCTTCTGGAGTGCTACTCCAACCAGATGCATCCCAAGTGTTGGGTGCAAAACCGAACATGAGACCATAATGAACAGTACAGATTAAGTGACTGAATCGTGCCTGACCATTGCCCGCGAGCACAGTGCCAGTCATCAGTGCCTCACAGGCAGAGCTGCCGACCCGCAGTGCACCCAGTTCTGGGGCCGGGATAATGAAGCAGTCTGGAGCCCCCGCCAAACACTGGGAGCAACGGACCCCACCGCGCTCTGCACTCACAACCACAGACGCCCGACGCCAGTGGTTTCGTAAACATCTTGCCCCACTCTTGGTCTCATACCATAAACATCCCTGCACGTTGTCGTGTGTCCTAAAATTGTAAGTATCTTTGTATATTGTCAAAGCATTGTCAAATCTTAGTGATCCCTGCCATTGATAATTCTGTGTAAAGACAAGGCCTATGGGCGCCCGTCTCAAACACCATAACGCAGTGCACCCCGCCGAGGCGGCCCCACTCACAGATTAACAAGTCAGTCAATGCCCCCGCAATGGGGGATTCTCAAAGGGGGAGGGATAAGATCGTGCCCTGCTCTGGAACACCGGCAATGGCTGGTCTCTCTCGGTGTCTGGCCACTGTAATTAAGGTTGTGGCTTACACCCGTAGGCTAAGAGTCTGTGCTTAGACTAGTGTCCTGCCCCACTTGTATAAGGCGGATTCTTTCATTGCATCTGGGGTGTGCTATAGCAAGTAACATCAGTCCTCCCCAAGACAGTCCTGTTGGCTTTGTCGTCTGTTGCATAAGATAATAAGCAGCGCTCTAGATGGGCCGAAATCCTGACTCCCGCTAGAGCAGGCCAGGTCCGGGACAGGAGCACTATGGGGGAAAACCTGAAAACAGCTGGCTACAGGGTGAACTCTAATGAAAGGCCAGGATAATTGTGACCCGAATTGGGGGAAGTTGTGCATCTGGCACAGGGTGCCCCGCTTTGTTTCGGCTGTGTTAAACTTGATGCCTGCGCCACCCATCTGGCCTATGGAAACTGCAAAACTCTCGCTTACTACCCTGCTGAGTGAGCCCTCAGCATTTCACCAAATTCTTTTAAAATTTCCAATCCTGACTAATTGTGAATAAGTTCACCCCATGGTATCTTGGCGCTGAATAACATCAAATACCACAAATCATCAGCAACACCGTGGACTGCTCGCCCTGGGACCTGATCCAGACATCTGCCTTCTTGTTAGCTACAGGTCTTGGAAGTTGGTCTAGATATTTGCTGAAATTGCTGCTGGATTATACTTATGTAGGTGGAGTAGTCCTTTAGGTGAAATTACTGCTTTGACTCAGACCTGCTGATATTGACAGCATTGCCACAAGACGCTGTATATCTGTGAGATATATTTTATGGTAAAACTCTGATTTATCAATTGAAAGTATCACCCACGGCCTGATACAGTGTTTCACTTTGCCTAGAGAAATGACGTCTCTCCACTGCCCGAATACAGTGCTTTCGGAGTGCCCTCTTTGTGTATTGTTTGTGACGTTGGTATTACCATATAACACACGCTATTTATCTCCATAGCCTGGTGCAGCCCGAGCTGCCTTTTTTTTTTTTTTTTTAATCCCTCTCGACCGACCCGCTTCTGCAGTCTGTAACAAGTGCATTCTAGACGAGTGCCACGCAAAGGGTCACCTCCAAGGTACTGTAGTAAACCGCAACCACCGTTCCTGTGGGTTAATCCATGTTTATTCTATTTATCCACCTTCCCTTGTAGATTTATATGGCGGAAGCTCTCCCGAATGCATTGGAGCGCCTCACATGAGCACCAGTGACACTACCCACGGGCACATTCACAATGTTTTTCCCTTTCTTTTTTCTGGTAGGCACGGAGGAGGAGGACCAAGTGACCTGCCTAGAATCACCGGATGTGGAGTCGACCTGAGGCTCTAACCCTTGTTTCCCTGCTTCAAAGTCGGCAGCTCTCTCGCCGTGAGACATGAGAAATAGCAGCTGACAAACGACTGTGCCCATCTCATACCGAGGTCAGCCTTCAGTGCGCTCGAACTTTCGCTATGAGAGAAATGATGTGGGTGGACATCTTTCCTTCCCTTCCTTTATGAGTAGAACAAACTCGCAATGTGGAGCCACGTCGAAACTGTACATAAACGAGAATTTTCGATGTTTTCATAAATATTCTAACAGATTCTTCTGGACAGAACTTTCTGTAGGCAAGCAGCCTGGATTGCACAACTCGTGTGTGCACAACCCCAGTCCCATTTGAGGCGCCAACCAGCACAAAACAGTGTCATCGGAAAACGTGATTCCACAAACTCTACGAATACAAATCACTCTGGCATCCGCATTCCACTCTGTGCGCAAGGCTGCACTGAATCTCCAGCCCTCGCGGTGACCTCAAAACCCAGCGCTTCCTGGTGGCAATGTGTAAAGCGCACGTTGACCCCGAAGAGTAGCTTGGCGCTGTATAATGGAGTTTTTTGTTACCCATCTCAATGAGCGTTATGTTATCGATCTCAGACGGATGATAGTCTGAGCGGCCCTACAGGGTTCGAACCTGTGACCTTGCGATTGAACAAAGGCCCCTGGAGCGGATGCATTAGTCCAGTGCGGCACCGCCCGGCTGTGCAAAAATTGTACAGGGACAGATGAGCCCCTGCCTCCGTGACCGCCCCCTCTCTTCCCCTTGGAATTATCTGAGGCATGCCCCGAAATTACACAGCTATCACAGGATGTCGAGCCAGCGTGAGGCTCGCACCTGACCTCTCCGCTCGTAAGCAGGGGAGCTCCAGCTTTGCCCTACAACGCCGCCACATCCGGCCGGGCATGCAACCCACGGAGCCAACATGCATCTGAGGTCTCCCCGTTGTGGGCGATCGCGCCATTTGTCTATTCCATGGGTCAGTCTGCCATCGCCCCCGTTCTGCGAACGTCAGTGTCTATGCACTGTAGACCGTTCACCCATGCTGGAAGGCCTACTCACTACAGAGCGGAATCAGAATAGCATATCATGCTCCCCCACCACTTTTCGCGCATGCTCGTGCTCACCTTAACCCCGCGGACGTGGCCGCTCCCAGCCTTCGCTGCATGGTGGTCTCCGTGGTCAACCCGACCCAATCCGCTGGACACAGCATCCGAGGGCGGCACCGAGACCTGGGGGCCCTAACACCGAGCAGCAGCACAAGTGGGGGAATGCTCACTGCTTTCCTCACAACTTGATCCCCGAGGATCCTGGGGAGAGCTATGCCGAGCCGAAACCGGGCGATATTCACTCGAAAATCGTTGGCGCCGCTCCCCCAGCTCCCTGATGAGACGGCGGGTCTGGCGCAAAGAGGACGCCGGAGAGGCGGAGGGAGGTATAAGTACCCTCCCCCGACCTCTGTGCGCCGGAAGTGACGCGCCTAGTGCGCCGAGGCGAAGGACTCCTACCCTGAGTCCAACCACTAGACTAGGAGGGGTGGCGTTTGTGCCCAAATGGCACTATAGGGCCGCCCTTTTAGGTGGCCCCCTGCGGGGGCCGCGGGCAGCTACATTCTGACCGCTTTGAGATTTGAGCTCTTCTCTGTCGCCCATTCCGCTCAGCACCAAGCAGGTGAAAAGTGTGGATCAGGCTGTGCTCCATAAGATACTGAGATAGAAGAGACAGCCATGAACAAAGTGTTGTAGGACTAGGAAGGGGTGAGGAACAGAAAAGTCCACTGGCTTGGGTGTTTGTCGCCTTTACACTTGATTTGACAGTTTTATTGTTGCCTGCAAACTATTGGATATACAAAGAACTATGCTGCGGGTGCTTTTTCAAAACTGCTGCCCTGCTACAAAAATGGCCACCAGTAACTAAACCGGCCCCAAGTAACAAAAACGGCCACCACCCTTCCAGCCTCCGGGTCAAGGTCTGATGGCCGGTGTGGTCAAATAACAATCCTTTTGGGAACAGATATTCAACCACACACACTACTTTTATACATATACCAACAGCACTTCTCATTCAAACAGGGTGGACCATACTCCAAGGTGTAGATAACATGAACCAAGAGAATCAAATCAGTACACAAAATATAGATATCATACAAATTCTCGAGATTTATTAAAATAATGTATCTGCATATACTGTAAATTTACAAAATGTTTAAAATCATAGATATCAAAAGTAGATTTGATATCCAAATATATCATTCAATTTAAAAACACATCACACAGAAAATATAAATACAGATAAAAAACCACAATCAAAAGTGGGACACAAATAGCTGCAAGAAACAATATTTTCTAATCAGGAAAACATCACGAAAGTCAAACAACCAATCAAATAAAATTTAGATGCACACAACTAGAACAGCAAATTCCTGTCAAAAAATTAATCATGAAGTGTAGCAAAAGTCATTGATCCGTGATGTGTTCAGAGACAGGGCATCGACGCGTTTCGGTGGGTCCAATCTTATATATCCCCCACCTTCTTCAGGATGCAAAAATTCTTCCCACATCAATTCAATAATTCTCCAAGTGAACGTATTCCCAGAACAGGTACGTTAGAGAGGCGTAGAATATAGTCCTCACCATCCACAACTTTGTTAAAAGATACAGAGTTTCCTCTCACTGTAATCAATAACAGAACAGCACCTTTCCAAAAAAAGAAGTGCTTACTGATTTATGTTGAGCCAGAGACAAGGGATATATATTGCCAATCTTTTGTTTAAAGAATTGTCTTCAAAGAGCTGTCATCATATTTTCAAATTTAAAGGAGGAAAGACACAATCTCACATCATGTGGTATAGCTCTAAATCAGGAAACGCGTTCCTTGTATCAGGGAATCCGACCGGGGAACTCAGCCTCCGTGTACGTATACATCACGGATCAATGACTTTTGCTACACTTCATGATTAATTTTTTGACAGGAATTTGCTGTTCTAGTTGTGTGCATCTAAATTTTATTTGATTGGTTGTTTGACTTTCGTGATGTTTTCCTGATTAGAAAATATTGTTTCTTGCAGCTATTTGTGTCCCACTTTTGATTGTGGTTTTTTATCTGTATTTATATTTTCTGTGTGATGTGTTTTTAAATTGAATGATATATTTGGATATCAAATCTACTTTTGATATCTATGATTTTAAACATTTTGTAAATTTACAGTATATGCAGATACATTATTTTAATAAATCTCGAGAATTTGTATGATATCTATATTTTGTGTACTGATTTGATTCTCTTGGTTCATGTTATCTACACCTTGGAGTATGGTCCACCCTGTTTGAATGAGAAGTGCTGTTGGTATATGTATAAAAGTAGTGTGTGTGGTTGAATATCTGTTCCCAAAAGGATTGTTATTTGACCTTGGTCTATTGGTACCCTACTCCTTTTGGTGTTATAGGGTCCCTCTCTCTTTTTTCTAAACCTGATGGCCGGTGTGGCCAGTTCGGCCTTGCCAGCAACCCCCTTCTCAACACTCAGTTTGTTTAAGTGCATTGGCCCCAACAACACTATTTTACTCAGGAGCACGTCGTAACCACACCCCCCCTTCCTGTTCCGATGCCCGACGCAGACGCGAGATGCAGGTGGCCGCTGAGCAGCTGAGACGCTCCAGCTCCGCGAATACACGAACGCCAGCGTGAGTCTGGGAAAGTGGGAGACGGGAGACGAGGAGACGAGGAGCTGGCACGAGACAGAAACTGAGCAGAAACCGAGTAGGTTAAGGCGTGCACCGGAGGGCTTCTTGCAAGTCCCAGTGTGGTTTTTTACTGGCTTGTGCAGCCTTGATTCATGGATTTGGAGGCGGATTTGGAGGCGTCCATCTTGCCTACAGTGCCATTAACATGCTTTTATCAGTCTGGCTCCATACGCACCTGAGGAGAGTTACCAGCTAATCTTCATATTTCACGAGTCTGGACAATCTCTAGGTGCGGTCGGGCGCAAGCACTTCGCTCTTTGGAGGACAGATTTTTTTTTTTCGTTTTTATTTATTTATTTTATTTTATGCTATTGGGACCACCAGGTTTCTCTCCAAGAGAGAGTAAGTGCACGCATTTTTCCTTATTGGTGTATGGGGGCTCCCTACACCACTTGGTTGAGGGTCGCTGGGGGGTCCCAGCCATTGAATTTGGCCGTTTTTTTGTTGCATCTACTCGACCTACTCGATAATTGCAGTATGCGAAATCTCACCAAAGGCGCTAGAGGCACTGTAACAGTTCAGGCCGACTCTCCAAGCTTCGGCCAAAGGGTTAAAAAACTAGTCGGCCAGGCTGCTGCTTGAGAAAATTGCGCTGTGGCTCTAAGGAAAGATCTGAATCTGAATCCAGAAACTTCTGAGATGGCAAGCTCTGAGGCTGCCAAACAAGATCATCTTGGAGGTGTTTCTGTAGACTCTGATTCAAGCGCCAGTATTAGCCCTTTAACTATTGCCTCTCCCAGGCAGGCACTTCAGATCTATTCAAGCTAAAGACAGTGACACTGGCGGATTCAGCTGGGGAAACCAAGGATCCTTTATTTTTTAAACCTAAGTCCGGCTCAGCATCAGCTGTATAGGAGGCGGCGGGGAATGGGCCCCCGTTAGTGAATATCCCTATAGTTTTATGTGAGGATCAGAGTCTCAGGGATCCTACAGAGGCTAGTCATTCTCTCTCTTCTTCTGCCTCTTTGCTTTTGCCTTCCTCTGAGGGGAGCTTAGCTGAACTTCCTATTCCTGCGGAAGTTGCCCTGAATCCACTAGTAGAGACGATATCCTTGGACCCACAGGTTTTGCAGGCTGAAACCAGGTCAGATCTAACTCAGGACAATTCCTCTCAAGACAATAGATCATTCTCTATGCAATTGGATGCTAAAAGCCTCCTCAATTTGATCCTGGAAGAGATTTGTGATCTAAAAACCTCCCAATCTGCGGAAATCGCTGTAATTCATGCCCGGTTAACCAAAAATAGAAGAAAATATGACTCAGGTCCCGGCACGTCTTCTTGAGGCAGAGACTAGGATTTCGCAATTGGAAGATCAAGTCTCAACAATGAATAACAAAGTCGCCGCCTTCCAGAGCCAGAAATCAGCCTTGGAGTATAAACTGGAAGAGTTAGAGAATCATTCTAGACGTTCCAATCTCCGTATTCTCGGAATTCCGGAGGGCCTTGAGGGACAGCAGACTATCATGGGTTGACTCATTTATTTAAAAAAATGTCCTTCCGGAATTTAATGGTGATCTTACTCTTATGCGAGCCCATCGAGTGCCGGCACATCTTCCTCCTAATGCTAAATTCCCTCGGACTATCCTGGTTAACTTTGGGGATTTTAGGGTGAGGGAACAAATTTTAACTAAGGCCATAAAACAGCGACATTTCACCTCAACAGAAGTCTCACTTTGTCGTATCTTCCCGGACATGTCGGCCTCTGCAGCCAAAAGGAGGAAAGAGTTTGTAAAAATGCTACATCTGTTTAAAGAGCAGGGAGCGCAGGCAATGATTGCTCAACAGAGCAAGTTAAAAGTGTTAGTTAAAGGCAGATTCCATATTTTTTGTAATGTCCCGGAAGCGCAGGAATTACTGCAACAAATCTCATTAGATAAACCTTAACGACCTGCAGACTCTAACATGTTAATAGAATGTTAAAGTGTCGACGTTATGAGTGAACAAATCTCATTAATTATGTATTAGCGACTATCTCTTGCTGTTCTTTCCTGCTGCTAGTACATATTTGTAGACAGTTTATTATTACTTGCCTTTCTGGACCTGTCCTATGATTTTTTCCGCTTTTTTTGCTCTTTTCTGTGTTCCTGATCTTTTTCTTTTTTCTTCTCTGAAGGAAGGGGGGGGGGGGGGTAGGGAGACCGGTTGCACTAGGCCCCAAGTCATAGTGCCAGTCAAGGGGGGGGGGGAAGCCTGTCAGATGTGAGCAGGGACGGCGTTCTGCTCATGGTGGCTTCGGGAGATGGGTGGGGTCACGGGTGGAAAAGGGAGCATGGGGAAAAAATGAAATCCATTTTTTAAATCCACACATATATACATCTATTCATTATCAATAGACTTACATTTTGTTAGATTTCAGACGGGGCTATTGACCATTGTCACTGTTTTTCAGCACATTTCTTTTTATGTTGTTAGGTTGTACGGATGCTACCTTGCCTACTGCTAATGGCTAAAAAGGAAATTTTGAAAGTAGTTTCTTTTAATGTTAATGGCCTTAACAATAAAAAGAAAATGCGGGACATGGATTACAACTGAAAATCCTGCTGCCATTCTGATACAAGAGACCCATATACCAGCAGGGAAACTAGTAGATTTCCCAATGTTTGGTCCTGGGCAGCTTACAGGGGCTTTTCCTCATCTTCAGCATCTCATCGGGGCACGGCGATTTTCCTTAGTAAAAAACTTCAGGCAGAAGTTGTTAATTTTGTAAATGATCAGAGTGGAAGGTGGTGTTGGGCCACCTGTAACCTAGGGGGCACACTTGTAACCTTCGCTAGTATATATGCCCCAGTGGAGGATAATCCTATGCCGTATGAGGAATTTTTTCAATCTTTAATTCAAGTACCCGGTGAATTGATTTTAGGGGGAGATTTTAATTTTTTAATGAACCCTAAAATCGACTCCTCTGCTTTGTCCAAAAAACAGTTAAAGCCTAAAACTTTAAGAGTTTTACAAAATTATGGTTTGACTTTGGATATAGTGGATCCCTGGAGGGCAGTATTCCCAACTACGATCGCTTATACTTGTTCTTCAGGCAGATTTCGTACCTCGTCACGCATCGATTTTTTTCTTATTTCTAGGAGACTGACTTTTAGCCAGCAGAGAATCCTTCAGAATGGATTCTCAGATCATGCGATGGTGATTCTCGAGTTAGAGTTAGGTAAATACACTATGATCCCTAAAAGATGGATGCTAGATAGGCAATATCTATCAGAGGAGACCTGGGTGCTCTTTATTAAAACTGAGATCAAAGAATTTTTTTATCAAAATCACGGTTCTGAACCTCCGCACGTGGTCTGGGACTCGCTTAAGGCTTTCATAAGGAGACTAGCTATCGGAAAGGATGCCGATAATATTAGGAAAGCTAAGGAAGAAAACCGATTCTTAGAGCAGAAAGTGCAAAGGTCCTTTGATATATTTCTCAGCAGTCCCTCAGTTTACAAGCAACAGCAGTTCGATCAGGCCAAACGGGATCTCAGTGAAAAATATTATCTCAAAAGTGAATCCTTCTATCAGCACTACAGGCAAAAAATTTACGAAGAGAGTAATTATACCGGCAGGTTCCTCGCGTGGCAGGCAAGGGAGCAGGCTGTAACTAATCAGATAACTGCATTGAAATTCCCCATAACTGCTTCCCGTACTGACGACCCGGTAGTAATAGGGGATCTAATGCTACAACATTATAGGAACATATACGGCCAACAACAGACCATTGATATGACATCCTTGAGAGATTTTCTCCAAAGACATGAATTGCCCATACTCTCAGATGTGGAGAAAATAAGTATGGCGAGCCCTTTCACAAAAGATTAACTAGAGGATGTCATTCAAAATCTCCCGAATAGGAAAGCTTGTGTCCCGGACGGCGTCTCGGCAGAATTTTTTTAAATCTTTTCTAGCACCATTTCGGATTATCTTTTATTGTTGGCCAACTCAATTTTAGAGGGTGGGGTGATACCATTGTCATTTAGAAATGGAAATATAGTCAGCTTTTTTTAAAAAAAGGCAAGGATAGTGAAGACCCTAATTCCTAACGTCCCATCACGCTTTTAAATTCTGGCTATAAAATAATTACTAAACTTTTAGCCAATCGTTTTAATCGAATTGCTTCGCATTTGATTCACCCTGACCAAAATGGTTTTATTGCTGGAAGGCAGCTCGGCACTAATACGCACTATTTAGCGGAGGCACTTGATTATTTTGAGACTCGGAAGATACCAGCTCTAGTCCTCCTTTTAGATGCCGAAAAGGCATTTGACCTAGTTGTCTGGGAGACCTTATTTTTTATTTTGGCAAATTTTGGCATACCTCCTAAAATTACAGGGTTGATCCAGAAACTATATTTGAATGCAGAATCCAATATAATCATTAACACCACGGAGGTTGGCCAAGTCAAGGTTAAACAAGGGACTAGACAAGGATGTCCATTGTCCCCGGTACTATTTTACTTTTTTATCGAGCCATTGGCGATTGCCATTAGAAATAGTACGGACATCCGCCCTCCACTACCAACTATGGCAAAATTCAAACTATACGCCGACGATATTATGCTTATTATAAAGCCTGAGAAGGAGGTCCAAGCAAAAACTTTTGAGATCTTTGAGCAATTTGAGTCTCTTGGCGGTTATAAAATAAATTTAAAAAAGACAGAAATTATACAGTGTGGTGGAGCACCCATGGATTTACATCCTGATATTCTTTCTTGTATAAATACAAAACCGAAAAGATACCCTGGCGTTTATTTCTCTGCGCAAATCACTGATTTATCGGATTTGAATTTTGCCCCACTTTTACGAAAAGTTCAGGATTTATTCCTTCGATGGAATTCTCTGCCATTAACCATATTGGGTAGGGCTGCATTGATTAAAATGTCTGTTCTTCCATTATTTAATTTTCTTTTTTCGGCTATTCCCTGTGTCTTAATGAGCTCCTTTTTTACTAAAATAGAGTCTATGTTTACATCTTTTCTGTGAGGAAAGAAGGTCCCCGAATTGCACTTAGCACTTTATATGAGGAGCTGGAAAATGGCGGATTAGCTCTCCGAAATTTGAGGGATTATTACTTTGCATATTTTGCACAATATATGTCTTGATTTAAGCCGGAATTACAATCGGGTCTTTTTTTAAATTATTTTATGAACTTAGGGGGTCATTACGATGATGGGCGGATCGCCACCGCCCGTATGGCGGTGGCAATCCGCCCGCCATTCCCTTCCGCCCGCATGCCATTTCCCCCCACCACATTACGATGGCGGGAGGGAGCCCGGCGGACGGAAAGACCGTCCGCCGGTTTTCCGCCGGTCCAACAGGGGACCGGGCGCAAAGGGCAATAATATGGTGGCGGTGTCTGCAAGATACCGCCATCCTTATTAGGATGGTGGTGGAGAGCAGCATTTCCATGGCGGCAATGCCGCCATGGAAAGGCATACGGTCTTCACAGTTGGGGGCCCGTAGCGGGCCCCCAGGATGTTGGGGGGTGGGGGATGCACATGGGGTACCTATGGTACCCCCCTGCATTGGCATGGACAAGGTGGCAGGCACCGCGCAGCGCCTGTCACTTTGTGCATGCCAATGCACGACATGCATTCCCAGCATTGTGGCGGGCGGTGCTGTGAACACCGCCCGCCACAATGTTGGGAATAGGGGATGCCACCGCCACCGTGGCGGTGGCATCCTAATACTCGCGGCGGGACCGCCGCTCCTATGGCGGACGGTCCCATTCACCGCTACGGTGGCGGGCGGACTGTCCGCCCGTCATCGTAATGTGCCCCTTAATTTGTAAAGAAAATCAGATCCACTGCCCATTAACAATTGTTAAATCTCCTAAGTTAGTACGGTATTAGTGCATACAGTGGTTTTTTCATAAACGCCAGGCTTTTTATAGAAGATATTTTATCCCCGCAATTAACTCCTCAACTCCGTTATCCAGCCCTATCTTACTATCTGGGATAAGAGAATCATTAGTAATTACACAAGAATGGGCCAAGGCTGGATTTCGGAAAATTTCAGATTTTTTAAGGAATGATAAATGGCTGAACATAGTTGAAATGTCTTATTTAATTCCGAATGACTTCCTTCTCCTTGGGTCGTATAATATATTTAGTAAGTTCTTGAGTAAACTTGATTTGGTCCAGATCATCGAACGGAAAAGTTTAGGATATGATCTATTAGAAGACGTTTTAATAGACGAAATAACCTAGTAGGATTCTCTGAAACCTCCGGTGACTCCACAGACAGCTCCGACGCAGGAGAGGGGAGCAGTACCACAACACGTAACTACAATACCCCTTCTTCTTTTTTAGGACGCGGCCAACCAGACCCTCCAAAGAGAGGCCGGGTGAAACAACAGCAACGCTGGTACAATCCCCCAGGCGAACGCCAAACGCGCCAGAAACATTACCAATGGTGACCAGAACAATGACGAATGCTCAGTCTGAACCTACTCAGACCATTCCCATTTTCAATCTTTCTACGCACCAGCTTACTGACCATGAAATATCGGTACTGAGCAAAGGTCTTTCCTTTGTACCGACTACTTTCCCTGACTATCTTGATCTCCAGACTGAACTGTTACGATTTTTCCGTAAAATAAGATTACATAGTTACTTTCTGGAAAACCCCTCTCCTCCCAAAATTTCTAATACCCCATTACGCCCTCCATCTACCTTCTCTCCCTCTGCTAATATGATTCCCAATGAGATTCTCACATTTGAGAAATTGGTACTCAAAGAGATTGCTCACCTAGAAAATACACGTCGTTTCATTCCCTTTAACATTTCCCATGCAGAAAAGGTTGCTATCGCCAACTTGCGACAGAATGAAAAACTTGTTATTAAACCCGCCGACAAAGGTGGCGGAATTGTCTTACAGGAAATTGATGCTTACAAAAATGAAATTAACAATCAATCAATCAATCACGGCATTTATAGAGCGCGCTACTCACCCGGGAGGGTCTCAAGGCGCTGGGGGAGGGGGTAAGTTACTGCTCGAACAGCCAGGTCTTGAGCTGCTTCCTGAAGGAGAGATGGTCCTGGGTTCGCCGAAGGTGAGTGGGGAGGGAGTTCCAGGTCTTGGCTGCCAGGTAGGAGAAGGATCTTCCTCCGGCGGTGGTTCTGCGGATGCGTGGTACGGTGGCGAGGGCGTGGCTGGTTGATCGTAGCTGGCGTGTGGGCGTGTAGAAGGTCATGCGGTCGTTGAGGTACTTTGGGCCCAGGTCGTGGAGGGCCTTGTGTGCGTGGGTGAGGAGTCTGAACGTGATTCTCTTGCTGACGGGGAGCCAGTGCAGGTCTTTCAGGTGCACGGTGATGTGGCTGTGTCGGGGGATGTCCAGGATGAGTCGTGCGGAGGCGTTCTGGATGCGCTGGAGTCTCTTTTGAAGTTTGGCTGTGGTTCCGGCATAGAGGGTGTTCCCATAGTCCAGTCGGCTGGTGACGAGTGCCTGGGTGACGGTCTTCCTGGTTTCAGTGGGGATCCATCTGAAGATCTTGCGGAGCATGCGCAGGGTGTTGAAGCATGAAGATGAGACGGCGTTGACTTGTCTGGTCATCGACAGGGAGGAGTCCAGGATGAAGCCCAGGTTGCGTGCGTGGTCCGTTGGCTTGGGCGCGGTGCCCAGGGCCGGGGGCCACCAGGAGTCGTCCCAGGCGGAGGGTGATGAGCCCAGGATGAGGACTTCCGTCTTGTCTGAGTTCAGTTTAAGGCGGCTGTTCCTCATCCAGTCGGCGACGTCTCTCATCCCGTCGTGTAGGTTGGCTCTGGCGGTGGTGGGGTCGTTGGTGAGGGAGAGGATCAGCTGGGTGTCGTCGGCGTAGGAGATGATGTTGAGGTTGTGTCGGCGTGCGATGGCTGCGAGGGGGCTCATGTAGACGTTGAAGAGGGTTGAACAAGCAACTAGCCAACACAGACAATTATTGCAGACTTCCCACTAATCCCACCAGGGAACTACAGAATCTTATCAAAGAAGTCACCACTGTAGCTTTAGAACAAGGCTTTCTTAGTAAGCATGAATATCAATTTCTGAATATCAAAACTCCACGCACCCCTGTACTATACACTCTGCCTAAGGTGCATAAAAGAATGGATAACCCCCCGGGACGCCCCATAGTGTCCGGATGTGGCTCTATTTTAGAGCCCCTGGGTCATTATGTTGACTTTTTTATTAAAGACTTTGTGCCCCTCACTGACTGTTATATCCGGGACAGTATGTCCATGATCAACATCATTGAGAACCACTCTTTTGATCCAGAATCCGAATATTTGTGTACTTTGGATGTTGAATCCTTATACACAAATATTCCGCAAAATGCATCGTTGTTGTTGATTGAAACCATTCTCAACACCCGTCCACGTCCACACACGGTACCAACACTGTTCATACTCCAGCTCTTAGAGATCTGTCTCACTAGGAACTTTTTCATATTTGATGAACAATTCTACCAGCAGGTGAAGGGGACTTCAATGGGGGCTGTTTTTGCCCCCAACTTAGCCATTCTCTAGATGGACTCGCTAGAAAGGAATCGTATCCTTACCCCAAACAATCCATTTAATGATGGGATTGTCACATGGAAAAGATACATAGATGACATCTTTATTATTTGGGAAAACACTGAAAGTACTCTATACTCATTCTTGCATTGGCTAAATAATAATTGCGATGGCTTGAAATTCACACTTACACATAGTAAAGAATCTATTCCCTTCCTTGACCTCAATATCTGCCACAAAGAGGGTATACTTATTACAAGTTTGTTTCGCAAACCAACAGAGAGAAACACACTTCTTAGATATGATAGTCACCATCCCCGCGCCCTGCGCGATTCATTGTCTTATTCTCAATTCCTCCGTATCAGGAGGAACTGTTCGCTAAAAGAGGACTATTTCCGAGAGGCTAAAGTATTAAACAATAAGCTCACAAGCAGGGGCTACCCACGCAGACTAGTGCGCAATGCAATGAAAAGAGCATGGTACTGTCCTAGAGAAATTCTACTAGAACCTAGAGAAAAATCCACCCTGAACTGACTTGTATGCGTTACCACTTTCTCTCCTGTCTCCAATATCGTCAGGAAAACCATTATAAGACACTGGGGTGTGCTGAATGCCGGTTCCCTCAATCTCGAACGCCCCTTGTTTGCATTCAATAAAAATAAAAATATTAAAGATCATCTTGTCCGTGCAGCTCTTCCCACTAATAAACCTCCCACCAACCTTAATGACCACTGGGGACTTGCACCATTACTAGGTCATGCTAAATGTGGCAATTGCAGCGTATGTGTATACACGATTGAATGTAAAGAATTTGTGTTTGACAAAACTAAAATAACATTGCAGTCGTTTTCAAACTGCAATACACAAAATGTTATCTATGCCATTCTGTGCCCATGTAAGAAAATCTACATAGGACAAACTACTCAGAAAATACGCATGAGAATTTGCCAGCATCGTAGCAGAATAAGATGTAAAACACAAAACGCCCGCTAGTGGATCATTTCACAGAAATTGGACATTCTGAGGACGAGATACGCTGGACTGTGATAAGCGTAATCAAATTACCACCCAGAGGAGGAGACATTTCCAAAATTCTAAACAAAGAAGAGCTCAAATGGATCCTGAAGACTAATAGCCTCCACACCGGATTGAATAGACTTGAAGATTGGACAACACTTGTATAAATATAGCCAGTCAAGATTAACCCTTCGGTTACCATTCCATTTCTAAATGCTGTTCTTATTGCGAATGTTGTTTCCAGTCAAATGCTGATGGCCAAGTTCCCATCCTTCACTTTACTATTTCACACTATGTATACTCTCTAATGGTCTTCCATAACTATTTATTTTTTCCTTATTTTTTCCTTATTTATCTCCTTTCCCTTTCTGTTCTATTCGGCAATGCTCCAATATGTCTGCCACTCCTTTACTTTTAGTCCGCTCTCTCTTTTCACCAATTTCACCTACTCTCTGGCCCTTTTCTCTGTTTACATTATCTCAGCTGACCTCTCCTTTACCTATTAGAAGCATGTTCCTCCACTCACTCTATCGCATACATCGAGCCGCACACATAGAGCCGGGACCTTACATGCATCAGCTCCCATTGAGGTAAGCGCCCTTACTTTCCTTACGCCGCAATATCTAACCAGCGACCTGTTCTCGCACGCTCTGAGATTCTCTCAACAATTGCTTCATTGACAGGAATTCCCAAGCGGATCCCGTAACTCAAGGACCGCCGCGCTCACCTGGCACTACGTTGCCTGTATCCCTCGCCCGGCGCTCGCCTTCCCCTGACACCGGTGAGCCTCCTTCCCCCTGCATCTTATATCTCTCCTACCTTTCATTCCTTGCCTTCACTCATTATCTCCTTCTGTCTAAGTTATCTACATGTGATCCCACAACCTATAGGACACCTTTATACTCACAATTGGTAAGCTCAATTTCCTTGCATCCTTCCCTTTCTGTCCTATCCCAAATCCTGTTTCATCTAATTTCTCCCTTACTTTCCCAGCAGCTACCCCCTATCTGCTCAGACACGCGCTCCATGCGCTTGAAACTCGGGTCTCCCATTCTTGAGAGACCGGTAAGTTGCTAATTGTTTTTCCTATTCTATGCCACCACTCCTTCCGCAGATCTTCACTTCAGCGCTTTAATAAGGATTCGTTCGACTCCCTCCCGTTTTTCTCCATTCGTGTTTCTCTCCATTCCTTTTTCTTATGCTATTATCATTTCTAGTAGTCCTTCTATCAGCGATGGACCAAGGCTTCGATTGACTCCCTGTTTTTTTCCCATTTTTCTGTTCCATTTTATCACTTCTGGTTATTTTCACAGCACTATTTTTCCTTTCCTACAGGTCACCAACCACTCATGTTAATTACAGGTGTTTAGGACACTGATTGTACAAAACGGCATCCTATGTATATACTCCATGTGTTGCAGACCTGCATATCTAACCAAAATATATTTTTCCCGCTTTTTTCCTTCCTTTCTTATTTTTGTTTATCCAGGCATTATTTTCAGGCTAGCTTATGTTTTAGTCCTGATGATGATCCGTGTATTAAATGTATGGATCGAAACGTCGTCGACACAAAAAACACCTTAAACACTACTTTGAAATGTTTACTGTTGTGTTAAGGTGCACTAATATGATTTGTTGGCTCCATTGCTTATACATTTAACAAATCAATAGCCCTGCCTGAACCTGTTCCTTTGTTGTTAAAGTGTATATGTTGTCCACTCCTTCTTTTGTTGTTTATGTAGTGAGTGCCTCACTTACTTGTATTGTTACGAATTATTTCAATAATTTGCTTTGTCATTAAATATTGGACCTCTGTCCGGCTGGACACGTCACTTACCAATATAGTACTGATTGGGTCTATATTTTTATTAAACGCCTCGCAACTGTAGAATTCCTAGGGACCACTGTTGCTTATAAAAGATAAGCACCCAAGGTCCCTGGCTGACTTGGATTGGGTTCCCTTGTTCCTTCTAATATATCTATTAGAAGAATTGGCATTTAAGAAACCTGGGGAATGGAAAAAGTGTTTAGCCTCAATCAAGGGAATCGATCTGGAGGGGAAGGCCATAACGAAATGGGCAAAACATGAGGAAATGGAAATTACAGCGAGTATGTGGTCGGCGGTTAATAATCTCAATTTTAGTATGTTAAGGGGAGCTAATTGGCGAAGGATGCTGTTTTTTAGTAAATGGCTACTCTATAGAACTCCACTTTTTCTCTCCAAGATTTATTCTAACCAATCAGCGCAGTGCTTTCGTTGCCGTAACCATCCTTCAGCCAATTGGGTACATATTATACTACAATGCCCTTTGATTCAGAGGTTCTGGAATGACATTTTTCATTATCTGGAACTCGAATGTGGTATTTTAATAGGTTTGAATACTTGGTTAATAGTACTTGGCTATGACCCACACCTTCTTCTTTCAGATAAACTGATCAAATTATTATATATTGTAATGGCTGTCGCTAGATCACTTCTGCTTCAGAGATGGCGATCAGATCTTATACCATCTATAAATGAATGGGTCCGAAAAATGAAGCAAGTTAAAAAAAGTGAACAAGCCTATGTATTGCGAATTGGTGGACTACAGAAGTTTGAGAGGGTATGGGCAAACTATTTTGAAAAAGATCTTAAAATTCAGCTTTCTTTTTTAAAGATATTCCCAGTATGTTTTACTCCCATGTATTGTAATATCAGTATCCTAATCTACTATATGCCATTTGATATTTTCTGGTAATCGAGCTATATCATTGTATATAGGATGAATTAGTATTTTGCACATACTCGTTGATTTTTACGTATATACTTAAATTATCTAAGGTTTAATCAATTGTTTAGCCTGTATTAATGATGGGCAGTGGATTTTACGTTTCTAATTTTTTTACTGGCTAAATGTTTATATTGTGTATCTTTATTGATTTTAGGTGTCACACCCTTCTGGCAATCGGTGCTATCTAACAATTCTGTATCATTTTTGATATATTTAATGAATTTTATGGATGTATTTTTTAAAAACACTATTTTACTCAGTACCAAGCATGTGAAAAGTGTGGATCAGGCTGTGCTCCATAGGGTACTGAGATAGAAGAGACAGCCATGAACAAAGTGGTGTAGGGACTAGGTAGGGGCGACCAACAGGGAAGTCCACTGGCTTGGGTGCTGGTTGCCTTTACACTTACTTTGGACCAACCAGCAACCCCTTCTCAACGCTCAGTTTTTTTAAGTGCATTGGCCCCAACTGCAACACCATTTTACTCTCATTGGACATCAGTTTCCCACATCCTAGTCAGCTACTACCTCTAAACAGAATCCCAGCACCCCGAGGACTGTTCCTACGCCTTCTTGGCAGCCCTAACCACCATGGGAAATATCAGTACTATCACTTTAGCAGTGTTCACTTTTGCTCAAAAGCACAATGGCATATGATGCATGATCAGGACAGAGTAACAGAAAAAAATGGAAAAAAGAGAATTCTAGAGCAGAGCATGAAAACTATAGATTGTTAGATAGTCTTGGAACTAAGCAGAGGCCAGATAACAGAGGGCTCCTACTGCATGGGATTCTATGCCCCTACCATGTTTATCTAAATGCT
Source organism: Calotriton arnoldi (assembly GCA_963921515.1). Taxonomy (NCBI): domain Eukaryota; kingdom Metazoa; phylum Chordata; class Amphibia; order Caudata; family Salamandridae; genus Calotriton; species Calotriton arnoldi. The sequence goes on along the minus strand of CAWUFW010005105.1, from coordinate 638,498 downwards.
CCTTTAGCACCCGATGCAATCGCTGGCACAAGGTGGCTTCCCAGTCTTTATAGTGATTAGGGATGCTCTATGGTGACAGGAGATGTGGAAGTGATAGATGTGAGAGGCTACCATCTGTTGTCGCTCCATCTTTCTCTGCCCACATGTATTTATGTCACCATCATAGCCTATAACTTGTGTCCTGCATGGAGCTTCATCGACTGCACCAATGGCCAGCAAGGTACTCCCGGCTTTCCTGGGACTCCCAGGTTTTCCAGCAGAAGTGCACCACCTTTCACCCACTCCTGGTAAGTGCTTGCACTGCAATCTGTCCAGATCTGTCTACTAATGCAGACACACTGCTGAGATCCAGAAAAATCACCAAGGGTAGTCTTATTCCATGGAATTACAGCACATAAAATGATTAGTGATTTTTTAAATCCTTTTATTTAACCTATATCTCTGAATAAGAAGTGGTTTATAAGTGATACCCTCTGGCAGGCCACTGTCTCTGTCCGTCACTGGCTTTTATCATGTCTTTAGGGGCTGGGTACCGGGAATGGCTATTGTTAGAAATTGGGTTTCTGCTTGGCTAGGGTATGCACCTAAGCCAGGCAGAACCCACCACTCTAGTCAGGGTAAGTGAGTTACACACACAAGAAAACCCCTGCTCACCACCTTGGTAGCTTGGCAGAGCAGTCAGGCCTATTCCTGAGGCAATGTGTATAGCATTTGCACAACACACTTACACACCAGTGACACACTAGGCATACCACAAAAAGAGACTCCACACAAGGTCACTGTATTATATTTAAAACACATAGACCATAAATCCCTTTGTTTCATATGAAACGCACATTAGACCACAAATCAAATAAACCACTTTGCCACTAGGCAATCACCATAACAATACATATCATAAATCACTTTGCCTTACACTGATACTGCAGGTAAACTACCTTATATCCCCATTACTGTGCTACCTAAGCACGTAACCTTAGTAATGCAGTGGGAACGTTCCCTCTCTGAGCTTGCTGCCATTAGGCTAGGAGCTGGCTTTTCACAGAGTTATATGGCAATTTCCCAGAGTAGCCAGAGCAGGATCGGGACCTCCGTCAAGGATTGCCACCCCATCCAACCTTCTAATGCCATGGGGGCCCACCCTGGGCTTGCCACGCAATGGCCACGATAGTGAGGTAATGCCCCCAAGAACACGCACCAGGCCTCTCCAGGTCTCGTGCGCCCAACTCCAACAATGCCTTTCCACCAGTGAGGCAGCGGCCTACGATCTCGACTAAGCAAGAACAAGGCCCCCAGCAGACTTACAGCTGCTGTGCGGGGAGCTCCTCACCCAGTCTGGGGCGGTGCGGGTGAGACTCCTGTTTGCCAAAGGAGCGCCTTGTGAGGCCCCACACCAGGACGTTTCTCTGGTGATGCTGGTGAGCTTGGCCGGGCGGCCACAGATGATGCCTTGTTCCCGCCTGCTTCCGGGGAGTGACGTCAGAGACTCCGGGCGGCAGTGGTCGCCTGGCAACGCATCTTCGGCCAAATTCCCTCTGCTTTCTCCTTGGGGTCTCCCTCGCTTGGTGAGGCGCCTCCCTCTTGCCGGCGCTGGCGAGGGAGTGTCAGCACTCGCTGGCTTGAGCCCTTGCTTCTCTTATCGTCAACAGCTGCTGCAGTGCCGCAATCTTCCTCAGCAGGTTGCCCAGCAACCTCTTTCAGCCCGGGACCACGTCGGGAGATGCCGATGCCACCCCTTCTTTCCACGGCTTCTCTGCCCGGGCGGAGCGCATGTGCTGGATGCGAGGAGGGGAGAGAGCACCTTCACGCTCAAGCTCTCTCCTCCACTGGCCCAATACCGATTAGGCAGCTTGTGGCACACACCAGACCTCTCTGGTTGTCACATGGCTCAATTAGGGCCGCCTCATATGCTGATTGTAATGGGAGCAGGTTGCCTCATTAAAGCGCTCCCCACGGGCTTCCTGGTACACTGAGCAGCTTTCGGCTCCACTAGATGAGGAAATACAGTGCTCTTCATGGGCTTTCCCTGTTTCCTCACTACCAGAAAGGTACCAGGACAGTCCAGTCCTCTTCCTGCTCCAAGCAGGAGCAACCACTGCAGGCCATCCTAACCCACACAAGTTAGGGACAGCGCTCCTCACACAGCTTCTCCAGGTCTCCTCCCAGGCAGGTGTACTTTTCTTAGATTGAAGTCTTTTATTTCCCTGAGACTTCCAACAGGAGGCAAGCACACACAAGCCATTGGAGATTCTTCACAAGCAAGATACCACACCAGGGTAAAAAGAGTCAGTCCTTTTCCTCCACCACAGAAGCAGCAACTGCTGGCCATCCCACCCCTCACTCAGAACAGGCAGCGCTCCTCACACAGTCCTTCCGCTCTTCTTCTTGACAGGGACCTCTTGTTCCTTGAAGTAATCTAAAGTCCTGGGGTTTTAGCTGTAGTACTTATACCGCATTTTGTCATTATTCTCTTTGTGACAAGGGTATCTGAACCCAGTCCAAACCAGTCCTGTCCTCCCTGGTGCAGCATGACCACATGGGACGGAGACAGCATTGTGAAAAAGGAGACACAGCCGATTCAGGTGCAAGTGAAACTCCTCTCACCACTCTAAATGCAGACCAGGTCTAACTAGCCTTGCGATGAGTCACCCAGGCAAGGCAGGCCACACCTCAACCAACCCCACCCAGTGACTGCCTAGAGTGAATGCACATCCCAGCTTCTTTCACTCAAACACCAGACGCTGAATACACAAACAGCCAGAGGCACACAGAATGGTAAAGTAAGAAAATGCCCACTTTCTAACACACAATTTAAAAACCACCTTCACAATAAGGTGTGTAAATATATTCTAAGTTCAGAGAGCCTAAACTGCATTTTTCTATCTTGTCCCTATGGAGAGCTGCACATATAAAAATGTTATAGTGCAACCCCAATGATCAGCCTATGGGACAGGCAGCCTTTCAATAGTGAAAAACGAAATACACAGTATTTCACTATCAGGACATGTCACAGACACCAGTACATGTCCTACCTTTCACATACACGGCACCCTGCCCATGGGGGTACCTTGGGCCTACCTTAGGGGTGCCTTACATGTAATGAACGGGAAGGTTTGGGCCTGGAAAGTGGGTGCACTTGCCAGGACAACATGGCAGTTTACAACTGCACGAGCAGACACTGCGGTGGCAGGTCTGAGTTACATTTACAGTTACTCATGTGGGTGGCACAACCAGTGCTGCACACCCACTAGTAGCATTTGATTTACAGGCCTTGGCACACACCGTGCACTTTACTAGGGACTTACCAGTAAATCAAATATGCCAATCATGCATAACCAATCATTGTCGCAGTTTATACAGAGAGCACATGCACTTTAGCACTGATCAGCAGTCATAAAGTGCCCAGAATCCTATTGCCAACGAAAACAGGGTCAGAAAAATAGGAGGCAAAAGGCAAAAAGTTTTGGGGATAAACCTGTCAAAAGGGCAGGTCCAACAGCTATGCATTGAGCTTTATAGACGGTCAAATGCGCTTTCTCAGGGTGCTGAATTAAGGGCCTGATTCACAAAGAGTCTCACCAGTGGTGGCGGAGGCTCCGCACTCATTGCATAATCTCCGCATGGCGCACTCTATGCAGTGCACCATGTGGAGATTCCACCACAAGTGCGGAGACTCTGCCACGACTGCGGAGACTCTTTGTGAATCGGGCCCTAAGAGTCGGCAGTATTTGCTTGCAGGAAGAAATATCAGATCAGAAGCATTTTTATTGCATGGAATTCCTATCTTCTTATTTCAGTCGAAAATATTTTATTCCTGTAACATGATTATACATATTACAGAAAGAAATCGAATCTGAAGGCATACTGTACAGCTTGTGCAATATACCTTCTTGCAAAATGTCAGTAGGCCACCCTCTCATCACAAGAATGAACATTACAAATGCACCAAGAACTGGACTCTTAAGTGAGTCATTCACTGTACCTCTTTGCAGTTCTCTGAATTTGAGAAGTGTATCAAGTCATCGTTGTACATTTCTTGGGTGTTTATGATATCGCTGTATTCCTTTTGGCTGAGATCTTCAGGGTTAATTCCGTTGGCTCTGAGAAACTCCTGGTATGCCACACTGAAAGCCTGGCCGATGGACTGAGCTATCAACTGGGCCTGGAAAATGAAACACAATCATTTTAAAATTAAAGGTCCCATCAAGCAATGACTCCTGGAGGAGTGGTAATGAGCTGAGGAATGCATCGGTCCATTTGTACGTACTGTTAGCCCTATCTTGGAGAGTTACCTTTTGTTTATTTGAAATATATTTCCATAGGCACTAGTCAGCAACTTATTTATGTAAAACAGATTCATATGATTCAACACAAAGTGATATATCCTTTGAACCTAACTTTTTTGTGTTGTTTGTGAAAGGCAAATACATTTAGGACAGTCTGTAGGAGAGTAAAGGCACTTATTAAATGATGTTTTCAGGTTGGGGAAGTGTTTGTAAACAGACAAGTAAAAGGAACAAATTTTGGCAATGTAAAACACGTGAAGTGTTAATGTAGCGCCTTTTCACTCCTCCGCAAGTGATGATGTATGACTTAGACAGGAGTATTTCTATCGGAGGATATGCCTTTCCTCTCCTCTGCCCCTTCACCCCATCCTTAATGACAACATGGAGGGGCTCATCTTTCACCTTACACTTTTTTGAACATTTCCTGCAATATTGTGGTGATTTCAAAGTAGTTAATTTTTTTACAGTTTTTTGTTTACAGTACAATCTTCTTCAAAGATATTTTGTTGAAAATGTGTGACAAAGGTTGCATTTTAAAGCATAAAACAATGATTTATTCAACTGAATTAATCAGGCATAACAACCACCTGTAATAGGCTAAATACTGACCCAAAAAGCTTATTATTTATCGATGTGCTACAAATATTTCCACGATAATACTCTTAGGAAAGGGGTAGATGACTATACATAAGAACTTCAGAAATGTTATAGTTTCCTGGCCTCAACAGTGCACAAATAGAGGTCATTTCTGAAATGTGTTTTGTTACGGAACATAACTTCTTGCTTCCATCTGTTGCATAAGACAATGAGTGTGAAATGTCACACATAAGCACAGTGAAAACATGTATGTGTGGCATCTGGATAATCTGAAGACATAGCAGATACTATTTTTAGGTCGAGCCTATACTGAATACTGCATGCCTCGCTTTGCGAGGCATGCAGTATTCAGTATGGAGTGACAGCTCTGTGGAAGCTCTGCCCACGCTCCGCCCATATTTTTCATTGGCTTAGTTCCTAAATGCTGCCTTCCGATTGTTTTTAGGCTTGTTAGTCCCTCCTCATGACGAGCATGTCGTCATTTGTATCCTTCCATGGCTACTGGCCCCTTTACTTCGAGTGTTGCACAGTATGTTTTATTTAGACTGTGAGCACTATTTTCTTCCCGTGTCTCCCCCCTCCTGCAGTCCGTGCCTTCTCTCCCCCCCTCCCGTTGGCGTGCCTTCTCGCCCCCTGCCCCCCGCCCGCACTTCCGTTTGCAATGCAATAGGTCTCGCGTAAATGAGAGTCCTATTGCATATGTTTTTTTTTTTAAACTAATATTTGCACAATAGCCTCAAGGATAGTTTATTTTATTTTTTTTAATCAGAGATATTGTAGTTGTTCATCTACGCCTGTGTGGGCTGTGCAGGGTTTTAGAAAGTATGACTGCTTTAAGATGACCGCTAATATTACTACTCTCGAATGCGTTGAAACGGAGTGACATCTTTGGCGAACAGACTCTCGCGTGATTTGCTAGCCATCAAACTGACCCATGATCCTTTGTGTTTCCTCTTTCTAGCCAGCACCTGAGAATTGGGAATGTAATGGCTGCCCTTCTGAGTTTTAAATCCATTGCAATCCTCCTTTTCGGCTGTCTGCGGTTCCACGCCGGTTGACGGTATGGTAGGAAGTAGCCTAGGGGGAACGGCGGGACCTGTATCTACTGTTCTTTGGTGGTGTTTGCTCAGTTTAGAAGGCGATGATGGATACCACTACTACTGTTCAGAGTCTTACGTACGCTCGTCGTGGAGGCCTTTCAGATTCTTAATGTATGCTACAAGGCATTCGAGTACACTGCTGTATGAGGCATAACTTTTAAACCGGTGTTTTGGGGGTCGAGGGTCTGCTGATTGAATTCAGCCATACTCCTGCAGTCCGTAGTTGTCTGAAGTGGTCCGGGGAGCTTCCTCTGCGCAAGGCCTGCTATGGTTTCTCACTGCAGTCTGAATGGAGTGTCTAGGGCTAAGAACCAAGCATCTTAAGCGGATCGAAGCTTCGGCCCTGCTCGGGGGTGGGGGGAACGGTAGTGCTCGTGAGCTGGCACCGGGGATGTCACAAGCGGTGTTACACACCCCAGATTGTAGAGGGTGTAGAGACGTGCACATATCCAGCCAACCACTATCAGAAGATGTCTGAAACGGAGCATTGCTGGAGTATCTTTACTCACACTTGGTACTTTTTTGTTTGTGGGAGCTTGTCTTAAGCCATCTAGCACTTAAGAATGCATATATTGTGTTTACTACCTGAAAGTGTGCCCACGTTCCCAGCTCTCCCTGCTTTGAATTTTCGCATGATATATTCTTTATAATGGGCTGTAAAATGTTAACCTTTTTTACATTTTTACAATTCCCTTTAAGTCCACGTGGTAGGATACGACCTGCCACCTTAATGTCACTGATATATTTTCAATTAAACCGAAGTTGTTTGCTGGTGAAAGTGTGCTTCTTGTCAAATAAAATGCATACTTGCCTGCCTTTCTCACACTGAACCATGGTTATTGTGACAGTCATATAGTGTGATGTAGTCCAGTAATCTGTCATTGTTTCAGCGATGTGCAATATCAATTTCTTTTCTGCACGGTTTTAATGTTTTTTTGTTTGCGAGTTGCATTTTGGGACTGTTGTGGCCCGGTCACAACGCTGGTAAATCTGGTCAAAAGGCCAGACACGAGATTCGGCTTTGGATTGCTTCCAGGATAGACTTGCATAAATATACATGTCCTTGGCACTGTTTTTTCGGTCTAGCACTCTTCATTGACACGTTGTTTTGTGGTCTTTTATAGACTCGTTCATTCTAATGAGACCTGGCTTGTGACATAGTAAATTCTAACTTCCTTTAAAGTTGCATAACCTAACATTTATTGTTTAGACCATTTTGATTATACCACGCCTTTGGCACTGACGGGATTTAGTAAGCACTCTTTAGTTTTTGTGGATTGGTTTTCTCATGCATGACATCATAACTAATTGTATCTATCAACTATAATTATAATATAAGTTAGATAATCGGACATGCCCTCATTCGGGGGTGTTATAACTTGTTCAGGGTATAGGGTAAATTGTTAAAGGCTACCGCACAGGCACTAGACATTTATAGAATTGGTATATATAAGGGGTTACTCATGTTAAACACTATGTTCTTTTCCCAGGTATCTCACGGGACAACTGGCGCAAGCACCGCAAGACTGGAGGCAAAAGGAAGCCCTACCACAAGAAAAGGAAGTATGAATTGGGGCGCTCTGCTGCCAACACAAAGGTGGGTGATGGCCGTTTGTCTGGGCTTTTAGAAGGAGGGAAGTGGGCTATGTCGGTATTAAACTCAAGGTAATGTATGTGATGAAAACAAATCCTTAGGCAGGTGAATGAGACTCTTTTGGTCGTATTTTATCCACCTGTCAGTGATAGGGTTGTCATAGTTACTGATTGCTTTGCCTTATTTAATATTATACTCTGTTTTCTGTCTTTGTGTTCTGGATTCTGTTTGGGCTGATCTCTGTACTTCTTCGTAGATTGGGCCTTGACGTATTCACACAGCAAGAGTCCGTGGTGGTAACAAGAAGTATTGTGGCTTCAGGTTGGATGCTGGGAACTTTACCTGGGGCTCAGAGTGTAAGTAACTACGCCTGGGATTACTTCTGGCAAGTGGGGGTAGCTTGCTAAACAATGCTGATTTTTTTCAAAAGGCATTTGGCTGTTATATGTCTTTTTTGTCAAGTTCCCCCCGACTTGGGCCATTTGTAGTATGGGCCATGAGTTGCATTCCCCATGAGGCCTGCTATAGAGTTCCTTTTATGCATGGTATCTGTCAATTTCATTCGGGGACATTCGGGTGGTGATATTTTTTACGTTGCAGTTATCAAATGTATCTATAAACCCATAGCTTTAGGTTCCTGGCCTGAATACACAGTAAACCTCACTCACATTATATTAAACCTACTGTCTGTTTCTGAATCCTGGCGACGCAGTTTGTTCTACCAACATAGGCGTAGCTTAAGGGGGGTGTTTGGGTATCAGAGCGCTTTACATAAGCACCAGTTTCGTTACATGAGGACACATTAATTTTTGTTAGGCACGGGAGATTAAGTGATTTGCCCAGAATCACAGGATGTTGAGCGTCGTTGCCGAGACTCGAACCCGGTTATGTTTAATCATTTTTAAACTTGGTAACACAATCCACACAAATACACTCCACACCATGCCACATAATTCCAATCAGCATACTTTCACTCAGCGCCACACACTTCCATGCCACACAATTCAACTCTACACATTTTTATTCCACACCCCATAATTTGACAACAAACCACATATTTGAACTCAACAACACAATTACACAACACACCACATACATCCAATCCACACCACAGAATTTCACATCATGCCACATAATTCAACAGCATACCACATAATTAAACTCCACCACACAGAATGCCATTCCACATAATTACACTTTGACACACACTCCTACTACACATAATCCAATACACTCAATACCACATAATTACTATCCACGTATTCCCATTACACACCATGCTACATAATTCCACTACACAAAATCACTCCACACAATTCCACCTCACACAATTCCACAACTAACAATTCCAAACCACATAATTCCACTCCACACCACATACATACACTCCAATCCAAAACATATGGGTAAAACACATTCTCATTTATAGCGCCAATACCTTTAACTCTCACTAATGCGAGACCAATTTGCATTGCAACTGCTTGTTAGAGTTAGAGCCTCTTGCTGCAGTACTCTCACTGCCTGATGGCGCCTTGAGGTTGTGGGCTTGTTGTCACCCACTGTGTAGTCTGGGTTCTATTGCTTTGCTCTATGATCCTATCCTTCCATTGATATCCTAGGCTGAATCCCCATTATCCATGCTCCACTTCTCTCACAATTATTGTTCCAGATGCTGCCTGTCTGTGTGCATTCTGTGTCTCTGTTTTAGGTCTCTCACTCTATGCTTCACGTGTCTCCTGCTTGCTGTGTCTGTCTTTGCTTATCGTGTCTGTCTCCTGTGCCCTCTGTGCTCCATCTCCATCTCTGACTGTCTGCTGGTCTTGTACCCCTTTTGTCTCTCGATGCCCCTGCTCTCCGTTCGTGCACTTTGTGCTCCTTCGTCGTTCTGTCCCCTCTCGCTATGCTTCTCAGGACAGGCTCTGAGAGAGAAGAGCAGTGAGAGAAGGAAGAGAAGGACTCTTTTTTACTCTCTTCGTTCCCTCTTTCGCTCAGTGCCCCTTCCTACTTTCTGTGCTCTTCTTACCTTTTAGGAGTCCCTTTGTCACTAAAGGCTAGCTGCTGACAGTTTCCAATGAAAAGACATAAATATGTGACTCACTCAATCTTGAAAATCTTGGCTATCCTTTGTTAGTTTTCAAGCATTACAAGGAGGAAGTGGACCAGCTTTAGGATTGAATCAGGACAGGTGTTAACAGGCTTTCAAATGTGACTTCACATTTTTATTATTCTGATCTAAACTAAAGTATATCAGACTTCTTGTTTAAAAGTTAGGACAGAGGCCAACATTAAAATGTACAGCTCTTACATGTTAGCTACAGCCAGCTGTGAGCTCCTACTACAGTCACTTGTACAGCTACTTCTATGTAGTCCTCTTTACTGAAGCGAGTGAGTGGGCAAGTGTAAGAAACTGGATTTTTGATTGAGGGGGTGAAAACCCTTCTCAAACAACAACCACAAGCCTTATCAAGGTGAACCACAAAAGTGTATAAATTGGCCTGTGCTTAGCCCTCTGGTAGCTTGGAACAAAAGCAATCAGGCTTAACTTAGAGCCAAAGGTAAAGTATTTATGCAACACACAAGCAGTAATAAAATAAAAACACAACACAAGAAAAATCCCAAAACAATTTAGAAAAATAGAATACATTTTAATAAATAAAAAACATGAGACCAAAACAACAAAAATCCAATCAGTAGAACCATAGATATTGAATTACAATGTTTTTAGGTAAGTTTAATGCCTAAAAGCACAAAGCGCTACTGTTAAACCCGGGAAAGTCACAAGTTCAAACCAACAACGATGGACCTTAGGCCATGGATAGGGGCCAGGTTAGTCCCACTGAAAAAGTTACCTTCTTAAAGTCCGGCGGGAAGAGTCCAGTTTGCCATGGAGGAGGCCACAAGGAGCAGGGAGACCATCATAGAAAGCCGTAGTTGTAGTGCGAAGAGCAGGCCTGGTGCAGCAGGCACTTGTCGCTGTAGCGGAAAGATCTGGTCAGGCGTCATGGACGGTTGTTGCCGGAGCTTCACATTGCCAACCACCACAGGCTGTTGTTGCCGTAGCGTGAAGTACAGATCTTGCGTTGGCGGTTGGGGTCACTGTAGCATGAATAGCAGGGTTCACCAGGGCTTCGCGTTGACGGTCATTGCGGACATCAGTGTCTCAGCACAAAAGGGGCAGCAAAGCGGTCAGGACCTGGGGGGGGCACCTCTTGGGACAGGGAACAGCTCCACACCAACCATGAATGGCTCATTCTGCCAACACTTAGTCCCCTTTGTCTGCCTGTCTGGTAGGAATGCACAAGGCCCAACAGCTAGGCTAGTCACAGTTTTGTGACTCATGACTCTGGCAGCAAGTACCAAATGGTTAGGAGAAGAGAATGGCAACTTTCTAAAAATGCAAAAAGAACAATTGATGGACAGATTGCAGAACAATGTCATACATTCACCCCAGTACAGATATCTGGGCCTAAATCCATCATTTTTTTGCTTCCCATGTCATTCCAGTTTGAATCCAGCCATATGCAAATCAGTCTTGACCCTGGGCCCAATGGGAACAGTCCAGCCCGAACTGCCAGGCCAGGTCCTCCCTGGACTGGAAACAAGCATCCCAGGACCGGTTTCGGGGTTTCACCCCTCATCAGTCAGGATAGCTTGACTCCAGTGGCATGGAGAGCGCAGGACCCACATCTGGGCATACCCGTCCCACTCGGGGTGACAAATGCAAAAAGAACAATTGATGGACAGAATGCAGAACAATGTCGTACATTCACCCCAGTACAGAGATCTGGGCCTAAATCCATTTTTGGTTGCTCCCCATGCCATTCAAGTTTGAACCCAGCCATATGCAAATCAGTCTTGACCCTGCACCCAATGGGAACAGTCCAGCCTGAACTGCCAGGCCAGGTCCTCCCTGGACTGGAAACAAGCATCCTAGGATCGGTTTCGGGGTTTCACCCCTCATCAGCCAGGATAGCTTGATTCCAGTGGCATTGAGAGCACGGGACCCACGTCTGGGCATACCCGTCCCACTCGGGGTGGCAAATGCAAAAAGAACAATTGATTGACAGACTGCAGAACAATGTCGTACATTCACCCCAGTACAGATATCTGGGCCTAAATCCATTGTTTTTTTGCTCCCCATGCCATTCCAGTTTGAATCCAGCCATATGCAAATCAGTCTTGACCCTGCGCCCTGATCTGTGTGTCTTTTGCTTTCTCGCCCTAAGTACGCCAGGTATGCCCAGAGGTGGGACCCGGGCACAGTGTGCCACTGGATTCAAGGTAGCCTGGCTGATGAGAGGAGATGCACCGAAACCGGTCCCAGGATGCTTGTTTCCAGTCCAGGGAGGACCTGTCTTGACAGTTCGGTCTGGACTGTTCCCATGAGGCACAGAGTCAAGCCTGATTTGCATATGGCTGGGTTCAAACTAGGGTGGCATAGTGAGCAAAAGAACAATGGATTTAACCCCGATCTATTGACTGGGGGGAGAATGCTTGATTTGCTCTGCATTCCGTCCATCATCTGTGTGTCTTTTGCTTTCTCGCCCTAAGTGCGCCGGGTATGCTCAGACTTGGGTCCCGGGCTCACTGTGCCACTGGATTCAAGCTAGCCTGACTGATGAGGGGTGATGCCCCGAAACCGGTCCCAGGATGCTTGTTTCCGGTCCAGGGAGGACCTGGCTTAGCAGTTCGGTCTGGGCTGTTCTCATAAGGCACAGGGTCAAGACTGATTTGCATTTGGCTGGGTCTAAACTGGGGTGGCATAGTGAGCAAAAGAACAATGGATTTAACCCAGATCTATTGACTGGGGGAGAATGTTTGATTTGCTCTGCATTCCGTCCATCATCTGTGTGTCTTTAACTTTCTAAAAATGGCATTTTCAGAATTGTAACTTAAAATCCGACTTTACCATTTAAGACAATTTTAAATTACAAACAATTTGAGTGCAAGCATCATTTTCCTATTTGCTCCCAAACCTAAGTTATCACTTATTAAGTATAATAAGGTAACTTAGTGTAATCCTATGGGAGAGATAGGCCATGCAACAGCGACAAACAATTTTAGAGGCTTTTCACTACCAGGACATGGAAAACATAAACCCACATGTACTCATTTTTAAATACATTGCAGCATACCCTATGAGCCTTAAGGGTCTATCTTAGGCGCGAGTTATATGTATTAAAAAATAAGGTTTAGGCCTGACAAATGGTTGATTTTGCCAGGTCAAAATGGCAGTTTAAAACTGCACTACAGACTGAGAGAGGTTTTCAAAGGCTATTTTAGTGGATGGCACAATGAGTGCTGCAGGCCCAAGAGTAGCATTTAATTTACAGGCCCCCCGACAGGGTTGGACTGGTCTATAAGACAATCAGGCATTGCCCAATGGGCTGGTCTGACAGGTCAATGTGTGGGATGGCTTTATTTTAACAGTTTTGGGCCAGTTTTATGGCCATGTGGGCTGATTTTATGGCCAGGTGGACTGGTTTTTACTGTCGATTTTCCTGATATTGCCCCTTTTTTTACTATATGCTTCGCTAATGCAGGCCATTTTTATTTTTGTGCCCTGGCTTACTTTCTTTCCCAGTCCGACACTGGCCCTGGGTACATGTAGTTCCATTTACTAGGGATTTACAAGTAAATTAAATGTGCCAATTAGGTATAGGCCAATGTTGCCGTGTTTGAGGGAGAGGGCACGAGCACTTCAGCACTGGTTAGTAGCGGCAAAGTACAAAGAGTCCTAATACCTGCAAAACAGGGCAGTTGAGGGCAAAGGTTTGGGGGTCTACCACCCATGGGTTTTAGATCTAACAATATGTCTAGTTGTGTTGATTTTTTGGGGTTGTGAGACACACAAAATGCAGATGAAGGTCAAGATCTTAGCATCTCTGAGATAAAACCACCAGATAACTGTTGAAAGAAGTGGTGCATGTCTGTTTCCAACCATTGGCAGAGGGTACTGAAAGGAAGACTTGAGATGCACTGGCAGGCCTGATGTTCTGCCATCAAATTTGTGTCAGATATTTTTTCCAGTAAAAGTAACCCCAAGTGCACTGATAACAGAGTGCAGTTGACTTCTAAAGCTATGTCTGAGTTTTTGTTGGTCAAAGGTATTACTCACACAAAACGTGCTGCATATCACGCTCAAATGAATGGCATGATTGAGAGAATTAATAGGACACTGAAGGAGGTAATTCAGTTATCATCCAGTATGGGTGGGTCCTGGAAGCGTGCAGTAGTAGACCATGTTGAGCAGTACCAATTTACTCCTTATTCCACTACTGGTGTAACTCCTTTTGAATTATTTCACAAAAGGAAACCTTGCACAATGATTTGTCCCCCTCTGGCTAAATTTATGGTTAAATTCCTCAGATGCATTAGTAGAGAGAGATGCTGATTGTGCGAAGTTAAGAGAAAGAAGAGAATAACAAAGGATAAAATCAATAGAGTGGAAAAGGTGTCTGTCAAAGACGAATATTGTGTATGTGTGTGTGTGTTTAGCTACCAAGGAAAAGTACAAAGAAGGGAGGAAGAAAATATAGTGAACCTCAAAACGTTGTGAAAGTTAATCCAGGTTCCGCCAAACTGGAGAATGGCCAAGTGTGGATTTTCATAGATGTAGTGGAAAGATCATAGAGGAAACATCTTTGTCAACCAAGGTTTTCCATATTCTTTTCTGTTTTTTCGCATTTGTGTTATTGTAAGAGAAGTTTAGTACTTATTGTTCCTCTTTTATGTTTTTGTATTTTTATTGTAAATAGTATTGGCTGTAGCTATGGGTTGCTTGGGGAGGGAAGGGGTGTGGTATGTGTCTTTATGCTCATCATTCACCTCATCATTCCATTTGCAATGTAATGGTAGGACTTGATGAGGAGTTGGAGAGCTGGATGGAAGTTTTCCTTGGGAGACATGTGCAGTGGGTTCCTTTCTTCTCAAGAATAAATTCATAACTTTGGATCACATTACTGCCTGGGTTTCTGTTTGTTCAACAGGACTTACTACACACCTCCTTCCTTGTTTACCCTTTCCCACCTACCCATATACTTCTACCAAGTCCTCTACTCTGTCTCTTTTTCAAGCACACTTTCCTCTTTCTCACCCCCTCCCTCAGTTCACTATCATATCTGCTTCCCCTTCTGCCCTTTAGCTTCTCTTCCTGCACTACCATCATTCTCTTTCCTCCTTCTCCCTCATGCACTTCCCCATCCTCCACTCTCCGTTTCTGCTGTCACTCTGTCACTCTGTCCTCTACCTCTAACCATGTTGTGGTGTAGCTCCTATTTCCCTAATAGGCTCTGCGCATTGGAATAATATATCCTATAGGTTTGACATAGGACTGAGGTCGGTATGTCCCTATCGAGTATATTAAACTTAATTACTTGTGCCAGCTAGCTCAGAGGCCACTAGAAACTCCTTGACAACAAGAAGGGAGTAGTTTCTGGCAGCCGAAAAACATGACCACTTTGTTTCCCTTTAGAATCAGAACATGTCGTGGAAACAATAGATAACCGTTTCACTCAGCTCAATCGTGCATACTTACTTTTCCTCAAAGTTACACAGAAAGAATAGACGGGCGTTTCAATAAGGGATTTATTGAACAGTCTTGTTTCTTGTATAAGTAAAATGTGCTGTTACGATCACAAGACAGTATGCAAGATAAATTATGTACAGTGTAAGCAGTAGAAATAAATAATACTGCGCTAGCATGATCTTTAGTAGATATTCATTTACATAAATAACAGACTAAAAATGCGAGTACTCATACAATGCGTTTCTAAGCTAGTTCTACCCCAATGTACCTAACCTAACCTAGGTGTAGGGAGAGGTATGAAGTAGGTGAAGTATTCCTTACTATGGTATACTAAGAGTATGTTAAGTCTAGTATGCCTAGTATGCCTAGTATGCCAAGAGTCCCTCTAGGTTTTAGTCAGCTCCATACCTTAAGAATGAGAGAGGTGGGAATCTCTTTCCAGACTCGAACTCCAACACCCCGCAAGGGAAGTCAGATCACTGGAAGCTGGACTCTCTGCGTGCAGGGATGACAGCGTCTTCTCAGTGTGTCAGGCCGGGAAACGGGCTCCTCTGAAGTCGAGGTCTCCTCTAGTTTACAAGGGCAAGGGAAGGTATATTTATACCTGAGAGGTACCTCACAATGTTAGCATTGACGTGAGTCGGACAGCGGAAGACGTCATGAATGAACCCCTAAGGTATAACGGTTCATGCATAATAGATGAGTCCTTGAAGAAATCAATAGTCCTGTTCTAGGGAAACTCCCGAAGCCTAAGGGTCTGTTCTTCAAGAACTCGTTGTGACGTTTAGGGTGGACGGATGTCGGGGACCATGCCTGTATTTGGAGTGCACGGTTTAATGCCTAAATAAGGACTGGGATTTTATGCCTATATAAGGGCAGGGCGAATTGTGCCTATATAAGGACATGATACAGGAAAACCTATATACGGACATCCTAAGAGGAATACAACACCCACTCCACTTTCGTGTGTACGATAATAACATGGATGCTAAACATTTAAAATGCTAAACATAAAATGGAGTACCGCATATTGCTAAAATATTTTTTAAAAGCATTAAAAAAACCTATTAGAATGCAAAAAGTACTGTACATTTTAAGCATCGCTTTTCATTTCAGGCATATATTTGAAAATAAAATGCAATTCGAATGAAATAAGCAGTAATATTTACATGTGACAAACAAATGATCGATAAGTTGTACAAAATCAAAGTCATTTCATGTCATGGAAATTAATGAACTTTTTAGACTAACACGATGATAAAGTGTCTGAGGAAGAACCGCGAAGTCCGTACTATAAGAATAGTTCTACTTCAAGCAGATTGTTGTGCCATTTAATTTGAAAAAATGGGAAAAAGTTCAATTTGGGAAGAGTTCCAAGTTTTTGAAATATGAAGGCCAAATTGTTATTGCATCTCTGGAACACTGTGGGCTGAATCAGAGTCAGCGTACGGGTCTGGTGTAAACATGAGATCATCTATTTCTGTAGACAAAATATCGTCCACCGTAGTTGGTGACATTCGGAACACCTCGTGTAGTAGATTAATTGCACAGAGATGTGAAGCATCGCTTTCAGCATAGGATGCCGCAGCAATGTTCGCTTCCGTTGTTACCTGTGTGCCTGTAGATCTTTCTCGTACCTCAGCATCAGCCGGAAGCGTCTGTGAGATGTCAATGAATGCCGTCATCAGGATTGGTAGCCTCTGGGGACAACACAGAGCATGGGCCGTTATCGGGTCCAGCAGAGTATCGATATCCGTTGGCGTAGCTGATGGAAATGTTAGACAGGTGTCCAACACGCATTCTACACCGCATAGCAGGCATCGTAGAACAGGTAAGATGCAATCTTGCCAGATTGGTCTGAACGACAGGAACCACGTGGTATTAAGTTCCCGTAGACGATTCATGCCCAAAAGCTGTACTATTTGCTCACGGCACTTTCGTTCAAGGAGAGCTTTCTCCATTTCGCTCGGAGTGATGTCTGCGAATAGGCTGGCCATAGCGTAATAGCAGGAAAAGAAATAGAATTCTGGCAACAAGTGCTAGAATTAATGGTATGCCACCAAACACCGAATGTGCAAAGTTTGGGATGATTCTGAGTATTGCCTGGAAAGGTGTTAACAGGCCGGAACAGATGCTCTTAAATACATGTACAATGCCACTTGTATCAGACATGTTGAAGATACGTGCTATCATTTCTACGAAATGTATAGGGCAGTTTGTACGTATTAAAGACTGTATCTCAGCCGAAGTCCTTGCTACTTGTGCCTTTGGCCGAGGTCAAAGGCACTGTTTGTTGTAAAAGCATGGCTTTCATTCTGCTTAAAGTATCAAATCTTATAAAAGAGACGTTCAGCGAAGGCCACAAAGGCGACTCCCTGACTGTGTCTATTGGGGCAAAGAATACTTGCATACAGCAAGTGACCCTGGAGTTCACAGTTACTAGATATACTTGCATACAGCAAGTGACCCTGGAGTTCACAGTTACTAGATATGGGATGCCTGGCAACATGCCACAGCAACTCTGATCATTCAACATGAGGTAACTCCCATTAGAAAGTTGTCCAAACGTTGGATTAATCACAGCAGCTGGTGTACCCTGCTGGTGGCAAGACAAATTTGCCACAGAACCATTACAAGCCCTGTGTAAAGAAATGTCCTGACATATTAGTGAACCGCTCAGTGCATTTTTACAGTGTGTACCACTCAGAAACACTTCACGATCCCCACTCCAACATCTATATGTGTATGGCAAATTCCAAGATGTCTTGATGTATTCCTTACCCAACCTTTCATATTTGCCTGCTAGCATTTGTTTAACCCCTTCCATGCTCATGACGAGCTCAGCTCGTCATGCTGCGCAGTGCTCGCGTGCGCATGACGAGCTGAGCTCGTCATGAACCCGTCCGCTCAATGCAATGCCTCGCACAGGGCGAAAATCGGCCGCGCATGGAAGGGGTTAAGGCAATACTGAAACTGAAACGTAGTCACAGGTAGTGTGATTTTGCCATGAATAAGCCATTCTGTAGCTGGTTTTTCTGCCACTGTGAATGGTAACTTTTCCAGTTTTTCAATGCGCAGCACTGTATACTTTGCTCTTCTTTGTGCCAGTTCGATCTGTTTATCAGTGAGATTGTATTCTGCAAACAGAGCCGTTGTGTTGATAAAACGCCAAGGCACATAGCCCGCTCGCAAGGATTGCAGCGTCCAGCTTAATAACACAATAGAACGTAATTGAGACTGGCCTTGTTGTAACATCGCCAAATCTTGTTCTAGTATGTCGATAGCAGAGGATACAATGCCGTCCAGTGAATATATTCTGGAGGACAAGTTGTTAACCCATTGTCGACTACAGAGAGGGTTTTCTCTAAAGTAATACGATCAAGTTCACGTACTCGTTCTGCAGCCTCTATGTGTGACACTTTCCATGCTTCGTTATAAGCAGCATAAATGCCGGCATATATGAAACGTTTTTGACGCGGTTTTCTTGGTCCAAGCAAGAATTCCCTAAGGTCTGCGTCTTCTTTAAGTAAGGATAAGTGTTGTTTCACATCCTGTAGTGTAGATTTCTGCAGCCAATCGAGGCATAATTTACCTACACTGTATGTTGTTACTACCCCGGGATGCTGTCTTTGGACGTATCTTGGGTCTGGCCTATGAATAGTAAAGCCCTGAGATTTATTCAGGAATCTTTCCTGACAGTTGTTTGTGTCTGTGGGCCAGATCAACCATTTTCTCCAATCAGGATTAGATCTGTTGAGTTGTAGTATTGTGTCAACTGTCACCGCTGCCTGTGTATTGTTATCACTTGCAGGTGCTGGTACAGAAGGTGTTTTCATCTCTTTGATCTTGGCTAGTCCAAGACAAGATGTTTGTTGGATAGTTTAATTCAAAAACATTATTTGTTCAGGGATGATACAGGCTCTAAATAAAGCTTCTATCCCCTGCACTTGCCAATCTTTAGTACCCCAGTTTTAGTGTCTATTGTGTCCTTCCATAAGTCGAAACCTTGTCTAGACAGTTGGGCAATAAATGCTGCAGAATAAATCTGTTTTGTATTTGTTAACATAATTTTCAGTCCTGTTTTGTTTACATTTTTATAGTAAAACGTTTCTGGATCAGATGTATTATAACCTGAAAAATATGGAAACTTGTTGACAAATGTTTTTGAACTACCTTTTGGTGGTGTCGGACAATGCTCCCATTGGTTAAACATAAACACATTTCTAGGGTATGCAGATTTATGCAAATAATGATGACCATAGTGGTTATAGCAATACAGCTGTTCATAGTCTAATGAACCCTCTAAATATTCACTTTTAGAAAATGCAGCAGATTTTTCTAGGTCAAACATTATGTCGTTTACAGTCTCAAAGTCCCAATCATCAGAATAGGTACTGGACAAAATTAGATCACTTAGTGAAATTTTAAATAAATGTGGAATGTTCAATTGTTCCATCGGGACAAAAATATCAAAATCTGTTTTGTCCCACACTATAACATCCTGTATAGGAACGGCTGTGATGTTCACTGTTGACAAGTCTCTTGCATCACGATGGGAAGATTTATGAGGTTTCAAAAGTAATTTCACATCTTTTCTTTTAGTGTTCACATGGATGTATCTGCCATTTATAAGCACGCTCATAGTCATAACCTAAGCTAGCCAAAGCAGGAAAACAAATATTCCAGAAATAATCCAGAGTTCAATCCATGGAGAAACCAGATAAGTTGTTTTCAGAAAGTGAAGAAAGTCTTGTACTTGCTGCTTGAATGTTAATGATGCTGGCGTCGTTTCAGGTTCACTCGGATCTTCTGAAAACGTATCAAAGTTAATGAAATAGCCAGAAGCAGTTCTGTCAATTGTTGGAATTGCATCAGGATTTGTAGAAATCGATGGAACCAGTTGATCACTTGCTACATTGGTGTAGACAGGTGTATTTGGACGAACTGTTACTTGATTTTCAAGAGGGATGAGTTCCATTGCATTGTTGCTTAGTCCTTCATCTGTTACTGCTGAAGTCTCGATTGTTATCAGTCTTTCAGTCTGAGCCTCTTGGATAGTAGCGAGAGGAGTGAGCCTGCTACTAGGTCGGAGTCCACGAGGCCTACTATTTAGTATTGGCCACATACTGTGGTTTGATGAGGTCAATGGACACAAATCTTTTCTCCTTTCTTCCAGCAAGGGGCGGCAGAAGTACTGTTCTTGTTCCTTGAACTGCTAGGACAGGTACTGGTTGTCTGTAAGAAGGTCCAAATTCCTTCTTGTCCGCAATCTTTTCTCTGACTAGATCCCCAACTTTTGGAATCAAGACAGGCCTTGCTGGGACCGCCGGTTTTTCCCCAGTGGTGGTTGGCTGCAGGAATACGTTGCTTTGTTTCCGTCTCAAACATTGAGTTCCTGTAAAACAGCCAAACGATCTTTGATATCAAACGGTTTATTTTCCACCACTGTGCCTACGTGATCGAGGTCTGGTACCCAAATTCTTGTCCCAAATAGGACCTCATATGGAGTGACCCCCCCTAGAGAACTTCTTGGCAAGTTATTTAATGAGCGTTGGACCCCATAAAGATGTTTGACCCACCCATCACCCGAACCTAATACCCTAGCTGTTATAGACTGCTTTATGTCCCGGTTTTTCCTTTCCACAACCGAAGTTCCCTCAGGATGGAATGGAGAGGAGTACCGCAATGCAACGCCCAGACTGGCCATGGCTTCTTTGTAAGCCCGAGAGCTAAACGCAGGGCCCTGGTCAGAATGTAGCGTGCCTATTGCGTATGTGCCGATAAAGACTCGTAAATCTTTTATAACAGTTCGAGCGTCAGCCGAGCGCTGAGGCCATATCCATAGGA
This sequence comes from Calotriton arnoldi, assembly GCA_963921515.1. NCBI lineage: Eukaryota > Metazoa > Chordata > Amphibia > Caudata > Salamandridae > Calotriton > Calotriton arnoldi. Next base: position 617,546 of record CAWUFW010005105.1, on the reverse strand, counting down.
ACCTAGAGCATGAATCCACTGCAACCATGATATATTTATAGTTACCGTCCCTTTGCAAGGGACCGCAGTGGTCCAGGTAAACACAAGCTAATGGTTTGTCTGAAATTAACAGGGGTGTCTGCGCAGGGAGTTTCACTGTGGAGACTTTCATCTGTTGGCATATATCACATTCTAAAACATAGTTCTTTGTTTGTTTTCTAATGCCAGGCCACCAATATCTTTGCTTGAGTAAAGATACTGTTGCAGAAACACCTGCATGGGCAGAAGCTATCCCTTCGTGTGCTGCTAGGATTAGTCCTAATCTACGTTCCTTGTTTGGAATTACCCTATCCCCCACTTCAGGGATTCGAGCAAAAGAAACGTTGTTCGCATCAATTCCATAAGAGTACTTGAGTGGAAACTTTTTTGGTAATGCTGCACCACTGCCTTTGCTTGTAGCATTGACAGCCAACATTATCTCACTGTCTATTTTTGTTTTTGAACGAGTGATCGCAGCTATGGAAGCCGTCTGAACAGCCCCCTTTGCAGCTTCGTCAGCCAATGAATTCCCTGCAACGTGAACGCCATCACGTTGATGACTCAGTGTGTGGATCACGTGAGCCTTTGGTAGTTCGTTTTTCAACTGAACTACTTGTTCCCAAAGTGTTTTATGCTTTATTGTGCCACCTTTCGCATCTTTGAATCCATTTTCAAGCCAGTTTTGTATATATTCATTATACGACTGAACACAGTAAAAGGAATCGCACACTATTAGTGTGGGGAATTCTCGATCTGTACTTTCAAGTGCCAGTTTGAATGCTTGTAGTTCAGCTCGCTGAGCTGTACAATCTCCTAGAGATTGAGTTTTTGTGACCATAGTCTGAAGATACCATCTCGCATGCGACATTTAACGATTGCACACGCTGCACTGTAAGCTTGCTTACCCCCTGTTGCGGGTTGTGCGGATGCGTCAGTGTAAATTATGAATTCGTACTGATCGAGAGGCAGAATTTCAGTGGGCAGAGGACATTCTTGTTCATATTGCAGGAATGCTTGTGTTTTTAAATCTGGATCAAAAACATATTCAACATCTGTTGCAGCAAGAGAATTAACCCACTGTATCCATCTTGGATGTAATGCTTTAGCATTTGGAATGCTTGCTTTTGTGACCGCTTCTAAAGCTGGTACTGGGGTTACGACAATAATGCGTTTCCCTTGGGCTAGGGCTCTTTCTTTTGCTACAGCGGTTTGAACTGCTGTCAGAATTTTTTCTGTGGAAGTGAAGCGCATTTCCGCTTGTGTGTACAAGTGAGATTTGTATGCGATTGGTATTTTTTCACCCTCATTAAATGTTAAGTAGGTGAATCCGCATTGATCCGAAATTATTCGGATCACCAAATTGCGTTGACTTACGCGTGTTTGTAAGTGATTTGTTGCTAACATGTTAGCCTGTAGTGAACGCAAGATTTCTGTGTGTTCTTGTGTCCAATTCTTAATTGAAAAATCAGGTTTGATTAATGCGTAGAGAGGTTTAACCCTTTCTGTGTAATTTAGAATGTATGTTCTTCCAAAATTTAGGAAACCCAGGATGGATTGTAAGTTTTTAGCGTTTTTGGAGGTTGGAGCAGCGCACACTTTTCTAAAAAGTTAGCTGCCAAGCTCTTGCCTTCACTTGAAAGCTCATATCCTAGAAATAGGACATTGAGATGGGCAATTCGGGACTTTTTAAAGGTGAACTTGTAGCCCTCAGAGGCGAAGCCCAGTATAATGGTGCTTACCCTGTTCAAGTGTTTGTCCAGGTCATCGTCCGTCAGATAGATGTCATCGACATAGGACAATGCCTCATTGTCATAAATTTGTAGTAACTCAGTTACCCTCGCTGAGAATAACCCCGGGCTGTTCTTGAACCCTTGTGGGAGTCGACAAAATTGACGCTGGGTCCCCATTATGGAGAATGCTGTTAAGTACCTGCTTTCAGGTGCTATGTTTTGACAAAAGAAACCATTTGAGATGTCTAATGTGGTTTTATATTTTTTACGCACAATGTTATTCATTAATGCTGTACTATGTGCATTTTGCACTGCAAATGTTTTACAACAAGTGTTTAAGTGTCTGTAATCCAAAACTAGACGATAGGTGTTGTCTGGTTTGGAGACAGGAAACAAAGGATTGTTCATTGAGGAGGTGCATGTTTCAATCACCCCTTGGTATTCAAGTTGATCTAAGATCTCCCTGACCTGTTTTTTAGCTTCTTGCTTTATTGAATACTGCCTTTGTGCAGTTGGTTCATATTTCAGATGTATTTTATGGTGAGGTGAGTCCTCATCCCATCCTACATGATTTTTATATAATGCTGGGGCCTGGGCTACTGCCCATTTCCTGTCGTAAGTATATTTTAGATGAATTGGAATATGGTTGGAGAAGGCAGGCATAATAATGTCCTCGCCATGTGGGCACTCCCTGACAAATTGTGGTGGACAGTCTTTTTCTGCTAGAAGTATGTCATAGCCTCTTGAAAGTTTTTCCCAAAAGAGTGCTTTCACCTGTCTAGGTATGTCTCCCTCCATTCGGAGTGTTATTTCATATAACCTTTGTGGAGTACTAACCCTGGTGTCTACAGTCTCAACTGTAATGTACTCATTCAAGTCCACTATCTCCAGAAGTTCCTTCAGGTTCTGGCGAACTATTGTGACTTCTGCTGCACTGTCCAGCATTGTCTGAGCCCATTCTCCGTTCTTGAGTTGTGTTCTCAGTATTCTCGGCATGTCTGATCTTCAGACCTGCTACTTTCTTTTTGGAGAATTGAGGTTTTGTTTTATTTTTTGGAGCGTGTTTATCTTCTTTGGATTTCACGCGTTCTTCTCTATTTTCTGATCGTCCTCTTCTTTCCGAAGTCCTTGACGAGATCTGAAAGGTACGAGAGGAACGTGTATCAGTATCTTGATACCTGTCAGGTTTTCTCAAATTATCCCTATTCCTGAGGTTATACCTCCTTTCAGAGGGTTCCTTTTGAGGAGACCTACCTCGGGATTGAGAACGTTTCTCGTTTGATTTTTGTTTAGTAGACTCCCACTTCTTTTTAGAAGATGTAGGAGTTTGTTTAATAGAGTCCTTCTCAGGACTTTCAGATAGTTTTGGTTTCACTGGTCTTCCACCCAAACTATCTCTGCCTAATTCTGCATATGATTGTTCTATTATTCTGGGAAGCTCAGTTTGATGTTCTGTAACATCGAATTCCCTTAATCGTTGGCGGATCGCCACTGCTGCTGCCTCCCCTTTAATATTAGATAATATTATTGTTGAGACCTGGTCGAAATTTTTCAGTAATTTCATACCTAAATTTAGAGCAGGTTCTGCCCCGTATTCATTTTGAATTTGTTTCAGGACATCTAGTATTACCACAATTGATGGAATACCATGTGTTTTAGTATAGATGGCAGCAAAGACTGAGCCCCAAGTGGTACAGTCTTCCAGTTGTGGTGTGATCCCCATTGGTAAACTGATTGTTAGGATTCTGTGTTTCTCATAAGGACTAGTATTTGGAAATACCGCTTCGATTTGAGTAATTTTTTGAGCTATCCAGAATGGAATTTGCTCACGTTTTGTGGGCATTTTACCCATGACTGCGTATAGAGTCTGTGGTGTAATTTTTAGTGTAGTCCCCTGGTGAGGCGTTTGATTTGGAATGGTTAATGGTTGTTGGACTGTGAAAGTCCGCATGACATATTGGACAAATTGTCTATATATTTTTATTAACTCTGTAAGTTGAGTAAGTAATTCCTCATCTGACATCTCTTCAATGTCAGGATGAGGTGTGTAGCCGGCTAGAATCGGCCATGTTGCTCCTGGACTACCATGTGGACCGAGCCTGGTAATGTTTTTGTGATGTTTTAGGGCGCCTTTAAACCAGAGCTGATGCTCCTGGTATGTTAGTGGAATTTCAATATCCTCAAAAGGAATATATTCCTCTGGTGGATCATCTTCTTTGTAGAAGTGAAACATGTGTGTAACTGAATTGGATTCAGGAAATATTACCCATGAATAGAATACCTCTGTCTGAAAGGATTCGTGTGCCTCTATCACGAAAACTGGTCTACCGCCTCTTGGTGGTAGGCCGTGTTTTATGAGTTTTAGAGTGATGGCTCTTTTTAAGTTTGGATGGATGTCTATAACACCCTCCTCGGTTCCATCTAAACCGGTAATATTTAAAGCTCTTAAAGCTGGTTGACCCGTAACTTCACCGTTTCCGGTCTCAGTGTCGAAGCCAGGCATTTTGAAAAAAAAAGAAAAAATGTAGAACAAGTTTCAAGGAAACAAAGATAAGGTGCACAATATTTTGGAACACTGTATCCTTCAACGTTGAGCAAACCAAGCAGCTAATATATAGGGTGTTTCCGTATGTAGCCATGGTGGATACCTAACCCTGCCCACTCCAGACGTCTTTTGGAGTATATGGGTAGGGGTCTGAGAGAAAAAAGCACGGCGGAGTTACTCAGTATCTAGCGTTGAATTACCGCCTTACCAAACGTTGGGCGCCATGTAGTGTAGCTCCTATTTCCCTAATAGGCTCTGCGCATTGGAATAATATATCCTATAGGTTTGACATAGGACTGAGGTCGGTATGTCCCTATCGAGTATATTAAACTTAATTACTTGTGCCAGCTAGCTCAGAGGCCACTAGAAACTCCTTGACAACAAGAAGGGAGTAGTTTCTGGCAGCCGCAAAACATGACCACTTTGTTTCCCTTTAGAATCAGAACGTGTCCCAGAGTCGTGGAAACAATAGATAACCGTTTCACTCAGCTCAATCGTGCATACTTAGTTTTCCTCAAAGTTACACAGAAAGAATAGACGGGCGTTTCAATAAAAGATTTATTGAACAGTCTTGTTTCTTGTATAAGTAAAATGTGCTGTTACGATCACAAGACAGTATGCAAGATACATTATGTACAGTGTAAGCAGTAGAAATAAATAATACTGCGCTAGCATGATCTTTAGTAGATATTCATTTACATAAATAACAGAGACTAAAAATGCGAGTACTCATACGATGCGTTTCTAAGTTAGTTCTACCCCAATGTACCTAACCTAACCTAGGTGTAGGGAGAGGTATGAAGTAGGTGAAGTATTCCTTACTATGGTATACTAAGAGTATGTTAAGTCTAGTATGCCTAGTATGCCAAGAGTCCCTCTAGGTTTTAGTCAGCTCCATACCTTAAGAATGAGAGAGGTGGGAATCTCTTTCAGACTCGAACTCCAACACCCCGCAAGGGAAGTCAGATCACTGGAAGCTGGACTCTCTGCGTGCAGGGATGACAGCGTCTTCTCAGTGCGTCAGGCCGGGAAACGGGCTCCTCTGAAGTCGAGGTCTCCTCTAGTTTACAAGGGCGAGGGAAGGTATATTTATACCTGAGAGGTACCTCACAATGTTAGCATTGACGTGAGTCGGACAGCGGAAGACGTCATGAATGAACCCCTAAGGTATAACGGTTCATGCATAATAGATGAGTCCTTGAAGAAATCAATAGTCCTGTGCTAGGGAAACTCCCGAAGCCTAAGGGTCTGTTCTTCAAGAACTCGTTGTGACGTTTAGGGTGGACGGATGTCGGGGACCATGCCTGTATTTGGAGTGCACGGTTTAATGCCTAAATAAGGACTGGGATTTTATGCCTATATAAGGGCAGGGCGAATTGTGCCTATATAAGGACATGATACAGGAAAACCTATATACGGACATCCTAAGAGGAATACAACAATGTCCTCTTCTGCTTACACTCTTCCCCTCCTACTCACTCCTCAATTCTCCCCCTGCTTGCTCTCTCTTCAAGTCCTTCCCCCAAGTCATTGAGGCCAAATATGTTAAGGGGTCACACGTACATGTGTGCTGCTGGGGTCACTAACATCCGAAGCAATGGCCTTGCCATTACTGCTTCCATAGCTCATAGCTTACCATGGGATAAGCTCAACACTTGCATATAGAAACCATAGGGTTATAAAAGCAGCTTTATCTTTAACACACAGATGAATTAAAAATTATAAAAATAAACTAAATAACAAATTCGCAATGGACAAATCTATTGAGCTTGCATTTATCACATTTACAGTTATGAATATGGAAATGTGAATTTAAATGCATACTGTCGAGCTCTAATTATTAGCAGAATTTTCTGGTTCTTTCACATTTTTGTTAAATGTTCAGTGCATCTGTCTCTGTGGTCAATATCACTGTTTTTTTTTATACTACAGTCAGATTAGGAAACAATATATAAGGAGTTGTGCTTTTACATTTTTAAGACATTTTTGCACTTCAGATACAGTGACAAACATCAATATGAGATAATAAAAAAACGTGTTACTTTTGCAGAAGATTTGCTTGCATGTAATATGTACACGTGCATAACAATACAGTATTATGTTATAAATTATTATAGATTTTCTAAAAACAAATGCCATAGTGAGTACCAAAATATGCTGGATTATTCTACTGACCTAGGAAGCCTGCATCTACAAAGTAGCCCTGTATTTTTACGATAGGACAACGTTCTGGAGGCTTACTTATTGAGGGAAGCGAGGAAGCATTTTGTAGGGGTTTTCTCTTGACCCAGCGGCAGGCACCATGCTAGTCTTTATCCTCCCTCGCCATATTTTACTAGCATGGAAGAGGGATGAATTGTTTCCATTCCTTGGCCCTCACCTACACCTTTGCCCCTACCAGAAGGCTATTTAAGGGTTAGAAGAGAGGTATGAGGTGGGCGTGGCAGCCACTAGAACCTGCCTCTCAGTAGCCTCTTGTTTGTTACTGATGGGCTAGGAGAGAGAAAAGGAAGTGGAAGCCTTGATTAAAATCAAACATGATTCTAAGGGTCATTTTGATTTCTGTCCCTGACGCTGCCCTAAAAATGTCCAGCCTGTAGGCTGACAGTCCAGTCACTGGCGGACAAAGGTTTAATCGGGAATAGTTGCTGACGTCCTATGTTGATAATCGATTTTGTCCATGTTCAGCCCATTTACATAAATGGCAGTGGAGTGCTGCAGCTTTTTTTAGTCTAGGTGGAGTGGCCGGTATTCCTGTTACTATGAATTTGGTCAATGACTTGTGTTGATGGTAGCACTATTTGTGTATGATTTGTGGTACCATATGTCACCATCTTCCAAATCGAAATGTACTATCCAGGCAATGACTGCAAACATTGAACTGAGAAATCTGTGAAACGATTGTTGAGATCCCCTGCCAGGCAGTGCCAATGTACCCTAGAGTACACTTGATCCGTATAAGAATAATGCAGTCACAAACTTTGTTAGTAGTGGGACACCTATCCCTATCTGTATGCCTACCTTTATATAACTTTTCAAAATCCACACTACCCTGATATGCCACTCTCTTGCTCATCCTCGAGCTTTGGAAAGTCGCGTCAGATGTGGTGCAGAGAAAGAAATAGGAAGAGACCCCGCTGTGGGCAAAACTTGAAGGACTGAGGAGGTGACCCTATCTGAGACTCCTATGTGCCTATTACCTGGCCTGCAATGCCTGGCATTGGGTGCCAGTGGTGGTGCCCCAATACTGGCCCTACATAGGTGAGGGTGGCAACATAGACAGCAGTGTGATGGTGGGTGATGCAGGAAGCAGAAGCAGTGTTGTGATTGTAGTTTACCTGGGACCATGACATTGGGGAAGGTGCCTGTGGGCAGACAAGGGATGAGGTAGTGAGCTGGAGGGACTTGTTGGTAATCCCTTTGGCTGGCAGTGTTGAGTATTGAAGACATCAGGTCGCCATGTGGATGTTGTCTTCGCTGAGACGTCGTTCCAAGTATGGTTCCAGGGGTCACAGAACACACTGGAGATTCCTGTGTAGCATGACTGGAGCTGAGCTGAATCTGTTGTGCTAAAGGCCACTTTCAAGCAGTGAGATCTGCTGAGGACACCAGGAGCCATTATGGCAGGAATAAAAAGAAGGAAGAAGACTTCTTTCCTCCACGTACAGCGAAATCCAGGAGAAACCAAAAGGTCATCGGGCCAGACTACCCAGAAAAGACTGAGTTGTGACCAACGGAGAGGGCTCTTCTTAAGACCATAAGAGAACTGATGACTGATTTACATGAAGATCTGTTAAAACTGAGTAGGTTGTTAACGGCATAGAACAGAAACTAGACGGCCGAACTGGTTGAGTCGTGTAGCACAAGAGGCGGTTGGGTCATCTGGAGGGTTGTTTCTCTGAGAAGGCTGACAGAGTTCTGGAGTTGGAATCTTTTCGGAGGTCAGGAGTGGAACCCCTGGTTAAGATGGGGCACAGATACAAGACGTTGGAGATAGCAAGGAAGGGCACACTCCTTAAAGTACTGGGGATCCCAATGAAGGTTTTACAGAGCGATCTTTGAGAGTGAGTAGGAAAGGCACTGTCTGGGCTCTTGGACCTGAGGAGGAAAAGGTGCACGAAACAGTGCTGTGTGCCCCTAGGCTCACTCCAAAACAGGGATGTCTTGTAGTAAACCAGTAGGCACTGATGTGCTAGTTCAGTGCACTGAGTGGAGATAGAATATTGCGAGCAGCAGTGTAGAGAAAAGCAGAGATGTCTGGTAAGAGACACCTACTGCACTTTCTTGACATGAATCCGGCCACATTTGCTAGGAAAAAGAACTACTGAGTATGAAGCAAGAATTGGCAGTGAAAGGTCGCTAGACCCCAGTGGTATATCAGTCGATCTTGATGGTGGAGTAAAGGGCAAGAAACTCCTATTTTTGGAAGTAGACTCACAAGAGCTTTCTTGAAGAGTCCGGTGCAGCATCCAGGGTGACTCACCAATGATGCACCCATGGGACTCCTGGTGGAAGCTGGGAGAGCTGACACTTGCTCACCCTGCAGTGCTTGCGGTCCTGGGCACTGTTTCTCAGGGATGGGGGGTTTGGGTTTTGCTGTTTATCTATTGCATATTTAGCTTTATTATTTCTGCCTTTCTTTGCTCCTCTTGGTACTAGTTTTGTTGTATTATCTGGAAAAGGCATATTCAGAAGTTATAGCAGTCTTCGGTGTGTGTTCCTTAGAATAGTTAGCTGTGGTCTCAGAAGTGCATTTCTTTTATTGTGCCGTTTGTGGCCATGGTTGCGATATGGTCCGTGTTATATTAATTCTGCTAATAAACAGATTTAAACATAAAAATATGTGTTGTTAGCAGGTATTTGTAGACAATGTCTTTATCAGCAATGTTAACATGAGTTCAGAAAATGCCTTAGCATGATATTCCAAACAACATATGCATGGGTGCCCTGCTCATACTGTACCTCTAACACTTTCATGGGTGCCCTGCTCATACTGTACCTCTAACACTTTCATGGGTGCCCTGCTCATACTGTACCTCTAACACTTTCATGGGTGCCCTGCTCATACCGTACCTCTAACACTTTCATGGGTGCCCTGCTCATACTGTACCTCTAACACTTTCATGGGTGCCCTGCTCATACCGTACCTCTAACACTTTCATGGGTGCCCTGCTCATACTGTACCTCTAACACTTTCATGGGTGCCCTGCTCATACCGTACCTCTAACACTTTCATGGGTGCCCTGCTCATACTGTACCTCTAACACTTTCATGGGTGCCCTGCTCATACTGTACCTCTAACACTTTCATGGGTGCCCTGCTCATACCGTACCTCTAACACTTTCATGGGTGCCCTGCTCATACTGTACCTCGAACACTTTCATGGGTGCCCTGCTCATACTGTACCTCGAACACTTTCATGGGTGCCCTGCTCATACTGTACCTCTAACACTTTCATGGGTGCCCTGCTCATACTGTACCTCTAACACTTTCATGTGTGCCCTGCTCATACTGTACCTCGAACACTTTCATGTGTGCCCTGCTCATACTGTACCTCTAACACTTTCATGGGTGCCCTGCTCATACTGTACCTCTAACACTTTCATGGGTGCCCTGCTCATACCGTACCTCTAACACTTTCATGGGTGCCCTGCTCATACTGTACCTCTAACACTTTCATGGGTGCCCTGCTCATACCGTACCTCTAACACTTTCATGGGTGCCCTGCTCATACTGTACCTCGAACACTTTCATGGGTGCCCTGCTCATACCGTACCTCTAACACTTTCATGGGTGCCCTGCTCATACTGTACCTCTAACACTTTCATGGGTGCCCTGCTCATACTGTACCTCGAACACTTTCATGGGTGCCCTGCTCATACTGTACCTCTAACACTTTCATGGGTGCCCTGCTCATACTGTACCTCTAACACTTTCATGGGTGCCCTGCTCATACTGTACCTCGAACACTTTCATGGGTGCCCTGCTCATACCGTACCTCTAACACTTTCATGGGTGCCCTGCTCAGACTGTACCTCGAACACTTTCATGTGTGCCCTGCTCATACTGTACCTCGAACACTTTCATGGGTGCCCTGCTCATACTGTACCTCGAACACTTTCATGGGTGCCCTGCTCATACTGTACCTCGAACACTTTCATGGGTGCCCTGCTCATACTGTACCTCTAACACTTTCATGTGTGCCCTGCTCAGACTGTACCTCTAACACTTTCATGGGTGCCCTGCTCAGACTGTACCTCTAACACTTTCATGGGTGCCCTGCTCATACTGTACCTCTAACACTTTCATGTGTGCCCTGCTCAGACTGTACCTCTAACACTTTCATGGGTGCCCTGCTCATACTGTACCTCTAACACTTTCATGTGTGCCCTGCTCATACTGTACCTCGAACACTTTCATGGGTGCCCTGCTCATACTGTACCTCGAACACTTTCATGTATGCCCTGCTCATACTGTACCTCGAACACTTTCATGGGTGCCCTGCTCATACTGTACCTCTAACACTTTCATGTGTGCCCTGCTCAGACTGTACCTCTAACACTTTCATGGGTGCCCTGCTCATACTGTACCTCGAACACTTTCATGGGTGCCCTGCTCATACTGTACCTCTAACACTTTCATGTGTGCCCTGCTCAGACTGTACCTCTAACACTTTCATGGGTGCCCTGCTCAGACTGTACCTCTAACACTTTCATGGGTGCCCTGCTCATACTGTACCTCGAACACTTTCATGTGTGCACTGTTCATAGGTTTCTCCTGCTGTTTATACTACAATTGTTGCCTATATCAAAAGACCTATAAGAATGAGATGCTACTATCCCCAAAGTGACCTCGCAAACTCTATTCATACATATTTCTGGATCTTTAGTGGGTGTTCAAGCCTCTGTGCAGTAATGGCTGATGTTTATTTCTGAGTTCGATCTGAGTGGCATTGTGGCACAAGTGCGCGGGGGTGGCACAAGTGCGCGGGGGTAACACGGTGTCATTGTACAGGAGGACGGCTGTATTTGCTGTGTTCTTAAATACATTGGTTTAGCTATAGGTTGTCGATTCGGGTCGAAACTGTGTACACTTTTTCACATGTAAAATGCATATTCTTTACGATGCTTGTGCATATTATGTGAATTAAGCTTGGGTGGGCACCTGCATGAAAACAGTTTGTAAGGTGTGCACTCCTACAAAAAGGTCAAGTGCGACAGCTACTTAAAGCATTTTCCTGAAACACACACTGTGAGCGTTGCTAGCACAGATACTGGAGCGTATGCAGTGGGGCCACACATCCATTTCACAGTTCCCTATAGAGTTTTTTTAAGTATCTTACAGGCAAAAAATATGCACAAAGCTTGTGCGTACAAAAAACAAAAATTATGCCATTGTACCTGGAACCATATGGCAATGGCATTACAGAATGACACCTAGTTTGGCCACAGACTGGATACGTAATACAATAATTACAATTGCTCTTTTCTTATGCCAGTGCTTCTGAAGAATGTCCACTTTTCTCCACCCACCTTTACGCTCTGCATTCGGTTACTGCTTGTAGTCTGTACTGTTTGATGTCATCCGCAGAGCTGCCCATTTGGCAAGGATCTTGATATTCAAATATCATTCATTGTTAAACAAATGAAACATTTCTGCATGTAATCTGCACTGTTTTTCATATCATTTGTAATTGAGTGACATGAACGGTGAACTTCCCGTGTGAGGAGGCGACTGCAGTGCCAAGCCCATTATAGCTGCATTTCACAGGTTTTTTTTAAGTTCACACTTTTTTCTTCTGTTTTATGTGTAATTTTTCAATGTGCTAATTAGAAAATGGGGTCCAGATGGTGCATGAATTCCCATATAGTTGGCAGACACAATCACACTTTATGTGGAAGGTACGGTTGGTCTCCTCATATACCAATATGGTGAAATGTATGTGAAAGGATGTAACATAGCTGCATACATTGAGAAGGTGTCATTGCAGGTAGAAAACAGAAAAAAACACTAATGAAATATCCGTTTTCATTCTTTTCAGGTTTCCTCCTCCACATTTAGAAAAATCATATTCTAAAGCCAATTAATTCTGGCCATTGTCACAGCGAACGGTTCCGCGCATTGTTCTGCTAGTGAGGTATTATATTTGTCTTTCCGAATACAGGCCCACCTTTTCCATGACTTCCTTTTCAACTTCAATGTATGTTTCTCCATCTCTATCCGATCACTAGGGCACCATATAATGAGAATAAAATATATACGTTACAAATTGGATTGCCTCACAGTTTATCTTTAATGTATTAGATATTCTTATGTTATTTAGTTGGTATTGTAAATTCTCAAGTGACGCAGTTGTTGCACCCACATTGAACACCGCTGGGCCTAAGCACAGAGACAATGATGCCCTGCATCCTTAATGTATGCGCATGGTGGAAGATGAAGGGGCAGACATGATGATTGTAGTCAGCCCTGCTGCATTGACAAGAAACGTCTTCTGCAGAGTCTTTCAAACAGGCCACCCCTTACCTTGAAGTGAGGAAGTGAAAGGTGTTCCCTAAGCATCCTCCTTGATGCAGAGTACACCGCTGAACTGCCACCAGGGCACGTGCATGGATCAATGGACGCAGATTGGATCAAATGTTTTTTTTTAAACGTATTTTTATTGGCATTTCGTTTATAACATTACCTGTTGAATAATCACAAGCGCATCTTCCATTTTCCTATATGATACAACGCTAGGAAACATCGTTCTAGGTCCTTCCTGTTTTACTCTGTGCTAATTCCCAACTTGGGCTACAATATATATTAGGTTGGAAAAACAGTCAAAAAGGTAGTTGCATCCCTGTTGCATAGTTATTCCATCTAGTACCCGCTTCACTTATTATTAGTCCCGACCAGGTGGGCAGTCTTCAGCAGCGTCCTAGGGTACAGCAATACCATTCATATTTAATGCATTTACTACAATGTCAACTTAAAACAAAACTTAATCTTATGCAGAAGGGTGTTATGTGCAAAAATCTTATAAAGTACATTTGGAGGATCTCACCGCAAGGGGCTCACAGGGGCACCCCCCACGTGAGCATTCGCCTCTGACCCACTTGTTAGTTCCCCAGCAGCTCAGCTATCTTGGGGCACTTTGCCTAACTCAGATCTACAATCCCTCTGGTAGGAAGGGGCTATTGTCTTCAGTGCCTCCGTAACAGACCCCTCACTCCTACCCCTCCTCCTCACTACTTGTATTTGCTGGTCTTTCCCAGGACATCATCGCCTCCTTCCATTGGTCAGCTATTGGGCGCTACCGCATTCCCTTAGCCTCTTCCCAGCTTAGTACTCTACCCTCGGCCCTGGCCCAGGCAATCACATCCCTGTTCCAAGCTTCTACCTGGGGCCCAGTCGGTAATTTCCATTCCATCGCTATTCGTCGTTTGGCGAGTCCTAAAGCTAAGTCTATCAGCCTATTCCCGACTGTACGTTTTTGTGGTTGAGGGAAGAGACTGAGCCGACACACATGTACTGTAGGGGCCAATACCCTTCCCAGTGTACTTTTAATCTTGGCTAGGATTGCCTCCCAGTAAGGGTGTGTGCACTGACATTCCCAAGTCATATGACTAAAATCTGCATCTGCTTGAGCACATCTTGGGCATTTTCGTATCTTCCCACTGTATGTTACATTAAGGCGGTGAGGCGTCATGTAGGACATATGTATGTAATTAAATTGGATATACTTTAGGTGCGTATTCCTGGGAGATCTTTTTGGGGTGTTGCAGGGTCTTACTCCATTCTGCATCCGTGAGCTCCCTACCCCCAATTCTTTCCCATTTCCCCCGCAGCTCGCTCAGGGGGCCTAGGGACGCTGCAGTTAAAGTAACATAAAACCACTTCACCTGATGCCCCAACAAGCCGAGGGTTAGTAAGGCCTGTAACACTGGGTGCGTCTCCGGTTCTTCCCTCCCTCTTCCCCATAATTGCGTGAAGGTGCAAGTCAGAGCCTCATATTGCAGAAACTGCCCTGGGGGGAGTCCGCAGTGGTCCACTTATTGCCCCATGGATCCTACCGGGGTGGGGACGGTCTGTAGTCACACTTACTCCAAGACCGAGGTCCTGGACCGGCAATCGATTAGGTACCACAAGCGGGAGATCGGTTTTGGAGTAAGTGTGACTACAGACCGTCCCCACCCCGGTAGGATCCATGGGGCAATAATTTATTACCTCAGATAAAATCACATTTCCTTTCAGACAACGCTGAAAGCACAAAACCGTAAGTTTGCGGTATTTACTGCCACAGGAGAGGGTGCACCTTAGCGTGTGCATATCACCGTGACAGTTTCGGTCCTGAAGAAAGCCTCGCTAATTTGCATTCGGAGGCTGAAACATGTAGACCGGCCACCTTTCACTGTTTTTATGTAGGGATGTCACTGGTCATTTAACACCAGCAGGACATCCTCATTGGAGTTTTAACCTTATCTTACATTTCCATCATTAAAAATCTTTAGGTCAAGTAAAGGTATTTTTAACCAGCACTAATTCACCCTGCACTTAAAAAAAAACTACCCGCTCCGCTGTAAACAGGCGTCGCAGCACACCCGAGTGGCATTCGGCCGCTCGGGTGGGAACCCCATGATGAAGCATGTCACCAACTAGGTTGGTGAGTGAGGGTTCTTTTAAAAGCAATTGCTACTCCTTCTGCTCTGTGCACTTATAATTGATTCGGAATTACTCTTTCTGTTGTTTATATATATTGCTTACAAGGGGACCAGGAGTGGTTCGGTTTAAAAACCCTTTCTCACTTGTTGTTTAAGCACATTTAAGTAGTTAGCCATCTTAGCTGAGAGGGAAGTGAGAAAAGCAACCTGGTCTTGATTAGGCGCGTAAATGTTTCCCAACGTCACCTCCCGGCCCGCCAGTCTCCCTGCTAGAAGGACATACCTTCCCTTTGTGTCTATTAACATATGTACAGGGACAAAGGGGAGTCCGGGCTTTATCCAAATCAACACACCTTTAGCAAAAGCTGAGGAGGTTGTTGCAAAGACCTGTCCTCTCCACCGTCTACGTAACTTCCTGGCTTCATCTTTGGTCAGGTGGGTCTCTTGGAGGAAGGCTATGTGTATATCCCTACGTCTCAAGTAGGAGTAGATATTGTGGCGCTTAGCCATACACCCCATCCCTCGTATGTTCCACGTTAGGAACCGTATCGCATTGTGCATGTGTGCCATATTTGTAAGGTAACATTTAGTGGCCACCCTGTGGGGCCCTCCCTCAACCCTGCTCCCCCATTCATGCATAACCACCCTCTTCTGCAAGCTTTGTAATGTAAACCAGCAATAGAACCCCCATGCTGACCAACTCCCCAAACCCAGGGCAGTCCGACAACGGTCGGCCGCCTAAACTTCGTGTGAAACATCAAGCACTAGATGAGGCCCAAAGCTAGCAAGGCAAGGATCTCAATGGGGTATGGCAAGTCAATGACAGAGTTCAAGACGAGTAAGCTGCAATTGGCGCACCGGCCCAGTGCTAAACAGGTCAACCCGGGACCTGGGTCGTCCACCAAAGGCCCCCTAACACCCCAGGTGTTCACAAGAGCCGCGGGACTGTCTCCATATCAAATGATCTCATCAGACATCTTCGGGGTCACCACTGGCAGTTTTATGCTGTCACTGCGGGAGGTATCCGATTCAACCTCCTCAGTTTCCCAAGAGGAGCGAGTCCCGGCCTCTGAAGGGGTTCTCCTGTCTTGCATGATTGCCGCCTCTGCCTGTATCGCCTCCGCTCTCTCCCTTTCCGTTTGCGAAGAAGTCGGCTTCTTCGTGACACCCCGTCGGGAGCGCCTTCTGGATCGTTTCCTGGGCTCCTGGTTTCATGGTAATTCCGTACCTGCTCATACTGTCTGGGGAACCCCAGTTTTGTAGGCCTCTTTCCACTCCCACGCTGTCTTTGGATTTTCACAGAAGTGCGTTTTCCCATCAAGGAGAATACGCAGTCGGGCAGGAAATATGAGGGAGTATTGGAGGCCCTCCTCCTTTAGTGCCTTCTTAACCTCCAGAAATGAAGCCTGTCTCTTCTGGACCTCCAGCGTATAATCAGGGAAGATGGAGATTCTACTGTTGTCCATGGTATATGGGCCTTCAGTCCACGCTTTTTGTAGCAGGGTGTCTCTATCTTTGAAATGGAGAAGCCTGGCCACTACCGGGCGTGGAGGTCGTCCCGGGGCCAGAGGTCTAGCCTGTACTCGGTGGGCTCTCTCCAGGGTGTAAAATGCTGACAAGCCTTCAGGCGCCACCACAGTTCGGAACCACTGCTCCAAGAAGGCCACAATGTCGTTTCCCTCCGCTCCCTCCAGCAGGCCTAGGACTCTGATGTTGTTCCTCCTATTGCGCCCTTCCGCATCTTCAGCTCTCCACTCCAGTATGCCGACTCTGTCCGTGAGGGCCCCTACCTGCAATGCCAGTGATCTTTGTGCTGGTACAATATCCACAATGCTGGTCTCCGTTACTTTTACCCTCCCGGACAGCTTCTTGTGTTCCTCTCTGAGGAGGCCCAGCCCCACCGCTACTGTGCTGATATCTTGGTGCAGGGTGGCCTTCGTATCAGCAATGGCCTCCAGTATTTTACTCAACTGTTGTTGCACCGGGTCCTCAGGGGCTTTCTGCGTTTGTTCCTGCAAGTTGTCTTCTTGGTCTTGAGTGGCCCCAGCTTGTCAACCTCTGGGTTTACCCATTGTGCCAGAGGGGCTTCAAGTACTATAGTTCGTGCAGGGATATTTAGTGGCTAGTATTCCGGTTTGCGCTGCAGCACTGCAATTTTCCCCCAAGATCGCCTCCCAGTTTATGGGCCCTCAGCACCAGTAAGTGGCCCCTTAGAATCTGGCGTGGAGCAGTCACGACCTCCAGGGGGTCGGGCTACCACTCCTTATTCACGGCTGCTGAACTCTGCTCAAACGCCCGGTCTGTGCCTGTTGCGATCGGCGGCTGAACCTACTATGGCGTCCCTCTGGTCAGCTCCGACACCGGGCCTCACATGGGGTCTCCTCTAGATAAACTGCGTAGGCCTCCCACATAGACCCCTCCAGGTGGGCACTCACAACAACTCTCACACTCGGGGGCTTGAGCGCTCCTTCCGCCTTTGTATTCGCTCCTCGTAGCTCTGGGTCTCAGGCCCCTCTGCCTGAGTACACAGGCCCAGGCAGGGGCCATCCTCCGCCGCTGAGCGTCAACTCCGGGTCCAGCAAGGCCCCAAGGACAGTCACCACACCCGGGAACCTCCTCTCTCAGCAGCGCCCCCAGGTGCCCAGTCACAGCCCTCAAACAATGTTCCTCTGGCGGTTCAGCTTCCGGTTCCAAGTGATCTAGGCTAGGGCCCAGGGCCGCACTCCCGATGCCAGGGGGGCCCTCATCTACACTGGTCCAGCAGGGTCCTTAAGGGTCACCAGAGATATTTTCCTGCTGATTGCTCTAGCGCTGGACTTTCCCGGCTCCGGCCTAGGCCCCAATCATTCGCCCCGTCCTGACTCCTTACCACTCCTCGGTCAATGTTTTTGCCGTCTCAGGTCGCTCAAGGCGTGCGTACCTCTGCCCCGGGGTCTCCGCCCCGGTTGCAGCGCTGCGGTCTCATTCGGACTCACAAGCCTTCCCCTGCATCCTGATCGTTTCATCTGCGGGGAGGCACTTAACCTCGACGTGGGGCTCGGTAATTTCAGGGCCGCTTTTCTCCTGCCACGGACCTCCGATCTCAGCCCGCCATCTTGGGAGCACTCAGTCCAGGCCGCAGCCCGTGGGTCTCCGCCGCTTCAATGTGCCGGGTCTACGGGCCTTCCGGAACCACCTCCGTGACTCCAGCGGTCGCCAGGTCCCAATCCGGCATGCACCCAGGCCCCGGCTGCCACTGATTTATCGGATAATCAGCGGGCCGGCGCGGAGCTACGAGCTCACGCATCCGCCATATTAGGCACTCAAGCCACACTCCCCCGGACGCAGATTTGATCAATATACCAATATCCCACTGCTCTACTCAAGAGTCCTCACCAAAGCGTCTCCAAGTTTAAACACTAGATGGATCACCACTTTAAATACTGGGGGGAAAAAACCCAATGCTTGGTTCTTGACTAGTCAACAATGGACCACCTCTATTGGCATGTTTTAATGCAGTGGTTCTACTCACCATGCCAGATATTCAATGAAAATGAATACTTTGGCTCCACATTGACTGCACAAAATCATTAACCAATCAGGTCAGCTCAGACATCAATGTCCATCCCATTGAGTTGAGAAGATTTAGGTGAACTGTCTAGCTATACAGGGATCCTGTTTCAGGCAGATTGGCAAAAGGATCACTGAATAGTTAATGAGTGAGAAATTGATTGAATGTCACGTGAGGCCTATACCAGGATTGTGTCTGGAAAAACAGTGTATCAGCAATAGGTAAGATTCTTAATGGCAATGACCACTATTGTATGTGTATATACGTACAGGTTGTGTGTGTGTATACGTCAATGTATGCCTGTATGTGTTACAGTTTATGTTACTACCCAGCACATAGTGGTGTGTAGGTTTCAAAGCTCTGGCTTGCTACAGAGCAAAGGGTAAAACACAAAGAAATACAAAGACTGCATGCCCTCATTGTTACAATGTATGATTTTGAAAAAGTACAGTTGCAATATACCATAAAGTACTTATTATTCATGGGGAAAAGTAAAAAATCAAGATTGAAGGCCAAAAATGGAGAAAAAGATAAACAGATGTCAGTCACCTGTGCTCCGTAAAAATGGCGGTGTTTGTCTTACTGTCACAGCCAGACAGACAGCAAAATATCTCACGACACTGGAGAGTTTCGAAACATTGAAACGAGCCCTTTCTAAGACATCCACAGTAGAGCAGGCGTTATGTCTGATGCATCTGAGTCAGTTATAAAAACAAGGAACAAGATATTTCCCATCAATTTAGAATGAATTCATGTAGCTCAGATATGTAAACTAACCCACGAGAGCTTTGTTGCAGTACTCATAATTATACATTTAAATATGGAAAGACAATTATTATTAAAGGAAACTGCTAATTACCTTACCACTGTATGCTGTGACTAGTATATATTGTGTATGTCACCACATGTTCCTGTCTTGTTTATTGTTCATACCGCCACCCTGGAGTCTTCAGTTGACTGCGACAGTTATATTTTCATTTTCTGCTTATCAGTATGTGACTGACAGCTACACGCGTATATATCTCCTGTCTAATGAACCTTTGATATAAGGTGCTCTGTCTTCCTCAAGAGGTTTAGCAATAATAACGTAAAAAGACTTTAACATTAAATATCATTTTACAAATTATTTGTTGTAGTTATATATAACCACTAGATGGCAATGCGACCCAAAGGAAAAAAGCGAGAACGCATGTTTGTTTTGAAATAAGAGCGTATTACCTTTGGGCAAACTAAACAGACTTTGGAAGCACTGCCGTATCAACGTTCTAGGTGTTAAGTGACCAATAATAGATCTTTTCTACAGCATGTGTACCGGGTAGTTTTTGATCAGACCGTTCAAAAGTCAAACAAAATAGACCCCAGCCCAAACACAAGTTTCAGTCACGGAAATTATGTGACCTACGGGGATATGTGTTATGTAGTCTAGTGGGCCCTAGGTCCACATACTAAATGAACGATGACACAGGCACTGGGGTATGTGGTTACTAAAAGTGGCCCAGGGCACGTGCGCCCCGCCCCATTTATTGGCAGGGCCACCTGACTGGCGATGCCTCTGACGAAGGGGTGTAGGGTGAGTGTAGTAGCAGCTGCGTCACTACATGTCCAGCAGGATACTACATTCCTCCCAAAATTCAAATGAAAAAAACAACGAGTCCAGCCTTTATAAACAAAACAAACTGAGTACCCCACAGTCCTTCAGTCTCTAGAGTGAAATCAGCAGAAAAGCATTGGCGATATGGACTGATGACGCTGGCTGCCACAGGACATCTTTGCTCGCTCGCCTTCATAATTTAACTGGTTTGAAACAGGACACAAATGCTGGCTCAAAGAAGTCTAAAAACGTTCTGCCAGCACGCCAGCTGAAGCCATGTCCGCAGAATGGGAGTTGGTCTGCTCCGCTGATGCTCCAGGTGGTTCGTGGTTGGTGTCAACAGTTCAAAACAAAGTGCTGGTGGAGCTTTGTTGGAGTCCATCACAAAAGACCATCACGAAATATTCATTGGTGATGTTGGTTAGCTCACTGAAGACAGCCTTGTCGTGCAGCAACCTGTGGGAGATTCCGCTGCAAGGCCTTGCTACCTCTTGGAATGTGCCAGTGGGACAGTGTCAAGTCCATCTCTTGTGCTTGTGAAGGTCTCTTGGATGGGTTGCCACAGGACTGCATATGGTCTGTGCTGCAGCTGTGTGTGTACCGTGCTGTTTCAAAACCACAGAGGAGCCACTACTTAGTCACTCGTGCAACTGCAGGGGTAGATGGATCCTGCTGAAAACATGCTCTCACTACCGGGATCAGGGTGCAGGCGGGGTGAGCAAGTGGTCGCTTGTTCACTGATACTTCAAGTGGTCACTGGCACTTCTTGCCTGTAGATAAGGCGACTGTGTTGGACGCCACTCTGGTTGTTCGATGGTCCATGGGTGGGAGTGATGACACAATAGACAGGGGCTGGCATGATGGGGTTTCCAGTCGTATGGTGAACCTGTACAACAGGTGATGACGACTTGCCTTGATGGTCACAGGCCTTCTTTCTTGAGCTGTCGACAATTTGGGGTGATGCTGGCCAGGTGCTTACATCTTTCTTCATTGAGGCATCTGCATCCTTTCGCCTGGATGTTTTGGGTTGCCAAGCGGGTGGGTGACTTTGTCTGGATGTATACACTGGGAAGCATGAGGATTCTGTTAACACGTGCCTGCGGCTTACTCTCAGTTCGCCCGCTGTACTGGTGCCAGGTCATCCTTCTTTTACCTCGGGGGCTTCTTCATATGGACAGATGTGCTTCTTCGGCGGCTCGGGCCCTTTCAAGTGTGCCTTCCCGCCCTAGCCAGTCTTGATCTGCACTCCTGGGCTTGGTCGTCAGGTTTCTCAGTGTGGACCGGGGGCAGTGGCATGCCCCTTCTTCAGGACTGGCCAACAGGGCCTCTCAGTAGTCGACTGTCTCTGTTGTCCGGCCACTGGCCTCAGCTGTTGGACTTCAGGTTGATGATGGTCAGGGCAGTCGCTGATCCCTTTCTCCCCTTCTTCTTGAGTGCGGTGTGGCGCCTGGCCATGTGTTGCATGTTCCATCTTCCAGGACCTTCTTGGCGTTCCCACTCTGTGGGTAGATGTGTGTGGATTGCACTCCGCCTTGAGGGTATTTTTTGTTGCCTGACCCTCTTCTTATCTGGGTTGGTGTGGCGTCATGAGCTGTGTCACACATTCCCTCCTCCAGGACCTTCTTGGAGCTCCTACTCTGTGAAGTTCCCTTTTCTGAGACCTCCCGCGGGCAGTAGGGAGCTGTGTTTCTGACGCACGTTCTCTGGGTGGATCAAGATTTGCATCTTGAGGCATTGCTTTCATTAGGCATGGTTGGTGAGGTGTGGCACGGTGTGCCTTGACAGTGCAGGACAATGTGGTCCTAGAGTCTGGACCACAGTTGTGGCGTTGTGTACTTCAGTCCACCATCTGGGTCTGCCTTGCTTTCCTTGGACCTTTCTTCTGCTTGTATCTGTGTCCATCTGGCAGTCATAGATTGACACTGCGGTGTCTCTGGGGTTCTCAGTCTCTCTAGTGAGTGGCACTCTGTGGGTTGTCCCTCGTGATCCAGGTGCCTTCTTCGGATGCTTCACGTTTCTCTCTCATATTGAGGCAGTGTCAGAGAGCTCACCTCCCTTTTGATTCTCGACTCCTCCGATCCTCATTGGAGCAAACAGGCTCCTGTCCGTTTCGTCTTGGGAGTTGGCTCTCTGGTGGTGCCACAATGCTGTTGCGGTGTCTCCTTCCAGCCTGTCCGTTCATAGCTGGGTGTCACTGGAGCCAACTTCTGCTGTTCGCTATTGGCTGGGATGGCTTGGCGCAGAGCCAGTGTTTGGTATTGGGAGTAGCATTTGATGCTGCAGCTGTTTGCCTCTGCTGTGCCTGTGAGGATGTCAGGTGGATATGAAAGGCACTTGGCAAACTTCTGGTGTGCCGCTGCCCGACACTCCGCCTCTCCTTTCTACGAGTGGCAGGTCCCTGTTGGAGCAGGGCCGCCTTGCAGCACTGACAGGTGGCCAAAGTGGCATACGGTTGGCTCTACGTCAGTCTCATGTATCATCTGGTGGCCACCAAGGGTGCTTTCTGCGCCCATCATGGTCTTTCGTCATGGCTCCCTTGAGCAGCGCTGGCCAGTGCGAGGACATGGTAGGCAGGCATCTTACCCACCATTGCAATTGCTTGAGTTTGGTTGGTAGGCATGGTGCGGCTCCGTGTTCTCTGCCTTATGGACTTTGGAATGCAGTGAGGCATTGGTTGAGGGCAACATATGGCCTGCTGCAGTGTCATGCTGTTGAGTCTTCCCTTTTCTTGGCAGTGGCATTGGGCAGCCAGCAGGAGGCACAGGTGCTCTTGGTTCTCCCGTCAGAGCTGCAATGCTTGGATGTGTCAGCCTCAGCTATGGGGATGGAAGTGGGGAGTTTCTCCTACTCCTGTTTGTACTTGGATCAGTTTGTAGGCAAAAGGGGTAGCTCAGTGGTTTTCCCCCTTCCCTCATGGATGTTAGCAACTTTAGAAGGTGGTGGGGTAGGGAAAGCAGCCTACCATCTTCTCTGTTATGCCTTCATTTACTGATTTCTTTTTATCAGCTGAGGGCGCCCTATGGTGGCTGGCTGTGAGCGCTGTATTGTCTTTTGCAGGTCCCCTTCACATGAGCTTGTGGGCTCAGGGGAAATGTCTGCGAGATGTAACAGGCAGAGGGTCTTCCCCGCCTGTGTTGCTCCGGCCTTCTCCTCCACAGTTTTATATTTTCCTTAACAGGGTATGCCTTGGGGAGCTGGTGCCCTTTCATGCAGTAGTGGGGCTGCTCACTTCTACCTGCTTTCGGCTCAGTAGGTGGCAGGGACGTTGCTAGAGCTGACCAGTCCTGGCAGAAATATCAGCCAGCCACTAGGGGTTGTGCAGCGCTCACTGCTCCTTTTCCTGGCTGCATTAGCTCAGCCGCACTGGGTTCAGCTTCTCCCCTGTGGTCTCCCAGTGTGGTACTCCTTGTACATCTTCCCCTCTGTACTTTGGGAGAGAAGCACTGGTGCAGCGGGATGCTGCCATGGGAGGCCAAAATTGTTGTCTCTCCATGCTTGTGATGGATTAGCGAGCCTGGCCTCGATCATTGCAAGGCAGGGGCAAGGTCCATTACTGATGGATCTCCAGCTCTGTTAAGGGGTGGCAGGGCCAACTTGCAGCTTCTCCCCTTTCTGGGACGGCCCTCGCACAGACAGTGAGTTTTGATGGTGTGTTCTGACATGACCACTCAGTGGCCACACAGCGGCATTGCTTCTGAGCCCCTTCCCTGCTCTTTCATGATTAACACTGCCTGCAGGCTCCCAGCCCAGACTTATACCTACTTCATGCTTGGTACAGGAGTCTTGTGCTGTGTTTGCTGCAGGCGGATGGCACAGTATGCTCTTCCTTCGCCTTATCCTATGTGTGATGTCCTCAGTGCCTCGGTCACCGCATGCCCAAAACAGAGTGGAGATGCTCTGGCCCTGGCTGCACCCACCTGTTCTCGTCCTCACTCAGGGGCTGCGGAGCCAAATTTTTTCTGGCTTCTTCTCCCACCACTTTTCCTGCAGTGGAGGTGGGCAGGGCTAAGACACTGCTGGGTTTCTTCTCCTGCTCTCAGCTGTGGCAGCTACCCCTTCGGGCCTTGCACTAATTGTTACAGTGCTGTCCCACTAGCACTGGGGGCAGCACCATCAACGACGTGTCACCAAGCAGCCTTGTGCGCTTCAAGTCAGCTGCACATATGGCACTTTCCTCACCTCAGGGTAACAGCTGGTGTGTTGACACTCTCTTCTGCTTGGGCCAGAGAGGAAATCATCACCTCCGGTAGAGCCAGGTGAGGGGGTCTGGGTCATTCCACTTCGTCGCTAATGTTATGTTGTGGGCCATAGGCCCACATTCTAAATGAATGATGACACAGGTATGTGGTTACTAAAACTGGCCCAGGGCATGAGCACCAGGCCCCTTTCATTGACAGGGTCACCTGAATGATGATACCTGTGTTGGATGGGTGTGGGGTGGGTGTTAAGGCAGCCTCTGAGGAGGGGCTGCATCACTACTGTCCAGCAGGACACTACATTATGAACCCACGGAAAGGAACAAATTGAATCAAAAAGTCTCTGAAGCCATGTTTTAAGTAATTCGTGCAAAATGCTGTTAAAACAGAGAAAAGGAGCAATACAACATTGAATCCAATGTTACATGATAGAAGATGTGGTCTAGTGGAGAACTTGTTCGCTTTGAACTTGAAACCTTTTAAATATTGGTTTTCATGTAGTTGCTTGAGACTGAGTGAATCACTCAATATCAATGTGGAAAGAGGTAAAATATAATGCAACTTTAGCATAAATGTTTAAAATGACCTTGTGATGTGCACAATCTTCTAGATCCCAATTGTAGTACTTGTTAGAACTTGGGTTTCTGATTGTCAGAGTATGCACCCTATACTAGAGGGAACAACCACTCTAGTCATGGTAAGCTAGATACACACTAAAACATAGCTTGTGCTCACACTCTGGTAGCTTTGGCAGCTTTCCACAGAGCAGCCAGGCTTATCTAAAGAGGCAATTGGTAAAGTATTTGTGCAACACTCACACAGTAACACAATGAAAACACCACCAAAATACTCCACACAGGGTTAGAACAATAGATTATATTTTTATGAGTAAAACAAGACCAAAATGATAAAAATTCAATAAGTAGAACCTGAGCTATGAATTTTTAAAGATTAAATCAAAATCTAGTGCTTAAAGTCAAATAGCGCTTAGGGGTTACTTGAGGTCGCACTGGACCTGGGTAAATTCAAAGTTCAGGCCGACTGTGATGGAGGGCAAGCCGGCTACAGGACTCATACAGGTCCAGCTGAAAAAGTACCTTGGATGGAGCAAGCGTCGACGTCGAAGCCTTGATGTGTTAGTCCAATCCGTATAGGCAATGAAGGCATCGTCGACGAACCCCTTTACGATGTAGGCACTGCGACGTCGAGCTGCACTGTCCCTAGTCATTGAGCCTTCAGTCCGTCGAAGCTATGTCATCGATCGGCTCCAGCATCGATTTTGATGGTGCTGGACAGCAAAAGTCACCTTTCAAGGGCCCAGGACTGGATTGGCTCCACTTGGCAGGGCAGGATTCACAGATGGCAGATTCCAGGTGCTGTTGTAGAGTTGAAGCAAGTCTTTCATGGCCCTGAGACTTCAGAACAGGGAACAAGCCAGCAAGCCCTTGGAGTTACTCTGGGTTCAAGTGAGATGTCCAGTCCTTGTCCTCAGCAGGGCAGAGATCAGCAGCCAGGAGGGCAGCACAGGAAAGCAGAAAAGCAGTTCTTTCAGAGCAGTAGTCAAGCACAGTGGCAATCCTTGTAGCACATCAGTCTTTACGCCTGGCAGTGTTCTTCACAGGTCCAGTAGTGTACTGTCTTGTTGGGGGTCAGAGGCCCAGTACTTAGTTGTACCTTTGAAGTGGGGGTGACTTCAAAGCAGGCCCTTGAAATGCAAAGATCCCCCTTTCCTCCCAACCCTGGCTCCAGACCATCAGTGGGGGGTAATCAGCCCCTTGTGTGGGAAACAGGACACTGACTATTCAGGTGTGTCAGCTCCCCCTCTCTCTTCCTGCCAGGAAGAGCTATCAGAATGCAGATGAATGCAGGTAAGTTCTCTGTCACACCCACCCTTCTTGTGTTTGTGGCTGTCTAGAGGGAATGCACAAAGTGTAGCTGTCACCCACCCAGATGTGAATTGGAGACAGGCTGCAAGGCAAAAAGAGCTGTAAGAGGAGAGTAATGTCCACCTTCCAAGAGAGGTATTTCTAAAATAGTAATGTTAAATCCAACTTTACCAGTAAAGAGGATTTATCATTACCATTTCAAATGTATGAAACATAATGCAGTTACTCCTTTCTAATTAGGAATTACAGCGTAAAAGTGTATTAAGGAATTCCCAATGCTAGCCTATGAGAGGAGTAGGCCTCACAATAGTAAAAATTTTTTTTAGCTGTTTATCACTACCAGGACATGTAAATCTTAATAATACATATCCTACCTTTTACTTACACAGCACCCTGCTCATAGGGCTACCTAGGGCCTACCTTAGGGGTGACTTATATGTAATAAAAGGGGAGTTTAAGGCTTGGTGATTAGTTTTAAATGCCAAGTCGAAGTGGCAGTAAACTGCACACACAGGCCTTGCAATGGCATGCCCCAGACAAGTTTGAAAGCCTACTTGTGTGGGCGGCACAATCAGGCCCACTAGTAGCATTTAGGTTACCGGCCCTGGGTATATCGTATACCATTTTACAACAGACTTACAAGTAAACTAAATATGGCAATTGTGTATACAATCTTTGTTACCACATTTAAGGGAGTAGCACATGCACTTTAGCACTGGTCAGCAGTGGTAAAGTGCTCAGAGTTCTAAGGCCAACAAAATTAAGGTCAGAAGAAGAGGAGGACGGCAAAAAGAGTGGGGTGACCATTCAGCGAGGGACATTTTCCAACAGTATTGCACTCTGTTTCTCCATAGCTAAGATAACACTATACAAAAAGCAACAAATAACTACTGTTTCATTTACTTTTGCGTTCATGAAATATAAAAACTTCCCCTTTATATACTAAGTGAATTAATGTTGTCTGAGAATTAAGCCATCTTTTGCAGTGATAATGAGCCCTGGGATCAATTGGAAATGACTACATGTGATAACATTCGATAGTTGGATTGTAATGTCTTTTTTATTAATTAAAGTGGGATAGTAGATTTTAGTGTTTAATCCACCAAGACTTAGGTTGGTGGGAAGCTCGGTGCACGCAAATCACAATTAGTGTCTGCATGGTATTTATTCCTATGTGGCCTGGGTGAGGTGCATCAAACATGCAGTTTTATGCCTATATTTACTCTGTGGTGTAATATAGTGGACAGTGGAGTTATACACTTCAGTGTACAGCCAGCATGAAATATTTAGACCCAGATTTACAAAACGTTTCACAACACAAGACAGCAAAGCACTAAAAGTTGCTGGGCTGTGTTGAATGAGAGGGAGAGAGCAGGAAAGCACCATATCTACTAAGATATGGCACTATCCTGCTCTCTCCCCAGTGCTAGCACATAACCTGGATGCTGAGCATTATACTTAAAAAATGTCAATGTTTGTTCGTAAGTAAAGCACCCTAATACTCTTGGCAGTGCTCAGACAGGGAGTGGGAGCCTGTGCATGTTCTCCACCCAGGCTGTCCAATACAGCCAGGTGGAGAATGTGCTAAGTGCGCATAACTGTTTGGCCAGCCCAAGCCGGCAGGCCAAACCGTCATGCGCACTTAAGTGCACCAACCACTCCTCCCACTGCTGGCTGTGATGATCATGACAGCCAAGCCACGCCTCCCCCCCACCAAAACTGGCTTCAGCACGGAAAAATAAAATGATAATAACATTGTGTTATTATCGTTTTATTTTTATTTTTTGCACTGCTGAAAAGCAGTGGGGCAACGCTCTTCCACCTTAGTGGAGGAGATGCCGCTGCATCTGGGAGTCAGGACCTGCCTTGAAGCAAGGAACCTGAAGGTAGTGGTGGGAAGAAAAATGAACTGCGCTTCTGATATCCTCATTGCTGCGGTCAACAAATACATGAAAATCTCTTTCTGACTACTGAAATAGCAAACGGGAAGAAATATGCATGGTGCAATTAAAACCAATGAAGTAGTACTTAACAAATGGACTGTCTAAAAAATTACAATGAGATGACATGAGGTATCAAAGAAAGTAAAAACTGGTAAAGAACAGAAAATTGGTGTAGGCAGCAGGTAGGGGACCAGATATCCAGAAACTATTCAGTGCAAATGAGGAACAAGTGACAGCCACACTGCACCAGAATGGGTGATTGCTAGTGAAGACACAGCTGACATGGAGGAAGAACAAACAGCAGGTGAGGTTATTTATTAACACACACTAAGAACTTACAACCTTCCTGTTTACCTACATTAGCATCTTCTCTAGTCCATGTCCAACTTCATAGGGGGTTAGCACACTAGTGGTGATAGACCACTACAAAAACTGAAGCCTGTACGGCCACGCAGCCTAGAACTGGTTTGCGGTCACAGCAGAAGTGATTTTTAGTATTGGGAGTCTCTTCTTCTATTTACTCGGTGGCAGTTTCTTTTATTTTGCTTGGTGCTCTGTGTTTTTAACCCTATTTTAAACTTTAGTGACTTAACTTATTTGTTAGCAACGGCACCTCTTTCTGGTCCACCGCGGCTCGGCTGTTTGCAGTGGAGAGAGTGTTGCCCTCCAATCTTGCTCCACTTCCGGTTTAGGCGGAAGGGGGTTAGCACACTAGTGGTGCTCGACCACTACAAAAACTGATGCCTGTACGGCTGCGCAGTAGAGGAGTGCAGTGGGCGCACCTAAGGCAAGCCCATCTGCCCCGTCCGCGGCTGTCCAGGGCCTAGGGCCAGAACCCCTGCCCCTTTTAATACCCATAAAAGATTTCATTCTGCCACGGAACTTAGGGAACTTGCCCAGCCTTCTCATATGGAATGCCACAATCCTATCAAGCTCGGTGGCTTTCCTCTTATATGCACTGACTGTGGGTTTACCTCCAGTCTCCCCGGGATGGAGAGTGTCTGTAAACTAGAACCTAAAAATCTAATTCGCTGTCTGGCTATTAATTGCCGCTCCCTAGCTAAACACAAACAGGAGATTTTTGATATTATTAGGGACTTACAACCTGATGTTCTTTTTCTGATTGAAATGTGGCTTACTGACAACTCCACCGCTGAGATTTTAGATGCCATACCTTATGGATATGGTATTGTGAAACAAGATCACCTGTTCCTGAGAGGAGGAGGCATTGCTAAGCTTTTTAAGCTAACTATAAAATGTTCTCTTAGCGATGTGTCTATTGATGAATGTGAAGCTGCTCTTTTTTCACTAACGCTCACAAACACATGCACATTAAAGGGGCTTTTAATCTATCGTCCACCAGGGCCGGCGTTTAAGTGTATATCATCTCTGGTGGACTGCACTTCTCTATTGGCAGTCATTCACAATAAGCTTATTATTCTGGGTGACCTTAACCTCCACTTTGAAGATAGCTCTTGCAAGGGGGCTCTGTCCATTATCAATGACCTAGAAACTGGTACTGGTACAGAGAGTCTCGGGCCCCACTCATGTGAAAGGTCACACTTTAGACCTGATCTTTTTGAATTTTTCTACTCTGCTGGTGGATACCCCCATCATAGTTCCCTAGTCTGATCGCTTGATGATACCTTTTTCTTTTCCACTTTCTAATGTTAGTGGGAACTCCCTCTCAGGAAACCTGCAACAGCATTGCTGACTTTTTCACCAGCAAAATAGGCAAAATCTATGATACATTCCCGCCAGAAGCCAAGGAATATAGCGCTAAATTGACGATAACAGATAACTCACTCACCCAGGGTGCTCTTGTTTTCTTCACCAGCCCTTCCATGAAGGAATTACAGGATCTCTTCCCCTTTGGATCCAGCCCCGCCTAGGATTCTCCATCTAGGAATGTTACCCATCCTTCCCCACCTCAGACAACTAATATGATGTCTCAAAATTGGGGGTGTGTACCCTAGAAATGGAAACATGCCTCCGTGCTCCCAATATGGAAAAATCTCACTGTTGACGCCTCGATTTTGGACAATCTTAGACCTCTCTCTCTCCTGCCCGTTTTTGCGAAAATTATGGAAAAACATGTTAATCAGCAACTTACTTGCTTTATCTAAGAAAGAGAACTACTTCACCCCTCCCAATCTGGTTTCCGGGCTGCCCACTCAAAAGAATCTTCGCTATTTCTTGCGACTGAAACGCTGAGACACAATGCGGGTTACAGTCTTACTTTGGCCTTAATACTATTTGACCTGAGTGCCACCTTTGACAATGTATCCAACGGCCTCTTGTGTCAAAGACTGAGGGAATGTGCATTGGTGGCTTGGCCCTAAGTGGCTTTCTTCTTTTTTGTCTAATCGCTCATTGCAAGTAACCCAGAGACCTTTCATCTCTGAGACACTGACTCTTCCACAAGGAGTTCCACAGGGCTCTATCTTGAGCCCTACTCTATTTAATATGAACATGCGCCCTCTAGCAGAAATCATTGAAAAACATAATGTTGAAGTAGAATCATACGCTGATGACACACAATTGATTGTGACTCTCTCTCATCATGAGGCTGGTTCGGCTCTCCAGTTTAAATCCTGCTTGGTAGAACTGGCCTCTTGGATGACCGAGAGCTGCTTAAAGCCCAATGCTAATAAAACGGACATCCTGATAGTTAGAAAGACTCCTTCCATATGGTCAATGGCATGGTGGCCGGATTCCCTTGGCCGGATCCCTGAACCTAAGCCGAAGGTTAAACATTTGGGAGTTTGGATCGATACTAATCTTTCTTTTGAACCCCAAATTAGCCTTGTGGCTGGGAAGTGCTTCGGCACTCTAAAAATGTTTAGAAAGACGCTGGACCTCCTCCCTATTGAATCACGTAAAACGGTGGTTCACGCACTAGTTGCATCCCCGTTACATTACTGCAATGTGCTCTACCTGGGAGCTACGAAGGGAAGCCTAAAAAAACTCCACAGAGTGCAAAATGCTGCAGCCCGCCTGGTCCTTAATCTCCCCAAAAGGGCTTCCACTACAGCGGCTTAAGCCACCCTCCACTGGCTTTTGCTGGAAAAAAGAATCTGCTTCAAGGCTCTCTGTTTCTGCCATAAGATTCTTGCTTTGAAAGGTCCCAAATACTTGTGCCCCCTGATAAATCCCTATTCTCAGCAACGTTACTTAAGATCCTCTGAGGCCAACTTGGTGCAAATACCTAAGATCCAAAGGGCCAGATGGGGGCACGTTCCTTTTACTTCCCGGCGGCTAAGATTTGGAATTCCCTCCCGGCACTGATAAGAGCCGAACCTTCTGAGACTCGCCTTAGGAATCTGCTAAAAACCTGGCTCTTTAATTCCGTATAATTGTCCACCTTGGCTTCGATGTTGCTTCTGCTGGGTTTCGGCAACCTGGTCTTGGTGTTAGCGCGGGGAACACCGGTGTGGTGTAACCAGGCGCTCCATAAATTTACATATTATTATTATATTATTATACCCTGGCACATGTAGGAATGGTTGTTATATGCAAGAAGACTAGACTAGCGTTTAATCCCTCTTATGGAACTAGAATATATTACAGAAGATGTACATTTTTGTAATGAGAGAATTCTATTCATGTTACCCCATGAGTAGTAATCACACACAATAGTGTAGACAGTGTAGTGCTCAAAGTTGATGATAATGTGAATTAAACACTGTGATACACATATAAATTCAAGGTTGTCAAAGAATTCTAATGGAAGACAACGTTATGTAGGAATGATGAGCTGTAAACACACAATGCATGACAGCAACAGTAAACAGGTGCAATGGATAAATGAAAGGGGATGATGTGGAGATACCTTAATGGGGAAACCATCTACCACGACATGGCATATTGGGACAACATTTATGAATGTTTAATGAATGTGTATGTAATTGTGAGTCACACATTAATAAATTGACTCTCTTTCCACTATGACCTAGAAGTAAAGTGATAACATCAAGATTCTGTATACACCCTCCATATCAAAAAGGCATAGATTGCACCCTATTATTGAAAAAACACTGGATCTTAGATTCCATCTAAGTCTTGAGCTCAGGATGCCAAAAATAGGGGTGGGCGGAATTTGCGTAGTCGCGCTACGCAAAGCTCCGCGAAACGGTTAAAAATCTCCGCGAGCACGCAAAAGTTCCGCGAACACGCGGAATTGCTTGTTCCGCCCGTTCGCGATGCTTTTTTCCTGTTCGCGAACGTTGTTTGCGTGCTTGGGGAGAAATATCTCGCGAACAAGCATTTTGAAAGCGCGAACAAGCAAAAAATTCCGCGGATCGCGGAATTTTTGGTAATTCTGCGTTCTCCGTGGAACGCAAAATTACCCAAATTCCGCAAATTCCGCGAGCGGAACGGAATTTACCGCCCAGGCCTAGCCAAAAACACTAATATTCTGAATTTAGAGGATGGTTGCTTGGTGTCATCAATCATGGTCTCAAAGCAGAACACTGGTCAAATATGTGAGGTAGCACACAACATATTTCACATCAACATACTTCTGCTCACAAAAGGTTCTTGTGCAGTGAGTGTAATATATCCAACAAAAGGCTTTGGGCATTCACTCATCTCTCAAACTGTTGAATGAGTGATGGCATTGTACCTGAAAATTGTGCCTTTAAGAATTATGTGTAATTGTTGGGTGCGTAGCTACTTCTTTTATGAAGCATTTCCTAACAACATAGAGTGACAGCACACTGATGCGGTGTGTATTGTTCCTGTAAGTATGTGACATGTCACCTAGTGGCTCAACTGTGACATGAGTGCAATTAAAGGCACCTGTGACCTTGGAAATTGGCTATGGCAAAGTAGTTTGCCATTACCTATTGCAGATTGAGGCCTGGCTTGGGGAACCCTTGCATCTAAAACACATCAGGAATGCTTTTTGAGATGCCAGGTGCTGAAGCACATATGATCTGGAAGAAGCCTGATGCCAGCCGATGCAATACATCAAGTACTTTTATATTTTATTTATTTATTTAGTTAGTGTTTTATAGACCGCAAACGTGACCCGTTAGGGTATCTGAACGCTTTACAGGGATAACACGTTGTATACAAGTATGAAATAGTCAAAGAAAAAAAAAAACATAAGTAGGAGTAGAAGGAGGTGAAACATTTGGGGAATAACAGGGTGTATACAATGTTCAGGTCATAATGCAGAGAAATCCAGCAAATACATTTGTGGGAGTACAAGGTCAGTACAAGATGGATAGCAGCCAGTCAGTCCAAACTCTAGCAGCAACAAAAATAAGCAAAACCACTGAGCGGTGTGTGCAATGCATGATTTATGGGAGAAACTTGCCCATTAGGAAGTTTTTGGCTTCCTTTTTATAATCTGGAATTGCATGTAACCTACCTGTTGCTGGATTAGGAGACAGTGATGTCTGTTCAAGGAACTATAGTAATGTTGAAATGTTCATTCTATACCTCTAGTTGGAGGTGCCAAATGGTGTCAACCCTTAAGTTCAGTTTTTTAGCCCTAAGCAGTCTCCTGTTGGGATCTTTTCTGGTCATTTGCATTGATTAAACTAAACTCTGAAGCTCAAGTAAAGAGTCATGACAATTATAATAAACTTTGCAACATGTTTAACGAATAAAGGGAAGATAAACTAAAATCTACGCTTGTTCAACTGCAACCCTATATGGCATTTACCTTAAAGAAGCCAAAATACATGTAGTTACCTATTTTTGTGTTAACTCGTTGGTCCACTTGGTGATTTGGATAGTAGAGTGCTTTACAAATCTAAATTTCATTTCATTTCTTCATTCCTGAGGTAAAACACATCTATCTCTGAGTTTATAAAGATATACTAGAGCTTATATGTGTTCTGCACCGTATTTTGATGTTGTTTTTGTTTATAACCACCATGTTAGTTATACAGTTAGATCTGTTTGCTGCCATCTATCAAACACCTATGTTTTAATCTCTAAAAGGTCTAGGGTCGATCACTCAAAGCTTTTTATCTAAGGGAAGGAGGAAAGCATTATGAAGTACACAGTCATGAGAACTTAACAATGGAAAGTCTCTTTCTTGGACCCCAATATTCTATCAAAATCCCTCCTCACCAAGGGCCTCATTACCAGCCGTGCGGTGGTGGGCTTTCCGCCATCGGACCGCGATTTCCCCCCCGCCAAATTAGGATGGCGGGGGGAATACGACCGCGACCGTGGCGGGCGCAAAGACCGCCGGCCACGGATCCGCCACAGGTGGAGGAGCGGCGCGGCCAGCATCCGTAAAATGGTGGCGCCGTCCGCCAAATTACAATGCTGCATCCCCGCCAGCCGGTGTATGGCGGTGGAACCGCCATTCACAGGCTGGCGGGAATTGTATTTGGGGT
This sequence comes from Calotriton arnoldi, assembly GCA_963921515.1. Lineage (NCBI taxonomy): Eukaryota > Metazoa > Chordata > Amphibia > Caudata > Salamandridae > Calotriton > Calotriton arnoldi. Next base: position 583,085 of record CAWUFW010005105.1, on the reverse strand, counting down.
CCCGTTGAGGCCCCCCCTGGGGTGAGGGGTGTGTGGGGTGCATTGGGGGGTACCCATGGTACCCCCCTACATGTCTCTGCACTAAGTAGCACGCACCGTGTGGTGCCTGCCACATAGTGCAGAGAAATGTAAACAGTGCAACTTTAACATTGCGGCGGGTGCTGCACCTAGCAGCACCCACCGCAATGTTAAAGATGGTAGATGCGACCGCCACGGTGGCAGTGGCATCGTAATACCACCGGTGGGACCGCCGCCTTGTTGGCGGGCGGTCCCACTCCCCGACACGATGGCGGACAGACTGCAGTCCGTCCGCCATCGTAATGAGCCTCCAAGTCACTTCAAAGCACCTACATTATTCAAAAGGATCAGTTAGTAAAACTGTGAAAAGGACAATAGCGAATGATAGTGAATTAAAAGGCTTGACACAAATGTGTAAAGTGTGTATGAAAGGTGCCTCAAGCTGAGATAGCTGACTCTGGAACAAATACAAAGTCAGAAGCCTGTTGGATTTGAGCAATCATGGCTAATCCAATTCTAAATCAGAAAGGGGCATCACTTTGAAAATCCTAATAACTCTGGCCTAATGCTCTCCCCCAACTTCAACCCATAGTAGACATCTCAAGGGTAGGAGATGAGATATCTCAATATCTCCCAGGACTTTCAGGGCAATGGTTATATGCCCTGTCCTGCATCTAATTGCAATTATGGAAATAATACGGGTCAAAGATTTGTAGTAAAACATCAGCATTTAATTTTAATGCATATATCCCATCCAGGTGATACGAGCCAGTATCTAAATGCAACCAAGGCCAAAACTAATGTTATTATCACACTTTCTCTACCTTATCCAAGACACAACAATGTTACATTTTTCCAAGAATGCTCTTTAGCATTGATGATAGATCACCAACATCTCCTGCCAAATATAGGAACATCAGTGCCATGCAAACAGAGGTCCATCAAATAAGTTCTGCTAAAACAGCAGACAAGAAAGGAGGAGGCCAAGCTAATGGATCGTTTACACAATGTCTACTTAGCCTGAGACCAGACATCCAGAAATCCTCTTTTACAGCTCCTGTGCTCATTCAGTTATACTAAAATGCCAAGCTTAATACAAAAACATTGCTGCAGATCTTTGAATAATACAGGAAATGCCCTCTTAAGCGAGTTCATTGATAACATCCTTAGAAATCACAGCTTATATCGTTAATATGAGAGACACTTGATTAAAACGTAAAAAAAGGTCCTGGGAGAGATTGGTATGCATCAATTATTTACAAAACATATATTTTGGTATTGCAGATGCAAACGTGGTAATCTCCTTGGGTTGTTGTCTTGAGAAAGTGAAGCCTTTTTTAAAAAAAATTGACTTTTTTGCACTTTTATGCTGTTTTATTTTTACCCAACATAAATTATCAAAATTGAACATAAAATAAAACAAGCATTTGCAATGCAACAGTTCTCGTATATGCAAGAGTTAGAGTTATTGGCTTATTAAATGCGAATGTTTTTTAAATACAAACTTGACAAAGCAAAGCTATTGCAGGAAGGATTGCAAGACTAACTGATCTACCCAAGTATGTGGCCATTACAGTGGAGCAGTCCCATAATGGTTTTCATACACTGCCTAGAAAAGAGTTTGAACGACTCAGGGACGATGACAATTATCGCACTCAGGGTAGAATAGAATGACTAGGAGCTAAAGCCAAATAATACAAGAATTACCATTTCTATACACTGTAGGTTCTAACCACAGCCCATTAGAAGACCACGATATGTCATATTACAGGTCTCCAGCAGTAGTGTCAAGGAAAAAGTAGTGTTAGAGAACAGACAAGAATGGAGCTGCTGTGTAATAAAGGGGTGACATAACAGACCAGCTGCTGCGAGCATGGATTGCAGCTTCCAAGGCGTGCTACTGCACCCTGAGCCAGGCAGCAGAATCGGAGGCCCGGGAGCAGCGTTCAGGAAGAAGTGCCCTGTCCAGCACTTAAGTAGTGTGGGGCGTAGCGTACACTCCATACTGACTCCTGGCCTGCAGGGCCACCTAATACAAACCCAGTTTCCAACATGGTGGCGCAACGGACTTCTGCCCTTTCCTCCCAGGAACTGCATTGTTCCTGGCATCAGAGAACACGATTCTCTGCTATCCTAATACAACAGCATCCCCGCAGTAGAGGCAGGATATGGCAGCATCGAAGAGGCCCTGCACCCTTCCGATTCTACGGTCGCTTTACTATCCATTTACACTTTTCTGTCCCATGTTACCAAGGACAGGGGAGTCACAGCACTGACGCTGGGTCCCCGCAGCACCAGGAAAAGGACGCGCCTCCTGCACATGGTGGTAAGTAGGTTACAGCTTGGCTAACAAGAGTTATTGCTTATGAAAGATCGTGATCGGTCCCGGACCGGCAGCAGAGTAAAATAAAAGTTATCCACACATTATTACCTTTGAAAGATCGTGCGCAGTCCCGGAGCAGCAATGTAGTAAAATAAAAGTTATGCACACATTATTGCTTATGAGAAAGGGTACATGGTCCCAGACTGGCAGCGGAGTGAAGTAAAAGTTATGCACACATTATTGCTTATGAAAGAGGGTGCGCGGTCCCACCAGCAGCGGAGTAAAGTAAAAGTTATGCATGCGTTATTGCTTATAAAAGAGGGCGCGTGGTGCGGACCAGCAGAGGAGTAAAATAAAAGGTATACGTGTATTATTGTTTTATGAAAGAGGGTGCGCGGTCCGACTGGCAGCGGAGTAAACTAAAAGTTATTTGCGCTGCGGCCCATGAAACTGGCGCCATGATGATGAAATAAACGCTGCAGTGTACTAGAAACAGGTACACACACAGTGTTACAAGAGCAGTACATAAAACAAATAGTCCCCAATGAAACACATACACGCCCATAGCGTAAGACAACTGTAGTTGGTCGATGCTGCTGAGCGAGAACTGAAAGTTACATATCGGGAGCACAAACCAATGAGGATCCAGCAAAGAAGAGTGAAGCATCAGTGAGCCAATGGCAAGCTGCAGGTGGAATTACACTCTGTATAGTGATAACAGCAGGTCTTCCAGACAACGCATGTGCGCTGCCTAGGCTCGACCTAAAAACTAGGCCTACTAAAAAAAAAGCTTAACACAAAATAAAAGGGGGAGGAGGATATGACCTTACGTCGACCTCCTCAGGGTAGACCTCATAACATGTAAAGAAGTAAGGATCATAAAATCGCAATTTGTTAGATAAGATACAAGGTGTAGCAAAGTGCAATGCTTTGTAAAAACTGCCCTCACCCACAAGAAAATTGTGGCATGCTTCATCATAGGGCTGCTGCGACATCTCTGCGCAGACCAACGCTAGAGGTGGAGCAATAGGGTGGGGAAGACAATACAAACACAGCGAAAAGGAAAGGATCCAAGAAAATAATAATGAGTGCAGATTTAAAGTCTAAAACTAACCAAGGGATATCCTCATAAAAATTTTATTCCTGGACTCCCTTAATTAGGGTTAAAAAGGTATCTCCATACCTAAGGATGGTGGTGAGGTAAGTGTATTTAAGCACCCATCACCCCTCTGTTCTGCATTAAGGTCAACATGTTTGAGCCGGAATCCGTTATTCCCCCGGCTTTCATCAGGACTGTAGGATCCCTGTGCTAAATCCCTTTCTGTTAATATACGAATTGTATACCTAATTACTCCACCTGTTAATTTTAATTATGGTGGGTTCCGTACTTATACTCCTGATAGGATCTGCAAGTGAAGAGAATAAAAAACAAGTGAAGAAAGTCCATGTGTAGGCTCTCAAAAGTACATAAATGTGATGAAAAGTGATAAAAACTCTATATACTATATTTGCTACCTTTATCTCATATAACTACCCATTTGATGCATCGCGGTCTTCATAATTCTTGTTTTATCACCTTTAGTGTGGAGGCACTGCCCCCAATTGCTTGTGAATTTCACCTTTGCAAATTATTAAAACCATTAGTGCCTGTTTATAGCAATTTTGTGCGAACACACCTATCAATATTATGTCAAACAAGTTCATGCCTTAAATGTAAACATGCAAAAGACCCTCGCGTAAAGACGTTCGGGTACTAATGCCAGGACACTAGGTACATCTTACTGAGTTTCACTTAATTTGCCGCCTGAACTGGCATGAGGGGAGAGAGCGACCCCCTGTTGTCACACACTAGTAGGGAGAATGTGATTATATGCACTGGATTAGACAAAGACAAATCGCCATGATACGTATTGTATTCTCCTGTTCTGGTCATTAAAACATGAAAGCCCTTAGAAAAAGGGATGTCCGTAATGATATGCCCCTCTATTGATAAGTGAGACTATAATAATTTCTGCTTAGCCATATCTCCAAAAATGGACCACTCAATGGCGTGGCACCTCCGCTGCCATAGTTCTAAATAAGACCTCGTTCTGACATAGCCCAAACCCCTCCTTACTTCGTCAAGGGTGGTGCGCCTCAGCTCAGTTGTCCCTCCTAGTGCCGCGTAGGTACCGGGGCACTGTCATCGGCGTGTGGATTTTATCCCTCTGCTTCCTGTCACGTGTATCGGGAGTGACGGGGGCGGGGGCGTAAGATGTCATCACGTCTGCTCGTGCAAAACCTATAACAAATGCTGGAGCGCTGACCTGCTCGGGCCCTCAATGTCGGACTTGCGAACACCGACCAACGTCGTTGCCTAGCAACTAGCCTGCACATGTCATTTTGCCATCTCTATAGTGGATATTCCATTTTTAAGAGGGGAGTACCGCGTTTATTCCCTCTGTATTAATTCATGTGGGTAACTAAGTCAAAGTGGTGTAATGCAGTAGCATATTCACTATATTCTCAATAGGTAGATTTAATGCGGTGAATAATGTCATGCAATGAAGGTTTTGTGCTCCCCTACCTTCAATTGTCGAGGTACTGCAGACCCCACTCGTGGAACTCCACTGTGAGTAATAGCAAGGAGTTGCTAAGTGTAAATACTCATGGGCAGCTAACTCGTAGTTGCGCAGAGGTGTCGCAGCAGCCCTATGATGAAGCATTCCACAATTCGTGGGTGAGGGTAGTTTTTACAAAGCATTGCACTTTGCTACACCTTGTATCTTATCTGACAAATTGCGATTTTATGATCCTTACTTCTTTAAGTGTTATGATGACTACTAAAAAAAACCCAGGCCACCTATTATTTGCAATGTATAAATTCAAATTTATCTACAGCCTAGTTCCGTAATACCCAAACCATAATGTTGGAAGAGGGAAAATCAGTGATTAAGTAACCATTAGTGGTGATCAAGCACTTGACAAAACCAAATAATAATATTGATAAAAAAGATTACTTTTGCTTACATCTTCTGATTCAAAGACATGGCAGATCATCTTGTATTGCTTCTTCCCTTCTTGAGCTCCAGGTGTTGTCTCAATACAATCTTGAGAAGCTGATCTTGGCATTCGACGCCTTGCCATGAGAACCACAATGTTGCCAATATCAGCGATATATGAGATTGTGCGCAATGCATGATCCATCATTGTTTCCTGCAAAAACAAACAAGTAAATTATGTAAGGCTCTCCGCCATGTGGTGCTACAATAGTGAGCTCCTTGGTATGTACAAGGGTAGAGAAAAGAAAGAAACATTTTTAAACATGCATTAGCACCTGAGCCTCCAATTAATAAGGAACAGAGTCAGTTAGGAATATCTCAGTGGCAGTAAAAGCTATTACTTACGCCAGATTATTGAAGGGAGAAAGCAATTCCAGGTAAGTATTCACCTTTGTAGTCAGAGGGTCCACGGCAAAGCTAACAGCTCTACTCTATGCTCTACTTTACCATGGTCAATAATTACTGGAGACTAACCTCCCCATTCGAAAATATTGCTATTGTAAATCAGACCCTAGGCATTAGCATTAAAATCCACAAAATTGTTCAATACATCGTTTTTGATTGAACTATTCAGTTGGAAGGTAACAGGAAGCACATCTATTGGATTTTTTAGGTCTCGCCTAACGATGCAGCGCATGCGCTGCTCGCCTTGGCGAGATCTATTGTTGTGGATTTTGCTTCCGAAGGGGGACAACCGATGTGCACGCTCACGGCGTCTCTTCTCTGGCAATCTCAGCTTGTGCCCGGACAGCAGATGTGCACGCTCACGGCGTCTCTTCTCTGGCGATCTCAGCTTGCGCCCGGACAGCAGATGTGCACGCTCACGGTGTCTCTTCTCTGGCGATCTCAGCTTGCTTCCGGACAGCAGATGTGCACGCTCACGGCGTCTCTTCTCTGGCGATCTCAGCTTGCGCCCGGACAGCAGATGTGCACGCTCACGGTGTCTCTTCTCTGGCGATCTCAGCTTTCACTTTCGCGCGCTCCCACAGCGCTTTCACTTTCGCACGCTCAAACAATGCCCCCGCTGCACTCGTGACACAGAGTGCTGCCTGTTTAACAAAGGACGCTTTCAGGCTTCCCAGAAATGAGAGCTGAAGTGAAATAATAAACTCGGATCCGCTGAACTCTACTTCTTTTTCTGTTGTAATGACGGATGTAACGACACAAGCAGCAAAATACCAGTCTGTGGCACACTATGCTAAGCACTGTTTTTTAGTGTAGGTTTTTTAAGCCACGCCCTTAATTATCGCGGCCACCCCACCCCCCAACCCCCGTGAGAGACCCCCCCAGTTTTTTCATTCCACTTAAAGCCCTGCCGGTGGTTAGTGCACTTGCTGCAGAGATCTGGGTGCAGGCCAGTCACTGGTCTGCGTCATCATAAAACAACAGAGAGGGTTCATGTCCCTGCTGTAAAGCACAACGTAAAGTGCACGTCACTGATTTCTGCTTTATTCAGGTAGCTCAGTGGGTTACGGCTTTTGTCGCGAAGGTCATAATGTACAATCCTTGTACATCGGCACAGTGAGTTATAAACCAGCCCCAAACAGCTGCACGCAGTCTGCAAGAAACGCACTGTTGTTTTCTTCAATCTTTACCTATTTATAAGGCTTCTTAGGGTAGTGATAAATGCATACTAGTAAAGGTAATCCCAAACCCTGTGTTTTGTGGACCCCCACACACGTTTTAAATCCTGACTTTGCGTTTCTGACACCCTACCTCGGGCCGAGTAGCGTTTAAAAATAAATGGGAGAAAACTGAGTAAGTGCCATATAAATATTTATTGTTGTAATTGCTCATGCAGACAGATACATATGACATTCTTACAGGGCAAGAGCACCTCTAACAGAAAGGAGGTAGAAACGGAAAGCCCCTCCCTCCAAACCATAGTTTCTTCTTCTTAGCACCTGTGAAGTCATAACAAGCGGAGTGCCTTTGTTTCCCACCATCACACTGGCATTTAGGTGTGAGACTGCAGATAGCTCTGCACCAGCATGAACAACAAGCATTTGCAATGCAACAGGTCTCACATTTACGCGAGTTTGAGCTATTGGCATTGTAAATAATAATTCTTTTTATTTATATTTTGATTTTTGAAACATAAATAAAACGCATTGTCATTTACAATGCCAATAGCTTAAACTTGTGATGATAAGGCTCTGTGATTTTGTCCTACTGAAAGACTTTGGGGTCGATTCCGATTCGGGCCGGAAAAAGCACCGACCGACTCGGAGCCGGAATTAATTCCGACCGACACGTACCTGTGGCGCCCGACACGCCAAGTACGATGCAAAGCGTGCAAAATCTGACCGACACGTACTGAACCCAAGCCGAACGACTGAGCCGCACGGAAAACAGCAATCCGGCCGGAAAAACACGCGAATCGAACCGACCGACACGCACCCGGAACAAATCCAACCGAAACGTACCCGCGAACTCCAAACCGCAAAGTACGATGCAAGGCGCGAAAACCATGACTGAGTCATACGGAGGACAAGCCGTACGACCGACACGCATACAAAACTGAGAGCCGAAGTAACACAAAACACCGCGACCGACGCGTACGCAGCCCAGAAAACTGCACAAACACAGCGTGAACGAAACGGAGAAGACCGTACGAGACAACTGCAGGGTCCGACTCGGTCACAAGAACGTTTCCAACATGCACAGAAAGTACTAAGGAAAAATACACAAAAAAAGGCCAAACAAGCAATTACAAAGCCAATAAATACTGGGGGTGGGGACAGAGAACAAAGACACACCCACAACTCCACCCATATAAAGGACACAAATCCCAACCATGATCCTTTGCAAATGCTATTCTACTGCCAGCACTCAACAGACAGCAACCACACACCCACAGCTCATCCCTCACACAAGCCACACACCATCAGCACACCAACAAATAGCTACCTCACATACACCCAGCAAAACACACACTCACACACCCTCACCTGCACACCAACACACACATCACTCACCATCACCACCCATCACCATGCCCCCAAAGAAGAATCACAAGTTCCTAGATTGTGAATTGGAAGTCCTGGTAGACGAGATCCTCAGGGTAGAGCCACAGCTGTTTGGCACACTGGTCCAACAGACACCCATCTCCCAGAAAACCTAGATGTGGGAGAGGATCATCAACAGGGTGAACGCACAATCACCATGTCTGCGCACAAAGACTGACATCCAGAACAGGTGGTATGACGTGCGCAGGAGGGTACGGGAGCTGCTGAAGAAGGACTACCTCCTGAGCCAATACACCGGCAGTGGCCCTCCTGCCAAGCCAGTATACCTCAGGCCCTGGGAGGAGAAGGTGCGGGCCATCCTTCCGCCAGTGAGCGTCTATGGACTAGAGAACATCCCAGAGCCTGGTGAGTACACAACAAATGTACACAATATTCTGCCACAATACACACACACATCACTGTCAAGGGGAGAGTCAAACCATGCACTCATAGCAATTACACAGCAACCAGAACAGAATCATCCCAAAATGTGTATGTCAGTCAGATAAACACAACACATGCCATCTCAAAGTTACATTTAACCGTGTCATCACATGTACAAACACAACTACAACTACAGCTAGGCAGTGGCACAAATATAACTAACAAACACATCCAGACATGTAGCCACCACTACAACACCAACACACAGTGAAGACCACTGAAAGAAAGGAATTCTGTGTATGCTGGGCAAGTCAGTGTAGCCAATAACATCATGGGAGTCGTAGTCACAGATATTGCTCACCCCCACAACTGTCCCATCAACACCACCATGAACCATGCGCACATCACAGGGAGTGGAAAAGGACTCACAAGATGGCTGACACTGGCTACTGCTGTGGGGAGCACAAGGCCCTGCTGGCAACTGTGCAACAACCAACAGCAGGACACCACTGACTGACATCCTGAGAGACAACTTCCACTCCCTGCAATGGAAGCACGTTCCATGGTGGGATATCTGGCTGGGTGGGAAGGAGGACTCGCAGCACTGACCATAGTCACAAGCACCTCCCCTCACACACCCCCTCAACACAAACTCCACATAACCCACCTGGGAGAATGCAATGCCTCACATCCTAACTCAAGATCCCGCAAAGAACCTCCACCCTGGGTTATGTTGTGTGAAGCACAGGGACACTCTTGGGACTTTTAGCCAAACAACTGCCAGGACAACACTCCCAGCCATCCTGTCAGCACAGGCAGCCCACCCCACAGGGAAGCAGAGTCAAAAGGAAGGAAGCATGGGCATGCTGGGAAGGGGGGTGGAGGCAATAGCATGATGGGAGTAGTAGGCACAGATATTGCTCACCCCCACAACTGTCCCATCAACACCACCCTGAACCATGCTCACATCACAGGGCGTGGAAAACAACTGACAAGATGGCTAACACTGGCTAATGCTGTGGGGAGCACAAGGCCCTGCTGGCAACTGTGCAACAACCAACAGCAGGACACCACTGACTGACATCCTGAAAGACAACTTTCACTCCCTGCAATGCAAGCACAGTCCATGGTGGGATAACTGACTGGCTGGGTGGGAAGGAGGGCCGGCTGTCAACCAAATACAACCAATCCAGACCATGTTCACACCCCAACAAATACATAGAAATGCCCAAATAATGCAGGACAATGTGCTACACCAATATCAACCCCTGACTGTGACAACTTAGGACAATGCAATGTACAGGCCCGCACCCAGAGGCACAGTCACAACTGTCAGGTGTGTCAACCATTGATGCCTGCAGAAACATAACATACATTGTGTGTGTCTCCCAAAAACAGGTGATGATGGGGACACAGCAGCAGACGCTGAGGAGTCCCAGTCCCAGGCTCAAGAGGATACGGAGCTCACTGGTGTCGTACAGCCTCTGCCCTCCTCGGACGAAGAAGACCAACCTGGCACCTCCGGTGCAAGTCAACATGCAGCACCAGCAGGACCACCAGCTGCAGCACCAGCAGGACCACCAGCTGCACCCCCTGCACCCACCCCTCCAAAGACTGTCACCACAAATACCATCCCTGCCGACATGGACAGAACAAGGAGCACCACCAGCACAGGGACCCTGGACTAACGTGGGGCCATGGACACCACCACCACCACCAACCCCCAAGGGGGACCAGGGTCATCTGTGCGTGCCACTGCACGCACTGCACATGTCGGCAGGGGTGGTGGGAGGGGTGGGAGACAGAGGTCGCTGCTTGCAGAGGTGTCTGGTGTGCATGATGACCCACAACTGGTACGCATAGCCGATGCGTACCAGTCCAGCACCGGAGATCTCAGCCAGGTAGTGGGGCTCCTCAGAGACATGAAACAGCAGCAGGCTGCCCATCATGTCCGCTTGGACTCACACATGTCCCGCGTGGAGTCCAAGTGGGACGCACTGCAAGAGATGACGGCGGTGCACAGGGACATATTACAATGCCTCCGCCAGATGAACAGCAACCAGTCCACACCTCCCTGTGTGCCAACAACATCTGGTGCTGAACAAACTGCAACTGCCACAGGGAGGGAGGATGACTCTGGCGGAGAGTCCCCTGCACCGCAGCAGCCTGTACTTGAGGGGCCCCCAAAGAAGAGGGGTCGTCCGAGGAGGGGCAAGTGAGAGGCCGATGGCCAAGTGCAACCCCCAGGAAGCCTGAACCTGTTCTGGATGTTCACCTTTGTGCACAAACTGTTCACCCTGTTGACGGCAACACAACTCCCACACATGACATGGGGAGTACAAGTTGGACCAATGTCTCAGACAACTGTGGCCCCGATACTGGGGATTTTGTCTACCAGGACTTTCAATTCACCTAGGAACTTCTGGTTGCAATATATATGTACAGCACTAACCATCCTATGCACTATTCACACAAATGTATCACAATAAACACACTAATACACCATACTTGCCTCTGTTGTGATTCCAACGTGGGTGCTATCATGGGGATGATGAACTGCAAAATTACACTGTGTATGCGAACTGCAACAGCAAGTACAACACAGGCATGTGAGTAAAGGCAACGTGACACATATGAGGGAGACACACCACCAGGGCTACACAACACATACACACCTAGGCCATCTGACTCATTGCCTACACTGATGTTGCCAGGAAAGACGGTGCAATGCACAGACACCACACCTATTCCCAGTTGTAGTCAAGTAGCCCACAGGTGCAGTAAGCAAATGGCAGTCAAATGTGTGACCACAGACAACGCACATCACAAAGTGAAGCACAGGTTTATTACACAGTTGCAACATGTCGTAACCACTACAGATGCAAGGTAATCCCACCTGGCAGCCGGCACACAGTCAACAACTGTAGAAGGAAGGAAGTCCATGGGTGTGGCGCACATCACCTGTAGGGACACAACAGCTACCACCCTGGAAGTACAATCACGTCGTCGGTGGACACAGTTGACCAAACGAATCTGAAAGTACCCTGTGAAGGACAGAAATGACACACAGTCAAAAGCAATGGAGTACAGGACAGAACAGCAAAACTCATGCACAATACATGTTACAAGATACCCACCCAGAACCAAGTTAGCATGTCAACACTGTTGGGGAGTACAGACCACCTGTAAGCACACATCGCTACACACATCCAGTCAAGTAGCCCATGGACACACTCCAACAGCACCAGAGCACCACCTACACATATCATGCCAACTCACATCATTGACATGACACCTCAGGATACTCACATTCAGCTAAAGAAGTTGGTGATGAGCTGTGTGCGGACATCACCCTCATCATCATCATCATCACTGGCATCGTGGTTCAGGCCAGGATCCTCCAAAGGTGGCGGATGTTGGTCATTGTCATCCTGGATGAGAGGCAACTCCTTCCGCACTGCCAGGTTGTGGAGCATACAGCAGACGATGATAATCTTGCACACCTTCGCTGGGGCATGTGGGAGGGACCCTCCTGTCTTGTCGAGGCAGCGGAAGCGGGTCTTCAGGAGACCAAATGTCCGCTCAATCACTCTCCTGGTCCGACCATGTGCCTCATTGTAGCGCATCTGGGCTGGTGTCACAGGGTTCCTGAGGGGTGTCAGCAACCACGGCATGTTGGGGTATCCCGAGTCACCTACGGACAGACAAGTGCACATTAGCTGACTTGGAAAAGTGGGCGGAATACTACAGATCAGATCACACACAATGGCACAAAGTCAGTACACACCGACAAGCCAGGCACGCTGGTTCTGCATCTGTGCCATCATCCTGGGGATGCGACTACTCCTCATCACAAAGGCATCGTGTGCTGAACCAGGGAAACGGGCACACACGTGTGTGATGGTCATATCTGCAAGACACACCACCAGTGCATTGACCGAGTGGTAGTGCTTGCGGTTACGGTAGGCCTGCTCCTGGGCCTGTGGTGGTACCAAAGCCACATGTGTCCCATCAATGGAGCCAATGACATGCGGCATCCTCCCCAGGGCATAGAAGTCACTCTTCACGTCAGTGAGTCGTTGCAGTCTAGGGAAATAGATGTACCGGTTCAGGTATAGCAACATTGCCTCCAAAACATCGCGGAGCACACGGCTCAACATGGTCTGTGACATCCCACCAGCAGTCGCCACAGTATGTTGGAAGGTACCGGTGGCAAAGAAGTGTAGGGCTGCCATCACCTTCACCTTGGAGGTCAGCGCTGTAGGATACGGCCGGCCAGGCTGCAAATGTGGGGCCAACTGCACTGCCAAATCCTCAATCAGCTGCCTGGTGAAGCGGTACCGTCGGATGCTGTCCCGTTCCACCATCGTTGCCAGGTCTGGGAATGGTCTATGGACAGCAGGAGCCCTGCAGTGCAGAGGAGAAGAAAGCAAGATTGTCAGTCACCCCACATATGCGGCATTGAACACACTCAATATCACATCATACATCATTATGAGGCACAACTACATGAAGTGTGCAGTTCCATAAGGACATGTATGGTACATACATGGCCAACATCTGTCATCACGGTTCAACAAGTGGCATCAATAAGTCCCAGGTTGGCCCATTGGATATCATGAGGCCGTGTCACAGTTCCCATCTCCTGCTGCCATGTCACAATCACCCCCCACAGTGACATGTGAGGACAGATGTGCCCCAGGCATCACAGCTCAACGACAGGTACATTCCCAGGGACCCTGTATTGCCACATGGACACTGGCATTACATGGAGTATCATGTATACACCACAGCAAAACAACCATGACCCCCACAGGTAGTGGTTCCACTTGCCACTGCAGGACAGACATGGACGTCTGTGACACACACACGCACAACATCAAAGTCCATGCACACACAACGTGGATGTGGAGACTGTCTCCCATTGTGCACATGAAATCAGAGACATTGTAAACACTACATGCACACAGACTGTGGAGGACCATCACTATTGTGCCACTGGGACACCCTGGCTCAAACATACCGTCCCACATGGGACTCACGGGGTATGTGACATGACATACACATACACCACCGTGAAATGTGACCATGGCACATGCACAGATATGAACAGTTGCACATCACAGTGGTCATGTACACGTAACACCCAGGATCCTGTCCCCATGAACACGTGCACAGCCTGGGGGTGGCTGCCCCCAGGTGACACCCACAGGACAACATGTACACCAACATACACACAATAGGAAATGCAGCCTTACATGCCTTATGATACAGTTTGGACAGGCTGTGGTGTTGTAGGTGTGCCCCTCACTCCCTGGGAGCTATCTGTGGCTGGCATATGTTCATCTGAGACAGGCATGGTGACATATGCCAGTCACTTGTACAGGGATGCGTTGAACAGCAATGGACCGATCGGTGCACCCGGCCGGCCCATTGCATTCAATGTGTGCGGGTACGCGTTGTACCCCTGTACGTGTTGAACAGCAATGGACCGATCGGTGCGCCCGGCCAGCCCATTCCATTCAATGTGTGCGGGTACGCGTTGTACCCCTGTACGCGTTGAACAGCAATGGACCGATCGGTGCACCCGGCCGGCCCATTGCATTCAATGTGTGCGGGTACGCGTTGTACCCCTGTACGCGTTGTACCGCAATGGACCGATCGGTGCGCCCAGCCGGCCCATTGCATTCAATGTGTGCGGGTACGCGTTGTACCCCTGTACGCGTTGTACCGCAATGGACCGATCGGTGCGCCCGGCCGGCCCATTGCATTCAATGTGTGCGGGTACGCGTTGTACCCCTGTACACGTTGAACAGCAATGGACCGATCGGTGCACCCAGCCGGCCCATTGCATTCAATGTGTGCGGGTACGCGTTGTACCCCTGTACGCGTTGAACAGCAATGGACCGATCGGTGCACCCGGCCAGCCCATTGCATTCAATGTGCGGGTACGCGTTGTACCCCTGTACGCGTTAGTACCGCAATGGACCGATCGGTGCGCCCGGCCGGCCCATTGCATTCAATGTGTGCGTGCACGCGTTGTACCCCTGTACGCGTTGTACCGCAATGGACCGATCGGTGAGCCCGGCCGGCCCATTGCATTCAATGTGTGCGGGTACGCGTTGTACCTCTGTACGCGTTGAACAGCAATGGACCGATCGGTGCACCCGGCCGGCCCATTGCATTCAATGTGTGCGGGTACGCATTGTACCCCTGTACGCGTTGAACAGCAATGGACCGATCGGTGCACCCGGCCGGCCCATTGCATTCAATGTGTGCGGGTACGCGTTGTACCCCTGTACGCGTTGTACCAGCAATGGACCGGTCGGTGCGCCCGGCCGGCCCATTGCATTCAATGTGTGCGGGTACGCGTTGTACCCCTGTACGCGTTGTACCGCAATGGACCGATCGGTGCGCCCGGCCGGCCCATTGCATTCAATGTGTGCGGGTACGCGTTGTACCCCTGTACGTGTTGAACAGCAATGGACCGATCGGTGCACCCGGCCGGCCCATTGCATTCAATGTGTGCGGGTACGCATTGTACCCCTGTACGCGTTGAACAGCAATGGACCGATCGGTGCACCCGGCCGGCCCATTGCATTCAATGTGTGCGGGTACGCGTTGTAACCCTGTACGCGTTGAACAGCAATGGACCGATCGGTGCCCACCCAATGTCAATGGCCTAGCCTGGCAACGGACGCGTTTTCGAAATTCGAACGAGTCGGTTGCTGGAAATTTAGTTGGTCACCCACAACAATGTTGCAAAATCATGTATGTCATGAAGTTGAAGATTTGAAGGATGCTGTGGGCGTGTATTGGTGCTGCTATTCCATGAATTGGCCAGATTCAGAAGATGCAAACGACTTGGACCTATCACTTTGGACACAAGGGACAGTATCTGCCTCTCCAGCACATATATATTGCTGGCTGTTCCCCTGAGAGCTCACTTGCCTGCACTACATGCTCCAGGACGACATCTGCCACTGCACTGCTGCTGTCTCTGCCCCCTCTGGACCCTGCAATGGCACGTACTGTGGAGAGAGCCCCAGCCTTCAGCCTTGAGGAGAACCAGGCCCTGCTGGACAGCCTACTTCCACAGTACAGCAAGCTGTATGGGACACCAGGGGAGCAGGTGAGTGTTCTGTGCATTGCCTTTCTGAATGTGCATTTTGTCTGACTAGCAAGGCTGAAAGTCTGCACACCACTGGCTAGCAGGCTCACTGAGTAGTTGTCACCCCCCATAGTGTGTAGTGACATGCACTGGACAGGTATGGTGCAGTGACAGTGCATTTGAACAAGGTTTTACTTCCCATGCAATGATACCATGTAATGACTTCTGGCAAACTGTCCATGGGCAGCGTTGCACTGCCTGTGTACATCATGTGCCCCTGTGATTGAGACATGTATTTACAACTGTGTCATGCACGGATATGTTGCATGTGTAGTAATGGCGTTTTCACTTTGTCATCCTGGCAGGTTAATGCCCATCGGAAGCAGGAGATCTGGAAGGACATCGTCCGGGCTGTCCGGTCCGTGGGGGTCTACAAGCGCCGGATCCGCAACTGCCAGAAGAGGTGGCAGGACCTTCGGGGCTGGACCCGGAGGATTGCACGGGTCCAGCTGAAGCTGTCGCCTCCTCGCAGGAGGGGCGGAACACGGACCCTGACCCCCACATGCTCCAGATCCTGGCGGTGGTGTTTCCAGACCTGGATGGGCAGCTGAAGGCCAGACAGCAGCAAGGAGGGGGTGAGTCAAAGACTGCACTGTGAACTCTGTATTACATGCTATGTGCCCTCCTCTGGCCTGGTTAAACTGCCACAGTACAGCAGTCATGTTGTCCAGGAGCCATGTCCCTCTATTGTGCACTGCCCACTCCTCATCTGATACCCAGGTGTGGCCCTTACATTCAGGGAATTGTGTCACTTGGGACTGTGTCCTTGCAGTTTGCTTCACTCAAGGTGGGGGACAGCATCTGTTTCCCTAACTCTGTTGTGTGCATCATGGGTGGGTCCATTGTTCACACAACGCCTGTGTTCGGACATGTAATCTGCGTGTTGCTTTGATATGCGGTCCACTTGCTGAGCTGAGCCACCACATGTGCCTGGGGCATCTGGCACACACCCATGCA
The DNA here is from genome assembly GCA_963921515.1 of Calotriton arnoldi. NCBI lineage: Eukaryota > Metazoa > Chordata > Amphibia > Caudata > Salamandridae > Calotriton > Calotriton arnoldi. The sequence goes on along the minus strand of CAWUFW010005105.1, from coordinate 566,183 downwards.
GCGGGTGGGAACAATGTTTGGGCCCTAGGAGTGTGCAGATTACGTGTGTCACACATACATAGCCAGCTATCCACTGTCCAGGGCTCATCCCTCATTCATGTGGGGCAGGACAGTCATGCCTACTCCAGCCCATCCAATACACCTGTACTCCCACTCCCGTGTATCAGCTGACACGTTGTGCGCAGTGATTTGACCCCTCAGGTGTCTGCCTCTGTGTCAGTGTGCTGTGGATTTGTTGCCAGGACTGCTGGGGTGTTTCTCGGTAGGGGCTCAGCATGCCACTGGAGATGTGACCATAGGAGACGATACTTGTGTGTCACATAGGTGTTTGATCAGCTGCCCGTGCAGACTGGGGTATGCGAATGTGAAGTTCAGGCAGCTGTTTCCCATTCACAGCAGATTGTGAGGGGCTCAGGTTCAGAGGGTAGTGTCACAGGTCTCCCATATGTCCAATCGGTATGACCTGGACAGATGAGGGTTAAGATGATGTGTTGTGTGGGGGATGTACATGTGCACTTGTGCAGCTCCAGGACTTGCATTCCCCATGACCTACTATTGTGACACAGTGCAGAGTGTTGTTGTCTGGCTGCCAAGTCATACATCACTGAGACAGTGATGTATGACTTAGCAGTCATGCCTCCGCCATGGCATGTGTCTACTTATTGGTGATCCTGCAGGGGAGTGACATGTGCTACATGCACACCATTGTGGCGATGGCTATCAGGACATGGGTGCATCATGGTGTCTGTCGCTGGTATGCATCACATGCATTTCCTATTTGACTCTGGGCATTACTTTCATCCGGAAACCTGTACTGACTCAGTGGCAAGAGTTGTGATGTGTGCATGTCCACATGCTACACCGTGTCCTCTGCACTGTCCAACTACTGTGTAGGTGGTGCATGTGTCCACACTGGGGTGTTGCTATCCAACAGACACCAGACAGATGGGTGCAAGGCCATGTGGGATGTGAGTGCCATGGTTGGCATCAGACTGACAATTGGCTTCTCCTGTTCAGTTAGGGCACTTTTAGCAATGTTCAACTAATGATGCCAGGGCTTGCTCTGTAATGTGCTGTGCTCACAGTGGTGTGTGCGTTTGGTGCAGGTGACTGATGTCTGTCTGTTTCCCCATTGTTTGCAGATACATCCACGGCCACGGAAGGGGACAGCTCCACGGACCAGGAGGAGCCGGAGAGCCAGACTGGGTCAGCAGCCGAGGAGTGGTCGGAGGGACCCAGTGGCACGGAGGGCGAGGGAGCCACACCGAGGAGTCCTCAGCAGCATCCACCTCAGCTGAGGACCACAGCAGCTCGGAGGATGACTCCCTTATGGAGGCGGGTGTCAGCAGCCACCACACCCCAGCTAGTGTTGCTGTCCCCGCCACCACCAGCACCACCACCGCCCTCCCATCGGCTCCCATTCCCCAGGTCCGTGGAGGCTCCCTTGTTCGGGAGCGTGTCTCCTTTGGGCCAGGCACCGCACCCCCTGCCCCTGTGTCCCCTGCTGCCCTGAGTGAGGAGTCTGTGTACCTCCTTCGCCAGCTCCATGTAGGGCAGACAGCCATGCTGAGTGTCCTCCATGCGCACACCGCTCTGTTGACTCAGCTGGTGTCGTTCATGGAGGGCATCTCATCGGGCATGTCTGACCTACAGAGGGGCAATAGGTCCATGGACTCCTCCCTGACGGCAGCAGTGTCCCTCCTCAGACAGTCCCTCACCCCTCCTGCCTCTGTTCCATCCACACTCCCCAGCACCTTACCCGTCCCAAGCACACACACACCGGCACAGGCACACACCAGCACACACACGTCCAGCACACAGACACACATGCCACAAACAAAACGCACACGCACGCACAGTCAGGGGACTGAAACCAGACTCACAGGGGATGGGGCCCTGGAACACACACACGTATCCACGAGCACTGCGCAGTCCTCAGTTGCCTCTCCCTCCAAAGCACCCTCCCTTGCCTCACCTGCAACCCCAAAGACCCAGCGGCTCTTCATCAGTGACCTCGGCCTCTTCCCCTCCGATCCAGCTGATACAGCATTCAGGGGGAAGAGGAAGCCCACCCACACGGAGCAGAGTGCCCCTCGCCCCCGGACACCCTCCCCCAGGCGCAGACAGACTGAGGCCCCCACCCGCAAGTCCCCCGGAGTCGTAAGAGCAAGACCCCGCCGCCGCCCTGCAGCTCAGGCACCAGGTCTCCTTCCTCCATCCCTCAGGCCCCCACTCCACAGGTGCCCCCACCACACCCTGCCCCAGGTTCCCCCACCCACAGATATACCATCCCCAAGAGGATCCGGCCTTCTCCCCCTGCCACTTGCTCTCCCGGCACCACACCCCCGCTGCGCTCGTCTGTGCCACTGATGTGGTGAGGGTGTCCTCCCCTCTGTCCAGCCCACCTTGCCTGTTCCCCATTCTCCTCCCCTGGTGGTAGGCACTGCAGTGGAGTCCACTACCACCCTGTCTGACTTGGGCACTGCAGTGGCGGACCTGTCCACTCCATCTGCAGGGTCCACTGCAGTCGTGCCGGCACCCACAACATCTGAGTCATGCCCCCAGTTGTGCCGGCACACACCATGTCAGACACCTCCACTGCAGTTGTCAGTGGCTCTCCAGCACCCACCACCCCTTCCCTACCTCCTCCTGGTGAGCCCTGATCCTGTCCCTGCGGTGCCTGGCCTGCCCCCCCGGTTGCCCCTCCTAGTGGATTGTCCCTGGTTTTGTGCAGTGCAGGCATGCGTAGGGTGACATCTGCCACTGTCACCCTGTTTGGACTTTGACAATGGACTGGCCATTGGCCTTTGTGTTTTTTCTAGACTTTCACTTTTAAACACACATATGCTGAATAAAGCAACTTTCTGTTCTCTAGTGCTTATGCTTCTTATGTACATGTTGTTGATGATGCTAACCATGCCCTTGCTGCAGTGATGGTGATATTTGGTCTCATGATAATGAAGTGTTACTGTGCAGGAACACATGTGGTCCAGGGGGAATGTGTCCTATCCTGTGGTGTATCCATGTCATCCATAGCAGCATCTGAGGGTGTCATGTGTTCAGTATTTGGCAATGGGATTTCCTACTTACATAAGCAATTTCACATCTGTGGCTTCCACCCCTGCACATCTGTTGTGCCTGCCATTGTTCAATTCGTCTACTTCCCTGACCGTGTGGCCATCTCCACTGGACATGCAGGTTTGGGCATCAATGGGGAAGGACTCATCTGTGTTGTCAGTGCAACATTGCTATACAAGTGTGTTGGATCTGTGCTGTTGATTTCGTTGGCACTCCCATGACCAGGCTGATGTGACGGGAGCCTTCATTTGGTGCTAATTGTTGATTGTGTGACCAAGTGCTCAGCTGACATGATGGGGCCCTACTGAGGCAACATATGGCACAGCTTTCCTCACACAGGAGTGGAGTCCCCTCATGGCAGTGTGTACTCCTGTGACATTGCCTGCGCCCAAGGTGTGTGTTGTATGAGCATGTCTGTGTGTTCACTTCCGTTTTGCTGTGCATGCTGTGATCCCTAGTGTTGTACCTGTTTGTGATGCTTGCTGAGTTGACCTATGTTCCCCCAAAGTCTTCTCCTGGGTTCTCGGTGATGTGGGTGCATGGCACATTACTGGTCATCAGGGTGTCACCCATAGGTGTGTTTGCTGTCAGGGCTGAGTTTGTGTGCAGACGCAGATGGGTCACAGTCAGGTTTCCCCTTGGCACTTGTTGTTTGCACCTGTCATGTGATTTCCAGTTTGTGTTATCTTTCAGTGATTGTGACACGTTGTGTGTGTGACTGCTGGCACTCCTCAGGGTCCGGGCTGCAATGTTGGTTGTTGTCTATGTGTGTTCTTTGTGGGTGACCTTGGCTTCTTCATTGGTGTGTGACTGTGGCTGGGATCCCATTGGTTGGTGTGGTATTGCCGTCATGTCCATGTACAGCGTAGTGTGCAGTGTGTCAGACATTCAGGAGTCTTGTTGAGTGGCCATGTGTGATGTGTTTCTGCACCTTGGTTCCCACCCACCACCCTGGAATTGTCATGGGTGCATGTGCAATGTCATCAGTGCATGTGTGCTTCACTGCTGCACATTGTTGGAGGTCGAGGTGTTTGGTGTTGAGTGTGTGCAGATGAGAGTTGTTGCCCGGCTAGACCCCTGCCTCCATGTTGGCCTTGGCTTACTGGCCGTGCTGATTGATTTGTGCTTGTGTAGGTGTGATGGTAGTTTGTTGCTCAGGACACATGACTGTGGTTCACAGTGTGAACGACATTTAGCTTTGTCATCACAGTGGGATTGTAATGCAGCCCAGGGTCACCACATTGTGGGGGCCCTGGGGGTAGTGCTGTGGTGTGTCTGTGTCTTGCTGTGTCAGTTGCTGTTCCTACGTGCCTGTGTGACATGTGTGATTTGTGCTCCCTCTCATCTGACAATGCCTGATTGCCCACATAGGGGATTTGGATCCATGAGTTACTTTGTGTGGCACTGTATGCACATCTGTATAATTGGTATTCAGGCCTCCTCATGTGTTGTGTGGTTGCCTGGGGACACTGGCACCCCCCCCCTCACCTGTTGTGTTTGATGTGCAGTGTGGGTCTGCCTGTTTGTGTTTGTGCATCTGCACCACTGCATTGGCATATCTTAGGTGTGCCATTGCTGTATGTAGTTTGGTGGGTTTCCCCTGCTGTCCCTGGGACTCCTAGGTCATCAGTCAGCACAATGATCATGGTTTGTGTGTCCCATTGCTGCCATGGTATGGTATCTGTTCACCTCACATCTACAGTCTCCACAGGGTATCTGCATTTGTGTGCCCATTGGTGCAAATATGTGGGTCTGCATTCTGATGGTCACTTCTGTCATTGTGTCATTGATGAATGTTGACTGTGTCAGCCCCCATGGGTGTTGTTTGTCTGCACATGGCCAAAGGTATGTCTTATTTGCACTGCAGTATTTGCCTCCCCCAATCTATGTTGCAATGGGACACATGCACTACTTTGCCACTGATGTGTTTTATGTTCTGTGACCAGGAATCATCCATGCAGTTTGGCAGTTGCAGCTTTTTCTTTGTCAACACTTACATTTTGGTCACTGTGATGATGGGGGTTTGGACCCCATTGCCACAATGTTCAAAATGTGCTTCAGCTATGGACCCCACACTTACATTTTGGTCACTGTGATGATGGGGGTTTGGACCCCATTGCCACACTGTTCAAAATGTGCTTCAGCTATGGACCCCACACTTACATTTTGGTCACTGTGATGATGGGGGTTTGGACCCCATTGCCACACTGTTCAAAATATGCTTCAGCTATGGACCCCACACTTACATTTTGGTCACTGTGATGATGGGGGTTTGGACCCCATTGCCACAATGTTCAAAATGTGCTTCAGCTATGGACCCCACACTTACATTTTGGTCACTGTGATGATGGGGGTTTGGACCCCATTGCCACACTGTTCAAAATGTGCTTCAGCTATGGACCCCACACTTACATTTTGGTCACTGTGATGATGGGGGTTTGGACCCCATTGCCACAATGTTCAAAATGTGCTTCAGCTATGGACCCCACACTTACATTTTGGTCACTGTGATGATGGGGGTTTGGACCCCATTGCCACACTGTTCAAAATGTGCTTCAGATATGGACCCCACACTTACCTTTTAGTCACTGTGATGATGGGGGTTTGGACCCCATTGCCACAATGTTCAAAATGTGCTTCAGCTATGGACCCCACACTTACATTTTGGTCACTGTGATGATGGGGGTTTGGACCCCATGGCCCCACTGTTCAAAATGTGCTTCAGCTATGGACCCCACACTTACATTTTGGTCACTGTGATGATGGGGGTTTGGACCCCATTGCCACAATGGTCATGGCCTGCTTGCATTGTGGGGGCCATACACATATATGTGTGGCACATGTGATAGGGGGTCACATTGTATGTTCAAAGTCATGTTCAGTGTTGTAGGCATTTGACACAGTCTACACACGCTTGTCATGGTGTTGGGGGATGTCTTTTCTTGCATTCCCTAGGTTGTGGTGTGCTGGTTGTGTCATGCATTGTCCATCCTATGAGTGGGGGTGGTGTTGGTGGTAGGCATCCAGCCCCCCCTGGGTAAGGGTGGTAGTAGTGGTAGGCATCCAGCCCCCTGGCTAAGGGTGGTAGTGGTGGTAGGCATCCAGCCCCCCTGGGTAAGGGTGGTAGTAGTGGTGGGCATCCAGACCCCCTGGCTTAGGGTGATAGTAGTGGTAGGCATCCAGCCCCCCCTGGGTAAGGGTGGTAGGCATCCAGCCCCCCCTGGCTAAGGGTGGTAGTAGTGGTAGGCATCCAGCCCCCCCTGGCTAAGGGTGGTAGTGGTGGTAGGCATCCAGCCCCCCTGGGTAAGGGTGGTAGTAGTGGTGGGCATCCAGCCCCCCTGGCTTAGGGTGATAGTAGTGGTAGGCATCCAGCCCCCCCTGGGTAAGGGTGGTAGTAGTGGTAGGCATCCAGTCCCCCCTGGCTAAGGGTGGTAGTAGTGGTAGGTATCCAGCCCCCTGGGTAAGGGTGGTAGTAGTGGTGGGCATCTGGCACCCCCATGGCTAAGGGTGGTAGTAGTGGTAGGCATCCAGCCCCCTGGCTTAGGGTGATAGTAGTGGTAGGCATCCAGCCCCCCTGGGTAAGGGTGGTAGTGGTGGTGGGCATCTGGCACCCCCTGGCTAAGGGTGGTAGTAGTGTAGGCATCCAGCCCCCCTGGGTAAGGGTGGTAGTAGTGGTAGGCATCCAGCCCCCTGGGTAAGGGTGGTAGTGGTGGTGGGCATCCGGCACCCCCTGGCTAAGGGTGGTAGTAGTGGTAGGCATCCAGCCCCCTGGGTAAGGGTGGTAGTAGTGGTGGGCATCTGGCACCCCCATGGCTAAGGGTGGTAGTAGTGGTAGGCATCCTGCCCCCTGGCTTAGGGTGATAGTAGTGGTAGGCATCCAGCCCCCCTGGGTAAGGGTGGTAGTGGTGGTGGGCATCTGGCACCCCCTGGCTAAGGGTGGTAGTAGTGGTAGGCATCCAGCCCCCCTGGGTAAGGGTGGTAGTAGTGGTAGGCATCCAGCCCCCTGGGTAAGGGTGGTAGTGGTGGTGGGCATCTGGCACCCCCTGGCTAAGGGTGGTAGTAGTGGTAGGCATCCAGCCCCCCTGGGTAAGGGTGGTAGTAGTGGTAGGCATCCAGCCCCCCTGGCTAAGGGTGGTAGTGGTGGTAGGCATCCAGCCCCCTGGGTAAAGGTGGTAGTAGTGGTGGGCATCCAGCCCCCTGGCTTAGGGTGATAGTAGTGGTAGGCATCCAGCCCCCCTGGGTAAGGGTGGTAGTGGTGGTAGGCATCCAGCCCCCTGGGTAAAGGTGGTAGTAGTGGTGGGCATCCAGCCCCCCTGGCTTAGGGTGATAGTAGTGGTAGGCATCCAGCCCCCCCTGGGTAAGGGTGGTAGTGGTGGTGGGCATCTGGCACCCCGCTGGGTAAGGGTGGTAGTTGTGGTAGGCATCCAGCACCCCTGGGTAAGGGTGGTAGTGGTGGTGGGCATCTGGCACCCCCCTGGCTAAGGGTGGTAGTAGTGGTAGGCATCCAGCCCCCCCTGGGTAAGGGTGGTAGTGGTGGTGGGCATCTGTCACCCCCCTGGATAAGGGTGGTAGTAGTGGTAGGCATCCAGCCCCCTGGGTAAGGGTGGTAGTAGTGGTAGGCATCTGGCACCCCTGGCTAAGGGTGGTAGTAGTGGTGGACATCCAGCCCCCTGGGTAAGGGTGGTAGTAGTGGTTGGCATCCGGCCCCCCTGGGTAGGGGTGGTGGTGGTGGTGCGCATCCAGGCCCCTGTGTGCATATGTGGCATTGGTGATGGGCATCCCGCCCCTATGGTGCTGCTGTTGCTGGTGTAAGTATATTCTGCATCCCTCTGTGTGTGTGTGATGTGTCGTGTACGTGTTGTATGTGTTTTGTGGTTGGTGTCTGACTTACCTTCTGCGCCGTACGCGTCCGTGCCTGTTCCGGTAGTAAATGTAGAATATTGGTAGGATCGGGACGAAGGGATTCATGGTTGGTTCGTGTCGCTCGTCTTTCTCGTTGCTTCGCGTCGTCCTCGCCGCTGGCGTGTTCGCCTCGTAGCCGTGGATCGTGTTGTGGCGCGAATCGGAGCTTATGTGCGCCTCTCCCGGATGCTTTGACGTGCCGTGCGTAGCGACGGGTTCGGGCGCGTACGGAAAGCGCATCGTACTTGTTCGGCCGGACGGGGCTGCATTTTCCCTTCCGTGCGACTCGATTCTGCGTTTCCGGATTCGCCTCGGTCGGAGAACAGGACCTGGATTGGGTGAGTACGACTCGGCCGGATTCTGTGCTGTTGTGCGCATCGTACTTACTCGTTCGGTATGATGTACGGATCGGTCGGGAAACAGGCATTCGCATGGCTTTTTTCCCGACCGAATGGTATTGGGTGTGCCTCCGACCGAGATCGGAATCGGCCCCATTGTAGTCAATGTCAGGTTTTGAGGGTCACAAAACAGAACTTAATCAAAGGCTGATAATAGGCTTTAGTCACAATCTAATCATTTATTGGTGGTTCATTCTAATTTTAGGAACTGTGTTCAGTTCTAAGATGATATCTAGGGGTGGGCAGAATATGCTGTCTCGCCCCGAATTTAGTGGAATTTTGGCAGCTCTGCATTACTCTTGCAATGCGGAGTTCTGGTCAAATTCTGCCAATCGCTGCGTGGTGGAATTTTTTGTTGTGTGCGGCTCCAGAATGGTAAGTTGGCAAGTGCAAGCGAGAATTGGCAGTCCCTAGCATGATTTCCGGTCACTAGGGGGACACCCGGCGAGATTTCTTTTAACACGGGCAGTTGCGCCCATTCATGGTCAGAAGGCTGGCGCTCAAGTAGGAAATCTACTTGAGCAGCAGCAAAATCAACTTTAGCACACCGAGTGGTGCTGTTCGTGCTGATTTTGCCATGCAGAAAATTATACCGGCACTAAATCGTAGCGTGAGCAGCGTAACATGCCTATTTCTGCCTGTTGGAGGAAATCCACAGAATCTCAGGTTATTTTTATGCAATCCTGTGCAATTCCGCAGTCGAATTTCACCAACCTCTAGTGATATCGCCCTGTGAAAATTGTGATCCTCTGATATTTGATGAACCTTCTTTGAAGACAATGGTTTTCCCTCATGATTTCCTAATAGAAACTATGGTTAGTGCTCTGGAAGCTGAAATGATGACAAATGCCTTATAAGTTTACAAGTATCGTATTCATCCATGTGAGAAAATTTTCTGTGATGAGTTAAATATGGACCAAGGAAAACAACCACAACCTATCAATTGATTCCCCAGTGATCTATTGCAGCTTCACTACTGAGTTCTAATGAACAACAAAAATGCTAGCATTCTATATTCATGAGAAATGTTGTAAATACCAGAACACTATGTTGCCGGAATACAACATTTCAGTTTCCATTGGAGAATTAAAACCATTTTGTATAGAGTAGACTGCAGTAAATGGACAAATGGAGGTGTTTGTTTCTGTCATTGATAATTATGTTTAGTGTTCCAAAAAGCTAAAAAGAGGATACATTTTCTCCAAATTCAGAAAATTATTCCTCATTTGCCTCATCCACGTCTCATTTGCCATTTCGTTCCCCATCGCAGAGTTCTAACTAGGGGTGTGCGAAATTCATGTAATTTGCTTTCATGTAGATTACTCAAAATTATGTGAAATTACACGTAATGTTAGGAAATGCAAATACATATCTTAGGGGCCCATTAGGAAGGCGGGCAAATCGCCGGCCAGGCTGGGGCGATCCACCCGCCATCCATGCCTGATTGACCCCCCGCCATATTAGGATGGCTGGGGGGTCCGCAACGGACGGGAAGACCGTCCGCCGCTTTTCCGCCGGTCGACTCATCGACCGGGCGGAAAACGGGCACAATATGGCAGACACCGCCATCCATATTGTGATGCAGGCGGTGATTCGCATTTCCATGGCGGCGTTGCCGCCATTGAAAGGCATGCGGTTCCTTCTGTTGGGGGCCCGTTGCGGGCTCCCAGGGTGTTGGGGGGCTGGGGGGTGCACATGGGGGGTACCTATGGTACCACCCCTCATTGCCATGCACTACGTGGCAGGCACCACGTGGTGCCTGCCATGTAGTGCATGGCAATGCTGTGCACAGTCCTTTCAAATTGCGAGCGGGTCTTCAGCCAGCAGATCCACCCGCAATGTAAAAGGGCCAGGATGTTCCCGCCAGTGTGGCGGGCGCATCCTAATTCACATGGCGGGACCTCCGCAACTTCGGCGGTCGGTCCCTGGCTCCCTTGCGATGGCGGGCAGACTTTGTCCGCCCGCCATCGTAATGGACCCCCAAGTGCTATATTTTAGCACAAAATGCATCCTTGGGTCAGTTTTTGGCATGAGGATGCAAAACCTTGTGCCAAAATAACTGCTCATGTTCTGTTGTTCCTGTACATTTGAGGTAAATTTTTACTACCAATAGTGCGACTTCCTATAAATGTTTACTTTGAATGAAACTTAATCATGCAAAGTGACATAATAGTATATTTTAAGGAATTTTGCGTTACAAGTATAACATAAAATTACAAAAATTATATGAATTACGCTTATGCTACACTTATGACAAATGTGAGGTACCCCTGAAGGTCATATAACTGTGCTAGGCACCGTTGAAGTTTAAGACTTTCCTATGGAGTGGGTGCAGTACAGCTCTGTAACATTGTAAATAAGACAGAAGGATGTGGCAACTATTTAAAAGCAAGTGAAGTTGGTCACAAGACTGATGATAGAAACAGACAGAAATGGATGGGTTTTGGGACTCCTTTATTTCAGGAACTTGTAGAAGCAGTACTGTTTAGAGGCACCTATCCAGACGTTTGCACAGGGAAGTGAATGATTATAAATCTGTCTTTTACAGCAGCATGCTTCACCATAGAGGCGTATTCCGTGAGCTAGGTGAACGATCTACATGTTTATTAAAACACTGTTATTTTCACAGGCACAGTTAGGTAAAGAAGTGATATGTGGGCTGATACTGTAATGAGGGTTGTCTTAGGTATTAGCTATGAATTTTCTGGCTAGATATCGACCGCTTAAGGGTCAATCAATTTGCAGCATTTTCGTGCTATACAGTTGTCTGATTAGCAATTTGCTGTAGAGCTTATCTGACCTAGAAGTAATACTGTGAATCATGAACTAAACAAAGATACTGAAAAACAGAATGTTAATTAAAACTGGAGAAGAGGCGGCAAGGGAGAAGACATAAAGTAGTAGGGCCACATAACTTGTATCATAGAATCTTCCTGGAACTAGCTGAGATGTTAAATGGAAATGCCACTATAGTTATTGAACAGTGATGTTGATAATGCAGTGTTAGCAAACTGGAGAAATGCACACATATGATCATTGTTCCAAACAGAGCAAGGCACATGACATACATTTGCCGCATGCATATCACACCAATACGATGTGTGTGACACAAAAACATACATATGGATCTAGGGTGGTTTTAAACTACCATAATGGTATTATACACCCAAATATATACATTAAACAAGTCCACACCCCTAAATGCCTTCAGAGTCTTGAATGTCCATATGTGACGCCCACCCATTCTGATCAGAATAGCATAGCACTAATAAGAAGCCTGTAGTTCAGGTTCGTCATATTTTAGATCCTAACAACCAGGAAGAACCGCACTACATTGTCCTTCTAACTGCAGTATGAAGTGGATCACTGACAGAATATCGACCACCACAATATCGACTTACACATATATCAGGACATAAATATCGTTGTCAAAAATATCGACCTCCTATCTTTATAATGGTAAGTACAAAAATATCTAAAAAAAATATCGTTGTAAAAATATTGATGTACAAAATATCGTTTTTTTATATGTATAAAAATATTGTAAAATAAATTAAATAATAAATTTAACTTTAATAAAATTATTTAGATTTATTTGTAAATGTTAACAATTATAAGTAATAAATTTTATTGAAAAAAATTAAACATACATATATAAAATTTAGTATATATATATATATTTACTTAACAATTAATAAATAATAATTTTAATTAACTTTAAAATGTTATAAATATGTTAAAAATTATAAATAAATATATATACACAAACCTGTAACATAAAAATTAATTAATAAAATTATGTTATAAATTAAAATATTAAAATATTGAATATTTTTTGAACCTACATTTTGCACTACATTGAGTGCAACAGTAGAGAAAGTGTTGGAGAGCGTAGGGGTAAAAATTACTTTTCCCACTACTGCGAGTGCAACAGTAGGGAAAGTGTTGGATAGCGGAGAGGTAAAAATTACTATTCCCACTCCAGCCAATGCAACAGTAGGGAAAGTGTTGGATAGCAGATAGGTAAAAAATACTATTCCCACTCCAGGAAATGCAACAGTAGGGAAAGTGTTGGATAGCGGAGAGGTAAAAATTAGTATTTCCACTCCAGTGAATGCAATAGTAGAGAAAGTGTTGGATAGCGGAGGGGTAAAAATTACTATTCCCACTCCAACCAGTGCAACAGTAGGGAATATGTTGGATAGCGGAGTGGTAAAACGTACTATTCCCACTCCAGCTATTGCACAGTAGGGAAAGTGTTGGATAGCAGAGGGGATAAAATTACTATTCCCACTCCTGCGAGAGCAACAGTAGAGAAAGTGTTGGATAGCGGAGGGGTAAAAACTACTATTCCCACTCCAACGAGTGCAACAGTAGGGAATATGTTGGATACCGGAGGAGTAAAACTTACTATTCCCACTCCAGCTAGTGCACAGTAGGGAAAGTGTTGGATAGCGGAGGGGATAAAATTACTATTCCCACTCCAGCAAGTGCAACAGTAGGGAAAGTGTTGGATGGTGGAGGGGAAAAATTACTATTCCCACTCCAGTGAGTGCAACAGTAGGGAAAGTGTTGGATAGCGGAGGGGAAAAAATTACTATTCCCACTCCAGTGAGTGCAACAGTAGGGAAAGTGTTGGATAGCGGAGGGGTATAAATTACTATTCCCACTCCTGCGAATGCAGCAGTAGGGAAAGTGTTGGATAGCGGAGGGGTAAAAATTACTATTCCCACTGACGAAAATTCAAATTTAAAAACAAACAAAATATCAACTACAATACAAAAAATTATAAAAAAACAAAAAACAAAACATATATAAAAATATAAAAAATTACAAAACATAGAAACATATTATAATGTTATAAAAATCTAAAAATTACATACAAAGATTAATTTTTGAAAATGTAAAAATAATTTACAAACAAATAAAAAAAAAATAGTAGAAATTATTTATTATCAAAAACATTAACTGTTACATAAATGTAATATTTTGTTTCCTACCCTATAACACCACACAATTTACAACACACATCTAAATTAAAAAAAAAAGTGTACCTCCATAATTAACATAATTAATTATCAATTAAACAAATATTATTAATTTAAAAAATTAAAACAGATACAAATTAATGTACTAACCAAACGTTACCCCTATAGAACCAAAATACACAAACAAAATAAATAAAAACAATTACCAAAAATATTTATCAAGTAATAAATGAATATTAATGATCAAGTATTGATAAATTAATTTAAACTAAATTACTTTCCACCCTCTACCCCAATAAACACCACAACACACACCTAAAAATAATTACACGATTTCCATACCTAATATTACATTAATAAATTAATATCAATTAACCACAAATCATTAATTAATTTAAAAAAAATTACTTCCCACCATTTACCACTATAAACCCCAAAACTCACACATCAAAATAATTACACAATTGCCCTATTTAAATTTTTATTAATTAATTACCATTAATTAACAAATTAAAAATAAATTACCTCCCACCCTATTCCCCTATAAACCCCACCACCCATTTCTAAAAACATGACATAATTAATTAGCAATTAATTAATTAATAACAATTAACAAGAAAATTATAAATAATTATTAATAAATTAATTCCCACAATCAACACTATAAAATAAAATTAAATTATATAAAAAATATTAATAAATGTATTAAAATTAACTTACTTCCCACCCTACTCCCCTATCAACCCACAACCTCCTCCTAAAAAAATGACACAATTAACATAATTACCAATTAATTAATAATAAACAACCAATTTAAAATAATTAATAATAAATTAATTCCCACAGTTAACAGTATAAAATATAAAATAAATAAATATTAATTAATAATAAATAATTTAATTGGAATTAAATTACTTCCCACCCTATTCCCCTATAAACCCACAACCCGCTACGGAACTAAAACGCAAAATTTAATTAAAATTAATAACTACTGAAAATGTAACACATATATTAAAAAACAAAAGCAAAACTTAGACAAAAAAATAGAGCACATACATTTAAAATACATACTAAAATACATAACACTAACTAAAAAAACGATATTTTTAACTATATTTTTGCAAACGATATTAATGACTGATATTTTTTAAAATATTTCTTACCTTAAACTCAATATTCTTGACCACGATATTCTTGCTGTCGATATTTCTGTGTCTCGATATTTCAAACGAGATATTAGTGCAAGTCGACATTTCCAACTCGATATTCTGTCTTTATACCGTATGAAGTGTGGTGAGCACTATAATGGATCATCTACTATCTTGATAACTGCACTTTCTGTTTTGGGATGCTCCACTCTCTCTACACCTATTCTCACTATATATCATGTCCCTCTCACCTCTAATCTGACGAAAACATGGAGTTTCTTTCCCTTTTTCAGCATTACATCCCAGATTGAAACAAATATAATTAACTGTCTCACAGTCATCCAGCATTAAATGGCACCCCAGTATCTCATAAATAATTCATCAAGGCAGAGGTCATCTATTTCCTCGCAACTTCTACTCTCCAAACTACATTTTTTTCTCTGTAATATCCCTCACTCCTAATATCTTTATTCACTTACCTCTGTGAGGGACCTTAGTGTTCCATTTATTACGTCCATGAATCAACATCCTTTTACATCCATCACCAACTCTGCATCCAGGTTCCATCTATTGAGTACAAAGGTGCTCTTCCCTAACTCACTGACCACTATTCACCATGACGTAATAAACACCCTACTTATGAGCAATTTGTATTATTGTAATAATTTATTCTCCTTCAATACTCCCTTTCCCACCTTAATAAAAATCATATAATTCACTATTAGGGCTCTTTGCAACCCACAAGTAATTATGCACCGCTCTGCACAGACACCAAGATGGCTGGCTGTTAACCAAAAGAGCCAAATATAACCTTAAGGGCCCGATTCTGATGCGGTTGGGAAATCTTCCCGATCGAATCGGTTTGGAAATGGTTTCTGACCGACTCGGATCGTGAGAGTCCGACCGACCGAGTATGATGCATCCGGATGCTTCCAGGTACGATTTGGTTGGACTCCCATTGACTTCTATGGGAGCCTATGTTCCTAACCGCATCGTAATCTGGCCCTCGGTCGGGAAGACACGTTCCCGATCCCGATCCGATTTGGAAGGAGCAAATGCCGTTAGGAGGCCTTCCTAACCACATCGTAATCGGGCCATAGGTGGGAATGCTTTCCTAACCGCATCGGAATCGGGCCCTAAATGTTAGTATTCACAAACCTACAAGCTACCTCTCTCTCAGCTTTCCTATATCACCATCTGCCACTTACCACTTTGTTCATTTTGCTCTGCTCATCATAACCTTCTGACTGTGGAAGCACCACCTCTCCTGCAAAACATTCAAATCCTCAAAGCTCAGTCCAATTTAATTAAGGACTAAAGGACCAGCTTGTCTTGAATCATAAGAGAAAGCCTGCTGATCATCAGAGAATAGGAGAACAGAAGCATAGCGCAGGCCACATAGACATATATTTTCCGAAGATGTCCTTCTTGGCAGGCTCTCTCATCCTTCTTTATTTACCTTTGCATCCTACCAAAGTTAGGTTACAGATGCAAAAACACAGACTTCATCCTTCAGATGAGTTAAATTGAGGTGAATCAGTGCACAAGAGAAACATGAAGAAAGCAGACCACACTGAGGCCTCCTTGTATAAAAATAGGACAGAATAATAGCAAAAAACGTGACTGACTTTTGTGTTATGAACGCCAGATCATAGAGATGAAGCGGCCTTAAAATATTAAATTGCACATTTTGTTACTCAAATGATCTGTGCTTGTTTTATGTAGGCTAAACAAATATGCCAATGCTGGCTTATGATGGTGCTAGTCAGTATTTCAACTATCAAAGCATTTCCTGTATGTTATTGCAGAAGGTGAGGCGCTCTGATATACCTGGATAATTCCAGTCACTGATAAATAGAAAGTGCCTTCAGTGTGTACACCAAACAGGTCTTTAACCAGCACTTTAGCATGTATCTGCTGTAAAGTCTTTGTTGCAGGAATGGCTGCATATGCACCAAGTGAAACTATAGAAAGACAGTGCTCTACTAGACGAACAGGAGACTGAGGCAAAGAATGTCCCTGCATGAACAGAAGAGTGGGGTAAGACAGCGAGAGAGTGACACTAGCCTTTCATATAGTCATACTCAATCCATGCTATACCAGCCTGCAGTTCCTTTAACTGTACTAGTGGTTCTAGAGGTATTCCTCACAGTGACTCACTATCAGGACACAAGAGAATTATGAACACAGCAGATGCCCTTGAATGTCTTCTTTTATTGAAGGTGGAACAGTACAGTGGCCAACGATGCAACTAGCATTTTTAATAGAAAGTGGGTTATTAATTGGGGTAGCAGTGAGTCCACCATAAGGAACAGGATCACAAATCTGTCAGGGTAAAACACAGTTTCAATAATTTAAACTTGGGGTCAGCCACCTAGTAGCTATGGCACAGAGCAGACAGGCTTTAGCATCAACAAAACAGTTATAAAGTAAAAACATAACAGAAAAAAACAACAACCAATTTAGAAAAAGTAAAAGGTAATGAGAAAAAAGTAACATGACATAAAAATGACAAAAATTCAATAAGGGGAACCGGAGATATGAATTTAACAATTTAAGGCAAAAATCACAAAGAAAAAGTAAAGCACTAATCAATGTTTGTAGTTGACCGGAACCTAGATGCGATTTTAGGCCAATTACAATGAAGTGCAGGCCAGACACACCAAGCAGGTTTGTCCCGATCAAAAATTTCACCATCTGACTTTGCCTCTGAAATGGAAGTCGAAATCCTCCATTGTGTTGCAGACTGTATCTTCCGAAGTCCCCTCGAAAGCTAGATATCTACTACGCAAAGTAACACTGAAGCCATTGGTTTTGGCAGGAAAAGCACAGAGCGAGAGAAATTCAAATTTCACGCCCACGGATGTTTTTGTGTCAAGCGGATACTTTCATGCCGTCACCTGGTCAAGATTTCTATCTTCAATCATTTACATGGAGCTCAAAATCCTCCAGCGGGGCAAGCCTGACTACTATATCTAACAAAGTTGCTTCAAAATTAGACACCTCTCCAGTGAGCAACCGCTGATGCTCTGGAGGTCTTGAGAGTCCAAAAGATTTTCAAGTTCCAACCTTTCAGAGTTTCTTGAGCAGCTTCTCTCGGTCACCTCTAAGGCTCCCATCACTTCAGAAACATAACTTAAGACATGGACTCACTCAGGCAATGTCCAGTCCAGTTCCTGTTGCCACTTCAGCTAGATATGTCACAAAAAAGGTCCCTTGCAGCTTGTTGTGTCCCTGGAGCAGTGCTTAATTTGAGCCGGTGCTTTCCGGTGCTCAGCACCGGCACTTCATTGGTTTCCGGTGCTCGGCACCGGCACCTAATTGTCAACACCATTCTTAGAACAGTCTACCACATGGTGGCGCTGCTCATGTAATTTAGAGATGAGCAGTATAACGGTTGTTTATGAAAACAATATACATTAAAATATTGCTAACACCTAACCTCCCCCTCCCCAGCCATTCCTTTAGCTTTGGGGACTT
The DNA here is from genome assembly GCA_963921515.1 of Calotriton arnoldi. Classification (NCBI taxonomy): domain Eukaryota; kingdom Metazoa; phylum Chordata; class Amphibia; order Caudata; family Salamandridae; genus Calotriton; species Calotriton arnoldi. The sequence continues at coordinate 548,189 of CAWUFW010005105.1, read as the reverse complement.
GGAATAATCTGAACTATCGCATTTACATGCGAGAGAGATGGTTAGTAGTTGTTTTGGCAGCGATGACAAGGGCAATGGGTGGTGCAAGCTGCAGCGGCCTCCTGGTCAGAGCCCTGGCACTTAATATTTTACAAATTAAGCACTGCCCTGGAGCCATATAAGAGGTCAGTGAGCTGACCCTTGGAGTCCACCTCACAGTCCTGGGCACAAGTGGGAACAAGTTCAGCTCTTCAGGTCTCCACACAGGTCTCAAACAGCAGGTCCAGTTCTCTACTCTTCTTCCACAGACCCAGAGAATGTTCTGATGATATGTGGGTCAGGTGCCAGCTTTGTAGGTTTCACTAGCCAGTGGCTGGGGTGGCTCCAGGAGACTTGCTAAAAAATGAGGAAAAATTCCCAAGGACAAACCTTCCCACTTTTGCACATCGTATCTGCCTTACTGCAAACGATCCCGTAATGCACTATTCTGAGGAACAAAAAGCTTCTCTTCCCAAGGGCTCCTTTTGCTCTTAACTACGAATGGGAATGCCTAACCCTGGAAACTTCCAAGGTAATGAAGTTCCTGTACCCTCCCCAGCTGCCCTTCCAGAGCTGATATCTGTTATATACTTTACACCCAAATCTGACTTTTTAAAAGTGCTAAGCAATTGTTCCTTCCCTGGGAGCCATTTTTTTGGGGAAGCACTGGCAAAGCCATCTAGCAGGAGGCTAATGCTAATATCCTACTGGAGGCTGAGGCGGGTAAAGTGTAACTTTTTAAAAGGCACTATTCCTAAATATTTTTTTTAAATCCAACTTCAAAAATCAATTGGATTTAAGTAAACATTAAAACATTGCTTGAATTATTCAATTGGCTTCTTCCAAACCGGAGGTAGCAGGGTTATGATTTTATTCTGAACTCTAGTTTATAAGAAAGCTATGGCGGTTTCAAGTGGAAATAGCTTTTGGGGGCTAGTCACTTTAGGTACATGCCAACATTAAATTCTTGCATGTACTCCATTTAAATACTAGGCACCCTACAATGAGGGCAACAAGACCTACTTAGGACTGGCTTACTTAAATGTAGGATGAATTCCTGTCAAAAATGATTATCATGTTGTGTTTGCCTGTAGCTTTAAAAGCTGCAGGAGTCAGACTACACAGTAGGCCTGAAGCCATGTTTACTTTGTAAGCTCAGTGGACGGTAAAACATGTGCTGCAGTCCACTGGTGACTTTTAACTTGTCTTATCATTGGTGTATTTCATGCACCATGTACAATGGCCTTATTGGGAAGTAAAATATGTCAATTTGGAGTTAGTCAATTTAACCATGTTTTAGCAGTCAGAGAACATACCATGGGCACTGGCCTGCAGTGTCCCAACATGCAGAGTTCAAAAACCAGAAGGATCAATCCAAACAAAATGTAAAGAGAGGCATTTTGCAACACTTTTGTTATTAGCATGGCAGATAATGGAAAGGTCATGGCTTCATCAGATGCATTTACATATTCACTGTTGCTACTCTAATCATATGAGTTCTATTAGGCTAAAATATATGTGCTAATTCCGAAGCTGATTGACAATATTGTAGCTTTCAGTGAATGTCTTGTATTTTACAAAAATTCAAACCAGCTCCACTCTGCAGTAGTCCATGGCTGGAAGGAGGCCACAAGGGCTTCAATTGCTGTGTCTTTCTAGCCCATCCCGCCATGAAAGCAGCCCTCTGCACAGAGGTCCAAGGTTAAAATGCCAAGTTGCCAGAATGGTCAGGCCAGTCCTAGTGAAAATACTCACTTCAATAATGGGCACACAGCACCTTTACAACGTACAGTGTATTCACCAAAATACATTTCAGGAGGTTTTGTTAGCACTATCTTCATTGTTTAACTAACTCAACAATGGGGGCCATCTTCATAAATTATATGTAGATCTGTCAATAATAAAGAAAACTACATAATGACAAGCTGTTTTTTTTTCTCCATGAATTAGTTACAAAAACCCTTCTAAGAACAAATATCTCAATATGGAACATTCAACCATGCTAGACAACAAACATTGCAAATTCACCTAACAGTGGTTTTAAATAGCTGGAATGGCAAGCCTCTAAAACCCATCCAGTTTCAGTTACTATGAGGATTTTATTTGTAGGAATAGACATTTGGAGACCTTTTCTTTTCCCAGGAGTGCTGTACATAGAAGCAAACCCCGTATGTAGGGCTGTAAACAAAATGAGTGATAACACAGTTTATGGCATGGTATGTTTATGACACGAGGTTGAGCAATGAGGACACAAACATGAACAAAATTGTATTTCATTATGACATAGGAGGATGAACAATAGGAACACAGACATTAAAAAGAGTTCAATTTCATGAGCAAAGGAATTAAAATAGAACACCAATCAAAATGTATTCACGAAGACTAAACAACGTTGAGAAATTATAAGGTTTGTAAGAGAGACAAAGTGCGAGTGTATGCATGCATTCAAGTGTGTGGGGGGGTGTTGGTGTATGTATGTGTGTGTGTGTGTGTGTGTGTCTGTGTGTACACGGGTGTACACGAGCGAGTGTCCCTTCCTGCCTGCTTGTCTGTCTGTATTAGCTTAAGGCATTTCTCTGTTCACAATTGCTATAGGCTTCACCTTTCACAACAGGATTGGACGAACCAGTGAGGGGATTGACATTTGCGTAAAGAAAAAAAATAACCAATACAACCACTTGTAGCAGAACATGTTTTTATGCCCATTATAATGTGCCAAGCCAGGAATATGATCCTCAATCTGAAAATTGTTCATGGCTTTCGACACTCATTATCTGTGATATGGTATGTGTAAAATTTGCATAATTTTCTTTTGTTTAATTACACGAAGTTTCGGAAAAAATTGGCAAAATTCTGCAAAATGCACATCTGGAATTTAGCACTATATTTTAGCTCGAAATGCATCCTAGTGTCTCATTTCACGCTAAATAAGCAAACAAAACAAAAGTGCAGTGAACAAGACCTACTTCTAGTCAATTCATTCACATTGTTCCAGTGCTCCTGCAATAGGATGTTTACTCGCACGGCTATTAAATTATGTGATATGCCATAATAATGTCAGGGAATTGTGCAGAACAAAGTCAATTGCCTTATCATATTATATTGCGAGATTTTTCCAGAATGATGACAATTTCACCAGGCATAGCAATTGTATGATAGTCATGTATATATATTCTGCTTTCCAAATACATTTTCTGAATACTATACACTAAGGGGCCGATTCCGATCTCGGTCGGAGGCGCACCCAATACCATTCGGTCGGGAAAAAAGCCATGCGAAAGCCTGTTTCCCGACCGATCCGTACAGCACACCGAACGAGCAAGTACGATGCGCACAACAGCAAAGAATCCGGCCGAGCCGTACTCACCCAAACCAGGTCCTGTTCTCCGACCGAGGCGAATCCGGAAACGCCGAATCGAGTCGCACGGAAGGAAAAATGCAGCCCCGTCCGGCCGGACAAGTACGATGCGCTTTCCGTACGCGCCGAACCCGTCGCTACGCACGGCACGTCAAAGCATCCGGGAGAGGCGCACATAAGCTCCGATTCGCGCCACAACACGATCCACGGCTCCGAGACGAACACGGCAGCGACGAGGACGACGCGAAGCGACGAGGACGAGGCGAAGCGACGAGGATGACGCGAAGAAACGAGAAGGACGAACGACACGAACCAACCATGAATCCCTTCGTCCCGATCATACCAATATTCTACATATACTACCGGAACAGGCACGGACGCGTACGGCGCAGAAGGTAAGCCAGACACCAACCACAAAACACATACAACACGTACACGACACATCACACACACACAGAGGGATGCAGAATATACTTACACCAGCAACAGCAGCACCATAGGGGCGGGATGCCCATCACCAATGCCACATATGCACACAGGGGCCTGAATGCGCACCACCACCCCTACCCAGGAGGGGCAGGATGCCTACCACCACTACCACCCTTACCCAGGGGGGGCTGGATGCCTACCACTACTACCACCCTTACCCAGGGGGGGCTGGATGCCTACCACTACTACCACCCTCACCCAGGGTGGGCTGGATGCCTACCACTACTACCACCCTCACCCAGGGGGGCAGGATGCCTACCACTACTACCACCCTCACCCAGGGGGGCAGGATGCCTACCACTACTACCACCCTTAGCCAGGGGGGCAGGATGCCTACCACTACTACCACCCTTAGCCAGGGGGGCAGGATGCCTACCACTACTACCACCCTCACCCAGGGGGGGCAGGATGCCTACCACTACTACCACCCTTAGCCAGGGGGGGCAGGATGCCAACCACCACCCTTAGCCAGGGGGGGCAGGATGCCTACCACTACTACCACCCTCACCCAGGGGGGGCAGGATGCCTACCACTACTACCACCCTTAGCCAGGGGGCAGGATGCCTACCACTACTACCACCCTCACTCAGGGGGGCAGGATGCCTACCACTACTACCACACTTAGCCAGGGGGGCAGGATGCCTACCACCACCCTTAGCCAGGGGGGCAGGATGCCTACCACTACTACCACCCTCACCCAGGGGGGGCAGGATGCCTACCACCACCCTTAGCCAGGGGGGGCTGGATGCCTACCACTACTACCACCCTTAGCCAGGGGGGGCAGGATGCCTACCACTACTACCACCCTCACCCAGGGGGGGCAGGATGCCTACCACCACCCTTAGCCAGGGGGGGCTGGATGCCTACCACTACTACCACCCTCACCCAGGGTGGGCTGGATGCCTACCACTACTACCACCCTTAGCCAGGGGGGGCAGGATGCCTACCACTACTACCACCCTCACCCAGGGGGGGCAGGATGCCTACCACTACTACCACCCTCACCCAGGGTGGGCTGGATGCCTACCACTACTACCACCCTCACCCAGGGGGGGCAGGATGCCTACCACCACCCTTAGCCAGGGGGGGCTGGATGCCTACCACTACTACCACCCTCACCCAGGGTGGGCTGGATGCCTACCACTACTACCACCCTTAGCCAGGGGGGGCAGGATGCCTACCACTACTACCACCCTCACCCAGGGGGGGCAGGATGCCTACCACTACTACCACCCTCACCCATGGTGGGCTGGATGCCTACCACTACTACCACCCTCACCCAGGGGGGGCAGGATGCCTACCACTACTACCACCCTTAGCCAGGGGGGGCAGGATGCCTACCACTACTACCACCCTCACCCAGGGGGGGCAGGATGCCTACCACCACCCTTAGCCAGGGGGGGCAGGATGCCTACCACTACTACCACCCTCACCCATGGTGGGCTGGATGCCTACCACTACTACCACCCTCACCCAGGGTGGGCTGGATGCCTACCACTACTACCACCCTCACCCAGGGGGGGCAGGATGCCTACCACCACCCTTAGCCAGGGGTGCTGGTTGCCTACCACTACTACCACCCTCACCCAGGGTGGGCTGGATGCCTACCACTACTACCACCCTTAGCCAGGGGGGGCAGGATGCCTACCACTACTACCACCCTCACCCAGGGGGGGCAGGATGCCTACCACTACTACCACCCTCACCCAGGGGGGGCAGGATGCCTACCACTACTACCACCCTCACCCAGGGGGGGCAGGATGCCTACCACTACTACCACCCTCACCCAGGGTGGGCTGGATGCCTACCACTACTACCACCCTCACCCAGGGGGGCAGGATGCCTACCTCACCACCCTTAGCCAGGGGGGCTGGATGCCTACCACTACTACCACCCTTAGCCAGGGGGGCAGGATGCCTACCACTACTACCACCCTCACCCAGGGGGGCAGGATGCCTACCACTACTACCACCCTTAGCCAGGGGGGCAGGATGCCTACCACCACTACCACCCCCACCAATAGGATGGACAATGCATGACACAACCAGCACACCACAACCTAGGGAATGCAAGAAGAAGACATCCCCCCAACACCATGACAAGCGTGTGTAGACTGTGTCAAATGCCTACAACACCGAACATGACTTCGAACATACAATGTGACCCCCTAGCACATGTGCCACACAAATATGTGTGTGGCACACACAACGCAAGCAGGCCATGACCATTGTGGCAATGGGGTCCAAACCCCCATCATCACAGTGACCAAAAGGTAAGTGTGGGGTCCATAGCTGCAGCACATTTTGAACATTGTGGCAATGGGGTCCAAACACCCATCATCACAGTGACCAAAAGGCAAGTGTGGGGTCCATAGCTGCAGCACATTTTGAACATTGTGGCAATGGGGTCCAAACCCCCATCATCACAGTGACCAAAAGGTAAGTGTGGGGTCCATAGCTGCAGCACATTTTGAACATTGTGGCAATGGGGTCCAAACCCCCATCATCACAGTGACCAAAAGGTAAGTGTTGACAAAGTAAGAGGTGCAACTGCCAAACTGCATGGATGATTCCTGGTCACAGAACAACAAACACATCAGTGGCAAAGTAGTGTATGTGTCCCATTGCAACATAAATTGGGGGAGCCAAATCCTGCAGTGCAAATAAGACATAACTTTGGCCATGTGCAGACAAACAACACCCATGGGGGCTGACACCGTCAACAATCATCAATGACACAATGACAGAAGTGACCATCCGAATGCAGACCCACATATTTGCACCTATGGGCACACACATGCAGATACCCTGTGGAGACTGCAGATGTGAGGTGAACAGATACCATACCATGGCAGCAATGGGACACACAATCAACAATTAGCACCAAATGAGGGCTCCCGTCCCATCAGCCTGGTCATGGAAGTGCCAACGGAATCATCAGCACAGATCCAACACACTTGTATAGCAATGTTGCACTGACAACACAGATGAGTCCTTCCCCATTGATGCCCAAACCTGCATGTTCACTGGAGATGGCCACACGGTCAGGGAAGTAGACGAATAGAACAATGGCAGGCACAACAGATGTGCAGGGGTGGAAGCCACAGATGTGAAATTGCCAATCTAAGTAGGAAATCCCATTGCCAAATACTGATTACATGACACCCTCAGATGCTGCTATGGATGACATGGATACACCACAGGATAGGACACATTCCCCCTGGACCACATGTGTTCCTGCACAGTAACACTTCATTATCATGAGACCAAATATCACCATCACTGCAGCAAGGGCATGGTTAGCATCATCAACAACATGTACATAAGAAGCATAAGCACTAGAGAACAGAAAGTTGCTTTATTCAGCATATGTGTGTTTAAAAGTGAAAGTCCAGAAAAAACACAAAGGCCAATGGCCAGTCCATTGTCAAAGTCCAAACAGGGTGACAGTGGCAGATGTCACCCTACGCATGCCTGCACTGCACAAAACCAATTATCATGAGACCAAATATCACCATCACTGCAGCAAGGGCATGGTTAGCATCATCAACATCATGTACATCAGAAGCAAAAGCACTAGAGAACAGAAAGTTGCTTTACTCAGCATATGTGGCATTAAAAGTAGAAGTCCGGTAGAACATAAACAAAGGCCAATGGCCAGTCCATCAACAAAGTCACAAGTGGGTGACAGTGGCAGATGCCACCCTACACATGCCTGCACAAAACCAGGGACAATCCACTAGGAGGGGCAACCGGGGGGTAGGCCAGGCACCGCAGGGACAGGATCAGGGCTCACCAGGAGGAAGCAGGGAAGGGGTGGTGGGTGCTGGAGAGCCACTGACAACTGCAGTGGAGGTGTCTGACATGGTGTGTGCCGGCACAACTGGGGGGCATGGCTCAGATGTTGTGGGTGCCAGCACGACTGCAGTGGACCCTGCAGATGGAGTGGACAGGTCCGCCACTGCAGTGCCCAAGTCAGACAGGGTGGTAGTGGACTCCACTGCAGTGCCTACCACCAGGGGAGGAGAATGGGGAACAGGCAAGGTGGGCTGGACAGAGGGGAGGACACCCTCACCACATCAGTGGCACAGACAAGCGCAGCGGGGGTGTGGTGCCGGCAGAGCAAGTGGCAGGGGGAGAAGGCCGGAGCCTCTTGGGGATGGTATATCTGTGGGTGGGGGAACCTGGGGCAGGGTGTGGTGGGGGCACCTGTGGAGTGGGGGCCTGAGGGATGGAGGAAGGAGACCTGGTGCTTGAGCTGCAGGGCGGCGGCGGGGTCTTGCTCTTAGCACTCCGGGGGACTTGCGGGTGGGGGCCTCAGTCTGTCTGCGCCTGGGGGAGGGTGTCCGGGGGCGAGGGGCACTCTGCTCTGTGTGGGGGCTTCCTCTTCCCCCTGGATGCTGGGGCAGCTGGATCGGAGGGGAAGAGGCCGAGGTCACTGAGGAAGAGGCGCTGGGTCTTTGGGGTTGCAGGTGAGGCAAGGGAGGGTGCTTTGGAGGGAGAGGCAACTGAGGACTGCGCAGTGCCCGTGGGTGCGTGTGTGTGTACCAGGGCCCCATCCCCTGTGTGTCTGGTTTCAGTCCCCTGACTGTGCGTGCGTGTGCGTTTAGTTTGTGGCATGTGTGTCTGTCTGCTGGACGTGTGTGTGCTGGTGTGTGCCTGTGCCAGTGTGTGTGTGCTTGGGACGGGTAAGGTGCTGGGGAGTGTGGATGGAGCAGAGGCAGGAGGGGTGAGGGACTGTCTGAGGAGGGACACTGCTGCCGTCAGGGAGGAGTCCATGGACCTGTTGCCCCTCTGTAGGTCAGACATGCCCGATGAGATGCCCTCCATGAACGACACCAGCTGAGTCAACAGTGCGGTGTGCGCATGGAGGACACTCAGCATGGCTGTCTGCCCTACATGGAGCTGGCGAAGGAGGTACACAGACTCCTCACTCAGGGCATCAGGGAACACAGGGGCAGGGGGTGCGGTGCCTGGGCCAAAGGAGACACGCTCCCGAACATGGGATCCTCCACGGACCAGGGGAATGGGAGCCGATGGGAGGGTGGTGGTGGTGCTGGTGGTGGCGGGGACAGCAACACTAGCTGGCGTGTGGTGGCTGCTGACACCCGCCTCCACAAGGAAGTCATCCTCCGAGTTGCTCTGGTCCTCAGCTGAGGTGGATGGTGCTGAGGACTCCTCGGTGTGGCTCCCCTCGCCCTCCGTGCCACTGGGTCCCTCCGACCACTCCTCGGCTGCTGACCCAGTCTGGCTCTCTGGCTCCTCCTGGTCCGTGGAGCTGTCCCCTTCCATGGCCGTGGATGTATCTGCAAACAATGGGGAAACAGACAGACATCAGTCACCTGCACCAAACGCACACACCACTGTGAGTACAGCACATTACAGAGCAAGCCCTGGCTTCATTAGTTGTACATTGCTAAAAGTGCCCTAACTGAACAGGAGAAGCCAATTGTCAGTCTGATGCCAAGCATGGCACTCACATCCCACATGGCCTTGCACCCATCTGTCTGGTGTCTGTTGGATTGCAACACCCCAGTGTGGACACATGCACCAAGTACACAGTAGTTGGACAGTGCAGAGGACACGGTGTGGCATGTGGACATGCACACATCACAGCTCTTGCCACTGAGTCAGTACAGGTTTCCGGATGAAAGGGATGCCCAGAGTCAAATAGGAAATGCATGTGATGCATACCAGCGACAGACACCATGATGCACCCATGTCCTGATAGCCAGCGCCACTATGGTGTGCATGTAGCACATGTCACTCCCCTGCAGGACCACCAATAAGTTGACACATGCCATGGCAGAGGCATGACTGCTAAGTCATACATCACTGTCTCAGTGATGTATGACTTGGCAGCCAGACAACAACACTATGCACTGTGTCACAATAGTAGGTCATGGGGAATGCAAGTCCTGGAGCTGCACAAGTGCACATGTACATCCCACACAACACATCATCTTAACCCTCATCTGTCCAGGTCACACCTATTGGACATATGGGAGACCTGTGACACTACCCTCTGAACCTGAGCCCCTCACAATTTGCTGTGAATGGGGAACAGCTGCCTGAACTTCACATTCGCATACCCTAGTCTGCACGGGCAGCTGATCAAACACCTATGTGACACACAAGTATCGTCTCCTATGGTCACATCTCCAGGGGCATGCTGAGCCCCTACCAAGAAACACCCCAGCAGTCCTAGCAACTAATCCACAGCACACTGACACAGAGGCAGACACCTGAGGGGTCAAATCACTGTGCACAATGTGTCAGCTGATACACGGGAGTGGGAGTACAGAGTGCATTGCATGGCCTGGAGTAGGCATGACTGTCCTGCTCCACATGAATGAGGGATGTGCCCTGGACAGTGGATAGCTGGCTATGTATGTATGTGTGACACACGTAATCTGCACACTCCTGGGGCCCAAACATTGTTCCCACCCGCTGCATGGGCGTGTGCCACATACCCCAGGCACATGTGGTGGCTCAGCTCAGCAAGTGGACCGCATATCAAAGCAACACGCAGATCACATGTCCAAACCCAGGCGTTGTGTGAACAATGGACCCACCCATGATGCCCACAACAGAGTTAGGGAAACAGATGCTGTCCCCCACCTTTAGTGAAGCAAACTGCAAGGACACAGTCCCAAGTGACACAATTCCCTGAATGTAAGGGCCACACCTGGGTATCAGATGAGCAGTGGGCAGTGCACAATAGAGGGACATGGCTCCTGGACAACATGACTGCTGCACTGTGGCAGTTGAACCAGGCCAGAGGAGGGCACAAAGCATGTAATACAGAGTTCACAGTGCAGTCTTTGACTCACCCCCTCCTTGCTGCTGTCTGGCCTTCAGCTGCCCATCCAGGTCTGGAAACACCACCGCCAGGATCTGGAGCATGTGGGGGGTCAGGGTCCGTGTTCCGCCCTCCTGCGAGGAGGCGACAGCTTCAGCTGGACCCGTGCAATCCTCCGGGTCCAGCCCCGAAAGTCCTGCCTCCTCTTCTGGCAGTTGCGGATCCGGCGCTTGTAGACCCCCACGGACCGGACAGCCCGGACGATGTCCTTCCATATTTCCTGCTTCCGATGGGCATTAACCTGTCAGGATGACAAAGTGAAAAGGCCATTACCACACATGCAACATATCCGTGCATGACACAGTCGTATATACATGTCTCAATCACAGGGGCACATGATGTACACAGGCAGTGCAAAGCTGACCATGGACAGTTTGCCAGACGTCACTACATGGTATCATTGCATGGGAAGTAAAACCATGTTCAAATGCACTGTCACTGCACCATACCTGTCCAGTGCAAGTCACTACACACTATGGGGGGTGACAACTACTCAGTGAGCCTGCTAGCCAGTGGCGTGCAGACTCTCAGCCTTGCTAGTCACACAAAATGCACATTCAGAAAGGCAGTGCACAGAACACTCACCTGCTCCCCTGGTGTCCCATACAGCTTGCTGTACTGTGGAAGTAGGCTGTCCAGCAGGGCCTGGTTCTCTTCAAGGCTGAAGGCTGGGGCTCTCTCCACAGTACGTGCCATTGCAGGGTCCAGAGGGGCAGAGACAGCAGCAGTGCAGTGGCAGATGTCGTCCTGGAGCATGTAGTGCAGGCAAGTGAGCTCTCAGGGGAACAGCCAGCAATATATATGTGCTGGAGAGGCAGATACTGTCCCTTGTGTCCAAAGTGATAGGTCCAAGTCGTTTGCATCTTCTGAATCTGGCCAATCCATGGAATAGCAGCACCAAAACACGCCCACAGCATCCTTCAAATCTTCAACTTCATGACATACATGATTTTGCAACATTGTTGTGGGTGACCAACTGAATTTACAGCAACCGACTCGTTCGAAATTCGAAAACGCGTCCGTTGCCAGGCAAGCCCATTGTCAATGGGTGCGCACCGATCGGTCCATTGCGGTACAACGCGCACAGGGGTACAACGCGTACCCGCACACATTGAATGCAATGGGCCGGCCGGAGGCACCGATCGGTCCATTGCGGTACAACGCGCACAGGGGTACAACGCGGTACCCGCACACATTGAATGCAATGGGCCGGCCGGAGGCCCCGATCGGTCCATTGCGGTACAACGCGCACAGGGGTACAACGCGTACCCGCACACATTGAATGCAATGGGCCGGCCGGAGGCACCGATCGGTCCATTGCAATTCAACGCGCACAGGGGTACAACGCGCACCCGCACACATTGAATGCAATGGGCCGGCCGGAGGCACCGATCGGTCCATTGTGGTACAACGCGCACAGGGGTACAACGCTGCACTCGCACACATTGAATGCAATGCCGGCCGAGGCCCGACGTCCATTGCAGTTCAACGCGCACAGGGGTACAACGCTGTACCCGCACACATTGAATGCAATGGGCCGGCCGGAGGCACCGATCGGTCCATTGCGGTATCAACGCGCACAGGGGTACAACGCGTACCCGCACACATTGAATGCAATGGGCCGGCCGGAGGCACCGATCGGTCCATTGCGGTACAACGCGCACAGGGGTACAACGCGTACCCGCACACATTGAATGCAATGGGCCGGCCTGAGGCACCGATCGGTCCATTGCGGTATCAACGCGCACAGGGGTACAACACGTACCCGCACACATTGAATGCAATGGGCCGGCCGGAGGCACCGATCGGTCCATTGCGGTACAACGCGCACAGGGGTACAACGCGTACCCACACACATTGAATGCAATGGGCCGGCCGGAGGCACCGATCGGTCCATTGCGGTACAACGCATCACTGTACATGTGACTGGCATATGTCAGCATGCCTGTCTCAAATGGACATATGCCAGCCACAGATAGCTCCCAGGGAGTGAGGGGCACACCTACATCACGACAGCCTGTCCAAACTTTATCATAAGGCATGTAAGGATGCATTTCCTATTGTGTGTATGTTGGTGTACATGTTGTCCTGTGGGTCACACCTGTGGGCAGCCACCCCCAGGCTGTGCACGTGTTCATGGGGACAGGATCCTAGGTGTTACGTGTACATGACCACTGTGATGTGCAACTGTTCATATCTGTGAATGTGCCATGGTCACATTTCACAGTGGTGTATGTGTATGTCATGTCACATACCCCGTGAGTCCCATGTGGGACGGTATGTTTGAGCCAGGGTGTCCCAGTGGCACAATAGTGATGGTCCTCCACAGTCTTTGTGCATGTAGTGTTTACAATGTCTCTGATTTCATGTGCACAATGGGAGACAGTCTCCACATCCACGTTGTGTGTGCATGGACTCTGATGTTGTGCGTGTGTGTCACAGACGTCCATGTCTGTCCTGCCGTGGCAAGTGGGGCCACTACCTGTGGGGGTCATGGTTGTTTTGCTGTGGTGTATACATGATACTCCATGTAATGCCAGTGTCCATGTGGCATTACAGGGTCCCTGGGAATGTACCTGTCGTTGAGCTGTGGTGCCTGGGGCACATCTGTCCTCACATGTCACTGTGGGGGTTATTGTGACACCGCAGCAGGAGATGGGAACTGTGACACGGCCTCATGATATCCAATGGGCCAACCTGGGACTAATTGATGCCACCTGTTGGACCGTGTTGACAGATGTTGGCCATGTATGTACCATACATGTCCTTCCGGTACTGCACACTTCATGTAGGTGTGCCTCATAATGATGTATGTTGGGATCTTGAGTGTGTTCAATGCCGCATATGTGGGGTGACTGACAATCTTGCTTACTTCTCCTCTGCACTGCAGGGCTCCTGCTGTCCATCGACCATTCCCAGACCTGGCAACGATGGTGGAACGGGACAGCATCCGACGGTACCGCTTCACCAGGCAGCTGATTGAGGATTTGGCAGTGCAGTTGTCCCCACATTTGCAGCCTGGCCGGCCGTATCCTACAGCGCTGACCCCCAAGGTGAAGGTGATGGCAGCCCTACACTTCTTTGCCACTGGTACCTTCCAACATACTGTGGCGACTGCTGGTGGGATGTCACAGACCATGTTCAGCCGTGTGCTCCGCGATGTTTTGGCGGCAATGTTGCTCTTCCTGAACCGGTACATCTATTTCCCTAGACTGCGACGACTCACTGACGTGAAGAGTGACTTTTATGCCCTGGGGAGGATGCCGCATGTAATTGGCTCCATTGATGGGACACATGTGGCTTTGGTACCACCACAGGCCCAGGAGCAGGCCTACAGGAACCGCAAGCACTACCACTCGGTCAATGCACTGGTGGTGTGTCTTGCAGACATGACCATCACACACGTGTGTCTTGCAGACATGACCATCATGCCCGTTTCCCTGGTTCAGCACACGATGCCTTTGTGATGAGGAGTAGTCGCATCCCCAGGATGATGGCACAGATGCAGAACCAGCGTGCCTGGCTTGTCGGTGTGTACTGACTTTGTGCCATTGTGTGTGATCTGATCTGTAGTATTCCGCCCACTTTTCCAAGTCAGCTAATGTGCACTTGTCTGTCCGTAGGTGACTCGGGATACCCCAACATGCCGTGGTTGCTGACACCCCTCAGGAACCCTGTGACACCAGCCCAGATGCGCTACAATGAGGCACATGGTCGGACCAGGAGAGTGATTGAGCGGACCTTTGGTCTCCTGAAGAGCCGCTTCCGCTGCCTGGACAAGACCGGAGGGTCCCTCCCATATGCCCCTGCGAAAGTGTGCAAGATTATCATCGTCTGCTGCATGCTCCACAACCTGGCAGTGCGGAAGGAGTTGCCTCTCATCCAGGATGACAATGACCAACATCCGCCACCTGTGGAGGATCCTGGCCTGGACCACGATGCCAGTGACGATGATGATGATGATGGTGATGGTGATGTCCGCACACAGCTCATCACCAACTTCTTTAGCTGAATGTGAGTATCCTGAGGTGTCATGTCAATGATGTGAGTTGGCATGATGTGTGGGTGGTGCTCTGGTGCTGTTGGAGTGTGTCCATGGGCTACTTGACTGGATGTGTGTTGCGATGTGTGGTGACAGGTGGGCTGTACTCCCCAACAGTGTTGACATGCTAACTTGGTTCTGGGTGGGTATCTTGTAACATGTATTGTGCATGAGTTTTGCTGTTCTGTTCTGTACTCCATTGCTTTTGACTGTGTGTCATTTCTGTCCTTCACAGGGTACTTTCAGATTCGTTTGGTCAACTGTGTCCACCGACGACGTGATTGCACATCCAGGCTGGTAGCTGTTGTGTCCCTACAGGTGATGTGCGCCACACCCATGGACTTCCTTCCGTCTACAGTTGTTGACTGTGTGCCCGCTGCCAGGTGGGATTACCTTGCATCTGTAGTGGTTACGGCATGTTGCAACTGTGTAATAAACCTGTGCTTCACTTTGTGATGTGCGTTGTCTGTGGTCACACATTTGACTGCCATTTGCTTACTGCACCTGTGGGCTACTTGACTACAACTGGGAATGGGTGTGGTGTCTGTGCATTGCACCGTCTTCCCTGGCAACATCAGTGTAGGCAATGAGTCAGATGGCCTAGGTGTGTATGTGTTGTGTAGCCCTGGTGGTGTGTCTCCCTCATGTGTGTCACGTTGCCTGTACTCACATGCCTGTGTTGTCCTTGCTGTTGCAGTTCGCATACACAGTGTAATTTTGCAGTTCATCATCCCCATAACAGCACCCACGTTGGAATCACGACAGAGGCAAGTATGGTGTATTAGTGTGTTTATTGTGATACATTTGTGTTAATAGTGCATAGGATGGGTTGTGCTGTACATAAATCTTGCAATCCCAAGTTCCTAGGTGAATTGAAAGTCCTGGTAGACAGGATCCCCAGTATCGGGGCCACAGTTGTCTGACACATTGGTCCAACTTGTACTCCCCATGCAATGTGTGGGAGTAGTGTTGCCGTCAACAGGGTGAACAGTCTGTGCACAAAGGCGAACATCCAGAACAGGTTCAGGCTTCCTGGGAGTTGCGCTTGGCCATCGGCCTCTCACTTTTCCCTCCTCGGACGACCCCTCTTCTTGGGGGGGGCCCCTCAAGTACAGGCTGCTGCGGTGCAGGGGACTCTCCGCCAGAGTCCTCCTCCCTCCCTGTGGCAGTTGCAGTTTGTTCGGCACCAGATGTTGTTGGCACACAGGGAGGTGTGGACTGGTTGCTGTTCATCTGGCGGAGGCATTGTAAAATGTCCCTGTGCACCGCCGTCATCTCATGCAGTGCATCCCACTTGGACTCCACGCGGGACATGTGTGAGTCCACACGGGACATGTGTGACTCCACGTGGGACATGTGGGAGTCCAAGCGGGCATGATGGGCAGCCTGCTGCTGTTTAATGTCTCTGAGGAGCCCCACTACCTGGCTGAGGTCTCCGGTGCTGGACTGGTACGCATCAGCTATGCGTACCAGTTGTGGGTCATCATGCACACCAGCAACGTCTGCAAGCAGCGACCTCTGTCTCCCACTCCTCCCACCACCCCTGCTGACATGTGCAGTGTGTGCAGTGGCACGCACAGATAACCCTGGTCCACCTTGGGGGTTGGTGGTGGTGGTGGTGTCCATGGCCCCAGGTTGGTCCAGGGTCACTGTGCTGGTGTTGCTCCTTGTTCTGTCCATGTCGGCAGGGATGGTATTCGTGGTGACAGTCGTTGGAGGGGTGGGTGCAGGGGGTGCAGCTGGTGGTCCTGCTGGTGCTGCAGCTGGTGGTCCTGCTGGTGCTGCATGTTTTCTTGCACCGGATGTGCCAGGTTGTTCTTCATCGTCCGAGGAGGACAGAGGCTGTACGACGCCAGTGAGCTCGGCATCCTCTTGAGCCTGGGACTGGGACTCCTCAGCATCTGCTGCTGTGTCCCCATCATCACCTGTTTTTGGGAGACACAAACAATGTATGTTATGTTTCTGCAGGCATCAATGGTTGACACACATGACAGTTGTGACTGTGCCTCTGGGTGCGGGCCTGTACATTGCATTGTCCTAAGTCGTCACAGTCAGGGGTTGATATTGGTGTGGCACATTGTCCTGCATTATTTGGGCATTTCTATGTATTTTCTGGGGTGTGAACATGGTCTGCATTGGTTGTGTTTGGTTGACAGCTGGCCCTCCTTCCCACCCACCCAGCCAGTCAGTTATCCCACCATGGAACGTGCTTGCGTTGCAGGGAGTGTAAGTTGTCTCTCAGGATGTCAGTCAGTGGTGTCCTGCTGTTTGTTGGTGCACATTTGCCAGCAGGGCCTTGTGCTCCCCACAGCAGTAGCCAGTGTCAGCCATCTTGTGAGTCCTTCTCCACTCCCTGTGATGTGAGCATGGTTCAGGGTGGTGTTGATGAGACAGTTGTGGGGGTGAGCTATGTCTGTGACTACGACTCCCATCATGCCATTGCCTCCACCCCACTTCCCAGCATTCCCATACTTACTTGCTTTTGTGTGGAGTTCAGTGTGTGTGGGTGTGAGAGCAATGGCAAGATGGCTGACAGTGGTGTCCTGCTGTTGGTTGGTGTGCAGTACCCAGCATGCCCTTGTGCTCCCCACGACACAGCAACAGTGTCAGACATCTTTGATGGGCCTTTCCACTCTCTGTGGGATGTGCATGCGTGAGTGTGAGCTTGCTGGGCCATGTGGTGGGGGATGTAGAGCTGTGACTACGACTCCCATCATGCTATTGCCTCCTCCCCCTTCCCAGCATGCCCATGCTTCCTTCCTTTTGACTCTGCTTCCCTGTGGGGTGGGCTGGCTGTGCTGACAGGATGGCTGGGAGTGTTGTCCTGGCAGTTGTTTGGCTAGAGGTCCCAAGAGTGTCCCTGTGCTTCACACAACATAACCCAGGGTGGTGGTTCTTTGTGGGATCTTGTGTTAGGATGGGGGCATTGCATTCTACCAGGTGGGTTCTGTGGAGTTTGTGTTGGGGGGTGTGAGGGGAGGTGCTTGTGACTATGGTCAGTGCTGCAAGTCCCCCTTCCCACCCAGCTAGCCAGATATCCCACCATGGAACGTGCTTGCATTGCAGGGAGTGTAAGTTGTCTCTCAGGATGTCAGTCAGTGGTGTCCTGCTGTTTGTTGTTGCACAGTTGCCAGCAGGGCCTTGTGCTCCCCACAGCAGTAGCCAGTGTCAGCCATCTTGTGAGTCCTTCTCCACTCCCTGTGATGTGAGCATGGTTCAGGGTGGTGTTGATGGGACAGTTGTGAGGGTGAGCTATGTCTGTGACTACGACTCCCATCATGCAATTGCCTCCACCCCACTTCCCAGCATTCCCATACTTACTTGCTTTTGTGTGGAGTTCAGTGTGTGTGGGTGTGAGAGCAATGGCAAGATGGCTGACAGTGGTGTCCTGCTGTTGGTTGGTGTGCAGTACCCAGCATGCCCTTGTGCTCCCCACGACACAGCAACAGTGTCAGACATCTTTGATGGGCCTTTCCACTCTCTGTGGGATGTGCATGCGTGAGTGTGAGCTTGCTGGGCCATGTGGTGAGGGATGTAGAGCTGTGACTACGACTCCCATCATGCTATTGCCTCCTCCCCCCTTCCCAGCATGCCCATGCTTCCTTCCTTTTGACTCTGCTTCCCTGTGGGGTGGGCTGGCTGTGCTGACAGGATGGCTGGGAGTGTTGTCCTGGCAGTTGTTTGGCTAGAAGTCCCAAGAGTGTCCCTGTGCTTCACACAACATAACCCAGGGTGGTGGTTCTTTGTGGGATCTTGTGTTAGGATGGGGGGCATTGCATTCTACCAGGTGGGTTCTGTGGAGTTTGTGTTGTGGGGTGTGTGAGGGGAGGTGCTTGTGACTATGGTCAGTGCTGCAAGTCCCCCTTCCCACCCAGCTAGCCAGATATCCCACCATGGAACGTGCTTGCATTGCAGGGAGTGTAAGTTGTCTCTCAGGATGTCAGTCAGTGGTGTCCTGCTGTTTGTTGGTGCACAGTTGCCAGCAGGGCCTTGTGCTCCCCACAGCAGTAGCCAGTGTCAGCCATCTTGTGAGTCCTTCTCCACTTCCTGTGATGTGAGCATGGTTCAGGGTGGTGTTGATGGGACAGTTGTGGGGGTGACCAATATCAGTGACTACGACTCCCATCATGCTATTGCCTCCACCCCCTTCCCAGCATGCCCATGCTTCCTTCCTTTTGACTCTGCTTCCCTGTGGTGTGGGCTGGCTGTGCTGACAGGATGGCTGGGAGTGTTGTCCTGGCAGTTGTTTGGCTAGAAGTCCCAAGAGTGTCCCTGTGCTTCACACAACATAACCCAGGGTGGTGGTTCTTTGTGGGATCTTGTGTTAGGATGGGGGCATTGCATTCTACCAGGTGGGTTCTGTGGAGTTTGTGTTGGGGGTGTGTGAGGGGAGGTGCTTGTGACTATGGTCAGTGCTGCAAGTCCCCCTTCCCACCCAGCTAGCCAGATATCCCACCATGGAACGTGCTTGCATTGCAGGGAGTGTAAGTTGTCTCTCAGGATGTCAGTCAGTGGTGTCCTGCTGTTTGTTGGTGCACAGTTGCCAGCAGGGCCTTGTGCTCCCCACAGCAGTAGCCAGTGTCAGCCATCTTGTGAGTCCTTCTCCACTTCCTGTGATGTGAGCATGGTTCAGGGTGGTGTTGATGGGACAGTTGTGGGGGTGACCAATATCAGTGACTGCGACTCCCATGATGCTATTGGCTACACTGACTTGGCCAGCATACACAGAATTCCTTCCTTTGAGTGGTCTTCACTGTGTGTTGGTGTTGTTGTGGTGGCTACATGTCTGGATGTGTTTGTTAGTTCTATTTGTGCCACTGCCTCGCTGTAGTTGTAGTTGTGTTTGTACATGTGTTGGCACAGTTGGATGTGACTTTTTTGATGGCATGTGTTGTGTTTATCTGACTGACATACACATTTTGGGATGATTCTGTTCTGGTTGCTGTGTAATTGCTATGAGTGCATGGTTTGACTCTCCCCTTGACAGTGATGTGTGTGTTTTGTGGCAGTATATTGTGTACATTTGTTGTGTACTCACCAGGCTCTGGGATGTCCTCTAGTCCATAGACGCTCACTGGCGGAAGGATGGCCCGCACCTTCTCCTCCCAGGGCCTGAGGTATATTGGCTTGGCAGGAGGGCCACTGCCGGTGTATTGGCTGTTGATGTAGTCTTTCTTCAGCATGTCCCGTACCCTCCTGCGCACGTCATACCACCTGTTCTGGATGTCGGTCTTTGTGCTCCGACATGGTGATTGGGCTGTTCACCCTGTTGATGATCCTCTCCCACATCTTGGTTTTCTGCGACATGGGGGTCTGTTGGACCAGTGTGCCAAACAGCTGTGGCTCCACCCTGAGGATCTCGTCTACCATGACTTCCAATTCACTATCTAGGAACTTGGGATTCTTCTTGGGGGGCATGGTGATGGGTGGTGATGGTGGGTGATGTGTGTGTTGGTGTGCAGGTGAGGGTGTGTGAGTGTGTGTTTTGCTGGGTGTATGTGAGGTAGGTATTTGTTGGTGTGCTGATGGTGTGTGGCTTGTGTGAGGGATGAGCTGTGGGTGTGTGGTTGCTTTCTCTTGGGTGCTGGCAGTGGAATGGCATTTGCAAAGGCTCATGGTTGTGATTTGTGTCCTTTATATAGGTGGAGTTGTGGGTGTGTCTTTGTTCTCTGTCCCCACCCCCCAGTATTTATTGGCTTGGTAATTGCTTGTTTGGCCTTTTTTTGGGTGATTTTTCCTTTGTGCTGTTTGTGTATGTTGGAAACGTTCTTTTGACCGAGTCGGACCCTGCATTGGTCTCGTACGGTGTTCTCCGCTTCGTTCACGCTGTGTTTGTGCAGTTTTCTATGCTGCGTACGCGTCGGTCGCGTTGTATTGTGTTGCTTCGGCTCGGTTTTGTATGCGTGTCGGTCGTACGGCTTGTCCTCCGTCGACTCGCTCGTGGTTTTCGCGCCTTGCATCGTACTTTGCGGTTTGGAGTTCGCGTGTACGTTTGGGTCGGATTTGTTCCGGGTGCGTGTCGGTCGGTTGGATTCGCGTGTTTTTCCGGCCGGATTGCTGTTTTCCGTGCGGTTCGGTCGGTCGACTTGGTTTCGGTACGTGTCGGTCGGATTTTTCGCGCCTTGCATCGTACTTGGCGTGTCGTGCGCCACGGGTACGTGTCGGTCGGTATTTTTTCCGGATCCGAGTCGGTCGGTGCTTTTTCCGGCCCGAATCGGAATCGACCCCTAAGTTATATTTAATTTAACTTTAGATACAAAATATTCATTTTCAAAGTGTTCACGAATAAAACTTGCTCTCTCTTTTACAATAGTTCAGGCGCACGTCAAGGATGTCCTTTCATTGCAGTGTCCAGACACCATGACTGATTTACAGTAGGCCTGCATGTGGCTGAAATTTTTACGTCAGATAACATAGATGAGACAATACTACAGTAACATTTAGAGCTCTGACATTGTAATGACATTGTAATGATAAGCAGCCTGCAAGAATAACATGGAAAAGTCAAATGTACTACTTGCTACTCGAGTACTACTTCCAATAACTGCAGAAAACATAATTAGGAATAAACATGCAGATAATCAAATTTAGCCATCAGCAAGAACTTGACATACCCCAATCTGGCATAAATGAAAATTCCCCACAAATAGCTTCCCCTCTCCCAGGATGACCCCTTGCACATCAGTGCAGCTTTGTTCTTTTTATTCTTCTAATCCCTTCTGGTACAGTATAAACCAATAGTTCTTTTAGGGAATAAGATGATTCGCTCTAAAATGCAGAGTTATCTTAAAGTCAGTAGAAGGGATCAAGCCAAGTCTGTAGTCAAGATAATATAAATCGAATATTCACATAACCTTTCCTGAGACAAGGGATATACCTCCAAGGACAAATCAAATGCAGCAGACAGCAATACATTAATTTCTCATTCAAATCAACAACAGTTTCTTTTTCAAACATACACATTTTTTTAAAGCAGAACTCATTATATAGATTGCCCGCAATCAAATACAGATCCTCTACTAGAACAACTGCATGTCTAATAATTAAAATGAGATCAGCACAGCAGCATGTACTTACATTTGTAAACAACACTGTCTTAGGTAAAGATATGTATTAACTACCTCAGTTACTACTGCTGTGTCTTCTTATTTTGACATCTTACCAATTATGTGACAGATACAATAAACCTGTAGTATGTTTAACTAGTCCTTGGTCTTCATCCTATTCCCTTAAATTCTACATTCAATAAAAAGAACTCTTTCTCGTTTCACTGTAAACAGATCTTCACCCATTTCACTTAATTTCATATCTATCAAATATTTAAGGCAGGACGATACAAGGAACATATTTTAATAAGGTATCTCTATTGATACAGAAGAAAATCCGCACAAGCACTCACAAGAAATGAGCCTTTCCATGGAAACATTGCAAATCCAGGACAAATTCAGCATCACAATATAAAATAGTTGCACTTTCTCTTCAGTAGACTTCATATTTCCAAAGATGATTTTAGGTTCCACGGTGAAAATAGAAATTGGTCCACTTTCATTTTATATGGGGATTTGTAACATAATAAACCATGGCTAACTAATATGGCTCCTCATTAAGATACTTTTATGGGGGCATGGCTATGCTGACAGGCTTAATGGACAGAAGGAACTGGGAGAAAATTTAATGTTAGTATCTGAAGTAGAGCCTGGCAGGACTAGTATTGCAAGGTTCTGGGAAGCCCTTGTGGCTAAGCTGGATTGGGGAGGGTCAGGACCTACACAGGTGAAATACACTTACACAATTCTCTTTGCTGTAAGTATCCAAAGGTGGCGCAGAGACAAAGAGCTGGAGAGTCACAGTAGGAAAAGGCATGAGAAGAGGGTGGTGTTAGGACCCAAAGGAAGCCAAGTAGTGTGCCAGTAATCTTTACCAATGATGCAATTAGCCCCTATAGGACTTACAATGGATTGACTTAAGAAAAGGAGGTGTTTACAGGAACCCACCACTGAATAGGTAAGATGGCAAAAGCAAGGGCCCTTGGCATAGTGGGAAAGGTACCTCTGGTAGGCCAAAACTATTGGGTGGCCACAGAGTATTCCTTTGGGGCTTGAGCTGTGCCTCTTCTCTCCAACCAAACCCCTAGTAATGAGTAGTGCTTGTGCCTATGGGGGCAGTGTGAATATTTTCACTACATCAGCAAAGTATATTAACAAGTCAGGATCAGCCGCGGCCCATCCATATGGCCTGAGGGTCCACGCCCCCTCATCTTTTTCCTGGAAAGAAGAGTGTCTGTCAGGCTGAAAAAAGGTCAGCCTGACAGACAATCCTCTTATTCAGGTCAGGCAGCCAGGAGCTAGACATGTGCTAAATGCCCATGCTCCTGGCTATCTGAGCTGAACTTTGCCAAGCTGAGGATTTCACTGCCCTGTGTACATGACCTCCTCAGCCTGGAAAAAATGTGCTTCGTGGCCCTCCCCCTCGTGATGAGGGGGAGCGTCACTGATTGCCTCGGACCTTGGCGCTTCAGTTTTAAGCCCTGAAGAGCCCAGGGCCCATTGTCAATCAGTGACATCTTGTCACAGAGTGGGGTGGGGTCAGCAGTCCCATTGACCCCATCCCATTCTGCGACGAGTGAAGGACTTCTGCCTTGCCTCTTTGGCTGACCTTAGGTTAGCCAATAAGGGAAGGCAGCAGTCCCAACCCTCCTAGGAACTCCAAGGCTTCCCTCTCTACTGTGAAGGTAAGTTTTATGTTTTTAAAAAATTGTTTAATGTATCTATGTATGAATGTATGTGTATTTGTGAGTGTTGTGAATGGGTGTGGTGTGTGTGATTGTGTATGTGGGAGTGTGTGGCCCCCGCATCATTACCTGGTAAAATTACCAGCTGCCACTGGTTCCTCTTGCATAAACATAAAAACGCTTACTAAAAGGATTATAAGAGACAATAAACTAGGTGAAACAAGAGCACCTTAACACATGTTAGCAAACCACCAAAAAGAAACACAGGTCCCTACAATGATATACAATGTTGTATCCTTAATAACCTGAACTTATTCCTTTTCTCCCAGAGTTTTCTGTCTACATGTGATGTTAATTTGCGTTCTTAGGCATTTGTCTAGCACACAAATGCTACTGGTGTGGCTCTGTGGTGCTCTTTGGGCCTGGTTGTTGTATGCAGACCTGGGCTTGCACGTGTGGTTAGTACAGTGCATGTTTGGGCATGTCCTATAAAGGAAGAATGTATAAGTGAATCATGTGGGTTTCTGAAAGATGCTCTGAATTTGTCTCTTTAAATGTGATGCTGTGATGAGGCACAGTGAGATGCATAATCTTTTGCATCCGCTACTAGCTGGCTCAGCAAATTCTCTCTGGTTGCATGGATCTGAACAAGTTGCATAAGCATAACTCTGGAGGTAGGCTTAAATTTGTGTTGGAGGATGTGGAAAGGTAAAATATGTACTTGTATACATAACTGTATACTGTCAAGCTCTTCCCAGATCAGTGCAGACATAGTGCAGGATTTGTCGCGACAATGGAAGATAGGATTGTATTGCTTCCCATAACATATTTGGGATCAAGTAACTCTGTCTTACATTATAAAGATATTGCAAGTCACTGAGGAGTTCCGTGACCATATAGAAGAATAAGATCTTTCTTCTTGTCAATATACAGCTAGGAAAACAGAGCAGAAGGAGGAAAAGCAACAGTTCATTTTCATTCTTTAAATAGTTACTTTAATTATGCTCCGTGACCTGACCACCTCTCCCTTTGGCTGCTGGCACTAGTAGCAGGCATTGTGATGTCAGAACTCAACTGTAATAAGTTATTACAATTGAGTTCTGATGTAATTTCTTTATATTCAGCGACTGGGTGCCTTACTAGTCGACAATGTTAAAGAAATTAGAAACAGGCTGTCAAACAGGGATTGCAGAATCCAATGTATTATAAGGGCATAATTACGTTCTCTGATTTCGGCTGGGAGATTATTTTGCCTTTATAAGTAGGGTCATTGTTTTTGTTGATGGAACTAGGGAACATCGCTAAAGACTGTCCGGTACATGGAACAGAGTAGCTTGAATAATATATTTGTCTGGATACTAGGATCCAGTGCAGTGCTTGTAAGGGCAATGTATTGTAGGCGTTTGGTCCAAGATTGAGGAGCTGGAAGAACAAACAGGACCTCTCACCTGTGGAATATTAACTATGTAGAAAAGGTACAGTGAACATTACAACTGTTAGGAGCTTTCAAAGTGATTTGTTTTGTGGCATAACAAGAGCCAAGAAAGGAAAATAGCCCATGAAATACTCGAAGAGAGACTGTATTAATAACTACCTGTCATTTTATTTACTTATACGTGCAATAGCATATAAAACAAATGTTACAAAATAGGATTAGTGAATACAAATATGACATAAACATATAATAATGTCTTTAAGGTGCTCCTAACTCTGGCAAGCACTAAAATGGGTGCCTCAGCCCTACGTGATATGCTCTCTATTGCCTTAATGAGATATCTTTTCTACTAAGAGCCCACTTCTATAAGCAGACTGGTATCTCTTAAATCTGATGTGCCAGTCTTAACAAAGCTATATTTGGCATTGCTATTGTCAACACTTTCTGCAGCTGTAGAAGAATTCCCTTTTTTTATAAGGGGCTCTTCTTACAAGAGGCCAATGTCCTTTCTTCTATTTGTATTCTTATTTTGTAGATGGCCTCCCTCCTGCTTACCCCTCAGCCCTCTCTGTTTTTATACTCTACCACACATCATAGACACTACATACATATCTACTGGTAAGCCTTTGCCACTCTAAGTCACTACCTTAAGAAGCAACGAAAGGCTTACCAACTGTGCATTGTATGTTTGTTGCATAGGGCGTAAAATGAATCCTATTCCTTAAACATAAACATTCTTTTAAACATGTGAGTGCTGTTTAACATGTAAAATATATGCAAATCTTCCACTGTACTACTTATAGACTGAACCAGCTTTAAAAGCATATAGCAAAACAATCAATATATTTAAATAAAGCATTACAAGCCATACATCATAATCAGCCATGGGTTTGATGTCAACTATCTAATGTTACTGGTCACAGCAGTAGTCTCCATGATAAGAACCTTCTGGCTTTCCTGGTACCCGCTCAGACTGCCTTGCTGAGCAGACCTCTATCTTTGGAGCTCCTGGCTGGGATGAAGATAATTATTTACTTTATCCAAACCTCTTAAAGACAGCTTTCAGGTAAAGAAGTGCTCAACGGCACAACTCAGCCCCCAGAGACCGTACAATTACATTAGAGGTAGCGTTGTGCAGAGGAGGCTCTCCCCTGTCCAACATAGCTTCACCCAGATTGATTGCTTCTCCAATATTGTTGTAGAAGCTGAGCTTATCCCTGAGCAGGAATCCACCACTAGAGCACCATGGAATTTTTTCTTGGGAGGGGGGGACAGCAAGACATACCTCCCCCTATACTACAACAGCATTTCTTCCTCAGTGGGTTTAGAGTGCGGAGAGTTGCACAATCTCACTGTGTAGACACCAGGAATAAAAGAAATTAAAAAGTAAACAATGGGGATGTGGACCCGATCTTAAAGGCACAGAGTCACACTCCTAACCTCCCCTACCTCAAACAGCGTTTCTGACTACTGTGGTCTTCCTCAGAATGCCCTGGAATGTAGATTAGACATTAGGACAAACAATTACAGATGAAAATATTCTCATCTATTTCAAGTTTTCCTACTTATTCTTATTCGTTTCTGAATTAAACGATCAGCTTCTGTGGAAAAAGCAGGAGCGATCTACACCAATGACTCCTTACTGAATTCAGTATTTTTTCTATTTTACAGAAATGTACTGCTTTCTGGGTTCACCTATTGGTTTCACACCTCTACCCCAAACAAACTGCAAGCAGAAACCACAAAATAGAGAGCATTGGCTAGCAATTAGAACATTGCAAAAACTATGTTACATTTTTTTCACAACCTTGCCTGTTCCTGAAAGCTGAGAAGAGGGTACTCTTACACAGCAAACCTTTTGTTGGTGCTATTTTTAGAAGAAAAAAAACCCACACTTTCTTGCACAGCATTTTTGCCCATTTTCCAATGTAAAATAAAACTTTACTACTTTGTCAATTTCCTTTGTTCCCTCCGGTAGAATACACAAAACCTGGTAACTTGAGAAGCTCTAACATGTGTGATGATGTGCGATAAAAGGACATACATCTGATGGGGATATTCTTAGTGGAAAAAAGTTATGAAGGCTTTTGTCACAAAAGGGCTTAGAATTGTAGGAGGAAAAGGATTAGCAGTGAAGTGGTTAAGATTACACATTCATTCATTACCATTATAAACTTTGTCTGCACTTTTTTAAGAGTCAGCCAACTTATTACAAACTCTATTTTGCATCTACTTTACTTTCACCAGGAATTACCCATTAGAGATTCTAAACTAATTTTACTTGTTTATTCCACAAGGAATCATCAATTATTATTTCTCGCAAGTAGTTTCCCATCTCGACTGAGAACTCGAAATCAAGACTAATCGTTCATAAGAGAAATCAGTTGGATCATGCGGCTACAGAAAGGTTGTTTAGTGAATTATGGTATGAAGGTGTTGACAATAGCAAACATACGATTACTAAGATTATGGGCGAGTTAAATGAGATCAATGAATGCCTTTCTTATTGTAGTTATCAACTTCCTTACTGAATGCAATGGAACCCTGCAAAGTTATTGCATGGCATTGAGGAAACTCTCTTTAGGAAACAATATAAGGTAACCCAGTGTGTTATTCACAGTCACCATATTGACTGTAATTGTATTTCAGCTCAGGAGAACTATGGAGAGTCATTTCAATATAGAGAATGGGAAATACGGAGAATATCAGCAGGTCTATTATATACAACACCGGAAATTAAGTTTCAAAGTCAACACAAAAGTCATACTGAAAGTCTTCTCTTTTTTCAAGACATCAGTGCACCTGCATTACAGGTGAAGCCCAGCTGAGCAACCGGGCAGTGTCACCATGTCCAGTGCCTCTGTTTCTCTCTCTTGTCCCATTCCTTAGGTCAATTACTAACCTACACTATAATAGTGTGAGGTTGGTTGTGGGTTTAGCAAAGCTAATACATTGCAAGGTTAATGCACAATGACACATTTCCTCCTCAAGAAACATCACCGTTTAAAAATCGCACCCTTCGTTTACTGTTTTTACTCTATGAAAACCTATTCAGGCTTACGCATCCCTCTTCCGATATGTGTCCTAGCCAGTGCTTTAAATGGGCCGGTACTCACCGGTACTGAGTACCGGCACTTCCGAATTTTCTTGCCGTCAGTACCGGAACTTCTCTTTAGCCAGAGAGAGTACCGGTACCCTCATCAGCGGCACGGCAGGCGCAGGTTAGGCATCTCCTCCAGCTAAGGGCAGTCACTGCTGAAGACTCCAGCAGCGCCCACTTTAATGTCCAAAGACTGCAGGGTGTTGAGAGGGCTTACATCACGCTGTGATTAACAGTGCAGGTTCTAGACAGACCCTGCACTGTTGATCAGATGCGCAAAGACAATTCGGCTGAAAGTGATTTCGCCCTCCCCTCCCCCCCCACTCTCCATTAGGTGAGTGAAATGAGCTGGGACTGCCAGACAGTCATCCAGTCCCATTTAGTGTATTGCACTGGCCCTACTAAAGCATGTGGCAGCGCACTACAATACTCGACCTTCATCAAAGACGTTTTTCTTTTCCTCTTTGTTTAGCACAGGAGCTGCTTCCCTTTGTGTGCCCCGCAAACACTAATTGCTGCATTTACAAGATAACAGGGACTGACTAGGGTACTGGGACAATTGGTGTGAATTTAGCCCTGCCCATAGGGCAATGCACAGCAGGGAATGTTGGAACACTCTAGGAATTAGCTCCCATGACAACTGTTGATGCATTTGGTTGGGGGAAAGACGAACATAGAAGGACGAGGGAGGGAGGAATGTAAAGTGAGGTGACCGGTGAAGTTAGGATTTACCGCTTTTTCAGATAAAAATGCCAGATATTTTTTGGGGAGAGTTTTATATAGTGCAAACTTATTTGCTGAGTTCTGAAATCATTAATGGACTTAAGTGTGAGTGTTTGCTTATGTCTGTGTGCTTGCCTGCTTGTCTGTGCCTGTTTTTGAGTAAGAAAGAGGGAGAGTATCAGGACACTCTCAGGAGATATATTAGAGGGAATGTGAATGCTTTTGTGTACATGTCTGCTTGTTTCTTTCTGTGTGCGAGCTTGAGAATATATAGTATTATGCCAAACAACAATAAATAACAGTAGGGCATTAAGAAACAGCAAATATTACAAAACAGTGATATGTTAATATCTCCTGTTTGGCTTTCATTTTGTGTAATGAGTTAACCTGTTTCGTTTACATAAACGCATTTCATGTGTTTTGATATGTGCTGCAACTGGTACAGAAGCCATTATGTACCATCATATATTGCCTTTAGCCCCAGCCCTAGCTCCGCCCACTTGCCACACCTCTAGCTTATTTTAATGAGTACCTGCACTTATTTTTTCCCATTTAAAGCACTGGTCCTAGCATCTCTCTTCATGAACCGTCTGATGGAGGCCTTTCACCACTTTGGTGGTTATTCTGTTCTTACTTGTCCTGGATCTTACAATGACATTTCAGGGCCAGGATTAAGGAAAGTTTGCCTGGGAGAACGATTCCTCTCGCGTTTCAAGAAGTGTTTGTGTAATGCTAATGCCCTCACACACCGGGTCCGGATGAACAGATCTTTTGATGTGTGTTCAGTCTTATTTTTGTTGTTTTTTCTTGCAGCCAAACTGCTCTTGAACTAGGCTTCCGCTGAAACAATTTGTGCAAACTGTAAATGATTTAATGGGCTAAGTGCAATCTTTAGAACCTGAATACTAAAGTGATATTTTTAACATGGTGGTTTGAGAAACTGTGAAATGAAACCTTTCATATGCAATATTCATCACTCTACTCCAAGACATTGATTGGGTTGATCTCCTTAGGGTAAATATGTGCTCCTTTCTCAGTATCACTGGAATAATTCGCTCTTAGTTAACCTGCAGAAAAGCACTCCTTAAATCAAAAAATTATTATTAGCAAATTGAATTATTCTCTTCTCTCCAATGGGAATCTAACTGAAGCATTTTAGTTTTTTTCCTCTTTGCATTCTAGAGCACACCCACGAAAATGCAACACAATACCTAGATTTTTGCAAGACAATGGGTTATAAATTTGCTTGTTTGTTCACGAAACCTTCCTGTATTAATGATATTTACAACAGAACAGCTGCCTATCTTTTTCTAATGGGGTCTGTCATCTGAATGTACGTCTCTATCTTATGTCTTCATGTATCGTGTTTATTTCATACCGAAACTCAAGGATATTTTTTTTAATGCAGAGTAGTGTAAGAGATATTTATTAGGAGGAATTGGATGAAATGTTTTTAAAAATAGAATGTAATATCGATGAGCATGTTCACTTAGTATTATAAATCACTATTTTTTAATATGAACACGTTCACATACATTCTCCAGCAACTGTGCTCTGTTGAACAGTACATCAACGTCATATTCAGTCTTGCAATTCAAACCCATTTCCTTTTACCATCAAATAGGTATGTGCAAGGGAGTAGCCAAAAAAATACCCCCCACTTTGACATAAAAGCTCCGATGACACAAAGCAAGCGAAGTAAGTTAGCCGACTCCTTCCATCCAGGCACCTATCTATTCACCATTCCAGCCACCCTCCGATATCTACTATGTCACCTTTACAATCTTACGTGCATTCATTTTTTTTCATCCATCATTCAATCTTTTTCCATTCCATCAATCATCCACTCTACCATCCATCAATCCACTCTGCCATCCATCTAGCCACTGTGCCATCCATCCACCCATCCCTTTACTCTGCCATCCTTTCACGAATCCATCAGCGTATCCATCCATTTCTTTACTCTGCCAAACTTTCACCTGTCTATCCACCTGTTATCTATCCCTTTACTTTACCATCCTTTCACCTGTCAATTCACTGATCCATTCATCCATCTATCCATTTGTCCATTCACTCATTCTTTCACCCATCAATCCACTTAATTCTTTCACCCATCCATCCAGCCGCTCATTCTTTCTTCTGCCTATTGACCTATCCATTCACTCATTCTTTCACCCATTCATCGATCCATTCATCTCTTTACTCTGCCACCCTTTCACCTGTCTATCCACCTATCCATTCACTCATTCTTTCATCAATTCATTAATCTTCCCAAAAAATGCATCCACCCACTCATTCATCCACCCACTCAGTCATCCTCCCACTCATTCATCCTTCCCTCCTGCCTTCCTTCCATTCAGTATTCCTTCCTTCTTTCTCTTTACCGATCATTCATTTTTCCTGGCTCCCTCTTGCCCTTTTACTGAGTCTGTAGTTCTTCATAGTGTTAATTATGAGTTTTTTTCTACCGAGCTGCTGACAGAAGAGGTTCATAAGAGCCCCACCCCCGCTGTAGCTGCCAAAGAGGAGGGGTTCACGACGCCCCTGGATATGTGCTCAAATGCAAATGATGCACCAAACACATTCAAATTGACTGTATCGACTTATACATTTCTATCTTGCATTATTCACATTTTAATTCTTCTATCAGTATGGATTTGCAATACAGACATACTTTGAAATCTAATAAAAACAGAAGATACAGGTTGTCACTATTGTGATTTTCAAAATTCACAAAAAATATGACATAAAACTCACCTGCGTATCTGCATTCAAAACTTTAATTCTTTGCGTGGAGATGAATAGATCCACTTCAGTTAATGTCTGTGCATCACCTTCTGAACTCTGGAAGAAAATGTTGACATGCGTTCAAACAACATTTTAAAACAACCTTTTAAAAGCCTAATGCTTAATATATGCACCCATGTCTCAAAAGCCTATGGTAGTTATTCAGACAAGGGTAGTATACCCCTTGAAGTAAAATGGAAGAAAAGACTTTGTATAGTGTTGTTACATATTGGAACATAGCATCTGAAATAAAATGACACAACATGGCTGGGCTATATCAAATGAGTCATGGCTGACAGAGAATACATAGGCCTCAAAGGAAAGTTAGGACTCATTGTAGTTTAGTTAAAAATGTATGGTCAAAGTAGCAGGTTGGTTCCAAAGGTGCTGCTTTCAGGAAGGAAAAATATTGTGCCTAAATATGCTTACCTTATAATTCAAATGTGCCTCATATATGATGCAGACTTGCATCAAAGACAGACCATTTTTTTCTTTAGCCGGGTTAAAAAAACAAGAAATGTGCTGAGGCTTAGTGCACACAAAACCATGCAACGGTAAAAGACTGTACAACAAAAACTACAGACAGTGATAGTCTAGTAGACATTAGGCCTGGGTGGTGAACTCCACTCCGTTCACAAAGTTGTTCTCACTCCGTGGAGTTCTGAAAAACTCCGCTCCGCGTAGCTGAGTTTTTACCTCGCTTGCGCTCGCCAATGGTAAGTTGGTGAGCACAGAAAATCCAATGCGAGAGCGGTTCCAAGCGAGATTTCGCAATGCAGGTGGTTGCAGATGGTCGCTACCGCTCGCGTTGAGAAACCTTCCGTTTGCGTCGAGGAAGCTGCCTCTCGAGTAGAACTTCTACTCGAGCGGCAGAAAGAAGCTGCCCCCACTTGCGCATGATGCAGTTCGCCCTGATTTTACAGCGTGGGACAAACACCCGGCACTAAAAATCTGCACGAACGGCGCAAGGTAATGCCATTAGCAGAACTCCGCTTAGCTTGGTGGAGTTTTTTTGTCACTGCTCCACCCAGGCCTAGTAGACATACATGTGCAGGCCTAGAGAGTTTCAACTACTAGCTGCAAGCTAGACAGCTCCTCTACTACACACATGAGATGAACACACCCAATTTCACAGGGTATAGAGAACTGTGCAGAAAGGTCCTCCAAATCACGATAGGACAAATGGTTTCTCAGAGATAAACAGAGAAAGAACACCTGAAGAATATATGTATAAAGTGGGAGGTGGGCATGGAGAAAACTAAAGTCAGAGACAACAGGTCATATAGAGATCATCAGTAACGAACACAGTAACAGAAATACTGTCAAAGCCACAGAATACATTTAGGGGAAGAAAATAGGCCAGGGCACCAAAATAAAAGTGATCCCCATTAGTGAATTAGATAGCTAAAAAAGTGACCCATGTTTGCAAATTGGAACAGTTTGTTTGGAACTTGTAAAGACGCTGAATAAGTGTCTTACGAACCATGGCAGACTGCATGGATTTGAGCTTTGTTTTTATTATCAGGGAAATTAACAGTAAAAATGGGCCGAGCAGACATTAAAACAGGCCCACAAACAGTCAAAAAAACTGGCCCACACACTGACCTGACAGGCCAGCCCGTCAGGTACTACCTGATTGCCCTATAATAGCCCAGCCAGACCCTGAAAAGACACGGGGAGTAAGGAGAAAGAAGAAGGAAATATAGAGAATGAAAGAACAACACACATACACAAGAGACTGCTACGCAGCTACAGAATGACATAAGGGTAGATAAACTGACTGTACTTTAAATAAATATACATTTTCAAATCGAATTTGATGGATTAACATGAAAAGAACATAAGCACCTCATCTCAGGATAGAAAATAACCCCATTTACACAATTACCTTAAAAGAGATGAGCATGATTTATCACTCTTTGAAGAACAGTAAGATACAATTATAGAGTAAGTCTTGACAATTCAAATGAACAGAAAAATGGGCAGCATCATGTGAGTGAATCTTAAAAAAATGATTTGTTTCTAAAAAGTGCTCCAGTTAAAAATTAAGTTAACTTTCTTTTATTTATGAGACGAGTTTGAAATCAAATGTGTCACTTTCTGTCTAACTGTGTATAGTGTTAGCTTTTAGTTTTTTCTCCAGATTACCTGTAACAGTCTCTGAGAGGTGGGTGGGGCATTGGTATTTTCACTCTGATAGCAGCCTGTTACATAACCAGAGTGCTTTATTTCTCCTAGATGAAATCTGCAAATAATCTTTGTTCTACCAGTTGTCCTTGTTCGTTCATCAAGGAAATTTAAATTCTGTGCAAGTAAATGTGCTAAGCCATTACAAATGAACACACAATGGCACTTCTGACAAAAGAATCAACCTCCAGCTGCCTTAGTACAGGAATTAAGTTCCCTTAGGAGCAACGGTTGAACGTTCTAATTTGACAAAAAAATAAATTTTCCCATATCTCCAAAACTCGTCCCCCAGGCCACCTATCATTGAATTCAGACGAGTTGTAAAACGTGTAACACTATAGAGTCTGCTATCACCCACATCTCCGCCTTTCTCGCCATGTTGAGAATAAGCAAGTGGTTCAGCTATGAGATAAATCTCCATTTTGCCCCTGGAAGTCCTTAGTGAAACTGACAGGCTTTCATTAAAGTTCTATTTGCATGTTTGTTGTTTGGGAAGGCAGAAGCACATCTTCATATATTAAATATGCATCTTTAACGCATCTGTGCACTTTATTAAATAATCAAACTAAAAAGTCAACCAGTGCCTCCTGCTCGGCCTGCAAAGAATTCAGAGTGATTAAATGAAGAAAAAGTAGGACAACAAAATACTATGGGGCCGATTCCGATTCGGGCCGGAAATCTCTCCGACCGAGCCGGACCCGGAGAGATTTCCGACCGAATCGGACTCTAGCAGTCCGACCGAACGAGTACGATGCGCACGTATGCTATCAGACTCGATTCGGTCGGACTCCCATTGAAGTCAATGGGAGCCAGTCGTAGGACGCGTACACGGGCTCCCATTGACTCAATGGGCACGACGCGAACAAGGGTGCCCCCTACAGCGTGTGCGCGTCGATGCGGGTCGCGCCGTACATGCACGTGTAGGGGGGACCCATGGGTCCCCCCTGTTTGCGACTCGCACGCCTACGCTTCCAGGGGGGTCCGACACGGACCCCCAAAGTGCGGCTCCGACAGCTCCTTGGAGCCAGACTGCGCGAGTCGGTCGGAGCGGTCGCGATGCGCATCGTACTTACCCGGCCGGGGAATGTCTCCATAGCGCGGTGCGAGTCGTCCCCGTGCGAGTCGGTCGGAGCGGTCGGGTCCTGCGTACGAGTCGGTCGGAGATTTCGCGAGCGCACGCATCGTACTCGCTCGCCCGGACGCACGTACGATTCGGTCGGGAAAGGGGGCTCCGAATCGGATCCGGTAAAGCCGAATCCGATTCGGAGCCCTACCGGCCGAGATCGGAATCGGGCCCTATGTGTTAGAAATGGGGGCCCCAGTTAGCAGTGGTGTAGGAAAGTAGGATCTGCTTCTATGGTTACCCCCACCTTTTGTCTGGTGCTTAGCTGTATTTGACTAGTCTGACTGGGATCCTGCTAATCAGGACCCCAGTCTATCTGCTTTCTCCCTAATTTATTATGTCCAGCACTTAGGTACATCCCAGATTGGATACTGGGATACCCTTATAAGTCCCTAGTATATGGTACCCTTGTACCCTGGGCATAGGTACCCCAGAGGTCTCCCATGGGCTGAAGCATGTATTATGCCACCCATGAGAGACAATTCACAATGGAACTACAGGCCTGCCATTGCAGCCTGTGTACGTTGGTGCTTGCACCACTCACTAAAGATATAGGTCTCTCCTATAGCAGGCCTTTCCAATCCTGAAGGCAGGGTGCTTGGTTCTAAGTGAGAGGGTGCCCTCAGCCTACGGAGTGCATTCTTCCAGTGAAGCAGCCATATACTATATAGAGGGGCACTGCGTAATTACGCAATGACCATCTCGAAAAACGGTTGCAACGAATCCTATCATGTTTGGTGTCAAACATGTTGCAATCATACCCCCACACCATAAACGGTGTGGGAGGTATGATTCCAAGCACTGGAAGAGCCCTCCGTTAGGCTCTCAGTGTTCCGGGTACCAGCCTTCTTGACCTGGACAGCACAAAATGGTTGCTGCCGACCAGAGACATGATTCTGCCCTCCTGCTGCTGAGCCAAGTTCGAGCAGGGGAAGGCAGAACAATAGGCATCGTTTCACAGGGAGGTGTGACCACCTCCCAGATAGGATTTAGTGTATTGGGATGGGGTGGGTGTGCTTGCCAGCGCCACTCAGTCTGCATGAGGGGCACATTTGGTGTCCCTGTGCATAGACCAGTTCAAACCAGGCCTGGGAGCCGCTGGCTCCCGCTCTGGCATGAAACTGGACAAAGGAAATGGGAGTAACCTACACCCTGTGCAGACCCTCCCCTGGGAGGGTCCCCTGAATCTTCCCACCCTTTCCCTAGGGTACTTAAGGGCTTACCCGGGTGTAGGTCCCTAGATTTGTCCTGGGATAAGATTCAGATCAGACACCACTGCTCTTCTACCGTCTAGGCACTCTGGACTTCGCTGGTCTTCATTTGGGCCTGACTTCGTCTCCCTTCCAGTCTGCTGCATCGTCTGTGCCTGTGCATCATACAGGAACCTTCCAAGGCCTGTGAAGCATCAAAGACATTTGAAGAAATCTCCCTTGGAGTGAAGGAGTCACTCCCCTGCATTCACAGGCACCGCAACTAAGTCCACCGGTCTGATGATCCTGAGCTCCTCCGGACTCCAAAGGCTCTGCAACACAGGTTGTGGTTTTCCACAGCTCCTGAGGCCTGCCCTGCCCTCTCACCAAATTTGAGGCCAGTATCCCTCATGGGGATTGCAATAAACCCTGTGCACCGCGTCAACTTGCAGTTGCAAAGGCTTGTTGACTTCTTTCCAAGAAGATCTTCGGGTTCC
This sequence comes from Calotriton arnoldi, assembly GCA_963921515.1. Classification (NCBI taxonomy): domain Eukaryota; kingdom Metazoa; phylum Chordata; class Amphibia; order Caudata; family Salamandridae; genus Calotriton; species Calotriton arnoldi. The sequence goes on along the minus strand of CAWUFW010005105.1, from coordinate 511,648 downwards.
AAGTAGCCCCAACTTCGAGCACCTACAGTGATCAGAATCTTCAGCCACACCGCATTGTGTGCATCGTACCCTGCATTTTTTCGTGAGCTGTTTGAAGTCCTCTTGCGACTCCAGTGCCTCCGGCCTGTGGGTCCACTTGAGGGTCATTGTTGTTTCTTTTGGGCTCCCCTGATTGCTCTGGCCTGCCCTGACTCCCCTGCTCTTGGTGAGTCCCCTGGACCTTGCTGGTCCCGACGTTGCTCCTTCTTTGATTCCTGCGTTGGTTGCATTTGTCAAGGCTTGTTGGTGCTCCCGCCGGACACCGACCCCTCAGTGGGACAGCTCGTGCATGGCTCCTGGTCCTCCTCAGCAACACCTGGTCCTCACAGCTGCAGAGTCAAGGTCATCGTCATCCATCCTGCAACACCCGACATCAGAGAGCATTCGTCTTCCAAGTCTCCTGGTCACCCCTGAGTGACATAGACTCTGTCCCCTCTGCTTGCAGGTACCTCTCATCTAGAATCTACCTTTGGATTCCACCGGACACTTTCTCCTTCTGCAACAGTGGCACTCTCCTGAAATCCTCCATTGGGTTCGACTGCAGTTTCCGACACCACTTCATACGTATGCACCCGGCTCCCCTGGTATAGGTAACGTGGGTACTAGGGTATCCACGGGTGGAGTGGCTCTCCAACCTTCTGTCTTCCACAGGGTTTCTTCAGGGTCCACTGGAAAGGGTCCATAATCTTTAAAAATCCAACCACTACTTACACGTAGAGTTGTACGGAGCATGCTGTCATGTTCCCACACTGCACATGCTCTCAGTGGGGTCCCTATCTACTTCCCTTGGGTGGTTCCTTGGGGTCCCAGCACTTCTACGTCCTCTTGATCTGGTGGGCGGAATTTGCGTAGTCGCGTTACGCAAAGTTCTGCGAAACGGTAAAAAATCTCCGCGAGCACGCAAAAGTTCAGCGAACACGCGGAATTGCTTGTTCCGACCGTTCGCGATGCTTTTTTCCTGTTCGCGAACGCTGTTTGCGTGCTCGGGGGGAAATATCTCACGAACACGCACTTTGAAAGCGCAAACAAGCAAAAAATTCCGCGAAGCCGCGGATCGCGGAATTTTTGGTAATTCCGCGTTCTCCGCGGAACGCGAAATTACCCAAATTCCGCAAATTCAGCAGGCGGAACGGAATTTACCGCCCAGGCCTAGTCTTGACCTGAGTCATGGTTCTTATACCACTTTCTTAGTATATGGTTTGGTCCCCCCCTGGGACCACTGTGTATTTCGTGCAATTTACTGTGTTTCATTGCTAAAGTATTGTGTGCATTGTGTTTATCTCCATGTAGGAGATATTTGAACGTACTAGAGAGTATTATATAATAAATACATATTTCCATAAATACTCTGTGTGGTTCTTTTTCACTTAATCTATACTATAAGATTGCATTCTGGTAAAACAAGCTGCTTTACACTCCTTCTGGACTAAGCTTGAAGGCTGCTCTCCACAGCTACCATTTTGAAAGCTTTCTAAGGTTATCTAAGACCACTTAAATCACCATAAGGGTTGTCTGGACTGGAGCAAGGTGCCCACCTACATAAGTAGACATCATATACCAGGCCAGCTTCTCCCATTGGTGTGCAGCGGTTGGGATTCAAGCTTGCATCGTTTTACCAGATAAATCTTTGTGTTGATTAATTGAAAACCCATCACTACTGCTAGGCACATATAATATGAGCTTAGAATAAGCAAGTTCTACTGAACTTAGGGTTGGGTAAGTCAAGGGTCTAGCACACCCTTTCTCCAACCTAAGAGAGTTTAGTTCCCACAATGTTAGGTAGGTGCAACACCACACCACACTTCGTATGTCTTCCAAAGGAGATGCCAATGGTTCTCTGACTACTAGATATAGTGAACTTTCGTTCCAAGAACTTAAAGCACTGTGTGCCTCTAGAACGTTGAAGACAGGGAAAGGAGCCAACCCTCAACGCCTCCTAGAGGTGTTACTGTTAGATGACCTCAGGAAAGCCAGTGGGTCAGATGAACAGGAAAGAGTGGGTGGGGCAGGGACTGAAGATATGCCAGAAGGGGGACCCCTCTTTGACCTAGAATCTAACCCTGACCAGGTGGAGCCTGATAACTCCCACCTGGACAATTCAGACCTCCCAGAGGAGACCACAGGTGGCTTAGAGGATGCCCCCTTTGATCCTCCTGGGAAGGTGCAGAGTAGACCAAGGAGGGCTAGATCCTCCTCTGCAGAATCCAATGGCTCAGGACAGTCAGTAAGGATTCTATTTCTAATAGAAGGGGAACTCTTTGGATAGGGAGTACCAACTCCTTGAGCTCGAGAAAGCTAGGCTTAGGCTCAGGAAAGAGCAGTAGGCCCTTGACAGAGAGTCCCTAGAAGGCCAGCTAGGGAAATGTTGGGACTAGAGTCCCATGGTGGCAGCAACGGTGTCCCTAGAGTTAAGGACTATTCCTTTGAACATAGGAACCTGAACAACATTGTCCCTCCCTACCATGTTGGGGATGACATCCACAAATGGATAACTGCTTTAGAGAGGGCCTGTAAAGTTCAGAAGGTCCCTCAAGAGCAGTGGGCAGCTATATTGTGGCTCTCCTTTGCTGACAATGGTAGAGATAAGCTCCTCACTGTTAGAGAAGAGGATGCTGATGCTTATTCAGTTTTGAAAAGTGCTCTCATTGATGGGTTTGACTTAACCACTGAACAATACAGGATTAAGTTCAGAGACACCCAGAAAGCACAGACCCAGGACTTGGTAGACTTTGTGGATAGTGCTATTAAGGCTCTGGAAGGATGGTTGCCTGGCAGCAAAGTGCATGTCTACCAAGAATTGTATAGTTTGATTATGAGGGAGCAGATCCTTAATAATTGTCAGAACCAGCTTTTGCATCAGTACCTGGTGGACTCAGATCTGACTTCCCCCCAAGAATTGGGGAAAAAAGGCAGATAAGTGGGTCAGAACCAGAGTGAAGCAGAAAAACCAGAACAATAGTGGTGACCAGAAGAAGTAAGATCCTTCTAAGACTCGAGATAAGGGTGGGGACAAGGGCAAAGACAAGAAAGAGTCTTCTCAAGGGCCCCAAAAACCTGCATCTGGGGGGGAGTCACGATCATCCAAGAAAGGCAAAAAGAAACCTTGGTGCTATCTCTGTAAACAGAAGAACCATTGGACAAGGGATGCTGATTTTCCAAAGGCCAAGGAAACTACTACCACTGCCCCTAAGGCAACTGCACCCCCTAGCTCCAGTACAAGTGGTAGTACAGCAACCAAGGGTTTAGCAGGGTTAACCTGGGGTTCTGAGGTGGGTTCTCACTTAGTCAGAACTCCAGCTCAGGCTGTTTTAGTCTGTGATGGAGGCATAGATCTTGCCACCTTACTTGTCAGTCCCAGTAACCTGGGCAAGTACAGGCAACAGCCTTTGATCAATGGAAAAGAGGCTATGGTCTACAGGGACACAGGGGCCAGTGTCACAATGGTGACAGAGAAACTTGTGTCTCCTTACCAAATCATACTTGGACAAATGTACCAAGTGACCAATGCTAACAATGTCAGGACTGACGATTCCTTGGCAGTTGTTAATGCCAGCTGGGGAGGGTTAGCTGGACCTAAAAAGGTTGTGCTATCTTCAGACCTACCTGTAGATTGCTTGTTGGGCAATGATTTGGAAACTTCAGTCTGGGCTGAGGTAGAGCTCAGGACTCATGCAGAAATGTTGGGCATCTCTGCAAGTGTGTTTGCTGTGACCAGGTCACAAGCCAAACAGCTTTCCACTGAACAGGCCCTGGATCCTGGAACAATGGACCAGGTGCCTTCCTAGAGGAGGTGCAAAAAGGGTAAGGCTGGGCCTTCCCCCCAGACTCAGAGTGAGGATCAGTCTCTTGAGGGAGATGATCTGGGCCTCTGTGAAGGAACTGCCCCAGATGAACTGGAACCTGATAAGGTTGAGTTCTTGTGGGCAGGGGAACCTTCCAGGGCAGATTTGAGTTTGGAGCAGCAGAACTGCCCCTCTCTTGAACCCCTCAGACAACAAGCTGCTGCTGGGGCTGCTGGGAATGTCAGTGGGTCCCACATGATCTACTGGGATGAAGGACTTCTATACTCAGAGGGTAGAGACCCCAAGCCTGGTGCCACCAGGAGATTGGTTATAACCCTGAAGTTTAGAGGCTTCCTGCTCACCCTGGCACATGACATTCCCATGGCAGGACACTTAGGGCAAAGTAAGACTTGGGACAGGCTTGTCCCTCACTTTCACTGGCCCCATATGTCTGAGGACACACAGGAGTTTTGTCGCTCCTGTGCCACCTGCCAAGCCAGTGACAAATCAGGTGGCACCACAGAGGCCCCCTTAATTCCGCTTCCAGTGGTTGGGGTTCCTTTTGAGAGGGTTGCGATTAATATCATTAGTCCCATGAACCCTCCAACTGTATCTGGGCACAGTTATATCCTAGTGGTATCGGACCATGTTGCTAGAAACCCAGAAGCCATTCCCCTTAGGACCACTACAGCTCCTGTGGGGGCAAGAGCGCTCTTAGGAATTTTTTTCCAGAGTGGGCTGCCTTAAGGAGGTCTTGACTGACAGAGGTATAAACTGCATGTCCAGTTATATCACTACAATGTGGAAAGAGTGTGGCGTGAATTACAAATTCACCACACCCTACCATCCTCAATGCAATGGGTTAGTTGAAAGATTCAACAAAACCCTAAAGGGTATGATCATGGGCCTCCCATAAAAGCTTAGGCGAAAATCGGATGTCCTTCTACCCTGTCTTCTCTTTGCCAACTGAGAGGTCCCTCAGAAGGGGGTTGGCTACAGCCCTTGTGAACTTCTGTTTGGGCATCCAGTTATCGGTCCCTTGTGTCTGGTGTAGGAGGGATGGGCGTTACCTCTCAAACCTCCCAAACAGGACATCGTGGACTATGTACTTGGTCTGCGCTCCCGGATGGCTGAGTACATGAAGAAGACAAGTAAAAACCTGGAGGCTAGCCAAGAACTTCAAAAAGCTTGGCATGACCAAAAGGCTGTCCTGCCTGTCTACCAGCCAGACCAAAAAGTGTGGGTGTTGGAGCCTGTGGCCCCAGCAGCTCTCCAAGACAAAGGGAGTGGACCCCACACTATACTTGAACAAAAGGGTGAGGTCATCTATTTGGTGGACCTTGGCACTCCCAGAAGTCCCCATAGGGTACTTCATGTGAACAGGCTAAAACCTTTTGTTGACAGGGCTGACATGGGCTTGCTCATGGCAACTGATGAGGGACAGGAGGAAGAGAGGGACCCTCTCCCTGATCTCCTCTCACAAAACCCTGATGATGGATCAGTTGAAGGAGTAGCCTTGGCAGGCAGCCTCACTGATCAGCAGCAGATTGATTGCAGGAAGGTCCTCATTCAATACAGGCATATGTTCTCTCTGACTCCAAGTCAAACTACCTGGTGTACCCATCGAGTGGACACAGGTGAGAGTCTACCTGTCAAGAATAAAATCTACAGGCAGCCTGACCATGTCAGAGATTGCATCATGACAGAAGTCCAAAAGACACTGGAGTTGGGAGTGATTGAGCCCTCAGAGTGTGGATAGCGGAGGGGTAAAAATTACTATTCCCACTCCAGTGAGAGCAACAGTAGGGAAAGTGTTGGATAGCGGAGGGGACAAAATTACTATTCCCACTCCAAAGAATGCAACAGTAGGGAAAGTATTGGAATGCAGAGGAGTAAAAATTACTATTCCCACTCCAAAGAGTGCAACAGTAGGGAAAGTGTTGGATAGCGGAGTTGTAAAAATTACTATTGCCACTCTAGTGAGTGCAACAGTAGGGAAAGTGTTGGATAGCGGAGGGGTAAAAATTACTATTCCCACTCCAGTGAGAGCAACAGTAGGGAAAGTGTTGGATAGCGGAGGGGAAAAAATTACTATTCCCACTCCAAAGAATGCAACAGTAGGGAAGTATTGGATAGCGGAGGAGTAAAAATTACTATTTCCACTCCAAAGACTGCAACAGTAGGGAAAGTGTTGGATAGCGGAGGGGTAAAATTTACTATTCCCACTCCAAACAGTGCAATAGTAGGAAAAGTGTTGGATAGCAGAGGGGTAAAAATTGCTATTCCCACTCCAGTGAGAGCAACAGTAGGGAAAGTGTTGGATAGCGGAGGGGAAAAAATTACTTTTCCCACTCCAGTGAATGCAACAGTAGGGAAATTGTTGGATAGCAGAGAGGTAAAAATTACTATTCCCACTCCAGTGAGTGCAACAGTAGGGAAAGTGTTGGATAGCAGAGGGGTAACAATTACTATTGCCACTTTAGTGAGTGCAACATTAGGGAAAGTGTTGGATAGCGAAGAGACAAAAATTACTATTCAAACTCAAATTGTTAAAACAAAAATAAAAAACATTAACAATTATAAAAAATAATTTAAAAAATAAACAATATTTAGAAATGAAAAATCAAATATATTAAATATGAAAAATTATAATATTAATTATATATAAAAACCTACAAATAATTTATAATATAAAATAATAAATAAATGTATAAAATAAAATTCTTTTAAACTAGAAAATATTTACAAACAGATAAATTAATGAATATATAAATGTATTTATTGTATTTCCTACCCTATAACACCAAACCAAAAACAAGACATTTCAACATTTCTAATTAATTGTTTTCCAAAATAACATAATTAATAATCAATTTAAAAAATAATATTAATTAAAAAAACTAATAAACATTAATTGACTACACACTTTAACACTATATCCACAACACACACCTAAATTAAACTCTAAAATAATAAAACACAATTAAAACTTATTTATAAATTAAAAACTATTACTATTAACAACTAATAATAAAGTAATTATAATGTATTTAATACCCACCCTTTACCCCTTCAAAAGTAAAAACAAAAGACAAAAAATTAAACAATTACCCAAAATACATATCAAATAATTAACATTAATTAACAAATATATATTAATTAATTAAATACAAATTACTTCCCAACCTTTACTCCTATAAACACCAAAACAAACACCTACAATTAATTATACAATTACCATAATTAATTACCAATTAATGAATTAAAATTAACATCCAATTATTAATTCATCAATAAAAATAAATTACTTCCCACCCTTAACACCTATAAACACCACAACACACACCTAAAATTAATTACACAATTACCATAGTTAATTACCAATTAATTAATTTAAATTAATTAACAACCAATTATTTATTAATTAAAAATAAATTATTTTACACTTTTAACCCTATAACATCTCAATTAAACAAATATTAATAAATAAAAAATAATCAATACATTGAATATAAATAAATTACTTCCCACCCTATTCCCCTATAAACCCACAACACGCTACGGAACTAAAAACGCAAAATTCAAATTAAAAAAAAAAAAAACTAAAAATTTAACACATATATTAAAAATACAATTCTTATACAAAAAAACATACAACACATACATATAAAATAAATACTAAAATACATAACATTAATAAACAAACAATATTTTTAACAACTATATTTTTGCAAACGATATTAAACACTTCGATATTTTTAACATCGATATTACTTACCTAAAATCGATATTCTTGACCACGAGAATCTGAATGTCGATATTTCTGACCCACGATATTTGCAACTCAATATTTGAGCAAGTCGATATTTTTGATTCGATATTCTGTCTTTGCACCACTTTCAGAGCATACCACATGAAAGGTTGAAGATTGATTTAATTGATCCCATATATGATACACTTACGTCAGACCTCCATCACCATGCAAATAAGGCAACAAAATTATGGCAACCACATGTTTAGTTATTAATTCAGATCTTTTCCTGTTTCAATGTGGCCACCTCTAACCATTACAATCCCACCACCATCCAAGGTCCACTTTTAGGATGAAGATGCTGCATAGTGCTTCTTAAGAGCATCAATACACACCCAAAACGAATCACACATCAGCCTCCAAATACTTATTTGTTTCATTTAATACCCTAGACCTGTATTGTTGCCTTATCTTCCCTAAACCCTAAAATCACCCTTACCTCACTTTACCTCTACCCACACCTAAATCCTAAAATCACCCTTACCTCCATTTATACCTACCCACCCATAAACCCATGTATCACCTTTATCACCCTTTACCTCTACCTGCCCCTTGACCTTAAAAGCACCCTTACGTCCCTTTATCTATGCCCGTCCCTAAATTACCCTTACATCCCTTTATCTCTACCTGATCCTATACCCTAAAACCACCCTTACCTCTCTTTAACTCCTCCCAGCCCCTAAGTTCTCAAATAACCCTTTCTTCCCTTTACCTCCAACCGCCCCTAAACCCTTTATTCACCCTTATCTCCCTTTACCTCTACCCACTTCAAACCTTAAAATAACCCCTTCCTCATTACCTCTACTCATCCCTAAACCCATAAAACACCTTAAACTCCCATTACCTCTACCCCCAAACACTGATATCACCCTTTCCCCTCTTACCTCTACCATCCCTAAACTCTAAAAATACCTTTACCTCTACCCACCCCGGGCCGTAACCCTAAAATCACCATTACCTCCATTTACTTTTACCACCCCTTAACCCTAAACTCACACTAAACCTATTACCTCTCCCCACCCCATAACTCTAAAATCACCCTTGCCTCCATTTACAACTACCCACCTCTGAACCCATAAATCACCCGTACTTCATTTATCTCAATTCGCCCCTCGACAGTAAAATCACCCTCATGACCCTTACCACTACTCACCACTTAACCCTAAAATTATCCTTACTCTCATTTACCACTACCCACCCCTGAACCAATAAATCACCCTTACCTCCCTTTACCTCAACTGGCCCCTTGACCTTAAAATCACCCTCCTGTTCCTTTACACCTACTCACACCTTAACCTTAAAATTATCCTTAACCCCCATCCAGTGGCGGCCCATGCAGGTAAGCGCGGTGGGGCGGGGTGGGACGGGGTGGGGGTGTGGAAGTGACAAATGACGGAATAGGGAAAATAAAATAAATTAATAAAACCACTTACCTTGCGCTTGCCACGAGCTCAAGGTAAGTGGTTTTATTTATTTTATTTTCCCTATTCTGTCGTTTTCAACTTCCACCCCCCAACCATGCCCTGCCCCACTGCCTCCCCACGCTTACCTGCATGGGCCGCCACTGGATGGGGGCCGCCACTGCCCCCATTAAAATAATGTTATTTCAAAAAAACAAATTACCTGCAGAATAAAATACTGCATGGCAAATGCTGTGTGGTAAAGGTACAACCCATAGGAATCACTTGTCTGGGCAGTACAAACTTCATGGTAAATCTCATGTGTGGTAATATCCACATGGTAAATAAAGCATGCCATTGAATCTTTATATGAATCATTACTCAGCCGTTGTGTCATACTACAAGCTATAGCAAAGGGAGCACCCAGTCTCTCAGACAAGGACAGACATGCCCAACGGGGGCCACTCGTCAATTTACAGAATCTGGTCAATTAATTTACAAGTACTGCACAGGCATCCAATGGCCCAACAATTTCAATACCAGAGACATGCTGAAGTAGCTGCAGGCTTGTTGTTTTTCTCTAGTGTCTGAGCTTACTGTGAAAAAACAAGTTAGCACAGATCATTTGCATCTCCCATGGATGCATCCCTATGAGAAAAATGAAGTAGTACAGGCACAGGACTAAAAGTATTCAGATACCTTTCTTTGCTTTGTTTCTACCAAGACAGCTATATGTATTACATTATTGTAGGAATCTGGATTTTTTGCATGGTCTCCCGCATTTTATTTCCATTTTTATAGAAATTGATTGTAGTAGACAATTTGGACCACTGGGTATGGGGAGGCTGCTAATCACCTTCCAGTGCATGGGTTGTACCACTAAACCTGGCGACTAACAGGCAAAGAACAAGTGCATTGTTTGACTTTTACGTAGACCCACTGTAAATCAGTGCCAAACTGCACAAGTGCCGTCAAAATACCAAGTAGTTTTTAATAGTATGCCATTGTGGCCATGCTGTATCCCTAAATTTTACAGCTCAAAGGTGCACACAGAAGTTGGGTGGCTCTCATGAGATAATGTGTCACAGATACAGGGTTCTAACAGCATGTCAAAATACAGCCAAATAAAGAATAGATTGACTAAAAAATTGAAGTCTAGAGTGTAATTTAGAAAAACCTTTAGATTTACAAAATTCAAAAGGATACAATACAGAAATAGTAAAGTGCCTATGCAGCAAATCCAATTTAAATGCATGAAATAATTGCCATGAAGGCCCTCAGTAAAAGGAACAATGCAGAACAATAGACAAACTCAATAATAGCCACCGTTTCATATTCAGTAAGAAATTAGGCAGCATCCCTAGTAGCATAGGAAAGGTCTCTCACTCAGCCCCAAATTCACAGGTTTATATAGCCATTTCCTCCATTGAAACACATTAGGTCTGCACAGTCACCATTGCGTGACCAAAGAAATAATTTTTCAACAAATCAAATTACGCATCTTATAAGTGTCACATGCCCTACCACCTTAGCACTAACTCACTAAATGAATATTGATTCAGCCCCTCAGACCTAATGTCATCCGGAGGTGTCAGAACAAGCTAGCTACATAAACAACAGTGAACCATTGTGAATGAAAGGAATCCCGGATTCAAGAGGAAGGTCCTTGAAAAAGTGTTACAGTAGGCACTCCAGCAGTCTTTCTTCGAGAACAGTGTCAGAAATAAACAAATCTACATCTTACTTGAGTACATGTAGCAGAATTATAAACAGAACATAAACATGATGCAGTGACATCCACTTTTATCAAGATGACATTGAGGCTTAACTGAGGTCTCTTAACTGAGGCCTAATTAGTATAAGCCAGGAAATCACAGTTGTAGCAAATTCTTTTCAACTGCATCAGCTCAGTGTCAGTATACACATGTAAATTCAACCATAGATTAATTGCTCTACACACTATTAATAATGCACATTTTGAACAAGAAACATAAATGCATCATTACCATATCCCTCTTGGACATTTTTAAATTTGCTAATTGTGCAATTGATTACAGACTTTTTAGAGCCACAGTTTTACATGGCTGATTTTTCGACTTACCATTTTTCCCACATTTTTGTTCACACCACATGGTTGCTATTAAAACTTAACTTCAGCACAAGACAAATCCTGGCAAAATAAATGCATGCTGCTTCATGCATATTGTATGTGTTATGGGGAAAAATGAAATGTGAATATTAAAAGAAAATATCACATATCATGCAGCAAGCAGCAATAAAAGCACAGCAGTGAAAGTATGTGAGAAAGAATAATTCATCTTCTGCACTGGATTGACATGTTCACATTTCCAGGACTTCATTCTTATAGCTCTGGGTGATCAATTGGAAACTATGATAGTATGTATTCTCATAGTCCAGTAATGGCTACACTGTGCTAACCAATAAATAAAGTTACTGCTCAATGAAAAGCATTTTTGTTATGAATTTTGACAGTACTTATGCAGAAATGCTAAATTGATGCTTTGTTGAGAAATCCTATATGACTTGCCTAAACAGGGGTGCTAGTAGTTATGCTTTTCCCACTTAAAATGTTTGATTTTTGTACTCAAATGTAGAGAAATTCTACTAGCTGAGGGAACAAATGGTTGGTTTCCATATTCTTTCATGAACAGGATTCCATTAAAATACAGCTTGCTCAGGTGCCAGAGCACTACAAAGTTCAGTTCATGTGATTGTGATTGCGATTAATTGCAAGGGGGGCATTGATTGTGTACAGACTGTATGAAAATTATTCAGGATGAGCCCAGAAGCTCGATCTCAAATTCTTTGTTTTTATGTTGACACTAAGGGCCCAATTCTGATGCGGGTTGGAAAAGCTTCCCGACCGATGGCCTGATTCTGATGTGGTTAAGAAGGCCTCCTAACGGCATTTGCTCCTTCCAAATCGGATCGGGAACGTGTCTTCCCGACCGAGGGCCCAATTCTGATGCGGTTAGGAACAAATGTTCCCATTGAAGTCAATGGGAGTTCAACCAAATCGTATCTGGAAACATCCGGATGCATCCTACTCTGCCGGTTGGACTTTCCCGATCCGAGTGGGTCGGAAACCATTTCCCAACCGATTCGGTCGGGAAGCTTTTCCAACCCGCATCAGAATTGGGCCCTTAGGGCCTTAGGGCCCAATTCTGATGCGGGTTGGAAAAGCTTCCCGACCGAATCGGTTGGGAAATGGTTTCCGACCCACTCGGATCGGGAAAGTCCAACCGGCAGAGTAGGATGCATCCGGATGTTTCCAGATACGATTTGGTTGAACTCCCATTGACTTCAATGGGAACATTTGTTCCTAACCGCATCAGAATTGGGCCCTCGGTCGGGAAGACACGTTCCCGATCCGATTTGGAAGGAGCAAATGCCGTTAGGAGGCCTTCCTAACCACATCAGAATCAGGCCATCGGTCGGGAAGCTTTCCAACCCGCATCAGAATTGGGCCTCTTAGGGCCCTAGGCCCAATTCTGATGCGGGTTGGAAAAGCTTCCCGACCGAATCGGTTGGGAAATGGTTTCCGACCCACTCGGATCGGGAAAGTCCAACCGGCAGAGTAGGATGCATCCGGATGTTTCCAGATACGATTTGGTTGAACTCCCATTGACTTCAATGGGAACATTTGTTCCTAACCGCATCAGAATTGGGCCCTCGGTCGGGAAGACACGTTCCCGATCCGATTTGGAAGGAGCAAATGCCGTTAGGAGGCCTTCCTAACCACATCAGAATCAGGCCATCGGTCGGGAAGCTTTTCCAACCCGCATCAGAATCGGGCCCTTAACTGTCTAACTACTGGCCTGTCACCGTAGCCTTGTTTAATTCAGATCAAACATGTGTTTGACAAGAGTATTTTGGGCACAAATTGAATTAGATTACCATGAGTCTAATTCTAACATCAGTGCAGTGTAAGAAATGTAAGGTTTTTTTAAAGCCTTGGTGAAATTTTAATTATGCTGTCTTAATTCACGTAAATTTGAGAATTTAATGTTAAGCTTAGTCCAGGAAATTTCTGAAATTATGCTTTTACTCCAGTTCAGGTAATTATGCAACATTTGCAATAAATTTTTCATTTTGTTGCACAATTATTTTAGCGTGAAATGCGCCCTCACATCAAAAATTGATGCAAGGGTGTGTTTCGTGCTAAAATATAGCAAAGAAATGGATTTGGATTTTCCATAATTTCGCTCGAAATTTCTAGTAATTACACGAAAGTAAACTATACGAATTTCGCACACCCCTAATTTGTTTGCCTCTGCTAGGATTTTTGTCTGACATAACACATACACAAAGGGGAATCTCTGCTCATTTTCTGTGCCACATCTCTCCCTCCTCCTTTCCCTCACGTTGGTTAATGAGTGTGCATTGTAGTAGTGCCGAAGTGTGATGTGAAACGAAGTGGATGGGTGTTTTTTCCAATTGCATACACATGGGCAGTACATCCCATTTTGTTAATCAATAAAAAAAATATTTTTAATGCAACGAGCATTTTAGAAAAGCAGACACTGCCTCAGCAGTCAACCTCCTGTTAATGTTGTAGGGGCAGGGTGTAAAGGACCAAGTGGAGTGGTTTGAAAACAGTGGACTACCTCGTTAATCCCCTTTGCCAGTAGCCTGAGCTAAAATGGCATGAATGACAGCATCAGTATATACCATTCTAGAATCCCCAGTGCAGATGCAGCACTGTGGCTGATCACTGCCCTCCTCAGTGCAGCATAAGCTGCAACATAAAACTGAGCCACTGTGTCTTTCAATTACAAGGTATCTATTATTCAGTGGTGGTCCTCTGGTAATATCCACTGCAGTATAAAATGGAGTTTATTGTGGAGATGAAAGAGTACATTCCAGGTCGATAAATGAATTAAACTGTGACGAGAGATAATCTATTAATGGATTTTAACCAATACACTAAAACCAGAAATATACACATCTGTCTTGCTGTCTTCAAAAAACAATTCAAATTATTCAAGACACTTTCTTATTTACAGAGGAATGCAGCCATATTGTAATCGGTAGAGAAGGACAGTATAGCCATTACATACATGCATGATGTTATATAAGTGTCTAAGGACTTCTCTCACAAAAATGATCCCGCACATGGTTTAAATTTATCAAATAGGCAAATTTTTTTTTTTTTGGGGTTCCTTGCTTGGTGCTCTGTAATGTCACCAATGCACTTTCAGCCATATACTGCCATAAAGATGTCACTCTACATAGCATACGTGCTTATCAATGGCCAGAATAGGCCATATTAAAGTAACAACAAAAAATTTCAAGGGTGAAAATGGGAGAGGAGACATGGAGCATTGTTAAATTAATAGCTAGATGATAGTTTGTGGCGACCTATTGAGATATACTGCTAAGGAGTCCAAATGGACTATGTGCATATTCAAAGATATATATATATATATATCTATAAATATATCTATCTATATATATATTTATATATAGATAGATATATTTGACTTAAAAGTAACCGTCACAATTACAAAATTTTACTCACTTATCTAAATGTGCCAAACAATATTTTACCTAGGTGTTATAAGAAGGGACTTGATCCTTCATTTAGGACTATTGTTATTGTGTCAGGTTTTGTAGAACAGAATTCAGATGTACAAATTAAAATTATTGCCTGCAGTGCAAGTCAATCCTTGGAAAAACTATGTTCAGAGTTAATTATTATATAGTCAATTGCACATATGAAAATATATTTATATGGAAGGTGTGAGATTATGGTTTTACGCACAACTTTATGTTAATATTTAATACATTACATCACTTATGTTTGTATCTTGCATGTCTGAGACTATTTCCCTCAATGTTCAAAATTGCTGAAATATTAATCATCTCTAGGGACTTATATTCATCTCCTTTGGAGAAACTAAGGGGGTCATTACAATAGCGGGCGGATCGCCACCGCCCGTTTGGCGGTGGCGATCCGCCCGCTATTTCCCTCCGCCCGCCACACATTTACCCCGGCGGACGGAAAAACCGTCCGCCGCTTTTCCGCCGGTCGACTCGTCGACCGGCGGAAAAGGGGCATTATATGGTGCCGGTGTCTGCAAGACACCGCCATCCATATTACGATGCTGGCGGAGGTGTGCCTTTCCATGGCGGCCTTGCCGCCATGGAAAGGCATACGGTAATTGCAATTGGGGGCCTGTTGCGGGCCCCCAGGGTGTTGGGGAGGTGGGGGGTGCACATGGGGGGTACCTATGGTACCCCCCTGCATTTGAATGCACAAGGTGGCAGGCACCGCGCGGTGCCTGTCACCCTGTGCATGCAAATGCACAACATGCATTTCCAGCATTGTGGCGGGCGGTGCTGTGAGCACCGCCCGCCACAATGCTGAGTATGGGGGATGCGCCCGCCAGTGTGGTGGGCGCATCCTAATTCGAATCGCGGGACCGCCGCACATGTGGCGGGCGGTCCCAGTCTCCGTTGCGATGGCGGGCGGACTTTGTCCGCCCACCATCGTAATGGACCCCTAAGGGTTTTACAGAAACATATTTATGATAAATGTAATTGCAAGGTTAATTTCAGCAATGTATGTTATAAATACAGGAAGTATGCATGATCAATTTCCTAAATGTTTCGCATGCCCAAGTATGCATCCTTTCTTTTTCACTTAGAACATTAAAATAGTTTAACTATTTATGAAATAGTTTTTTGTAGCAATGTAATACAACCAGCTATTTACCTTATTTTACTAATGTAATCTAAAATGATCCTTAATTATTTCAATAATATCGACTATATTAAAAATAGGCATCACTTTACTATGGAGGACAATCAATACTGAGCTAAGGATTTTATAATGCATATGCGTTTGCACTACTTTTAAGTAAAAAAGTAAACTTATTCCTAAATAGGCTTGGAATTGTGTAGTAAAACATACATCCAACATGTATATAGTTGACAGCCACCAATATGCCACATAGGGGCCGATTCTGATGCGGGTTGGAAAAGCTTCCCGACCGAGGGCCTGATTCTGATGCGGTTAGGAAGGCCTCCTAACGGCATTTGGTCCTTCCAAATTGGATCGGAACGTGTCTTCCCGACCGAGGGCCCAATTCTGATGCGGTTAGGAACAAATGTTCCCATTGAAGTCAATGGGAGTTCAACCAAATCGTATCTGGAAGCATCCGGATGCATCCTACTCCGCCGGTTGGACTTTCCCGATCCGAGTGGGTCGGAAACCATTTCCCAACCGATTCGGTCGGGAAGCTTTTCCAACCCGCATCAGAATCGGGCCCTCAGTGTCTCTTCCATTGACTGCTGCAGCCCAATTGTACATGTTGCATGCAGTGGAAAGTGCACCCACTCTAAATCGTACATTTTATTTCACTGCCACACTGAGGTCCCTGAGATTGCATGCTATTATTTGAATGTGAAGACTCTGGGCAGAAACAAAGGAACATGTTTAGTGGAAGTTATAGTTTCTATGCCATTTCAATTGAGTAGCTAATGGTGAAAGCGGAGAAGCTATTACAGTTGGAAGGATCATTTTGGCTACAAAAATGTCTAAGAAGATATCAGTTGGGAAAATAGTTTTGCCAGTTAAAAAAAACAATTGTTATTTGAATATTAGTTTATGAGTTATAAATGGCAACACCCATAGTTTTTTGTTTTGTCATATCCTTTTTTATCACTTTTAGACTTATTACAGCTAGATGCAAAGGAGCAAGCATGTAAATTAAGCATATCAAAAATTATTAAGAGTCTCGTTCAGTCACAAATCAATAAAGGGGACAGTATGCCATATATTAAATTTAAAATAATTAAAGTTGAATTAAAGTGCTAACATGAACACTACAGTACAAGCTCCCAACATAAGAATGGTTTGTGCAACCTTATTTAATGATTTTAAAGAGAGGCTGACTGAATTATTACAGTTGTTTGGTGCTGCACCTGCAGATTTACTTTTCAGAAATATTAACCTCGGGATTTTTCCTTTTCTGAATCATGACATCTGGAGGCCGGAAAACCATATGTTTACTTTCTGCCTAAACCCATGTTTGCAAAAGGATCTAATTCACAGTGTTGTTTCATTATTTTAACTTATTTGGGAATTTATAATATTGATATGTGGGTTGAGCTTGTTCCTCTGTAGATATACTCTAAACAGTGCAACAGTCACTGAATTGATTTCATGTTAAATGTGAATGTTTGTGGTCATGCTTGGTTTGCTGAGCAAGTACAACATTAAAAGTGCAATTATATTAGAATGCATAAAGTAACTAAAACAAGAGTGTATAGCAAGCAAGGATAATAAATGGGATGCAAGCATGTCATGAGTCAAATTAAAAGTTTTACACACCGCTTTTTTCTTGATTTTAGCTGCCTTTTGCATCCTCTGATCAGTACCATTAGACAGAAAGTTGAGAGATGCACACACACAACAAAAAAAAAAAAAGTGTATGTCAAAAGTAAGTTTAATTAAAAAACTCAAACAATGTAAATTTCTTCCGAAAAAGAAAATGTTTATAATAGAAAATCAGAATAGCACACAGCACTTATGGTTCATTTGACTCAATTATGTGCATAGTACAGACGGTCTTTATTTAGTATCTAATTGTCCTCTACAAGTACATTTCAGGTACTCCTACAGTTTGGTACATGATGAAAATGATGATGAAAAATAAATATAAAGACCAGCCTGTTTATTGATTCTACCAGTACTTTCAATGAAAAATCCACCTAGTTTGGAAAGTAAATAGCAATATGATTCTTGTTTTGGGGCAAGTAGTACAATAAACGTTAAAATTGAGAATATTGGAAGGCCTACACTCAAGGAGCCATTACAAAAGTAACTCTATGCAACTCCTACATTATAGCTGTTTTTTGAAACCTGTTGGTATCTCCACTAGAAAGAGAAAAGTGATAGGAGGCAAGAGAAAGGTGTCATCATGCAGCCATTGACTTATTCCAGCAGATTTCATATAGACCCCCAGGCAAAATTGCACATCACCTTATGAGTAAAACATCAAGAGTGCAGTTCTTGTTGAGGCTACGTTGGCTGTTTTTCACACCTCTAGGTATCTTCACCAGCAAGATATGAGGTAGAAAGTAAGAGAAAGGTGGAATCAGGCAGCCAATGACTTATTCAAGGAGATTTCATAAGACCTCTAGGTACAATTGCACATCACCTTATCAGGAAACATCAAGAGTTCTTGTAGATGTGTTGTTGGCCCCATACCTCCATCAATCTGCAGTCACATGTCTGGAGAAAGCACATGAGGCTGCCTTTGAACGGCTGAATGTGGACAGATATTCAATAGAAGGGTATTCTCCTATGAGCAGTAGCAATAGGAAAACAGGTTACTGAACTGGAAATTATTTCGAATTGGAGGTTGTCTGCTCTACATCCTCTGTATTTGATGAAAGGCTTGTCAAAACAACACCTATCCCTAATTAAATTCAGATACATGTTAAACTCATGCCTAACATAAAACCTCTACATTCAAGGTATTGAGAGGGTACAGAAAGGAAGTGACAGATGAATCTCCCCATTTACAAGAAATGTATCCAACACGTTTGTGATTGTGGATGTGTTCCACCATGTCTCAATAAAAGATAATGTATGTTTGAGACGTGCATGGAAGCCTGGACCTCACTAATGCGCCCTACACATGAGATGGTGATTAGGAAGATGGTTTTCTACAAAAGGAGCTTCATTTTACACAGGGCGTAGGGTCAAAAGGCTAGTGGTTCAAGAAGGAAAGAACATGATTCAGATCCCTTCTGCTAGACAACCTTGTAATAGGAGGAAGCAAATGTGACATTTGGTGAAGGTATCCTTGATAGATCTGGTAGAGGTAAGAAATATTCCCTGCCTTACTCCTTAATGCCCCATTGGCTGACTACTAGGTGTTGTAAGTGTCTACATGAATGCCTGACTCTACCAGGTGTCTGAAGAAAGGCATGACATTGTCCTAATAGGTGGCGAGGACCTGCTGATGATTTTTTCTGGCAGATATTGGGATGCACAAGTTACCACAGGAGAGGTGACATTGATTAGCTTCTCAGAAATGCTGCCCTCAAACTGAGAGCTTATAAGAAGTTGGAGGATCCTCCCATCATCCATAATTACAGCATATATCTCAAGGGATGATGAATGTCCTTTTCCTGCAGATGGTGCAGCTTAGATGGACCAAGATGTGGCTATGAGGAGGACTGAGCAGCCTGAGTTGCATCTGTTTTTTGGAGGACCTTCAGAAACAGTCAAGTCATGTCAATGCATTTATGTATCACTCTGAGCAGTCAAGCATAGGCCTGCTCCCAAGGATTGGTGAGCTTGCCAATCCAGAAGGCAAAGTCATAGTATTTCACGTTCAAAGGTTTCACAAATGCAACTATATCTGGTCACTCCAAGACCTCAAAATGGAATTGAGAGGTGTCTGTTTAAGTTCCTGCCTGTGGGTTGGTGTACTTATGAGGTCAGGATGTCTGTTCTCAGACTGAGAAAATGCTAATTTATCTCAGACTCAATGCTTGCTAATGAGGATGTAGAGAATGAGTGACCTAATTTCTCCTGATGTGGTAAAGGTATTTTCAGTGTTTAGAATACCACTGTTTGTCAACCAAAGAGATTATAGAAAGGTCAGTGCAGTGAGCTCCTCACACATACTAAGATGGAATGGAATGGAAACAAAGATGTGAAGGGTACAATAGTGACCCGAAAGGATACCCCAGCAGTAGGCAAAACTGACTTTAGGCAGGAGCAGTTATTATTGCAAAGGATAAGCTAGGTTTTCAGCAGTTTTAGAAAATGTAGGTGGCTATTTTCTGATCTGATAGCAAAGGGGAGGGTATTACATGCTTTGGAAAAGGGATGACTCTGTTGTGATGTTTCAAAAGTAGAGCAGAGTACACAGGCAATTTGAAAATAAATAACCCAAAATCTGTGCCGCATATGGATGGACTAAGAAATGAGGAGCCTATTCTGGATTTCACACTTTGATTGGCCGGAGGTTGTTACAATTGTAAATCTTTAACAGGGTGGCACTAACAGCAACTTTGTTTTTCTTGGCACTTCATCCCTTGTTTTTATTGTCCTGATTCCACCAAACAGCGCTGTTTACCGCAGTGAACTCTCAGCTGATAGCATAAAATAGTAAGAACATACTTGGCGCAGGAAAATTCCATTCCAGACACCACACTCCTATTGGCTAGAGGCTGTAACAATTCCAAAATGCTGACAGAATGGTGTGAAAAGTGACCCGAAGATTTTTGTCCTGTCCATTCAGTCCTTTTTTTATTGTTCATTGTTAGACCTGTCAGTCTTAGGGTTGTCTTTCCCAAAACATTTTGCCTTTTTCCTCCATTTTTGCTGATCTCGTTTTTGTTGGCCTTAGAACTCTGTGCACTTTAGCACTGCTAACTAGTGCACTCTCCTTTGTGGCAAAATTAGCTTGGACCCAATTGGCACATTTCATTTACTTGTACTCGCTTGTAAATCCCTGGTAAAGGGGTACTATATGTACTCAGGGCCTGTATATTAGATGCTACTAGTGGGCCTGCAGCATTGATTGTGCAGCCCACTTACACAGCCTTTTAAGCATGTCTTAGACCTGCCATTGCAGCCATGTGTGTTCAGTTTAAACTGCCATTTTAACCTGCCAAAATAATCTTTTAAAGCAAACACAAGGAGGCATCATGGACGGAGTGCTGAAACTTTTCAAACACTCACCCCAGTCACAGATCTGAGTTGAATCCATCATCGTTCTTTAGCTCACTTCGCCACCCCAGTTCAGACACAGCTATATTCAAATCAGTCTTGACCCTGTGCCTCATGGGAACAGTCCAGCCCGAACTGCCAAGCCATGTCTTCCGTGGACCGGAAACAAGCATCCTGAGACCGGTTTCGGGGTAACACCCCTCATCAGCCAGGCTAGCTTGAATCCAGTGGCAAAGTGAGCAAGGGACCCATGTCTGGGCATACCCTGCCAAATTAGGGCAAACAAAGCAAACACAAGGAGATGATGGACCGAGTGCTGATACTTTTCAAACACTCACCCCCCAGTCACAGATCTGGGTTGAATCCATCATCGTTCTTTAGCTCACTACGCCACCCCAGTTCAGACGCAGCTATTTGCAAATCAGTCTTGACCCTGTGCCTCATGGGAACAGTCCAGCCCAAACTGCCAAGCCATGTCTTCCCTGGACTGGAAACAAGCATCCTGGGACCGGTTTCGGGGTAACACACCTCATCAGCCAGGCTAGCTTGAAGCCAGTGGCAAAGTAAGCAAGGGTCCCACGTCTGGGCATACCCTGCCAACATAGGGCAAACAAAGCAAACACAAGGACTTCAGAGCTCCAAATGTGTGTACAAAAGTCTTTCATTACGAATTGGGATTGGTAATCAATGTGGTTACCTGCTGCCCTCTTGCCTTGGTGAGAAGGACTGGGACTGTAACTTGAACCCAGGACCACCAGAGTAACTCTAAGGGCTAGTCTCTTGTAACCAGCTCCTGGACTCTACAACTGTGAGTCCTACCCTGCAATGTGGCGCCATCCCAGTCCTGGACCCTTGGAAGTGGGTGTGAAGGTACTCTTCCAGCCCATCTGTGGATCCAGCAGAACGAACGCATCACCTCTGCTGCGCAACCACATACAGAACCTGTGCATCACCTCTGCTGTGAGGCTTCTTCCAGTGCAAGGACTCCGCCTCAATCTCACAGCCCACAGCTTCATTGGAACCGCCGGTGTTCGATGCATCCCCAAAGCAGGCGGTTGTATCGCAAACCCCTCATCGACGGCAGCCTCTATGACGATGCAAGACTTTGCATCGCAATCTCCACAGTCTCTTTGGAACCAACCGGTGTGCAACGCATTCCTCGATGCAGGATTTCAAATCGCAAGCTTCCCATGTCGACAGCCTCCTCAACAACGATGCAGGACCTCGTATTACAGCATCACCGCTCCCCTTAACCGACACTGCACGATGCATCTTCGACCTGGACCTCACATCGTGTCAGCTGCGTGACACATCTTCGACATGGAACCTTGCAGCGCTCCGCAACCAGGATTCAAGGTGCTCTTGTTTAGCGGGCCTAACTGGGTCCCTGTAGCTGCCCCTGCTTCATTGTGGTTGGCCTGTATTTGTGACTGTGTCCCAGTCTAGAGCGACAAGATATCCACAGTTGACACTTTGTGCTGTTTAGCGCTATTTTCACTTAAATCTTAAAAATTGCATATATCTGGTTCTACTTCTTGGAGTTTTGTCATTCTGGTCTTGATTTATTTATTAAAATGTAGTTCTCTAATATGGATCCCACAATCTGGTGTGAGAACCTCTCTGTGTTGTGTTTCCACTTTGTTACTGTTTAAAGTGTTGCCCAAATATTTTACACATTGCCTCCAAGTTAAACCTTACAGTTTTTTGCCAAGTTACCAGAAGGTTAAACACAGGTTAATTTGGAGTTTGCTTGTATTTCACCCTGACAGAGATCGCAGTTGCTGATTGAGTAGGGTTTCACCCCCCTCAACTAGTAATCCAATTCCCTACATTCATTCTCCACCGCATAGTGCGGTTTACATCAGCGAACCTGTGGCTGGTAGCTTGAAGCAGCAACAACATACTTCAGAGCAGAAGTCCATTCCAGATTCCACACTTTGATTAGCTGGACGCTGCTACAATTGGAAAAGGTTGACGGAGCATGCGACGACGGTGCGCACATAGTGCACAAATTGTGCTAAGTGTGTCACCATCTTGTCTGGCTAAATGGCCAGAAGCTGACCAGTCATTTAAAGGCTTGTGAATTTTGAACACCATCAGGAATTACTACACAAGATCAGTTCATTTTGTGGAAAATGTGCGAACTACCCAGAATGAATGGATGCATCGAATATTCTGGACAAAGTAGGAGGGTACAGCTGGAGTGGGTGTAGAAATATGCCAGTCTTTTTTAGCGCAATCCTTATTAATAAAAAAAATAAAAAATACAATAAATCAGATATCACATGTAATGCTAAGATCATTAATGTGCAGACAAGGGCCCATTTAATCTTTCCACTCTTAATTGGCAATTGGACAAGCCTGAATTACAATCATAAGTGCATCACTCATTAATAGGCTCCAAAGTGGGGAACGTCCAAAGCACCATTAACCACCATATTTTGCTCATATCAACCAATAATTAATAAGCTGTGCAGCTTTCCCTCATTTCTACAACTTCTATTAGATGCTTTGAAAAACAATAATAATTTGGATCTTTGCAGTGATAATCGGCAGTCAATTTATAAACAAACAGACAATGAGAGGTGCAGACCGTGATTTGTATATCACAAAATCCAATGAAATGAAAATCAAAGTTCCTATATTTGGGCTACAAAGGGTCATGCACAATCTAATGACTTAAAAAGTAGATCCACTGAAGCCACCTCAAAACTACCAGTTATCAATGAAAAACAATCAACTTTGAAAAAATTTGCAAAGCGGGAAGAAAATCTGGCAAGATTAATGATAAACAATATTTTACAATGTCTGGTAATTACAGCGCAAAAAATCTAATTTGTCCCATTCTGGCGTAAAGTAATAAGAAACTATCATAATAACGTTCGATCAAAGGGTACAAATGATTCGATACAAATCTCCTGCCACAGAGCGTTTGCAATGACACTCAGAAGGATTTTGGGGATAGGCTTTCGACTCCCCTCGAGGAGGTCTGCATTGCAAAGGTGGACAGGGTCGAAGGAAAAGGGAGGCTGATCGTAGTTCCTATTGAGTCAAATGAGCATGATAATACATGGGATTTATATCACAATGTAAAGAGTGCAATTGTTTGTTATTATGACAATAACAGAAATTATGTTTGTTCAGCTTTCAGGAAGCCAGAAAGGCCCATGGCTGACAAGCATGCTTTTAGGCCAATTAAAGGGTAGGGCCAACCTCCTGCTCAAGCTGCTTTTGGTTTCCAAACAAAACATAACTGTAATGAGCCTATCTGTAAAGAGTACAACGCCACAAAGTAGAATGATCGCTGTATTATAATTGATTCATTTAAAAGAAAGGAACTTTATTAAGTACAGAAAACAGCATAATTATCCATGGAGAGGGGATCTTTAAAATGACTGTACAAAGTAGTGGCCTTCTTCAATGAACAATTCAATTAAATCTAATTGTAATTCTGCTGTTTAAGGTCATTATGAGACACAAGGTCAGTACCATATGTTTACTCATATCCCCACCCAGTTTATGCCTTGCAGCATACAATTCGTTTCACTACAGTTTTCTGATTGTAACAGTCTTCAGTAATGAAAGTGTGGAGTCCAGAATGGAGTCTTCATTTATCCCATGCCATCCATCTGTGACCCCAATTCCTGAGCAAGTGGGATATTGTTTTCTAATCTGCCTGTGTTCTAGGCTTCTTTTTGACACATCACAACAGAGTCGCCTCTGTTCCAAAGCATGTAATACCCTCCCCTTTGGTCTTTAAAAGGGTAGAATAAGCAGAAACATGTCGACCTCTGCTAGTGACTAGAAATATTCCCTGCTTTTCTTTTAATACTACCACTGGGAGATTCAATAAAAAAGTTCACTCTATTCAGTAGGTTGTCTTAATTCACACACTGTGTTCCCCTCTGCACATAACTTTCATGCTTAGAGTGGCATAGTGACATATTCATCTCAAACAATTCCCCCAAGCTCCCCATAATAGTGAATGGGTAGTAGCATACACTAATATCTATAAGAAATGGTGTTTGGAGGGGCCCGATGATGAAGCATGCCACCTATTGGGTGGGTGAGGGCTTCCATCTTTAAAGAAGGAAAGTCCCTCCCTTGGTACTCTCCATTCTTTGTGTTTTTACCTACACATTAGAGACAATCAGTTCTGACGTGTAGTGTTGTGAATAGCTAGGAGGTTGAACTGACTGGCCAGATTCCTCCTGACCCTTCTGTTTTAGATGATAGGTATTACTGTAAAGAAAACCACCAAACTTCCAATCACACATTAAAGTCATGGTATTGGTAGTCCTGATGCTTCTGGCAATACTACTCTTAAGGGCCCCTTAGGGCTCTAAATTAGTAAGCAGCACATACATGCTTCAGACGTTGTTGGAATTATGTATTATCTCTTACTTACTGTATGCCTTCTCACAGAAGGGCTCTACCTGCAGCCCTCTGTGAACTTACGGTGCCTCTTGGGTAATCCAATACAGTATACTTGTGGCTTAAAAATCATTTTGCACCTACTGGTTCTTTGTCCCATTTTATTAGTAAGTCTTTCCGACTCAGTTCTGCGAGTATGCCCTGTGTGGCCACTTGAGCTTCTCTTAAACTTTTTTGGCCAGAATCCTTTATGCCTGCCTCATCCATTGACTGCCCTTTTCTCTCCATTAAGTGGTTCTGAATATTTCCAGGTACATCGCCAGACATAGTGATTAGGACCCCAAGTTGACCTTGACTAGCCTCTCTCTAACTTCTATCTATCTGATATCTATTTTCTATTCTTTATCTACTGTCTCTAGTTCTCTCATCCCCACCAGTCCTGATAGATCTCCCTATTCTTGATGAGGTCAAAATGCCGTCGACAAGCACATTTTCATTAACTGACTGATTGCCGAGTCAGCTGCTATTTGAATACATGCATTTCCCCTTTCCACTTTTCTGCACTTTGTGAATTTGTTTCTGTTCCTTAATTGTAAATAAAAGTCATTTTACTTCATAACCGTCATAAATGTTTGTTTTGAGCTACCTGGTTAACTTTGAGTCCATTTGTATCTATTATTCACTGGATTATTAATTCACCCAGAAGCATATTAATTATTACCTCTCTAAATGAGCCCATAGTGAACGACTGTCTTCATAATACAGCTCAGCCTTGGTTCTCGAATGACCTATTGAGTGCCCTTGTATGCGTTTTACATGATATTTTGGTAACACAATGTTTTTGTATTGGACAGTTTGCCATACAACAGTGAGGGATCTAACTGTTAATCCCAGAGAAGGGCCTCAAGAATTTAGCACAATCTATTGTTTACTCAAAATTAACTAGGGCAAATCCCTCTTTACCAGAATAACAAAAGTGCACTTGTCATGACTTAAGAGAGCTCCGCGTTCAGCAGCTCATTTTGTCACTGGGAGCAAAACAATTTACTGTCTCACCCCATCCTTCTAATACTCCAATGGCTTCCCATTTTAGCCAATCAGTTCTGTATAACTACTAGGCCTGGGTGGTGAACTCCACTCCGTTCGAGGAGTTTGCGGGGTTGTATGCGCTCCGCGGAGTTCGCGGAGTGCCGAAAACTCTGCTCTGCGTAGTGCAGCTGGAATTTCTACTCGAGTTGCAGGAAGATCAGCGCAAACAGCAGTCGCACTGCATTCCACCACTTGCGGAATTCCGCTGAGTTTTTTTGTCTCTTCGTGGAGTTCTGCGGAGCGGAACTCTGCGAACTCCGCCCAGGCCTGACAACTACCTGCATAAATCACAAAGTCCTACATACAAGTACACTTCTTTTCAGGACAAAAAACTGAAGATCTCTGGTGCTCAACAGAAACTCTTACTGGTATTCTTGGTTTTCAAAACATAATGCCCTATGGTTCAATCCTTTCCTGGTTTTGCTATCACAATTTGCAACTCACTCACACATACTCTTGAACATCACTTCTTCACGATACACTCAGAAAGGATCTTAAAAATCTTCTTTTCAAAAGGTATTTTTAAACTGGATCTTACTATCTGCCTCTATATTACAGGTCGATTGGCTACTACCTGCCTTTGAGTGTTGTTATTTTCTCTCCCTGCCGCCTTCTATTTTCTTACAAGCTTAGGGACTACCTCCCTACCACTTTTTGTCTCTATTACCACATTTTGTGTTGGTGTTTCTTTAAAATTACTCCTCTCTCAATCAACACACCTAAAGCTATTGAACGTTATTATGTTAGATTATATAGATTTGTTGAACCCAATTGTCATCCATGAGGTTATCCAGGCACTTGAGGAGGTATGTAGGTCGAGCGAGACTAGGTGTAGGTCATCAGAAGGAAATCTACAGGGTTAGTTGAAGAGCCAGGTCTTCAGCTTTTTGTGGAAGTTGAGTAGTGAAGAAGAGGTCCTGATGTTTTGGGAAAGGTCGTTCCAGGTCTTGGAGGCAATGTAAGAAAAAGTGCGACCTCCAACTCTGCTTCTGTGTATGGGTGGGTTATGTGTGGGAGAGAGACGTAGATCACAGTTATCTGGTAGGTTGGTAGAAGTGTAGGCGGTTGTTAAGGTAGGCAGGCCCAATGCTGTGGAGGGCCTTTAATGCATGGGTGAGCAGCTTGAATTGGCAGTGTTTCTGGATGGGGAGCCACTAGAGCGCTCTGAGGTGAGGCGAGATGTGGGTGAGGAAAAGGAGTTTGAAGATGAGTCTCGCAACAGTGTTCTGAATGGTCTGGAATCTCTGTGTGAGGTAGGTTGGGATTCTGGCATTGAGTGTGTTGCCATAGTCCAACCTGCTCATGATGAGGGCTTTTTAATGACGGTGCATCTGGTGGTATGGGGTAGTCACTTGAAGATCTTGCATAGCATTCATAGGTTGGGGAAACAAGATGTGGTGACAGCATTTACTAGAGGATGAGCCCTAGATTTCTGCCTTTTTACGATGGGATTAGCATGGGTCCTAATTCAGCTAGCCACCAGGAGGAGTTCCAGAGTGCGCTCTTGTTTCCGAAGATCAGTACTTCCATTTTGCCTGTGTTGAGCTACAGGTAGTTCTGTTTCATCCAGTCTGCCTCGCTAATCGTGCAGTTTATGAAGTTGTTTCTGGAAGTGTTGGCACTGTCTGTCAGGGATAGAAGAAGCTACATGTCATCAGCGTAGTATATGGTGCTGAATCCGTGGGCTCTGATGATATCTGCGAGAGGTGCCATGTGGATGTTGAAGAGTGTTGGGCTGATATGTGTTCTGCCTGTAAGGTAGGAGGCTATCCACTTTAGGGCTGGTCCTTATATTCCAGTGTAGTGTAGCCTTGAGACGAAAGTGTAGTGAGAGACGGTGTCAAAAGCTGTGGACAGATCAAGCAGGGTGAGAGCTGAAGTGTCTCTGCAATCGAGGATTGTCCCAATGTCATTGGTTGCTGCAGTGAGGGTGGTTTCTGTGCTGTGGTTTCTACAGAAGCACGACTCTGTGCTGTCCAGTAGTTGGTTATGTTCTAAGTGTCTGGAGAGTTGTTTGTTGATCACCTTCTCCATGACTTTGGCAGGGAAAGGTTGTAGTGAGATGGGTCGGTAGTTGCTGAGTTCACTTGGGTCAACCGATGGGTTCTTCAGGAGGGTGTTGACTTCTGTGTTCTTCCAGTTGACCAGGAGGTTGCACATATGATGGATGTGTTGATGTTGGATGTGAGAGTGGAGCTGATCATGGATCCTCCTAAGTTGTAGATGTGGTGAGGCATGGGTCTGCTGAGGCTCCTGAGTGTATGGATTTCATGATTGTGGCAGTTTCTGCGCTGGTGAGTTTCGAGTCAGTTAGGTGACGGTCATCTCTCATGATGGTAAGTAGTTGGACAATGATGTCTTCTGGGTTGGGCTGGGGGTTGAAGTTTCTGTAGATCTTTGTGAAGGTGTGATGGTGTTGGTTGCTGCTGCAGAGTTGGAGAATTCTTTTGCGATGGTGAAAAGCTCTTTGCAGTTGTTAGAGCTGGTTTCTATCCTCAGAGCAAGGGCTTTTTTTCTTGTTTCTCTGATTTGGTGGTGGTAGGGTCTGAATGTGGCCTTGTATGTGTTTCTGGTGGTGGTGACCCTGTTAGTTCTCCATTTCCTTTCCAGTTGTTTGCAGTAAAGTTTGGATTCTCGGAGGTCATCGGTGTACCTGCTGGCTTGCTTGTTGGTTCTCCTCAGTTTGGTGTGCTTGAGGGATGCCAGGACATCAGCGCAGCCTGATATCCATTAATTGAAAGTTATTATGTCGTCTTTATTGTTGGTGGGGATTGGTTGGTTGGCCCCGAGGATGTTTGTCCAGTCTGTTCCGGTTATTTTATTCCAGCTTCGTCTGGTGGTGCAGAGTATATTGGGAGTGGTGGCTGGTGGTGTGTTGATGTCATAGTGAATGATGGAGTGGCCCATCCAGGAGAGCGGGGTGGTGTGGCTGAATCTTGACGCTGGAGGTAAATATGTGGTTCAGGGTGTATCTTGCATTTTGCGTTGGGCCCTAGTCGAGCTGGTCAAGTCCGATGTTATTGAGGCTGTCGAGCAGGGCTGCGAAGTTGGGGTCTGAGGGAGTTCACTGAGGAGAATTAAGTAGTTGGAGCTGATGGCGAGCGGGGACATGAAGTCTGTGATGAGGCTGCAGAAAGTGGTGCGTGCTCCGGAGCAAGAGGAGGGGTCTGTATGCAAGGGTTTCTCCAATGGTAGCCTTTCCATTTGATTGAATTTTGAACTGCATGTGCTCCATGAATGGTGTATTCTTGTCAGCGGATGAGGTGCAGCAAATTGTGACCTTGTGGATGATGATGAGGCCTGCTCCTGGCTTGTGGGGTCTGTCTTGGTGCACTGTCTTGTTGCCCGTCAAGATGGCTGTGGTGATGAGGGGTAAAGACGCCGGGTTGAGCCAGGTTTCGGTGAAGAAGATGTCTGGGGCGTGTGTTTTGATGAGGTCCCAGATCTCTTTGGCATTTTAACCAAGTGAGCGTGTAAAGAGAAGCATGCAAACGAGGTGGGGACGTGGTGGGGGTGTGATGAGCCTAGAGGTGTGTAGGAGTCTTGTCACATGGGAAGTGACAGTGTGAGCAGGTGAAAGGTCCTAGTGTGAGTCGTGGAAGCAGCAGTAGTGGCGGCTAGGGTTGAGTGCGCGGAGGTCGTTGTCGGCGTGAACTGTTTATAATCTTAACCTAAATTTAACAGCATTTCCTTTACTAATTAACACATGCACTTTATTTATTGAGAGTTTTATAAAGTGTGTACATGACCAGGGGCTATCAGAGCACTGCACAGTATAAAAAAGCAACAATAGGTTACAGGAAAGACAGTTTAGCCTGGTATATGAGGTGAGAGACACCACAGAACTGTGAAACAACAATTAGTCGAAATTATGAAAGGCCAACATATAAGAAGAATGAAAATGGAGCTAGTAGAGTCACCGCTATGGAAGAACTTTATAACTGCCCTTATTACATAAACAAGGCCAGTCAGTCCATTAGTCATCTTTCAAATGAAGAGATTTTACACTTCCTGAAGGCCACAGAGGACGGGTTTGTGCATTTCTTAGGCAGAAGAGAGTTCCAGTTCCTGGGAGCATTTCCAGTAAAGGAGCGAAAGCAGAATCTCCCTTTTTTTAATCTAGGTGGCTCTAGAAGTAGCGAGTCTTAACTCTGCAGGGAGTGGCTACCACAAGAACGTGTGAGTTTCTGGGCCAGGTATTTAGAGGCCCTATAGTGAATGGCTTTGTGAGTAATACACGGTACGTTGAGGATGCAGCATGCTTCGACTGGTAGCCACTTGAGTGTGATGAGAGGAATGATTTGGTCAAAGCAACTAGCCCCCGAGTGAGGCCTTTAATGGATCAAGGCGAGTCTTTACTGTACCAGTAGGAACTACATTTCCATAGTCAACTCTAGAAATTACAAGCTCTTGTACTACATTTTGAAGGTCATGTAGTGGGATGAAAAGCTTTACCTTTTGAGTAGTCAGAGTTGGTATAATGCACTTCTGGTAGTGAAGTTAGTAGAAGCAAGCATGTCCAGATTGGTTCCAAGAGGTGTGGTGCAGTCAATAGTTTTGGGAGTGCATTTGAGTGGAACTAAGCAGTTGAGCCAGCCTTTAATTAGAGGAGAGTTGTGTGGGGGAAGATATAAGAAGGAAGTTATTCTTCAATGTATTTAGTTTTAAGTGGTTGGATGCTAGCCATGATTGTACTTTAATTAACTTTGATTTAAGTGAAGTACATCGTCTAGCAGTAGAGTTGGATATTTTCTGGATATAGATGAATGGTGAAGGATTAAGGGTTCCAGGTAGAAACTGAAAATCATAGGACTAGAATGAAACCTTGAGGGGCCCCTTGGTTGACAAGGGCAGGGTTTGATATGGAGTCCTACAGCTTGATTTGCTGGAAAGGGTTGTTGAGGTATGAAATGAACCCGTTCAGGACTGTACTGCCACGCCCCATACATGACTGTAGGGTGTTTACAAAAATGTTGTGACTGACTGTGTCAAAGGCCATGCAAAAGTTGAGGAGTATGATTAGAAAAGTGACCCCTTCAGTGCTTAATTTGAGCCGGTGGTTTCCGGTGCTCTGCACAGGCACTTAATTTTCAGCAACAGCGCTTGTAACAGTCTGCCTGAAGGTGGCGCTGTCTGGCTAATTTAGAGATGACCACAACAACAGTTAATTATAAATTTAATATACATTAAAAATGACTATTACTTGTCGCCCAAGCCATTCTTATAGCTTTGGTGGCCTGAAATAGCCCGAATTGTCACAGTTGTAGGAGTGTAATGGTTAGTAGTTGTGTTGTTACTATCATTGGCAGCAAGGCAGGGGTGATGTGTGATGCAAGTTGCAGTGGCACCCTGACGAGAGTTTGGCCATTATTTTGTTTTTTTTACACATTAAGCACTGGTCCACTATATCCAGGAAGCACAGGGTATCACCCCTAAAGACTGAGGATGGCAATCCCCATACAGCTGCCAGTCCTAGAATTGGGCCTATGATGCCATAGTCCTTGATAGGTTGATTGAGTTGTAATAGCATACATTTTTTGAAGACTTTAAAAAACGAAGGTTGTATTTCTGAATCTCCTCCATCTTTTATATATAATGACTGGTTATCAACTTCAGTGGTATTTTTCTTTTATGAACATATATAATTATATTATTCTTTGCAGTTCTAATCTTGTCTTCTTCATTTGTATTGGTTATTTTATTGTTCCACTTGGACTAACATGCTCTTTAATGAGCTCCAACTAATTTTGCCCATGTCCGCATCGTAGAAATGCACAAATAAATTAATTAATTAATGCACACTTAATGACTTTAGGACTCATCTTTGAGTTACATGTGACTGAAATTCAAATCTTGAACATGAACATTTTTTAACTAACTGCAAGTATTAGTCCGGATCTCCTGATGCCACATTAAGTGTTGACAATAGCTGGGTGTGAGCCTTGGTGCAGTTAGAGTCAAGACTGCACATATCAGTCTCGTGCAACAAAGATAGGGAGTGCAACTTCAGTTATGTGCACTGTGGCTGTGCTTGTGAAACCTATTGCATTTAATTGAAATCTTAAAAGGGGCTTACATCCCACCCTTGCTCTTCATTGGTTCTTGTGCTTGCCACTTACTTTTCCTCCATTTCAATTGGCTGTAGCATACTATTTCCTGTTATCAGTATCCCATGGCCCAAGTACTGTTTTCATCCGAGCTGGAACTTCTTTTAAGAGTGTCAGCACCTCTGTGGGAAGCCAACGCTCCAATCGCAATGCGCACTCAACAGTCCCACTGGGGCCGAAGCAGTTATTCACTGTAGTGCTCGCTTTTGTTTGGAAACCAAGCAGCGCACTCCCCAGTTCCCTCCAGGGCTGAAGCAGGCACCCACTCTAGTGCTCCCTTTCTGTTGCAACCCTGAGCACTGTATCAGAGGCCAGAGCTTGTGTACAGAGGCAAAGACAAAGGGCAAACAGAGGGCCTGAAAGTGAACACTTGTGTAAGAAATTTAAATAACTGAAAGTAATCAGCTGGTTCATGTTAGGTCTGTTTTTTGTTGCTGCTTTGTTGTTACGTTTAATCAGAGATTTATTTTATTATTGCTCTTCAGTACGAGTTTTGCCCGACGGGGACCTGCTCTGTCACCCTTGCTACAGCGGATGTTGGCTCTTGTCTGAACAGCAGGCAAATCAGCAGCAATTGTCCGCGAGTTGAGATGCATTTCCGTCCTGATAGGCCCGTCAGAGTCGTCTGAGCGGGTGTGGATTGCTTTCAAACAATTTGGCTCTTTGCATACATTCTGTTATGCGAACTATACACATGCTAATTAAATCTAATTTTCACCTACTTCCGTTCTTTTTACAGACTTGATTGGCACCTCTCGTATTTGAATCAGTGATACTTTTGTTGTAGTATAGTATTTGTATTTGGAATTCTGTGCTCAGTTCGGTTCTTTACAAGAGGGTCAAAAGTGGAAAAAAAGTTTAGACACATTTTCCAGTCTTGTGTAGAGCGTCCTGTCTGTGGCACCGTGAATTAGAGACCATTTTCTTTCTGAGGCGAGCGCCCGGGCCATGCCTCCAACACTTCACTCATCAGAACCGTTGGAGCTGAAAGCCGCGCTTTGAAAGCAAAACAAAGGGGCAGATCTAATTTAACTGTAAGACGACAATAAACCCTTTGCCGCTGCCTTTTCCTATTACCTCTCTGAGGTGTTATCAATCAAACTCCAAAGGCTGGGGGAAATGCTCACTCTAACCTAATTTATTTCTCCTTGCATTTGGCATTGAAAGAAGCACTTTTCGGTCTAGGCCCAAACTGGAAACAGTCACAAAGGCTGAAAATCGAACATAAACTCACTGTCCACAGCCTCTCTTCCCCCAGGGGTGCACCAGCCACAGCCTTTCTATTTGAGCACTGTGAATGCTACAGTCTTTTTCTTGGCATTGAAGCACAGTGGCATTACGGCGCAGGTATAACTTTGGTGTTAGTTTTGCCATGTGCCTCGGGCACGCCTTAACAGAGCCCGTACCAGGCAGCAGTTACACATGCCGTCTTCGCTTTTAATGTCAGTGATGCTCCGATTAACAAGAAATGTTTACTTTACATTTCAGTGAGTCTGCACAGTTTGTAACATGCGCACGCTCGCGCATGTTACAGGAAACAATGATTTATTGTATGATCATTTGTAAGCCCTTGCTCACAATGTTGGATCGGAGCTGCTTTTCACTTCAATTTTAGAAAGTGTGCTGTACAAATGCTTTGTGTAAGACTAGTCTGGCCCCCATGGTGCACGCCATGTTCACAATCTCTTTCTCAACTGCCTTCCCTCCGCCCCCTATCAATTAAGGTACGGAATGGCCTCTGGTCGAGGCTGCTAAAAATAAGATAATGAAATTGCTATGTTCTGGCTGTGGCCCAGCATGAAAAAGTTGATGAATATTGACATTTTTCAAAAGCTCACTACTGCTTTTTTTAATGTTTACTTTTTTCACATAACACAAGATAGATTAATACTGTTGCTGTGTGTGCTCAATCAGGGCCAGTTTTAGGACTTTGGTGCAGTCGCACCTGGCACTGACCTTGTGGGGTGTGTGGAGTGGGGTAGCTGAGTTAAAAAAAACTTTTGGGTTTGAAAGCAGGTGCTGCTAATTTCCTTGGGTGTCCAGCAGTCTTCAGGCAGCAAAAGAAATGTCAAGATAATGACAGTGATTAATGCTCCTATCTCATTTAACTCACTCATCCTCCTCTACAATTCTTTATATTAGGTTTAAGATTGCTTTATTGGTAGATTTAATGCAAAA
Organism: Calotriton arnoldi; assembly: GCA_963921515.1. Classification (NCBI taxonomy): domain Eukaryota; kingdom Metazoa; phylum Chordata; class Amphibia; order Caudata; family Salamandridae; genus Calotriton; species Calotriton arnoldi. The sequence continues at coordinate 477,149 of CAWUFW010005105.1, read as the reverse complement.
ACAAGGTATAAAAATCTGCCCACCTACATCCAACAGCCGGTGGGGAGGCATCAATAGTCAGTAACAGGAGCGCGGAGGAACATGAACAAGGGGAGGCGTGGGTGGGTAGGAAGAATGGGAGAGGGGAAGCAGGAGACACCTGCGCTAAGAGTAGTACACCTATTGTGTTGTGACGGTAGCCGGGGTGTGTATGTGAGGGAAACAGCTACCAGGTATTAGCTTAGGAAGGTTCCCGTAAAGGGTGAGTTAGACGGAGGGTCTGTAGGTATATCGGACAGGTCAATTCTGTGAATTTGTCCGATGGGTACTGGATGCATGGTCCCCGTGTCTTGTCAAACAGGAGGAGTGAGTGGTGTGCTACAGCGGTCAGCTTCTCCATTCCTAGTAAGTCCCAAAGCTTGTGGAGCCAGTCAAGGGTGTTGGAATCGTGTCTGAACCCCATCTAGAAAGCAGGATCTGTTTTGCAGCATCCAGTGCCAAAGTGATTGCACGCCCTTTTATAGACTTCAGGGGTACGTCAATGGGTTGGGGAGGCCCAATAAGAAATAGCTGGGAAACCTAGGGATGTCAGTGTCAGATATATCATTCACAGCAGTAAGCACCTTGTTCCAGAAGGAACCTATTTCGGGTCATTGACAAAGCAGATGGGTAAGAATGCCTTCCTGCTCGCAATGTCGCCAGCATGTACTGTCCTTATTCACGTTCCACTGGGCAACCCTAGTTGGTGTAAAGTGCCAGTAATATGCAATCTTCAAGAATATCTCCTTACTAGAAGTGTTAAGGGCAGACGTGCGGGCGCGGTCAAGAATGCGACTCTACTCCTTATCAGTAAAGGTACGTTTACATTCCACCTCTCACTGGTGCTGAGCAGGTGACTTTGCCGGTTTCTGTGGGGTGGTAAGGAAAGTGTAAATATCCGAGACGATGTGTTTGTCAGAGGACCGAGTAAGGAGCCATTTCTCGAATGAGGTAAGCGGTTGACTGGCGAAGGAGCAAAGCTAGAGCTGTGTCAGCCAGTGACGAATGGCTATATATTATCAATGAGCTGTTAATGGGATTCTGAAGGCCAACTGGATCTGGGAGAAGTCCACCAGGCAATCAACATCAAATAGGTCACTTACCCGTTTGCAGTTAGCTTCTTGCCAAACAGCAAACGCAGAACCGCCGTGCGCAGGGGGGAAATCTGGGTTACCTGTAAATCGGTGTCTGGGGGGGGAGAGGGGTGGATAGTCCCTTTTGGAGCTGCACTTTTTCCCAGACTCCCACATTGGCTCGTCACACTGGTGAAATATAGACACCAGCAGGCCTTTGGTAGCTATGGAACCTTCCAGATAGGAATGCTTGCCACTGCTCGGTTTTTAAAGCACCAATGTTTTTCGGTATTAGGCCGAGACCACTCCACCATATATCAGAGCTGCACTGCCTGATAATACCATTTCAGGTGAGGAACCCCCAAGCCACCCTCTGACTGAGAGAGATAGTACTGAGACTTAGCCATCCGTGCCTTTTCGCCTTTCCAAATGAAGTCCCAGATGAGGGTCTTCAATTTATCAAGCATCCGTGTAGGAGGCTGGAGAGACAGGGTTTGCATCATGCATAGGATTCTTGGCAAAAGCATCATCTTTACCGCTGCCAAGTGGCTAAGCCATGAAAGACCATGGCCCTTCCACCTGGATAGGTCTAAGTGTGCGTTCGTCAGGAGCCCCTTGTAATTATGAGCCACTGTACGGTCCAGTGTATGGTGTATCTGCAGCCCCAGTTAGCTTATCCCGTGCGAAAACCAAGTGAATGGGAACCCAGACTCAAGCTGGACTTGTTCAGTCCTGGGGATGCTAAGGCTGAGAATAGAGGACTTTTGGAGGTTGGTCTTGAAGCCAGGGGATTGCCTGAAGGCTGCCAGTTTCCCCATCACAGCTGGTAGGGAGCCGTGAGGGTTCAATATTAGTAAGAGGACATCATCCGCGAAGATCAGTATCTTATGCTCCCTGCCTCCCATGCGTATGCTGGTGATTAGTGGGGTGGTGCGCACCCATTTTGCGAATGGCCCCTTGTGCATAGCACATAATACATGTGACAGGGGACAGCCCTGTTGGGTGTCCATGGCAATTGGGAAGGACTGAGATAAGAGTCTGTTAACCCGCACCATGGCCCTGGGGAAAAAAATAACTGCACTGAATCCATTTCCAAAACCGTGGTCCCACGCCAAAGTGTGTCAAAACCGCACAGAGGTGCAGCCAGTGGACCCGATCAAAGGCTTTCTCTGCGTCAGCAGACAGGAGAAAAGCCGGTGTCTGAGAGTGATGTGCCTTATCTAGGAAATTACAGAGACGTTTTGTGTTATCACTACAGCCCCTTTCGGGTATAAACCCAGTTTGATCGGGGTCCACCAAGCATATTGGGGCACAAACCTATGTTTCAAGATGCCTGTAAAGATCTTAGTGTCGACATTTAGTAAAGAGATGGGACGGTAGGAGGAGCACTGCCTAAGGTCCTTATCGGCCTTGGGGATCACCGTGATCGTGGCAAGTTTCATCGTTTCGGTCTGTGGAGCTAAAGGCGTTATATAACCTTGCCAATATTGGGGCCAGCAATGTGCCAAATGCTTTGTAGAAGTCTGCACCATAGCCATCATGCCCTGGGGCCTTACCTGGCTGTAAATGGCTATAAAGACCTCACTGGGAGAAACATCACTATCGAGGGAAGAGATGGCAGTCTGTGAGATGTGAGTCAGGGGGACTGGAGCCTGATAAGCATCAATGTTGGCAGCAGCAAGGTTGTCAGCTGAGTAGACAATGGCATAAAATTGTTCGAATTTTTAGGTAATCATTTCATCCTGGAACTTCGGGGTGCCATCAGAGCCTGTCAGTTAGTTCACTCTGTGGTGAAGAGCGTGGGTGTGTAAACGGTGGGCTAGCAAGTGTCCCGCTTTGTACCCTCCATGTAGTATTTCTGCTTTATCCGTAATAAAGCATATTCTGCCTTACTCATATCTAGTGCCTTCAATTGTATGCGAGCTGCGGACACAATTTTCGCTGTTCTTTATTGAATCGAGCCACTATGGCAATGAATTGGCCGCTCACATCAGACTTCAAGGTTTCCCATAAGAGTGTGATGGGTGTAGTTGGCATGTCATTAGTTTCTAAGAATGAGGTGATAGTGGACGCAATCTCAGTGAGAATGTTTTCATGGGTAAGCAGTTCTACATTGCAGCACCAAACCCGAGGAGGTGATAGGGCACTAGAGGGGATGTAATGGAGGGTGACAGGAGAGTGGTCAGAAAGGGCAGCGGCTCCAATATCCACTGCCACAGATGCTTTTGTAATATGAGGCGAGGTAAGATAAAAATCAATGCATGTGTAGGTCTGAGACGGTGTAGTCCATTGCAGCAGGGTGTGTATGCCGCCAGATATCCATCAGTCCAGCTTCAGATAGCCATTGTCTGCAGGTGGACATGAGGGAGCTGGTCTGGCCTGGCCGCTGAATTGATCTATCACTCTGCGCATCGACTACTATATTGAAATCCCCCTACAATGATATCTGTGCCTGGAGTGCTTATTTAAGGAAGGGTTCCTGGTGGTCATTTGGTGCGTAGAGAGTGGCAAGTGTTATCCGGTGACCTTTCAGGTCAATGTGCAATGACAAAAGCCTGTCAGGCAATTCAGCATAAGCATAAGTTTGAGTCACCCTTCCCGGAAAGTGAGTCGCTGCCCCAGAGGAGACATATTGGCGGTAAAACCACTGAGAGCGCAATCGCTTCCAATCGGTCTTGAGCAGGCAAGTCTCCTATAGGAGACAAATATCATATTTGCATCTCTGAGGAAGGACAAGAGTGCCAGGCACTTCACTGGTGTGTTGAGGTCCCGGACATAGAGGCAAAGGATCGTAATCATCTACATGTAGATGTGTGGAGGCCGAGTGGGGCCGGGTGTAGCCTAGAATAGAAACACAGATTCTGAACAGGAAGCGCTGCTATGTGGTGCCTGAAGGGTGGGAAAGAGACTAGCGTCAGGGGTAGAGGTGGGAGGAAAACCAATGAACAAGCTAACAATGTGTTTCCCCGCCTGGGAACATGGAAAACAAACATATGAGGGTCCATGTCGTCAGCCATGTGAGTCTTCGATCACCAATTCAAGGCATCCGTGGAACTCCACCGCCATGGCTCAGCTACAAGGCAGAGAAGGAGGGGAAAAGTCACCACAGGAGTTGAGACTTTAAACAAGGAGCGGAAAAGTACAGGCCCTCTGAAGAAAGGGATACCAGCCAGTCATCGGCTCATCAGTAGAATATAGTTCGATCTGCACTGTCCTCAGTGATACTTTTCTGCTTCCGTGGCACTATCCTGACACTGTAGCTGTTGGAGCAGCATAGCTCATTCTTTGCAACTCTCGTTTGCAGAAGGCTTGTGCAGTGATTTCTTTCGCGCTGAGAGGCACAGGTCTGTCATGACGGAATCTCTGTCTTGCGAGGGGGACTGGGCCTGGGTTTCAACGAGCATCGCCGTTATATCCATCAGTGACCGGGCTTCTTCCAATTTTCGGATGCTCTGCATCTCATTGTTCCAGACATACTCCAGAGTCAGAAGGAGTGGCCCCATTTGAACCCGATTCCCTTGTCTCATAGAAGGTCCGTTAAAGGCTGAAGGACCTTTCGGCAATGCAGAGTATCAGAGAGAGGTCTTGGTACAGCAACAGTTTGAGCCCCTCAAATTCAATTGAAGATTTGCCTGTAGTAATGTAGGCATGTGAGGATGTCCTGTGCTTGACCAGGAGCCCGATCCAGGTGGCCTGGTTGATGCGTGCAAATGGTTTTGTGGTCTGCGAGATTAGGGGCACATGTCGGAAAAGATGAATGAAGAAGTATTTGAGTTTACCCAGTATCGCTTGTAAGGGCACCCCTTTTATGTGAATGTTGGAGGGCCTAGATCTGTTTTCAAGATCTTCCAGCTGTTAATGGAACTCCGTGTTCTTGTCTCCCAGCTCGAGGAGCTCCCGACGGTGTCCATCCAGCTCTTCTTCCCGGGTCATAGGTTTGTTCTAAGGAGTGCATCCTCTGGCCCTTGACCTCCATTGCCATGTCCTGTTCAAGGATGGCAAAGTCATCCAGTAAGATCATGAACAGCTGCTCCAGCAACATCCTCGTGACGGGGGCCTTAGTACTTTGCGAGTCGCTCAGCGCCGAATCCTCAGGTGGTGGTGGGCTTGAAGTCTCCATGACCTGCTCAGACTTCTTCGCTGGTGTTTTGGTAAACAAGTCTTTAAGTGTAGTGTCCTTCTTCATGTTGCATTGGGAAGACATGATGGAGCAGCTGCCGCGCCCCCGCACCAGCGGAGACCGGGAACCCAAGACAGCAACCCCAATGGTGGATGGTGATGCAATCACTCAAAGTCCACGCTCTACCACGGTCGCAACCAGCAAGGGAGTGCACCAGCAATGGGGTCCGATAGTGACCCCCAGGATGAACAGGGTTCCACATCTCAGGCCGCACCGGTGGAAGCCCCCATGCAACAGCGCTGGGATGTCCAATGTGCCGTTCACAGTTTCTACTCCATTCCGCACAAGGCCGCACCGGTGCACCCACTTCTCGAATTGGGGGTTGGCAAGTAGGGTGAGAGCACCAAACGTGTGGCCAGGACACCACCACGGGCACAGAGGGCAGCAGAACCGCACATGGCTGTGAGGAGCGTCTCCACAGCACACTCAGTCTGCTGATGGAAGGTAGGTAAAACAAGGTGGCCCTGCCGCACCTCACTTCTCAGGGGACCCACCAGGGAAACCCTCAGTCAGTCCAAATCCCAGTAGGGCCCCCCTGTCTCAGAAGGTATCACTGGTCTAAATGTAGCAAGGGGTGTCCTGAAAGGATCCCTCACCATAGCGCTGCAGGTCCACAGGCTGCAAATATGTGCAGGCTCACCAGTTCTGATCAGGCCGGTCAGACTGCAGGTTTCCCCTATTCAGGGCAGCCCCCAGCACTCTGCAATGCAGCCAGCAGGCCCTAAGGAAAGGAGGGGCCCTCAGGTCAGTAGGAGGGGCTGGCCCAGCTAATTATCTGGCCACAGAAAGTCCGCTGTGGACAGACCCTCATCCCATGTCCCGCCACCACTCACTGCACAGTTATTCGGTCGCAGGCGCAGGCGGCCCTCGGTGTGTAGGCACAGCCACACACAGCCCGCGGGAGACCATGCAAGCAGCGACAGGGGCTCAGACTGCGAGGAGGGGGCCCAGTATGCCATATCCGGGGGCAACAAGGCACAGTCTTCAGCAGGGCCGCACCTCCAGGCCTTCAGAGTCCATGGCCTGCAGCATCTGCCACATTAGAAGCGTGGCCGCCGATACGTGCACCTACCAGCCGCCTCAAAGCTGCAATCCGCTCCAGGCCACCGGCGGCTCTGATGTGGGGAGTCTAACAGCTCAGGAACATTTCCCTGTGTGGAGGGCCCCGGGAGAGGTCCCAAGCAGTGGGTGGATGGCAGAGCTTTGCGGAGCCGGTCTCACTCAGGTTCCACCTTGGACACGCTCCCCCAATTCTTTATCTTAAAGGTGTAATCATAGATGCACATCACATAAAAAATGCCGGAGCTACAAACAACTGGAGATGCAGTAAACACTGTCAAATTGTTTTTAAGTTTCAGTAACTTATATTGTACAACTGCTCAACAAGATACAACTTACAACAAAAAACTGCTTATTATTAATCACATAGGCAAAAACTACTGCATTTACCAGTGCTTGTTTTAAGTGTGTTTCCCCCATGAAAATACTCAAATCTCCGGCAAAGGTCTATCTAATCTTGTATTTCTTATGAAAGGCCTTTTCTGTGGCTAATGACTAAAAAGTCCACACATATCTTTTAACATTTGAATTCTTAGTGTGACTGCCATTGCACAACAAAATGTGTATATATATATATATATATATATATATATATATATATATATATATAAATATATATATATATATATATAAATATATATATATATATATATTCACGTTTGCATGGGCGGAGTGGGTAAATCAAGCAGACATGTGGAGTTTTCTCCTGAAGCCCACCAGAGGGCTGTGAACATTGTTGTCCTATACTGAGTGCGGCAGGTTAACCCACTGGAGGGTATGATTTAGCGTAATGTACTACATTCCCCAGCGTGCATCAGTAATAGTCATCCATTGTGAGGGCACACCTGAAGCCCATAAATTGAGGGAAACGTGTGGAGGGGGTGTGGTAATGGCAATTTAGCTTTTTGCAGTACTTCAGTTAGGCACTTTAGGGCTCAGTCCTACAGGGAATCTGGCGCTTGTGTCAGCTGGAGGAATGTGTGTGGTGAAAACCAACCAGAAATGGGAACCACGTAAACTAAAGCTGCACTTTATTCTTCACTCCATCTGTACTACTCAGAAGGAGGCAACGGGCAGGGGATGGGGGAGTGGCAGTTAGCTGCCTGTCCCCAGGCCCCAGAAGTATTGTTTCCCAGATGTTTTACTACCTCATCATTCTGTCAAACTGGGAATATGGAAGCCAGTTAAAAATGTTATATATAACAATCGTAAATCATGAAAGGCAAGTTTGTTAAACATATATCTGACATATATTGGGGGCTTAGAGTATCCCTGAAGGCAAACAAAGCTAAGTATCAGATAAAACTCTCACTAGAAAATCCGCAGTTTTACACTAATGAGTTCAAATGGCATTTCTCTCTCCTAAAGGCTCAATTAGAAGTGGCCCATAATTCCAGATTCAGATAGCAATGGGAACTACCTGCCGAACTGGCAATTACAAGCTCTGCCAGAAAACTGTAGATCCCAAGATGTTCACCAGGACATTCATTCCACTGCCTTAAAGCTGGCAAAATGTAAGGCAGAAAGTGAGCCCAAATGAAGAATAACATGCAGGAATCCAGTGGTGGCTGACACAGATAAAGAGTGGTGGGCGGGTGGGGGTGGCACAGGGGGGCGGGGGGAGCGCGAGGTGGGGGGGTTTAACAATAATTTAAAAAAGACTTACTTGGTGTTGCCGGCTGCCTTGCGCTCCTCTGCTTCCAGTTGCTGGTCCCAGCAGTCCCTGAGACAGCATCACGGACTTCCCATCCAATCCCGCCCTGCTCCGAAGCATGAGAGCAGTATGGCAATTTGCCTGAGCGGGCTGGAATAATGGTCACTCAGGCACAGGGAGTCTGTGCTGTTTCTCCAAATCCAGCTGTGCAATACAGCTGGGTTGGAGAAACCTAAGTGCACATGTCAGTTTGGCCAGCTTAAGACGGTCGGCCAAACTGACATGTGCACTTAAAAGTGCACCAACCAATCCTCCTCCCTCCTCCCATGGCCCAGCCCCGCCCCCTCCCTTCACACGCTGGCTCAGCCTGCAGCTGAAAAATAAAATAATAATAAAATATAGTTTTCTTTTTCAGCTGCTGGCTCTGAGCCAGTGGGACGACGCTCCTCCGCCACTGCGGAGGAGCTGCCACTGCAGGAATCTGTGCAGTAATACTGACTCCTGCCAAGTATTACATTTCTATTTTTGCTACTAATATTGGTCGTAACTCTTTGATTGTCATTGTAATAAAACATTAATTTGTTCTCATGGAATGCAAATAATGTGGTAAAAGGAACATAACAGATAAAAGTTGAGTTATAAATGGTCAGGAGTCGTCCTATAATGTGATACTGGAATAGAGGATTCTATCTCCTTGCGATCAGAGCCTGCCTTTCAAACGATAGACCTCACCTACCTTGACACGACTGACCGCTTCCTGGGCTTGCATCATTCTTATGTTTTTGGAAGGATTTCTTTCTGACAAGAGTTGCGTAGAACCCAAGTAATTGGCAGCAAATATGATTCCATCAATGAGGTCCTCAGGTTCACAAGGGCCTGGAACTGCAACCAAAAAGGAATGAGTATTCTTACAGTGGTTAGTGGAGTACAGTTTATTTAATGACTTTTTTAATCACATATGTAGAAAAGTGCATTCTGAGGAGTATTTACACTGTAAAAATGCATTTTCATAGGTGGGAATTTGGTAATGAGTAAGGTTGGGCGGAGCTGGCATGGTAGCACTCCACGGAATTTCACGGAGTTACTAGAAAAATCTGTGAGATTCCTCGGAGTGCTGTGGCTTAACTTATTGCCCCCCCACCCTCAGGCCCGCACACCCCCCCAGCTAACCTCCTGGCCCCTCCCTCTCCACTCCCTCCCCTCCCTCCCTCCTGCTAAACCCCCACCCCCACGACCTCCCACTACATCCCCCACCCCCCTCCCTCCCGCATAGTAGACAGTGCTGACTCTGAGCGGAGTAAGAGACTTACCGTTCTCCTCCAGACGGTGTCCTGACTCCTACTTGCTCTGCTCCTGCTGCTGTGGCTCGCAGGAGCAGAGCAGGCAGGAGTCAGGACACCATCTGGAGGAGAACAGTAAGTCTCTTACTCCGCTCCGCTGCGATTGCAAAGTTTTGTAAAACTTCGCACGTTTTAAAAATCCGCAAACTTCGCTGGTGGGGCGGAGTTATCCGCCCACGGTTAGTAATGAGACCTCTCATACAAGAATAATCTATCTATTAAGCACTAAATGTGCTTCTTAAAGTGTGGGTAGAATTATGGGTTTGATTTAGAGTTTGGCGGGTGGGTTACTCCATCATAAATGTGGAGATGTCTAGTTTGCCAATTTGCATGTGCATTATAAACCTATGCCCCTTCTAATACGGTGGACGGATACCCGTCACCTTTGTGACGGAATATCCCATCCATCAAATTCTAAATCGAGTCCTAATTCTAGCAGACAGCCTGTTGTGTTTATCCTACTGCATGAGCTTTAATTTGAAACTGTTTCTTTCCAGATGAAGAAGCACACGATTGAAAAGAAGACAGGCAGCTGGACACTTGAAAAACCCATTATGTAACCATTGTTATTCAAACAAGCTTAGCTTGATGTGATTTCTCTAAACAGCTGATACAAGTTGAAAAATCATCTTAACAAATGCATCATCAGGTAAGAACATCTATGTATATGGAAAAGCAGTAGCTATTAAAATATACATGCAGAAGGACTGTACAGCAAGAGTGTAATGAACAACCACCCAAGTGCAGCACAGCACAGCCTCTACTGCCAAATTGCACGTTTAGATGCTAAAGGTAAACTTTAGAGAGGTTTCAACCAAAGCCAATGGAAAGTGGAATCCTATTCAGTTAACGTAATCAAGGTAACCTCTGCAGAGATAAGCGTGAAGGTCCTAGCAAGTCTCAGCATCAAATACTTGTAAGAGGCCAGTCAGATATTTTTAACTGTACAAGCGGCACTGAGCTACATTACAGTTGACAAGTGGCTTGCAAATTCCAGAGGTTCCAACAGGGAGCACTTTGAAACTACCAGTCTGCTAAAGAGCCCCCCAAACCGACAGTACACCTCACTTCAGTACATAATTATCCCATATCACATTCGAGGAGCATCTCTGTACTGTGATATCGCTGGAATGTCCTGTCTTTTGGAACAGTCCTGCCACTTTATTGAGAACATATATTCATGTAATTAAGGCTTTATCCTGGACTAAAGTTCATTAGACGATATTTTGTAAGGCATGTTCAAGCAGCATGTGCATTTTGCCTCAGAACCTGGGAATCTTAACTTTAGCAAATGTTTCCTACTGTGCGAACACTGTACATATGTAAAGTTCAGACCAGGGACACTCCTATTACATATTATGTAAGCAAATGCTCATCACAGTCTTTTGCCTCCATTTGGCATATATTTTATATCCTTAGAGTCGTTACCTTATTTTTTTATTCTTCTTCCCATACTACAGAATTATCTTAAATAAATTGCACATTTTCCTCTGAAAATGTATTATAATAACTCTCATACATGGACTAAAGTTCTGTAGATGCCGAGCAGAAATGTATAAACAAAATATATTTTTGAGGCTTGGTCCATAAGAGTCAAAGTATAAATAATTTTTAGAACTGCATCAGTGAATTAAACACGACCAATTACTGTTGCGTATAGTTTCAAATATATATTTTTAATTGCGTTTACATTTTCCAAAGCACACTTTTGATTATAAATGTACATATGGATTATAAGCAAGGAGCATGATATACACCCATATTGATTACATTCCTGACATGTAATTTAGTTATAATATTATGTGTCAAATGTTATGTTATGTTAAAAAAAACTTGTAAAGTATATAGCTGCCCCAGCAACGGGGCTTCCCAGTGCTATAAACTAAACATGTAATACCACACATAGTACAACCACAAGGGGGCGTCAAAGCATCTACAAATGGCAGCAACCTAAACAGTAAATAGCCAGGTCTTAAGTAATTTTCTGCAACTACGTTGGCTTTGTGTTTTCCTTAGATAGAGGGGCAGTTTATTCCGTAAGGTCGGGGCTATTGCTCGAAAGGAGCACCCTCCTAATATCTGTCTTTTGATCTGAAGAAAAAAGGCTAGATTGAGATCAGCCAAACGGAGCGACCTTGCTGGAGAGTATGGTAGAAAGAGTCCACAGAGAATAGGAGCCCCTTGCACATACATGATCTTATGTGCTAGGCACATGGTTTTAAACTGCATACGTTTCTCCGTGGCCAGCAAGTGGAGTTTACGGAGGAGGCCAGAGGCTGGACAGAATTTGGGAAGAGAGAAAAGCTGTCTGTCCGCAGCATTTTGGGCAATCTGAAGTCTTTTTAGAACTGATTTATTGGCACCCAAATGCAGAACATTGCAGTAATCGAGGCGAGGCAAGATCAGCGATTGTATTATCGTCTGCTGGATTGGAGGATAAAAAAAAACCTAACAAAAGGTTTAGGATCTCTCAGAAGACCAAAGCAGGTACCCGCGAGAGATCTAACTTGGGTCTCAAAGGAGAGAGTATCGTCCATCCATATGCCTTCCGGCCACCAGTGATCTCCCAGGTCTGGGTGTGCTTTCCCAGCAGGAGAACTTCCGTTTTGCTAGCATTTAACTTTAGGCAATTACTATTCATCCAACCAGCGACAGCAAGTATACACCTCTGGAAAATGACAATATCTTGTGTCGTATCAGCAGAGAGTGAGAAATAAAGCTTGGTATCGTCTGCATAAGAAAACAGCGATATACCGAACGATTTCACAACCTTAGCTAGTGGCTGAACATAAATGTGAAAAAGAGTAGGGCTCAGCGAGGAGCCCTGGAGGAAGCCATGTTTCAGGATCTGCTGATGCGAACGGAGGGGACATTCCTTGGAAAGAGCGATCACTCAAGAAGGAAGCGTACCAAGTCTGATTAGGCGCCCCCCGCGCCTGGGGAGGGGCGCCCTTAGTCGCGCCACGAAATCGAGCCTCCTCCGAGGGGCTGGTTGAGTGGATCTTATCTCTGGTGACATATGCACCCCACGTTTGAAAACCAAAACTTACCTTTTGATATATAAGGCGGCGTCCCTGGGGTCTCATCCTCTTTGTCTCCTTGGACCCCAGGGAAGCCACAGGAACGTTGGAAACCACCCTCCCACCCAGCAGAAGAGCAAGGCGGAGCGCTGACAGATAACAGCAAAGGGGGCATGCGCAGCAATGGAGGTTCAGCGACTGGATGGACCCCAGGAGGGGGTAGGATGGAACTGTGCAGAGGATAGGCAGGGAGGGGACTGACCTGCTGCTGGTCCAGGACTCTACTGCCCGAGGGTAGGCGGGGAGGGGACTGACCTGCTGGTGGTCCTGGTCTCTACTGCCCTAACCCGCAACGTATGGACTGTGTAGAATCTTGGGGAGGCTGCCTGTGTTCAGGTACCTCGGTGGGCCAGTGTGCTATGCGGTGCCCTGTATTTCAAGTAATGCAAATGTTTGCTGTAGCGCGTTGGGGCCTGATGACACAATGTGCGCAGCTGAGTGGGTCGGCCGAGTCGGCCAAAAATTTAAGTACATGTGTACGGCGAAGCTGAAGTTAATTGTAATGTTATGCCTAATTTCCTTACTGCCTTTGACATGTGGATGTAGCACCAGCGAAGTTTGCGGATTTTTAAAACGTCCGAAGTTTTACAAAACTTCGCAATCGCAGCGGAGCAGAGTAATAGACTTACCTTTCTCCTCCAGACGGTGTCCTGACTCCTACTTGCTCTGCTCCTGCTGCAATATATTGTATATTATATATATCCAAGTAGAATACTTTACTCTCGTAGTGGTTTGTGGAGATTTTTATGTTTGATGTGAATAAAAGTCTACGCCTTGGACAACATAACCGGTTTCCAGATATTCTTGGGCCCCAGTGAGCGCTGAAGGGTGTCAGAAGTGAGGGGGAGTGAGTGTTACGTTGTGCGCGTACTAAGAGCTGTCCCTCATATCCATATGTCAGAGTCGCTGGAGGAGCACCTTGTGTGAGAGCGTGTCCAAAGCGGCGCTTGAGTCTAAAAGAATAAAAGCTGATGAGCTACCTTTGTCTGAGACACTAAGAGTGCAGATTCTGTGCTGTGAGAGGGTCTCAAGCCATTTTGTGAGGTGTCTGGAATTTGATTTTCCTCTAGAAACTTCGTCAGTAAACTATTAACGTGTTTCTCTACTACTCTAGCTAAAACGATGGGAGTGAGATGTGGGGATAGTTTTCTGTTTTGGCCGGATCAAGGGATGGTTTCTTCAGCAGGGGGATTACTTTAGCAGGTTTCCATGCATTGGGTACTGTAGCGGAAGTCAAAACATTTTTTAAAAGGATGGAAGCATAAAATCTTGGAGCTTTACAACAAGATCCGGCCTAAATGGGTCCTCAGGGGAGCCTGATTTAACTTGATTGCACAGGGCCTTTAAGGAAACAATATCAAGTAGGGTGAATTCATTCAATTCAGCTAGATAGGTAATCTGGTGAACATTCTCTATCTGTTATATCGGGTATGTCACTCGGCGAAAAGTGCAAATAGATGTCATTGACCTATTCGACAAAGTAGTCTGCTAGTTTGTGACAGTGACTGTTAGTAGCCTGGATCGGCTCAGCAGAGGTTACCGGTTTCATTAAACTATTGACCAGGGAAAAACATTTTTAGCTGGCTTCATACTGTTTGTAATTTTATTGGAAAAGAACTATGTGTTTATGTTTAAATCTATTGTTATTGAAACCAAATATCCGGCATTTTAACAACAAAATACAGATCCATATGCTATTTATCAAATCCACGTTTCTACGTACATTTTAACACCCCCTATCCCCACCCACCTCCCCACACCCGTTCCGGGTGCACAAGCAAAAAATCAACAACCACCACAATAGAAGCCGAAAACACAACCTCAAGGTCTAAGGCAAACGCAAATACTTCGGGCAGGTGAGTTCTGTAAATTCCTGATATAATAAGCTAAGGAAGGGCTTCCACATGGCCTGATTCGCCTCATCCTGCTGTGCCATTGATAGGGAAAGTCTCTCCATCCCCAGGATATGTCAGAGCCTATGTAGCCAGTTTATTCTAGTTGGTATCTTCTCCGTCCCCCAAAGTGCTAATATAGATTGATGCGCTACATTCAAGGCTAAAGCTATATGTTTCCCTCTTCAAGAGCGTAACGAATATGTAAGTGGGTTAGGGAGACCCAGAACTATGAGGGTAGGTAATCTTGGTAATTGGGTGTCAAAGTGTTTATCAACATCATTTAATACCTCACCCCAGAATTGCAAAAGTTTAGGATACTCCCACAATATATGCAACAGTGTTCCCAATGGTCCACATCCCCTCCAACACCTGTCGCTCCGTTCTGGTTGTATGCGATGTAGTCTCTCTGGTGTACAATACCAATATGAGGCTATTTTTGTAGCTGTCTCGATACTAGCCATATTTGATGCCACATGTCGAGTCCTGTAAAAGACATCTAGCCATTCCTTCGATGAAAGCTGTCTACCCACTTCTTTCTCCCACCTGAGCTGTAAAGGTGTCTTCGGGGTCTCCCCCTCTCCTTTAAGATACCCATATAATTCTGTAATCAGGCCCCGATCAGTGGCCTTGCGGATAAGCCATTTCTCAAATGGGGTTAAGGGACGTCACGCTGCCTCCCCTATCGTGGGCTGTGAAAGCCAATGCCTAATCTGTGTGTATCTATATCTTTCTGCCTCCTGTGTGGTCCTGTCTCTTTGTAGATCATCTATAGGTATTGGACCTTCTGCATCAAAGAAGTGGCCAATGGAACGACACTCCGACCCCTGCCAAGCTCTAAATCCCCTAGCATCTAATCCTGGAGGGAACTCTCCGTTCCCCACTACTGGGGTAAATGGGGAATGGAAGGATGTCAGCTCCCTCGAGGTTGCCACTGCATCCCAGGCCTCTAATGCAGAGGATGTAATCTTAGATAAGTAAAGATTTGCGGGACGGTGTGGACGTGGCAGAAACGGAATCTTCCAAAGGTCCGTGCCCGCCAGGGCCTTGTCCATAAAAAGCCACCTCTTTTCAGACTTCGGTCTCGACCACTCCACCAAGAACCTAAGCTGGGCCGCTCTATAAGATTGAAGCAAACACGGGATACCCAACCCCCCGCGTAGTGTGTTCCCAGCTACGCCCTCGACTCAGTCTGGGTCTCTTACCTGCCCAAATTAATTGTTGCAGTTCTCTTTGTAATTGGCCCAACATTCCATTTGGAGGCTGTATTGGGAGGGTCTGAACCAAATATAATATTTTGGGTAGTATTGTCATTTTAACAGCGGCAATCCCCCCAAGCCAAGACAATGGATATAGTTTCCAGCGCAGCAGGTCACCCCTCACTCTCCGCAAGAGGTCTTGCTAATTTAACCTCCACACCTCCTCTATTTTCGGAGCGATTCGTAGACCTAAATAGACAGGAGCAACCGTCAGGTCCAAGCCTGGTACTTAGAGATATTAATATGAAATCCCGAGACCTCCCCAAACTGTTGTGCCTCCTCCACAAAATCCATAAGTGACCTTGCCGGTTCCTCCAGTGCCACTACTACATCGTCAGCATAAAGGGTTATTAAATGCTCTTCCCCCTGAAGGTCACCCCCCTAACTCCTGGATTGTCCCTCACACTCAGGGCAAACGGCTCCATATACAGGGCAAACAGGAGGGGCGATAAAGGGCATCCCTGACGGGTGTCCCGCCTAATCGGGAAGCGTAGTGAACTGCACCCATTTACCCTAACCGAAGCCACTGGAGAGTCATAGCCACTCAGCACCCACGCTTGAAATTGTTCTACCAGGCCAAAGTGAGCCAGCGTCTCCATTAGATAGGGATAATGGACCCGGTCAAAGGCCTTCTCCGCGTCTATGGAAAGCAGCATGGCTTCACTCTTCTTGCGAATGACCTTATCAATCAAGTAAAGAATCCTTTTCGTGTTGTCTGCACACTGCCTGGATGGCATAAGCCTGCATGATCTGGCTCTACTAAGCCCGGCATCAACGAACTCAGACGAGTTGCTAGTATCCCTGTTAGCAATTTCCAATCAACATCTAGAAGTGAAATGGGCCTGTAAGACCCACATTGGAGTTTGTCTTTCTCTGGTTTAGCTATTACCGTAATGGATGCTTTGGCCATCGATGGAGGCAGGGTGCCTGGGCCCTCAATTGCGTTGAAAACTGTAGTCAAGATCATGGCCAATTCTTTACAAAAAGTTTTATAAAAGGCCACCGAAAAACTGTCTGGTCCGGGGGATTTGTGCAGTTTTAATTCGGATATTGCGGAAATTACTTCCTCAATTCCTATGGGAGCATCAAGAGCCTCCGCTTGCTGCTCCGATAGTGTCTCGATATTAGCTCCCTCCAAATAGCGTGAAATATCCGAGGTCTGGCAATCCTGGGGGCTATAAAGAGCTGCATAATATGATCTAAACTTCTCCGCCATCTGTTCATCCCCAGTTATTAATGTGCCATCGTCCTCTCTCAGCGCTGTAATCGCATAGGACTGCCGGAGGTCCTTAAGCTTATTCGCTAATAGCCTACCGCATTTGTTACCCCCAACGTAAAAGGAATGTTTAAGGCGCAAGAGAGCATATTCCGCATGACCTAAGTCAAGAGCAGTGAGTTGTTTCTTGGCTACTTCCAACTGCCTCCAGACTCTAGGCGCCCCTGTACGGTGGTGAACCTGTTCCAACTCTCGTACTTGCTGTTGGAGGTGTGTACGTTTTTCACATCGTGTCCTATTATCTCCTGCTGAAATACTAATAAACTCTACCTTATAACTGCCTTCAATGCTTCCCATACCATCGCTGGTTTCCCCTCGGGGGTATCATTAATGTGCATGTAATTTGTAATAGCTGCTCTAATCTGCTCTACAACTTCTTTCCTGCCAAGTAAACTCTCTCTCAGCCTCCACAGATGTGTTCTGTCTCCTACTCTAGGAAAGGATACCACCATAAGAATCGCGGAGTGGTCAGACAATGTCCGTGGTTCTATCTCTATCGTGTCTAGGGCCTCATGTACCACCCGCGTTCCCAATAGATAGTCCAGTCTGGCATACGATTTGTGTGCATGAGAGTAAAAGGTGTAATCTCTCGCACTCGGATGTTTGATCCTCCATAAGTCATACAACCCCAACTCCTGTAGCCATTGAGTTCCTTCCCTCGATATGGTCCCAGTTCCACCCTGCCTCTGAACTGAGCGATCCAACTCGCTGTGCATTACTAAATTAAGATCACCCCCAAGGATCACCCCGCTCTTTGATAGCCATAATGTCTGCTATAGCACCCTTTAGGAATTTCTCCTGCCCTTCATTTGGCGAATACATTGAACTCACTACCATTGTCTGCGTGCCTACCTTCACCTGCTATCCCAACAAACGGCCTTTTAGCTCTGCTATTTTCGCTCCTACTTTCCCTGGAAAAGAGCGTGCAAAGAGAATGGCTACCCCTGCTGCTTTACGTGGTATCGAGGAGAAAAACTGTTGGGGGAAGGTCCTAGACCTCATCCTGTGCCAATCCCTGGGGAGTAAGTGTGTTTCCTGGAGAAGGCAGATATCTGCCTGCGACTTTTCTAAATTGGAAATAATGGCCTTCTCCTTACGGGATTATTAAGCCCCTTCACATTAAGGGTGAACACCTTCAACCCCTCCATTACAAAAGGCGATGGACAAGCATGTGTCTTCGTGTTCTCTCACCTCTTCCAGCTTCAATCATCTCCCCCACCCCCTCCCGTGCCAAAGTCCCAATGTCATCCCTCATAGGGTTATCATCCACTAAAAGCAAATATAGCACCTGGAAACATTCCCTCCCCAAGAACAAGAAACAGTGAATGTCCCTGAAGTGAAGAAGGAGCCAACAGGCCCAACCCCAAGTGGCATCGGGGAATGCAACCCTCCCTCTCAGAAACCCCCCCCCCCCGGGACCACCCGCTAACCCCTTCAACCTTGTGCTCTCAGGCAGGACCCTGTGAGACCGAGTTTTCTGAGAGCTTCTCCAGCAGTGCCTTTCTCTCCGATGCAGTGCACTCCGAATCTGGCCTGGAGACTCCCCGCCTAGGAGCCACTCTTCTCCACAGCCGGAATCCCTCTGGCCGTGCCCTCTGTTGTTCTGCACCTTCTTTCCCTTCCTGTTGGGTATCTATCTGCAATAATGTACATGTCTCTTTCAGGGAGCGTAGATGATGTAGTCGATCCTGCCAACGGAAAGTTAGCTGGAATGGATGACCCCACGAGTAAGTAATCTTCTGTTCTCTCGAAAAGGCTGTGACCGGTTTGAACTCCTTCCGCTTAAGAAGTGTGGACGCGGCTAAGTCCTGAAAGAGCTGGATTTGATCACCCCGGAATGTCATGTGGGGGGTTACTCTTGCCTTCCGCAGGATTCTCTCCTTGAGGGGGAAGCTGTGGACACATGTCAAGATGTCTGCTTGCCCCGGTCCACTATGGCCCACTCTGTGTGTCCTGTCTAAACGGATCTCGGTAGTTGAAACGTCCCCCAGTATCTGGGCAAACAGCTCAAGGACGTATTTCTCCATGCCACCTTTCTCTGTATCGCGAGGGACTCCTCTGATCCGTATATTATTCCGTCTCGAGATCCTTTGTGTGGGCCTGTAGATCGAGGTGTTGTTCATTAAGACGAATCAATTCTTGCTGGAGTTGCGTGATCTCTTCTGCTTGAGCTGACTCCTGGGTCTCAAGAGTGTCCAGGCGATCCCCAATTTCCTCCACATCTTTCTTCATTGCTTGCATCTCCCCTGAAAGATCTTTTTTAAGTTGTTGTATATCATCCCTTAGCGAGGCGAACAAGGATTCCAAATAAGGACGAGTCGCCGGGGCTTCCATATCATCCCCTGATGGTGAGGAAGCTCTACTCGCAGTGTTCAGGGTATCCCACTCCTGCAGGGCCTTTTGCTTCGAAAACATCTATTTGAGCGTGCCCCCCTTTTTATTACGGCCCGTCGCCATTTGGGCAGTTTCCTCCTTCTCTGCCTGGGACCAGTGCTCCTTTCCCTACTCCAATCCGCCGTCGTTGTCTGTTAAGTGATGTCACGTGACAGCACTACCACGATATATACTGTGGCCCTCCTGTGAAATTGCCCAGGTCCAGTCCCTCGCGGTATCGCTGGTCAGCCCCTAGTTCCCCTTGTAACCAGTGGGAGCCGATATGCGGTGCCACCCGGCCCCTATATCTTAAAGTCCAATAACATGCACCACTGCTTTCAATTCTCTATTGACCCCTTCAAGAACCGCCAGTGTAGGGAGGTGCCTCAGTGTCCACTTTCCAGCCTGTTCACGCTAATGAGATGTCTAGAGGGGGTCTGTACCCTAGCATCCGGCTACCATCCGATGTGCCTTCTTACTTGGGCTTTATGGTGGGACTTCCGCTGCAATGGACACTGCACAGATAATCCAGACTACTTCCGTCCGGGGATGTGTAAATACGGGCTATCCCTGCAGCCCCACACCTCAAACGCTGTCTCTCACTCCTCGGCCTTCCGCTCCTTCAAGACCATAATGCACTCATGTTCCCAGGGTCCCCGTGGCAGCAGCGTATTCCATATGTAGGCCCCTGGCCCCTACTTTCAGTACCTCTATGGGGCAGTCCAGTAAGCCCTGACCTGGCTTCCGCACAGCTCCTCCGCTCTCCTCAGAGACCCCTCTCCATTTGGCTGCTGATTCCGCCACTCCCGGTCTACGCTGCTTCACCGCGCTTGCTGTCCGGAGCTTCCAGGCAACAATATTGTTTTTTAAATTTGTTAGTTGGTATTAAAAAGCAGAAAATTGCACTTACTGAACATTTCCCGCACTAGTAGTACCTTAGCCACACAGATCCCAGGATGCTGCATGACACTCCACGCATTACGCTGAGAAGGAACTTGGAAGTCAGCGCGTTGGTAGTCAGGCAGTCAGGCAGGATCATAGAGTGCGGTACAGAGGTAGAGTTACCCCTCTCTACCTTAGAGTGCACTCGAGCGGGGAAACGCAGGTCAGCGGTCTAGTTGACCGGCCCAGTTAACCAGCACCCTTAAATGAAGGCCTGGCAGCGGGCGCGCAGCGGAGACAGCGCAGTCCGAGTGGGACACGAATGCTACTAGCACCAACACGGTCACTGTCATTTTAATTTCGGTAAAATATTGTTTTTAAACCTGTCAGTTGGTTTTAAAAAGCGGCAAATTGCACTTACTGAATTCGAATGATACTAGCACCAACACGGCAGTCATTGTCATTTTAATTGCGGTAAATATTGTTTTTAAACCTGTTAGTTGGTATTAAAAAGCGGCAAATTGCACTTACTGAACATTTCCCGCACTAGTAGTGCCCTAGCCACACAGATCCCAGCACGCTACTCCACGCACCACGCTGAGAAGGAACTTGGAAGTCAGCGCGTTGGTAGTCAGGCAGTCGGGTAGGATCATAGAGTGCGGTAGAGAGGTAGAGTTACCCCTCTCTACCATAGAGTGCACTCGAGCGGGGAAACGCAGGTCTGCGATCTAGTTGACCGGCCCAGTTAACCTGCACCCTTAAATGAAGGCCGGGCAGCGGACGCGCTTGCAGGCGCGACACTGGCGCGCCAAAGGCAAGCCCGTCTGCGCCCATCCGCGCCCGAACGGGCCCAGGGGCCAGAAACCCTGCACAAACTTCAAAAATTACATACTCCGGTAAGGATCTACATAGCTTTAACAAAGACAGGGCAGCCGGTTGTGATAGGGGCTGGGACTTCGCGAGCGAGCCAGCATTAGACAAGTCCTGTCATCACTGCAACTTAAAGTTGAAAGCACCTCCAGAGCCAGGGTCAAGCAAGACCAAGGGGCTAAAGGAGCTGCAGGCATGGAAGCTAGGGTTGATCAATTGTTGCTCCCTACCCAAACATAAAACAGAAATACGTTTACTGTTAGAGGAGACCACCCTAGACGCCCTGTTTATAACAGAAAGCTGGCTTACGGAATGCTCCTCCCCTGAGATAGTAATGGCCCTGCCACCAGGCTACAAAATATGCAGATTGGACCGGATTGGGCAGTTGGGGATGGATTGGCCATTCTGATAAAAAGCGAGTATAACTGTACCACCGAGGCCTTCCCTATCAAAGGATGCGAGTGCCTCCAATTCTCAATATCCTTATCACCCACATACACCTTCTCAGGGCTCCTAATCTATAGACCCCCGGGCCCTTATGGAGAGTTTCTAGACAGCTTACCCGACTCTCTAGCCAGCATACTATTAAAGAAATCCAACACCACCATATTAGGAGACCTAAATTTACACATGGAGGATCAGAACCTCCCCAGCGTCAAAAGGATGCTGTTAGACCTTGAGGGTCTACAACTCACCCAGTTGGGACACCTATTGGATTTAGTAATCTCAAACGACCCCAACATTAAAGTCGCACCTCCAATACCGGTACCCTGGTCAGACCACCACTTTATTACTTTCAACTTAGAAAAGAAATGAAGAGAGCACCCGGGGGCCCCCCAAAGCAGAGACAAAAAATAGGTGCTGGGCCAAGCTCAACGCAGAGGCATGGGGAAACATCCTAGCAGATACAACTACACCTAACACTGAGACACCAGTAACAGTGGAGGAAGCATATTCCAGGTAGGAAACCTGGATTACCCAATCCCTGGATAAAGTAGCTCCGAAAGTTACCTCCAAACCAAGACCCAGACCTAGGGCGGGGGGATGGTTCAATCCCCAACTGCTAGCGCTAAAGAAAAACTGCAAAAAAATTGAAAGGGACTGGAGGAAAAACTATGACTTACAACTTAAAACCCTGTATAAGTCAGCCATCAGAAACTACCACAACAGTATCAAAGAAACGCAGGCTAAGTTCTTTGAGGAGAAAATCAGCTTGGCCCAGAACTCCTCAAGGGAACTGTTTGTGGTAGTCAAGGCTTTAACCACCCCAGCCCAGGATCCCCACCCAACAGAAACCTCGGAGGAGAGGTGCAATGACTTAGCCACCTACTTCCTTTCTAAAGTAACAGACATATATAGCTCCTTCAGGGCGAGCGGGGAACTAACCTCAAGGTGGGAAAAGGATCAGGAAGGACCTCCCCCCTTAAAAACCATTACCAATCTCCCGTAAGTGGAGGCAATAGAAGTAGAATCACTGATGAGCAAAGTGAAGTCTGGTTCGCCTCTAGACCCTGCTCCACCGCACAGCCTCAAAACAGTCACACCTGTCATTCTTCCTCCCCTAATTAAGGGAAGCACGCTATAATTAAACCCCTGCTAAAAAAAGCCAACGCAGATTCATCACAACTAGGGAATTACCGTCCCATGTCCTTGCAGTCGTTTGTGGGCAAGCTATTGGAAAAGCACGTCAGCCGATCATTGTCGGAATTCCTGGAAACAAACCACTGCCTCCACCACACCCAGATGGTTTTCCGGGCACAACACAGCACGGAGTCTGCTCTGTTGGCGGTTGTGGAGGAACTCAGAACATCGCTAGACCAGGGAAGATCAGCTGCCTTACTCCTACTGGACCTGAGCGGTGCCTTCGATACTGTGGACCACCACATTCTGAGAAGGAGACTCTCGGCCAGTGGGGTACTAAGACTCTGCCTCTATCTTCCATGCTACAGTGGCAGGCCTCATTTCTGGAGGGAAGAACATTCCAAGTATTGGAAAACACCACCCTCTCTAAAACTATGTCATTAACGTGTGGGGTGCCACAGGGTTCCTCATTAAGCCCCACGCTGTTCAATGTGTATATGGAGCCACTAGCTAGGATCGAACCAAGAGTTCGATATCTCCATGACGTCCTATGTTGACGATTCGCAGCTGGTGATCTCCTTAGACCCCATAACTAACGGGGACTCCGAGAGGTTATCGCCCTGCATGGAAAAAGTCATGGAGTGGATGACCAACAGCTGCTTAAAATTGAACGGGGACAAAACGGAGTTAATGATCCTCAAGAACAAGGCAATTCCCAGGCCATGCATAAGCTGGCCTGAATGCTTGGGCAGCCCACCCATGCCTAAAGAATCAATTAAGAACCTGGGTTTTTAGCTAGAAAAGGATCTCTCTATGACGACACAAGCTAAGAAAGTTGCGGGCACCTGTTTCGGACTACTTAGAAGTCTTCGAAAAATCCTAGATCGGATCCCAATTCAGCTCAGGAAGACGGTAGTCCACTCCTTGGTCACTTCACGTCTGGACTATGGAAATTCGCTATTCCTAGGGGCGCCGAAATATGTGACCCACACACTGCAGGTGGTCAAGAATGTGGCAGCAAGGCTGCTATGCAATGTCCCTGCTCGGGAGTCTGCAAAAAAGCACCTCAAAGAGCTACATTGGCTCCCAGTGGAGGCCAGAGTCAAATTTAAGGCTCTGGTCATAACGCACAGAGCTCTGCATAACAGGGGCCCTAGGAAAAGTCTGGTGTCCCTATTTTTCCCAAATAGGTATCTGAGATCAAGCTTTGAGGGACTCCTAAAACCAACAAGTGCCAGGAAGGAGAGGTAGGGAGGTAGGTCGTTCTCCCACCTAGCCCCCAAACTCTGGAACTCTCTACCACGGGAATACCGGACACTGGACAACGAATTGGAGTTTCGGAAAGCAATTAAAACATGGCTGCTTAAGCAATACCTCTAATATCTGTCCAGCCTCTACCTGCACCCTGTCTCCAAGCGCTGGGAAGCCCTAGGGCAGCCATGCGCTCTACAAGTCACAAATAATAATAATAATAATAATAATAATGCGGCCAGGGGCAAGGCATCTGCCCGACTCCGCTATGCCTCACTACTCTCCGGGCTCCAAGCTTCCCCAGATGAGGTGGCTGCAGTCACGGATCGCACGGCGCTGCGTGCGTCGCTCCTCACCCTCTTTGCGTTGCTGTGTTTGCTGCCTGGGACCTTAACGCAACAATGCGGGCAGCGGCAATGTACTTGCTTGGCCCAGTGGGGTCTCTCCCCTCCCTCCAATGTGGCTGTCCTCGGGGGATGCACGGCAGCACTCCTCTCGTCGCTCTCACCCCTATCGCCAGCAAGAATCTCTGCCCTGCTTTTCTAGACCCCTGCGGCGCCGGTCCGATGCAGATCTCGGTGGGGGAGAAACAACTCCTCCCGCACCGCTCGGGCTCGTCTCACCTCCGGAAAAGGGGCCGCAGATGTTTCTCGGCCCCCTCTGCCACCTCGCCTCTCAGATCCTTTGCCTTTAGTGTTGCTTATGCTGGTGCCGGGCAGCTGCAGTACGGCGAGACCGAGCTCCATGTCCTACTCGGTCGCCATCTTGGCCGAACTATGTGTTTAGAACAAACACTAAACTATGTTGTTAGAAGAAACTGCAATTTTTTGGGGATTATTTTATCTGAAATTGATATAATTTGGATGACTCAAAGGATTTACATCCTAATAGACTATTTATTTAATGGTCATATGGGCCAGTGATTTAAATTTATTTCTGATTGCTACAAAACTGTACTAAGGTACCAATTCAACAGGTTTGGTTGACAATATCCAAATATACCTTGGAGAAGGAGTTGAATTTTGCAGGTTCATTAAGGTTGGTACAGTTTATTTAATGGACTCTTCTTTCATTTTATTCAATGTGTTTGTAAAGTAATTAATGCTTTAGAGGATGAGTTGAACAGGAGGAAACAAGACAGGATCATTAGAGTCAATATAGTTCAAATGCATGAGGAAAAAAAGGGTCTTCGGTTGTTTTTGGAATTTTCTGAGGTCTGCCTAGAGGCAAGAGCCAAAGGATGTATGATAGAGTGCGAAGAGCACAGACTATATATATAACCTTCTCCCTAACCCACTGGTATTTCAAGTTCTTGCACTTAAAGTGCCTGCCAGTGTAACTACAGTGTCAGTCATGGCAATTCTCTGAACCACGAAAACCTGTTCAAATGTATGAATTTTTCGGAACTTCCTTGGAGCAAAGTTTTGCAGTCGCTTTAGAATGTCCAAAAAGTAAACTTGCTGACCCAAATACAAACTTTTATAGAAGTTAATGCTAGCGAGAATTCACAATGAAACAACATCATGATGATCCTTGGGAGGTAGTGGTGGACCAAGCATCAGTACTCTGATACTCAGGGAACACACCCCCTCGCCATGTGGCACAGCCACTTGCATAGCAGGTTCTTCCAAATTTTGAAAGAATTAGAACAGGAATAGTGTTCACTAATTCATTATTACAGAACTGGCCTTTTGGCTACTTGGCCATTTCTGCAACAGAAGAGTACTCCCTGAACTATAAACGCAGGGTTATTCTTGCATAAGGGATGCTATTTTTTGTATTGTGGCCCTACAAGAGTAATAAAAAATCTGTGAAAATGAAGTCATTTGGCAAACCCAAAAGGTCCGGCACTGGCTTCTAACAGTTTGGCTTTGTCAATGCTTTTGTTTAATACACACACACACACACAGGTGGACATTTGAAAAAAGTTCCCTATGTGTGCATGGGTGGCAATGTTTAAATGTTTTTTGCAAAAGTAAGAAACATTAAAAGATGGCTGCCTGTGGATGTCCATGCTTGCTCACTGACACACAGCTTTTTAAAGCCCATTCACATGTAGGTACCCCTTGCGCTGCACATGAAGGACGTGGTACTTTGCAAGCTGCAGCAAGGACCTAACGAGCTTACAGTCCCTCACAAAGCTAAACAAGGGTTCAATAAAAGTATATTGTTTTAAATAAAAGGGTATATTGGGTCACAAGCCACTAGTGCTAAAGTGGAGAATTTTCTGTGTGGCAAAATGTGAAAAAAGTGAATGACATCACAACAGACAAATGGGTGAGGAGTGCGGACTGAAAGCCGCTATAATTAAGCATTATAGATTCAATGAATAAACATAATTAAAAACAAAGCTATGGTTCTTGCTCAGATGTGAAAACCCACCATAACTTGTGCCGCACATCATGTTGTTCACTTCATAGCTTTTTACCTTCTTCTGTACCATTGGCAAAGTGGTGTTTTGAGCATGGCATGCAGCGTGAGTCGCGGCTTGTTTTGTGATGATCTTAACTGCAAATTTAAGTGGATTTCTTAATTTAAGCAAGAATCTTGAATCACTTTTTAACTGTTTCTTTTTTGTATGAATTTTAGGATGCACGTAATTTCCAGCCTTTGATGCGCAACACCTTTGGCCATGCATAGTGGGGGCTGGCAGCTGGGTCTGGCCTTGTGCCTACCCCCTGCCGGCAGCCATCTTCTACTGTACACAGCTTTCAGCCGTGTGCCACAGGGTGGGGGCATGGGACCTGGCCGCTGGCTGCATATGGCCTTGGCCATGCACAGCAAGGGTTGTCTGGAAGGCCGGCCTGTGGTCAGCTCCTGCGCCTAACCCAATGCAAGAAGTCAATCACCGCTCTGAATGGTCTTCTGTGCCCAACTCCGTCCGGGTGCCATCCCCACATCAGACAGCCTTCGGTTGTGCAAAGCAGGGTTTGGGCACAGGGCCTGACCTACAGCAAGGCTCTGTACTCAACGCTCTACCATCAGCCAACTCCTGCTCTTTATGGCCTTTGGCCAGGACTATCAGAGGTTGGCCTCAAGCACCTAACCTGACATAGGCAGCCAACTCCGCTAGCCTGGCTTGCAGCAAGGCCCTGTGCCCTACTCCTGTTATTGGCCAAAGCCCACTGCACTTACCGTTCAGCCGTTCCCAGCGGGAACTGGATGCAGGGCTTGGACTGCAGCCAGGGCCTCTGCCCAACCCCCTGCCATAATCCCCGCTGTGCATAGTCATCGGCTGCCCGCAGCAGGATTTGGGTAAAGGATCGGCAAGTGGCTAGGCCTGCACTCATCCTGCTGCCAACACCTTGTGCTTTTCATGCATCTAGGTCCCTACTACCTGTTTGCTTGGGTCAGACACTGATTATAGAGTCTCCCTTGCTTGTGGATGTTTTCCACTGCACAAAAGTCAGAAATCCTAATTGATTTGCAAATCATTGCAAAATGGTGATCGAATCGGGCATCTAAAATTGTGACCTGCTGGGATTGTTATCACTTTTTGATTTGCTAATTGCATGCCAGTTTCAATTTTTTTGATGGTGTTTGATGGGACTTTCCACGCCCCTGGGTGCTCCTCAGCACTCTTCTGGGGATGCAAACCTCTGAGGTTGCCCCCATAGCTGTGCATTATTTTTCCACAGTGCAAAAATAGCAACTCTGAATTAATTTGCAAGATTCAATATGATAGAGAAAAATTCTGAGTTCTTCTCTAGATGATTACATTTGTTGTAAATTAAAAATTTGATTGACAGGAGTTGCAAATCAGGATTCACAGTTTTAAAGGGCACAGATATACAAAAGCTTTAACACTCTAAAGTTTATTCTGTAACTTTTTTAAAACCTCATTTCAAAAACTACTGAACGTATTTACATCAACTCAACAAGAGCATACTTTCTGAATGAAGTTATACTGTTGCAGGGATTCTGCTCGGGAACAGAACTATGCCGGGTACCACAGAATGTCAGTATGTAGGGACTGAGTCACCTAATCACATCAGTACCTATGAGCCCCAATCCAGACTAGCTGATAGTGCTTTACCTGCCCTCCTAACCTTCCCAGAGTGACAGGTAAGTTAGCACCCCAGAACACAACACTCTAGTCCCCTCAGGGAACCATGGAAACAGATTGTCAATCTTAAATTTTCTCACTCATGCGTGTCCATAACAAACAAAAAAAAGACACAAGAACAGTCTATAATATTTACTGAAACTTATTGTGCTCTATTATAAAACATCTACGCTGCAACTAGAAAACTATGTATCCCAACAGCAAGTAGAGCATTACAAGAAAACTATAAACAATAAGAAGTTCTGCCATGGTGAATTATTTATCTGCCCTAGCCCATCCCCACAGCGTTTTATTATAGATCTCTGGGTTTAGTGGCGAACCCCATACCTGCTATGCACATGCATTTGTTCTACGTCTCAGGTAGTGGATCTCTCTCTCGTCCGGACCTTTGCTCTGCTAGAATATCTTCTGTTTTCAAAATGGCCCTTCTCTATCTATATGTTACGAGGTGTCTTGTTAAAAACAGCAGATGTGAACTTATGGTGGGGCTTATTTATGAGCCCTTGCACCTGTTTTGCGCTGCCGTTGCGTCACTTTTCGTGACCCTGCGGCAGCGTAAAACATGCACCACATTGCGACTTATTTACAAGGTGGCGCATCTAGGTAGATGTGTCACCTTGTAAAGCCCTGCACTACATTATACCTGCGTCAGGTATAATGTATGCAGGGTGGGCGTTCCGTCGTAACAAAGCCCCGTAGAAGTGTTGCAGTGAAATCTATGAGATTTCACTACAACACTTCTATGCCACCAATGCGTCAAAACCTTATGCCTGCCTCTTGGCAGGCATAAGGGTGAGGCAGGCCCTTTCACATGGGGCTTGCCCCATGTGAAAGGAACATTGCTGGAGTTGCGTCAGGCTTCCGACACAACTCCAGCAATGCGCCACTTTTTGCGCCGACAGATACGTCAGTAATACTGACGTATCTGTCATTCCTTGCGGCATGATGTGTCATACTGTAAATATGACGCATCATTGGTGTCGCAAGGAGGGCGCACTGAGAAGTGTCGCATCGCTGCTTTCACGCAGCGCTGCACCACTTCTCATAAATGAGGCCCGTTGTGTCTAAGTGCCAAGCTACAGTTGCTAAGTGGCAAGCTACATTTTCGAACTGATCACAAGGACACCAGGCACAGTGTTGTTTGACCTTGTACAAGATGTTCAGACAGTCTGAAGCAATAATAAAACATGTGCAGCGCTTTTCTAAAATAATGTTGTGGCACAAAAAATAAACATGCCAAGCATAGTGCAAGACATAGCAGCCTAAATGTGCAAGCAAACTAAAATACAAGCAAACTAAGTGGGCCCTAAAGGAAACACAATACAATACATTCATACCAAGTTTAATGTAAATATGCTCATCTTAAATTAAAAAGGTCTTGGCAATACCAAGACTAAAAAGAGGTAACAAACAGCAGCCTAGCATAATGATGCCTCATTAATTGGACAAAAAGAGCACAACTATTTAACTCAATTTCCGATCCACAGAGGCTAACCTTCCACTGCAAAACTATAATGTATGCCACATGGTTTAGGCTTTCTGCTAATCATTTTCAAGTGTTTTTATATGGAGACCACCACCTACAAAATATGAGAAGATGTTGAACATATAACTGTTATGGACAACAACAAAAAAATCACATTTTTACTTATGATTTAATATGCAGAAATGATTATGTTCTATTAATGTTGAAGTAAAGAAAGTTGATCTTTTCAACCACTTTGCGGGTGTGGGTGTGTGCGTGCATATGTATGTGGTTGCATGTGTAAGCTCTGAAGGCATGAATGAGTTATGCTTTTTTTATATATCAATCCTTCTCCCTTCAGTTATTGCTTTGAACATGTACGAAACCTGTGCTTTATAGTGATGTCACATAATATTGTCTTCTGCAAACTTCATGTAAAATGTAATTCTGAATCTGTGAGATATTTATTATGTATGATTCAACTGCACACTAAAAATCACGATGAGCACTGCCGTTGGCGCGGTGGAAGACACGCTGGGCTTCAATCAATAGGACAAAGAAGTTTGATGTGAGAAAGATAATGTTTTACTAACAGTAGGTAACTCGCCATAATTTCAGGTCTAAGACTTTGGTTAGCAAATAGAAACTGTGGGGTTTGACATTTTTGTCAAGGTGTGCAGGGGTGTTACCGTCCAGGGGGCACGGCCCTTCAAGGGGCCCCATTCAGCCCAAGGTCAATGAATGTCTGTGAGATATGGGAGACCCAGGACCCCTCATCACATTCTGCAGGGGAGCCCCTTCATTCTTTATTACGCCACTGAAGGGACTAGGTATCAGTTTTGGGCGTGAAAGGATAATTGTTGTTTATGTAGCATCTCTTAGGAGTAGATGGGCAATACTCTCCCAACAGTTGTATGTGCATCTCGACACATGAATTGAAATCTGATGAAAATCAGTGTATAATAGTTACTGAAACGTTGCAAGGATGGTTAGTGATATAAGTACATGTTGTGTTTCTCAAAATGTCAAGAAGTGGTGTTATTTATGCATATTTTGTACATTCACACGGCAGCAATTGAGTCGTTTCCAGGCACGTTTTGGGCATTCTTCCATCGTCTGGATGATGCTTGTATACAAAATGAACAGGCAATGAAAAGGCATTTTTTAGAAATCAAAAGGTTTGGATAAGGTACAGCTTTCTAGGCTTTCATAATCCAGAGGAATGTGTTTAACCCATTAAGTGCTGAGGCTACCCCTATAGCAGAGCCCTTTTTAGGTCTCGCTTACGCAGCGCGCATGCGCTGCAGAGGAGGAGATCTCTTGAAATCGATTCGGTTTTTCTGCCAAAAACGTGCACGCATTGCATTGCTTTCAATGGCAACGCGTGCACGTTTGGCGACTCCCTTGCGGGAGCGAGCTTTGAAACCATCTGTTTGTAATTAACTTTCAAACAGATGGTGCTCCAGCTCGCTCCCGCAAGGGAAACGCTGTGTGTGTGGCTTTCCCCATCCAGAACTAGGGATGTGCTGCCACCTTGTGGCCGTTAACAGCAACATGCCAAAACCGGAAAATGCTGTTTTGCCTGGAGCCAAACTTACATTCACCTTTATATTCCTTCCCTCATTTGCACCGCATGCTCTTGCTCCCCACTTCTGCCCCTTGGCAGACTACCCTCCGGGATCGCCCACAATTACCCATATGGGAGCAACTGTAGGAACACTGGTAAGACCCTTGAACATGCAAATCTAGCTTTGCACATCACCTGTCAGTGTTGCCGTGCAATGTTCCAGGTTCAGCCTAACGTGCGCAACAAAACGCGCAAATAAAAAGCTTTGAGAAGCATGCTCGGCATTGTATTAA
The DNA here is from genome assembly GCA_963921515.1 of Calotriton arnoldi. Taxonomy (NCBI): domain Eukaryota; kingdom Metazoa; phylum Chordata; class Amphibia; order Caudata; family Salamandridae; genus Calotriton; species Calotriton arnoldi. The sequence goes on along the minus strand of CAWUFW010005105.1, from coordinate 445,970 downwards.
ACTACCAGAGCCCGAGCACTGAAGTGCTAAGTCGCAGACAAAGACGACGAGAGACAAGCTTAGCGATTTATAGGGTAAAACCGGAAGAGGGGGCGGAGGTGAGGCCGACAAGCCGTCGCGCTGTACGCTTAACCACGCTGCCACCGGGATCCTAACAAAGCAGGCACAATTCATAAAAAATGCATGAAAATTACAAATCGCAGAATCAGGTTTGTGCATTTTTTATGAATTATGTGTATTTCCATTTTTTAGCCAGTCTTGCCCTCGGCATACGGGGCTTGGGGGCGGTGCCTTACAGTGTTGTCTATAGGATTACGCCCCTCCTTCCCAATTCCACAGAAAAGTAAGGCACTCGCCTCCCTTGGGAAATCAGTGGTTCATGCCCTCCGGGCCGGGTCCCATTAACAACGCTGCCCGAGAAGGGGTGTTTATTTAAAACCGTCGGCGCGTGGGGGTGGTGGCGCATACTGTAGACAAGTGCCCGCCTCCCATGTTGACGGCAAAGATGGCATCTGCGCCAGCCCTGACATTGCTCTTAGAGATGGGCACGAGGCCATGATTTTTCAATCCAGGAGTCCAAGTAAAGCCAGGCGTGGCACACTGTGACCTTGGCGCATTACTTGAGGTAGCGTAGCAAGGACGCCATTGGCCCTGGTGCTAGAAAGGAAAACGACCCCTTTGGCTACTGCTGGGCTAGTTGTATACAGCAATTATCAGGGTTCAAAAGGCCCCTCGGGACCCAAGTGCCGCTGCCTCAGCCACAGTGGTAGCTACGCCCCTGATTACTTGAGTAATTAGTTCAGAAACTAACAAACATTTGCAATGTAATAAGTCTCGCATTTACGAGAGTTTGAGCTGTTGCCATTGTAAATGACAATGCCTTTTATTTATGTGTTGTTTTTAAAACAGATAAATAAAAGGCATTGTCATTTACAATGACAATAGCTTAAACTCTCGCAAATGCAAGACCTATTGCATTGCAAATGCGTGCTATAACATTTTAAAAACAAGCATTGGCATAGGCAATAGGTCTCGCCTTTGGGACCTTATAAGTGTTTAGCCATGCAACAATTGATGTTGTTGCACCAAGGATATTGTACTGGATAACTAAACACTTATAAGGTCCCAAAGGCGAGACCTATTGGCTATGCCAATGCTTGCTAAATATTTGGGCAGTTTGAGCTTAAATCTTTATAACCTTTTTCTACAGAAGTTACTCAGGCAAAATGAGTGTCCTTTTCCCCAATTGATGGGGATTCTAATGTTAATTATAGTGATTTTTAATGTATGCTGAAAATGCATCAATTGAAAATTTAAAATACAATGACTGAATAAAGGCGATGAAGGAAAGCTGTGCATTTAAATGTGCCAAAGAATGTAGGAGTAGTGGTTATTTACAAAACGCCAAATTTCAGGTTACCCACAAAATCGTGTGATTCAGAGGGCGTTTTCCAAGTGTTCCTGCTTGCAAACTTACATTTGAAAGCTAGACATGGAGAGAAATTCAATAGACTATAATAACTAAATAATCATTCTTATTCCCACATATCTCCTAATTAAAACGGCAACCCGCTTGTGTGGGTGAACCCATATAAAATACCAGGCAAGGTGGTGACATCAAGATTTTTCCTTAGAATCTCAAATGTTCTGTGGATGTGGGTATCTATGTATGACTCTTGGTCAGCTGGAACCAATGGGAACTTAAAAATATCCCCTGCTATATCAATTTTATAATCCCTATTGTTAACAAAATTTTTCATTCATCTATACACTATTATAAAGAACAACTGAACTCATATATCTGCAAAACTTATCAAGAGTTTATTTTGTAAATGCAAAAATACAATTGGTTTACCAAAAAAATATTTTAAAACATTTTATTAAAAAAGAGTATACTTTATATCATAAATACATACGTTCTCAACTTATCCTACCATTCAATCACAGTTTTTTTCAGAGATATTAATCAGATGTTTCTCTTTGTGAAATAAATTTCCACTGCCAAGTGCATTCATAGGCGGAAAAGAAGAACAATTTTATAAAATTGTTCTTTTTATTTCACAAAGAGAAACATCTGATTAATATCTCTGAAAAAACTGTGATTGAATGGTAGGATAAGTTGAGAACGTATGTATTTATGATATAAAGTATACTCTTTTTTAATAAAATGTTTTAAAATATTTTTTTGGTAAACCAATTGTATTTTTGCATTTACAAAATAAACTCTTGATAAGTTTTGCAGATATATGAGTTCAGTTGTTCTTTATATTAGTGTATAGATGAATGAAAATTTTTGTTAACAATAGGGATTATAAAATTGATATAGCAGGGGATATTTGTTTGTTTTATTATAGTTAACCCTATCCCCTACGCTAAATAGGGTACCTCTCAAATTGTTGAGAATTACCAATGGGAACTTATACACCACAGAAATTCTTAAAACTAAAAATCAGAAACGGCCAGTATGTTTTGGCTTACATGAATCACTCTAATTTTTCTTACCCATAATGCACTGACAACATCAAAGTTTGTGTAAAATGACAGATTTTCCTATTCTGAGAGGAAAAGTTCCACAGTCTGCAGGGATTGACAACTGTCCTACAACACAGCATTCCCTCACTTTTCCTTGTAAAAAGATATCCCACATTGTAGGTGGGCCTATTGTATCGGACAGGAACCTGGACCATGTGCAATCAATGTGGTGTCAAGTGCGGTCTTCAAATTTTTACAGTTTTGGTCCAGTCCTACTGCATGTGTTAGAACAACTCACAAATGTAGGGTACTGTTTTTCTCACACCATGTTGTGAGAAAAACCAGAGATGCCCAAGGGGGTAGAAAGGCTGTTTGGGATGTAGGGGTGGGGAATGAATCCCTATTCCAGGATGAATATTCCCTATTCTTGCCCCCATCCCATTTTATTAAACAAATCCATAGTGTCTGGTATGATTTCTGCTCATGGGCTGAACAGACAGGCTGAAACTCTCACAGCGTGGCCAAAAACACAGCAGGGGCACTAGTGGGCAATGTGGAAGTAACTGTGTAAATCAATTAATAGTGGACAATGTGTAAATCAATTACTCCCCTTTACTCAACCTTTCAGTGCCTTACATGACATGTTCATAAAATCCTTCCAAGGCTGGTGTGGTTTCTAGCATTCCCTGAACTTTAGGTGTTGCTTCTTTGGGGTTTGATGACATTTATGAGTGAAGGCCTCCTCCACGGGCGCATTCTTAACCTAGTCAGCTGCATCTATTGCCAATAGTGTATTATTTCCAATAAGGAGCATGTTCTTTTGGAAAGATACATTTACCTTGCATGACACTGCTGGAGGCTAATTTGCAATGCCTCTCTAGCCACTGCCCAACCTGTACTTGGCCAGAATGAGATGTGAAAGAGGCATGAAAAGTGCTCCAAGAGAAGAGACAATAGGCTGGGTGTGGGGAGGTGTTTTCTTCCACTTGCAGAAAGACCAGTTAGGGTGGACCATAAACTTTATTAATTTAAAAGAGGCCTGCCATGTCACATGCAAATTTTAGGTAATACCTGGAAAGATCAAGCTTTTGTCCTCATAGTCATACTGCCGCAAAACCCAGTGGAGGAAAGCTACGCTAAGAACTGGCTTTGAGTCCTACAGAGGATGAGACTGTTTATTGCCCTGGCCACACCACGAAGTGGGCACACAGGCTCTTCACAAGGGAGAAAGGGTTTCTGCATCTTGAATCTTGTGAATGATAGGCACTGTGGGAGTGTCTGCAGCAGGGCAAACAGGAACTGCTAAAAAGGTGGGTAGGGTGGCCCCTGGAAACTTTTACCCCATTGGTTAGGTAGTGCCCAGGAGTCATCCCTACTCACTAGCCTGTGCCAGGCAGAAATGTGGCACCCTAAGGCACCCTCCTTAGAACACTTACTCGACCTGCGGAAGATCGGTGGAGGACTGAGCCTGCTGTCTGTGACCTGAGAGAAGCCCTGAAGGACTCGACTTGCTCCCCCTTATACCTAGGACAAAGAAGTGGACTCAAAGGGTCAGCTGGCTGACCTCCTTTGCAGCTAAACAGGCACAACAAGCTGAAAAAGACCTTTCCACTGAAGTGACTGGGCTGGGCTTTGCTGTTGGCCTTTTCCTGACACCCTGAGAGTCTCCAAATTCCTTCCCAGGGGCCTAAGAAGTGTACTCCTGTTTGTGTTTGACCACCACAAGAAAGTTTGGAAATGTTTGAAAACATTTCCTCCAGAGCTTGAGAGGGACCCGTGGGAAAATGTATCCAACTAGCAGTTCCACAGCGTCAGACTGAATTTTAGCTTGACCCCTCTCAAGGCGCCCACTCTGAAAAAAAGACAGTCCCATTCTGCATTCAGACAATTTTCAGCAAGAAATCTCCAAAGCTCCAGCAGGACCAACCTGCTTCAGGTATACGAATTTAAGTTGCACACCAGTGGCTACATGTCAGCAGTGGCCATCTCGGGGAGGATTTTGCTTCCCAAATATTGACACAGTCCTTTTCTGTGTTGGGACTTAAAAACAATTTCAATGCCTTTCTTTAAAAAAAGTGACAAAGTCAGTTACTGAAATTGGGACTTTCAGAGTTTTCAACAGGACCAATCCACTTGGTTTGTCTGACCAGGGCTTCATAATGTACGGCCTCAAATCCTGCCTTGGTCGCAGTCTACCGCTTCTATACGCTATCATTGGTACTTTGTGCTGTTCGTCACTATTTCTATGTAACATATTAAATACTCATATCTCTGGTTCCCCTTATTGGATTGTTGGTGTCATTTTGTTTATTACATTCTACTCAAATTTGGTTTGGGATTTTTATTGCTTAGGGTTTTGAATCTATAGCATTATATAGATAATGGATAAATAAATAAATAAATCTATAGTAATAGATTTTGGTACGGCATAAATGCTTAGTACATTGCCCTGAATAAGCTTTTTTGCTCTGCTCCATAGCAACCAGTGGGTTGAGCTAAGGTTAATTTAGTGACTTTGATGTTTCACAGTGACACAGAGTGTTTTTATTCATTTAAGCGGACACACAACCACCACAAATAATAATTAACTTTCATACAAGAACGGAACAATTAGCCATGCCTTAGGGGTGCAGCAACACCTTTTTAGCATTCCTTGTGGCGAGTGGGTGGACCCCTTCTCGGACACCATACTTCTGTGGTGATCCACTAGCAATAATCCAATAGGGAGAGGCACCATTGGAAAGGAGAGATTACCCTTTTTCAAACACTATCTGCCCCAATGTGATCGGTGTTTTGGGGGGGTGATCTATGCCTACAAAGACTGATCACACTTAAAGGCTAAAAAGCCCCAGCTGCTTTCAGTTTCATTTTAAGTGATGCCAGTACACATGGCATGCTGTGTGTTAGACCCGTCAGCATTAGAGCAGTCTTCCCCCAAACCTTTTGCCTTACTCCTCCTCTATTTGCTGAATTTGTTTTTGTTTGCTTTAGGACTCTGCTCAGTTTACCACTGCTAGCCAGTGCTAAAGTTCTTGTGCTCTCTCCTTTAAACATGGTGAAATCGGCTTACACCGAATTGGCACATTTAATTTACTTGTAAGGGCATGTAAATTAAATGCTGCTAGTGGGCTTGCAGTACTGATTGTGCCACCCACTTAAGTAGCCCTTTAACCATGTCTCAGGCCTGCTATTGCAACCTGTGTGTACCATTTTAAACCTCCATTTCAACTTGGGAAAATAAACCTTCTGTCAGGCCTAAACCACCCTTTTTAATACATATGTCACCCCTAGGGTAGGCCCTACACAGCCCGTAGTGCAGGGCGCAGTGTATTTGAACTGTTGGACATGTACTTTTAAGTTTTACACGCCCTAGTAGAGGAAAAAGTCCTAAATTAGTTTTCCACTGCTGTGAGGCCTACCTCTCCCATAGTATAACATTGGGTTACCTTATTACATTTAGTAAGTGATAACTTTCAATTGGGAGCAGGTAGGAATACAGAGTTTGGTCTCTAAAGAATTGCAATTTAAAACCCTCTTTAATGGTAAAGTCTGATTCTAAGTCATTATTCTGAAAATGTCACTTGCACATCACAAAGTCTCTGCTTCAGCACACTCACAAAGGCTTTCACACTAGTGCTTTATGCCCCCAGACAAGCTCAGGCCTTGCAGCTCCTCGGAACCACCTTTGTACGATGCATCGTCGATACAGGGGCTCACATCGAAGCCGAGCCACACTTCAGAACTGCCTCTGCACGACGCATCCTCAACGCATGACCTAACATCACAGCCCAGCCCCTCCTCAGGACCACCACAACGTGACGCATCCTCAATGCAAAGCTTCGCAACATGGATTAAGGGACTTTATTCAGTGGGCCTAAATTGGTCCTGTGCTCCATCGCAGTCAGCCTGAACTTGTGACTTTGTCCCGGTCTGGTGCCTTTGCTTTTAAGTACTATTTTTACCTAAATCTTTCAAATTGTGTATCTCCGGTTCTACTGACTGGATGTTTGTAATTTGTATGTCAAATAATTTTGTGTGCTACATAAATACTTTACCCATTGACTCCAAGTTAAGCCTGACTGTTTTTGTGGCAAGCTACCAGAGGGTTAAGTACAGGTTAATTTGGAGCTCGCCTGTGTTTCACTTTGACAGAAATTGTGGTTGCCGCTTGAGTACGAATTCACCCCCCTCAACCAGTAATACAATTTCTACACTGTCTGCTACTGAAACTGAGAAAAATACACGAAGCTGCACGGGAAGCTCTTTACTTGCTGCCTAAAGTGAGGCATAAAAGGAGAACCTTCTGATGTGGACCAGGGGGATTTTCTCCCCTTAGTTGGAGGATAATATGCTTATGTCCTCCGCACTAAATAGATAGTGTGGAGAACATGAACATCACGTCGTCTGCCCTAAAGGTGTTCACATGATCCCTTATTCACAGACAACAAAGATTTAGCAATTGATGATGCGCCTGTGCTTTAGTGCCATACAATCTGATCTATCATTGGTTGCAAGGTGAACTGGTACTACAGTAGTTTGTTGTGAGTGTTATTTTTTCACTTTGCTTTGTAATTATAGTTATACATAGCAAATTATTGTTTCTTATATGCATCAACAGAAGAAAAAAAGGGGAAAAGAGATGACCCAAACAAAGTTAGTAGATACTGCGTCCCTAGCCGAATCAATAAACCATGAAGGCATCACCAGACTGATTGCTTATGACCATATGGAGTGACAATATTCAGCATAGGTTGCCCTTCTTTTTAAGGGCCACACCTACTATGGTAGTGGCATGCTTGATCATTAGGGATCATCCTGGTATCATAGAAACCAGGAAGGGCTCAACCTCACTCGATGCAGCACTTTGATATTTGATTTTTGGGGTTATTTAAGAAGAGAAAAAATACCTAGGGCTACCAAGCTATCCCTTTATTCCGGGTGCCCCTGGTAAGGTTAAAATTAATGTAGATGTTCATGGGTATGATTCACCTGGCTTTCTCTTAGTCAACATGTTTCAGCCATGTACTAGGACCATTAAGGGTCCACAGCTTTCATAAGGAATAATCCAACAAAACCCCTATTGTTATGTTACTTTTGTTCTATCCCTATCAGTCCAGTGTAATTTTAGGCTACAGGAATCCTTTTAACATGTGTGCCTATTTAGCCTGAAGCAGAATAGTTACCTGCTGATACCTGTAAGAAAGCAGGAAGACATGCACAACACATATAGTTAGACTCCACACATGTTCACATTCTTCATTATGCCATTATGAATGAGGAAAACCAGTATAGCAAATACTAGCAAAGAAACCCAGAAAACACAACAAATTACGCATGCACATTGAATATGAAACACCCAATAACTAAAAGACTCTTCGAAGCTATTAGGTATGACTACCAACTAGTAGATCCTTGGCGAAAAGCCAACCCCGACAAGAACTGTTATACATGCCACTCTCGTCAATATCAGACTGCATCTCGCATAGATTTCTTCTTAACATCTAGATCTCTCAACATCCTAAAGACAGACATTGGGACTAACTCCTTTTCTGATCATTCTTATATCCAGCTTGAATTTGAGATTGGCGAGGCAAGAGGGGAGCGATCCAGGTGGCAGATGGATCGTCTCCTCCTCCAGGATCAAAAATGGGTGGAGGGTTTTAGAATATGGATCCTAGAATATTTTAGGATCAACGAGGAGACGGCGGAGCCTTTCGCGGTCTGGGGGGGGTTCAAGGCTGCGGCGCGAGGACAAATTATCTCTTTCTCGGCCGCCCAGTCGAGAGCCCGATGAACAAAAATAGCTGAACTACAGCTCGCTGTGGAAAGGGCACAGGCTTCGAGAACTGCGCCATGTTCACATCAGCTCGAGGACGCCAAAAAGGTTCTGGGGTAAAAAAATTTAATAGAAGAGATTAGTAGTTCCCGAACCTATCAACAACGGGTATATAAGGACAGCCAAATGGTTGGCAAACTGTTAGCTAGCTCTACAAAAACTAGAAAAGAGAAAGCTCTAATCTCGAAGGTGATAGACCCCAAGACCGGAGTCGAAGTGTCAAATAGTGACGAGATTGCGCAGGTTTTTATGGAACATTACCAACAGCTCTATACTACGGAATATCTGGTCGGGGAAGGCAATATACAGGAATATTTTAATAACGTAAATCTCCCAAGACTATTCATCCCCTTGGCAGACCAGCTAAAATCAGATTTAGAAAGCTCAGAAGTTTTGGCCGCTGTAAAATCTATGGCCGGAGCTAAAGCGTGTGGTGAGGATGGGCTCCCTATAGAATTCTACAAGGTATTTGCAAAAGAATTGATTTTACCCTTGATGAAACTCTTTAATCATATTGGAAATGGCGGGCAGGTGCCCTCGTCTTTTAAAGAGGCGGTTATTGTTTGCCTTGTGAAAAAGGATAAGAATCCAAAAGACATCAATTCCTATAGACCCATTAGTCTCCTCAACGCGGATTATAAGATCCTAATGAAAGCTTGGGCGCAGCGTTTTTCATCTATTGCGCAGGAAATAATTCATAAAGATCAGGCCGGGTTTATAAAAGGAAGATCTATGTCAGCAAACACCGAATTTTTAATACAGACGTTGGATTACTACAATACTAACCTAATCCTGGCTTGTATTATGATGGTTGATGCTGAAAAAGCTTTTCACCTGGTAAAACACTCTGTTTTTTGCTCTTGGGAGGTTTGGCGTCCCTCCCCAGGTCATTTTAATGCTTCGCAATATTTACCAGGGGGCCCATGCTCAGGTAGTAATAAATACAAAATGGGCGGGTATAGTTAAAATAAATCGGGGGACAATACAAGGGTGCCCGCTCTCCCCTTTGCTGTTTACGTTCTTTATAGAGCCATTGGCCATAAGAATGTGGAATAATGCTCCAATCAATGCTCCAATCTTGGGCATGGCCAAATTAAAGCTATTCGCGGACGACATCATTTTATATCTGAAACCCAATAGCCAGAATTTGGAACTGGCTATGAGGGAATTTAGTAAATTCGAGTTAATTGGGGGTTATAATATTAATCAAAATAAAACAGAAATTCTAATATTGAATACCGATATAGATTTCCTCCCTGCCAATCTTAAGCTGCAAGCAGCAAAACCCGACCCCATAAGATACTTGGGGATTTATGTCTCTGATCAATACCAACAGTTATATAAGTTGAACTATAAAAGAATACAGGACAAAATCAAGAATTTACTGGATAGGTGGCTACTACTCCCTTTAACTTTGGAAGGACGAGTATCTCTTATAAAGATGTCGATACTTCCGCTACTCGTCTTTTCTTTTTATTAATATACCTATCAAAATCAATATTGGTTATTTCAAAGAATTAGAAACAATGTTCAGACAGTTTGTTTGGGCGAAAAAAGACACCAAGGGTTAAGCTCGCATCATTACAATTAACTATTGAACAGGGTGGGCTGGCTCTACCGCACGCACGGACATACTACGATGCTGCTTTTTTAGACTTAATAGCTCGCTTACTGGTTCTTAATGGGTCAAAAGACGATTTTTTTGTGGATAAAATGGTGCAGGAAGCCGGATCTCAGACCCCGAAATTTTTAAAAACTTCCGAAAAAAACAAGATATAAGACGTTGAAGGATTATTCCATCAGACTCCAATCTTTTTTTAAGGGGGCGTGCTCCTCTGGGTTACACTATCTTAATTTGCGGGAATGCAAGAATCTCGACCTTCCAATTCAATCTTGCCATTTAAGAAATTGGAAGGCTTGTGGTTTACTAGAGCTAAGACATTTCTTAAGACAGAATAGGGTAATAACTTGGGAAGAGGTTCTGTCGAGGAGTAGAGACCAGAGGAAGCCAGCTTTTTTTGAGTATCTACACATTGCCACTTTTTAAATAGGCAGAATTTTCTTCTTTGTGTACCGACCAAACTTGTGACAGCCCATTTTGGAGCAAAGTTAAGAGGAGTGGGGAATTGGTATCGTCTGCTGCATAACTCAGGCCAATCCCTGCTGGTAGAGAGCCAGCTCGAAAGGGTGACTCGGAAAACGCAATGTACCTTCTCAAAGCATGAATGGGAGACCATATGTTTGCGAGGGAGTAAGGCTTTGAGGGCAGCCAACTTTAAAAGAATGGCCTTCTTATCCCGGTGGCTGGCATACTATACTCTGAAAGCACTCAACAAAAAACATCCGGAAGTTGAAAATAGATTCTTTCACTGCCAGGCAGAAGATGAAGGGGGCTGGTTACATATCTTTTTTACATGTCCTAGAATAGGGCCTTTCTGGGGGGAGATCTTTTCAGCCTTAAACAGGGCAATTAAGAAGCAGATAGCGCCCGAGGCTGAGGTGGCCCTGTTCGGAATTAGTAAAGATAGGATAAACTTGAGGAAACCCGAGGAGACTTTTCTTGCTATTGCCTCATTAGTAGCTCACTCTCTAATTCTCCAGAATTGGAGGTCGAGGGAAGCTCCCACCTACAACAAATGGCTCAATAAAATGAAACGGACGAGGGCCTTTGAAGAAGCCTATGCGATGCGAGTGGGCGCTTCCAGGAAGTTTAATGAAAACTGGAAGTTTTTGAGCAAACTAGAAAATTTGATAGATGAGTAGTACTATCCTGAAACGGAACCTAGGCTTTCTTGTATATCGAAGTTTGGTGATACATGGAGTATTTAAACAGAAGCTTGGAGGATGCACCTGGTTAGTTCTAGCACTTTAGTACATGCACTTTAGCACTGGGTCACTTTATTACTACTTTACTAAATTTTTGCACCTTTTTTTTGTATAGCTCTTTAAAACATATCTTCGCAGCTATATATGATAGTTTTTACTAAAAGCAGCTTTTCTTCTTGGCATTATTTTAGTAGATGCAGCTTGGAAAGTTAATTAAAGGGATTTTATCCTAATGTTATCTATTATTGATTCCTGTTAATGTAGTCTATATGTGATTGTTATGCTCTCGATGCTCTGCTCAATAAAAAAATAAAAAAATAAAAAAGAAAAAAAAGAATATGAGACACTCAATTCTGCAAACAAGCCTGATTGTCATGCCTATATATAATTGGTGTTTTCAGTAGCAAATGCAGTTACAACAAAGGTGCCATATCACAACAAACCTATATGTTCCTATGGCTCCTTCTTGGAGGCTGTGAAAGCCTGACCGGCTTCCTAACTAGTGGTCGGCCTCTGACATAATCAACCTGAATGTGCATCCCATGCATTGCATCTGTAATGATGTGTCACATACATCTCCTGTGCATCTGAGAAGTGTGGTTCTGATTTGGCTACGTCCAGCACAACACCGATGGACAGCTTATCCTATGTGAAAATTACATTATGAAAAGGAGTACATGTCTCCCTACTAAGTGATTCAACTATCGTACACTCAATATAAATGTATATATTATATCGTTAGAATATAAGTATTTTTGTGTATGGGAACATTGTGTGTGGTGGTTTAGCTCAAGGAAAAAGGTGGGGGGGTGAAAAAAAGAGTCAAATGATCCATTGTCCATTGCTGATCAAATGCATTGTTTTAACTATTAGCTCTTCAAATTTATTTGGCTCCATGGTATCTCGTCACCCAGCCCTGTGATGTTTGTCTTTAAATATTATACCCAGCACTGTTCTCTTTCCAGGAGAGTTTTAATTTGGTTACTGTTAGTTACAATCTTTTCTATCACCACCCACTCCAGGCCGTCTTGAGTGTTTTTGTTTCGAAATAATGGCTTGCCATTTTAGTTGCATTTCTTCAGCATCTTATATTACTTCAATGTTTACAAATGCAAACCTGAATCTTTTCAGTTTAATGATATCATGATAATGTATTTCAAACCGCATTAACATGCGATCATATGAGCTACATTGGTAGAATTGCAGTTTGTGTGATTCTTCAGCTTGCATGGCATACTGAGGCCAAAGCAGAGCATTTTTGGAGTCTTAGTAAATCTACATATAGAAGACTTCCCACAGGAAAAATTGTTATAAACAGGGGGTAGACCCAATAGTGTATATTCTGTTGGACTTCTGGTATGTGGACTTGTGTGCCCTAGTATATCCTTTAAATTCCTATTTCATTTAAAGGAAAACATAGGTTCTTTGAACAAACGTTTGAGTTTAGTACTCACCAATGTCTAATAATTGCTTTTTCAGCTCCTTTGATACATTGCAATAATTCGGTGCCAGTTGTGAAGGTTATTTCTTGGTTTCGTCCTCAGGTAGGGCATCCCTATTGTTTTTAAGAGCCCTCATCCTTGCCCTTTCAATATTTTTTGGGGGGCAGTTTCTGGCAGATACTTTATTGGAGAGTGCCTTCACCTCCACATTAAAGTCACAGACACTGGTGCAATTATACCTTATTCTCGAAAAGTGACCAAATGGTAGGCGTACCCAAATCCAGTGTATTATTCTTGTCTGTTGGTTTATTAAAAACTTTAGTTTGGAAACACCGTCCCTTATAGTAAGATCAAGAAAAAACATCTTCATATTGTTCCTGGTGAATTCCAAATATAGATGTGAGAGTTGAACCAGCTTACAAACTCAATCACCAGTTTTTTTTGCCATGCAAACTTACAAAGATATTGTCAATGTAACAACTCCAGAGCCATATGTGGGCATAGTATTGACTATTGGCCCAGATGGACTACATTCCAAATTGGTGTATGTAAAGGCATGTTAAACTGGGAGAAAACATGCTGCCCATAGATGTTTTGTGCAATTAGAAGTACATCCCTTCTTATAATTCAAAATAATTCTTAGCCAATGCCAATGCTGTGAGACTCATAACAAGGTGTATAGGGATTATGTGTGTTGAGCTGAATTACGTGAGTAACGACGCGCTCTGTTTAAACGCTCCCGTCAGCTCAGACCTTCATTACGTGGGGTGAGTGTCTACCACTAGTCCATTCTCGGACAATTTGCACGGCGTGTTGGTCCACTTGACAGCGCCTACCTCATTCGGCCTCGAATGGAGCTAGGCACGTAAGACCGCGCCATTTGCCAGCACTGAAATTTGTGTTGGTTTGTCTTGTTTTGTCTTGTCCATTGTCACGAGTCCTATAGATTGAGCTTCCGTCTTTTAACATGTTGATGATTGAGGTTTTCCACCCGATTCTGGGACACGTATGAGAGCAAGATATACCGCCTTAGTCCTTGTTTTCTTCAGTTTTTAGCGGGTCACGCCACAATTTCCAAGACCCCGCTCAAACTCGAGGCGATATTCTGCTCGGGAAATACCGAGCAATCACAAACGAGTTACAAATTGAGATCCCCATATGGTTATAGAATGCTGCACTGTCACCTGATCAACATGTGGGATCACTGTATGATATACTATCACGTGCTGCTGAGCCTTTTTGTCACGCTGCACTTTAAAATTTGTTTTTGTTATCGTTTTCCCTTTCAGGTCGCACAATACAGGTAAATCGGACCTGGTATTTACTCGCAAAGCTGGTAACTATTGCATCCCTCATGCCCTAAGCACCAGCCTTACAGTAGTGTTAGATTATAGATAATCTCCTGAATTCACCGGTCCTGATAAATTGCCACAAGACCCGTTAGGGGCTATCAGAGGCAAGAAACATGTCGACCTTTAACACCACAGACGCCCTTTAGGACCATTGTATCCGGTTAGTGCTTCATTGTTTTTATTTAGGTTAGTGAGTCCCAGGAATAAAATTAAGGCAGTAGGGCCTCCCTAAACCTATTTTAAGCACCACTCTACACTCACTACAGTACTAATTCCACACACCTGCAAGCATCAAACGGCTTCACAAAAAGATCTCCACTAAAGAGCCCCTTTGCGGGTGCCCGTCGGGCATTGCAGCTCTGGCCCAACGAGGAGCAGGCCCATATGATGAAGCATGACATCCCTCGGGGTGTGTGAGGGCACTTTTTCTCAGAACTCAACACTCTCACTTGCACCAAGGAACTGCACACCAACTTGTTATACTTAACCCTCAAACTCTCCTCTTGGAATAGTTGTATATAGTGACTTTACGTCAAGGCCTAACATCATTTCTATTTCTGGATTGACGTCTGTGTCTTTTAGTAGGTTTTGCATTCAGCATGTGTTTAGTGTCTTGCACATGTGAAGACATGCATTTTAAAAGACGGTGTAGGAACAGGTCAACAAATACAGATAGAGGTTCTAAGGCTGACACTATTCCAGAAACTATAGGGAGGCTTGGTGCAGGATTTTTTTGTGTATGTATTTTAAGTATAAACCTATGGTACCCTAGGGTCTGTAATCAGGAATGCAGACGCATTTTTGCTGATCCAATTATGACTTCTTGCTTCCTCAATCATGTGGTTTATCTCAATGATACGTTCCCTAGTAGAATGGGTGTTTAATATCTGAATGTTAACATTTATCTGCAAGAAGTCTTAGGCATTCAGTACTGTATGCTTCTTTGATATGAAGTAGAATTCCTCCCCCTTTTTTGGCCAACCTTATAATTCAGTCTTCATTGGTTTTCAGGCATATAAGTGCCCAACTGTTCCTGCTTAGACAGACTGTGATACATTATCACATCCATCTCAACTTTAAGTCTCCTTCACTGCTGCTTGTTAAAAACAGAAAACCTCTTTAGAGTTGTGGTACCCTGTTCTTCAATAAAATCCAAAGTGTTTCATAAAAAAAGCCTTTGCATGGATTTCTCAAAAATTACAAAAGTTTGCACCTTAGTTTAAATTGGTCTGTTGTCGTTGGGATGTACCCTAAACCCTTTTTTGCTGCTAGATTCCCTAGTGATCACAGTGCATGTGAAGTCTGGGCGACTTAATTACCATGTTACTGCATACAAAATGAAATTTGACCAGAATCTTACTATATCAACAGTCTAAAACAATGCGATGAACCAATATGTTCTCTCGCCCTCAAGGCGCTCTGTAGTCTAAAGGTTCAAAACGCATTGGCTGTTTTGTTGTAACATTGATCAAAATTAAAGAAAGAATACTGGCATTGGATTGTTGGACCTTGCTTGTCAACTGATCTTATCAATTTAATAAATCTTTATTCGGTAATCAAAATCACCATAAAAGAATCGCAGTCGAAAATCAATAATATTGAATTCCTACATAATAAAAACAGACAATAAAATTATTCATAAAAACAAGAACATTAAAACACTTAATCTGGTCTCGACTTCTTGGACACCCAAACAGCTTGTAAAAAAGATAAAACTGTAAAAATCACCCGATCAGTGGGAAGCATCTGAAGATACATCAGGGCAGGTCTAACTTGTCTAAAATTCAAAGATTTCAGTAAGGGAATTAAAAAAATGCTTCCTTGGCTAGCTAAAGTAAGGGCAAAACATTGTAAAAATGGAGCATATCCTGCGGAGATCGACCGTTGCAGCTGCAGGGTGCCCTTTTCTCAGCCCGAACCCACCCACATAGGGACGCCAGCATGTGATGCAATTGATCAAAGCTGAACCTGGTCAATAAGAACCTATCATGCTGTGAGCGAACGAAACCCAAATACGATTTCATCCCCTGCATGGTTTTTAAAATCATATGATCCCTAACAGAAGGCTTCTGGAGTTCTAAACCTTCTCTCCCCAACTCCTGGACGGAAAGTGAGGTAGGGTTGGTAAAAATATCCGGCCTACCTATAGAATACAGGCCGCCTCAACATGAACAATCCAAGGTATACTAGATGCCCGGTCCAACGCCAAACAATCCTAAAGAATCAAAACGGCTTAAGTTTAGCTCCTCCCTGCTCCAGATCTTAATCCAGCATTTGAGAGGGCTTAGAGCTATCAGATCCAAAACATAATGAAGACCCAATTCCTCATGTACAGAAAATGCTGGGATTGAGTGGGGGACCTGAATCAGCTTACACAAAAAATTATCCTCCATAATTTGAATGTGGTCCAATTTGACATACCCCCAAACCTCACTTCCATGCCGCAGCTGTGATAGATTTTAAGAAGATCTCTTGGTACCCTAGACCCGAGCCTATGTGCAAAACTAAAAACTGCCCCCATATTTTTAACTGACTCTGTTCTTTTTGCTTCAATCAGAGGTTTCCAACAATTCTTAACATCGAATAAAACACTCAAGTAGGGGAAGGCCTTAACTTTGCTCAGAATAACGTTAGATACCTTAAAGGTCTTACTCCTTGTTGATTTAGGGCCCACTACCATTATGTAAGACTTCGAAACGTTAACTGACAAGTCCAGGAGCCCCATAAAAGGCACATACTTGGCCAGCAACCAGTCCCACCCCTGAGCGGTCCAAACCATCAGGACCAGATCATCCGCATATAACAGGACAGGGAGAGATCTGGCAACAATCTTAGGACAATCAGCTGAAACTGATAAAAGTGCAGATTTCAAACCATTCACATACAAGGTGTACAAAAAAGGGGCCAGTAAGCATCCCTGCTGAACCCCACAACTCGTCGCGAACAATCGAGTGCACGTAGCACCTTGAGCAAAGCACACTGAGGCTGAGGTCGATGAGTGGAGCTCAGCGAAAAGAACCACTATGCTTGGATCAATCCCCATCTCACTGAGCAAGGCCCAGATTTTCGTTCGGTTCACCCTATCAAAAGCGGACGTCAAGTCCATAAAAGCAAGATGTAAGGATTCAGACCAAGCCACTGTGTATTTATTAATAATTAAGTGGAGATTCAAACATTGGTCTGAAGTCGACCTCCCCACCCTAAAACTATCCTAGACATCACTCAGAACCGTATTTTTATCTGCCCAGTCGCACAACCTATTTAAAAGTACCCTTCCCAAGACCTTGACCGTAGAATCCAGCAAAGAAATTGGACGGTAACATTGAGGGTTCTCTTTATCCCCTTTCTTAAAAATGGGGACAATCACAGCGGTTGATCAAGATGGTAACGGCCCCTCCTGCACAGCCGCATTCAGGACCTGCATTAGTAAAGGGGACCAGACCTCCATATTTCCATCTGGGCCTGGGCCTTGTTGCTAGTGATGGAGCAGGGTAAATATAAAAATCTTTAACCTCCTAATATTTTCGTATAATAAAAATAAACATGTTCGTTCAAGTAAATAACCAACAATGTATGTTTGGGGGAAAGGATAACACGCAGTTTTATGTGCAAAGTAATGAACTAATAATTGTTTACGTTTCTAACATAACATAATATTTTTGCGTACTGAAATAATAATAAAATGCATGTTTTTGTGCTTTGAATAAAACGTGTGGTTGCAAAATAAAGCGATGGTAAATAAGGGATAGCTTTATATGTTGCTTCTGCTAGGTAATACCTAATTGGGGTACGTAGAAAGACGGGAGGGAAACAAAAGGGTTTATATTTCATTGTTTTAATAACATTTTGTTTTCTTTAGAAATAGTGCGCTTAGGCCTGCCGAGCAGTAATATAAAATGGCCGCGAGTTACTAGAGTGCGCAGGAGCGGATGCGACCATGTGATAGAGGAGAGAGGCTGTTGCAAAGGGATGATCACGTGCTGATGTCGAGAGGCTGAGATGAAAGTATGGTCAAGGCTGCTGTGACCCTTCTGAGCAGATGTGTGCCAAGATGATCAGCAAGAAGCGTGAGAAGCCTGGTTGAATCAATAGAAAGAACACTATTATACAATTGTTGCAGAAAAAGAAACAATTTGGACTGATCGAAACGGATGAGCAAGTGCATGAACTGTGGGAAACGATGCTTGCATGGACATTCCTCACAGAACTAGTTAAGACCAGGAAGTTTGATTAGAATGTATAGGGACCTGAGTTTTTGACCAATGAGAATGAATCGCGCCATGTAAGAAGAAACATTTTATGCTGTAAGCTAGAATTAGGGTATAAGAAGACCTACTCTTGGTGGGCGGGGGTTAGAATGCTGCGGGATGCTGCGGGAGATGCTGAAGAAGTTAGATGCTGTAGATGGGAGAGTTTGCGGTTGCTGATGCTGACGAGCTGATGCTGCTGCTGTTATTTTCCTTTTCCAGTTGAGTATGAAATGCCGCTTTAGGAGAACTAGCATTTGACAAGATTTATATTAGAATTATTAGGATTTCCCCGAGAGATAGATAGGTTGATCTATAGAGTCTTTAGTATGATAATCTCATTTTTGGTTTAATAAAAGTGTCATGCAATTTACAATTATTCTTATAATGATGATAAACGCAATGGTCTGAATAATAAATTAATCTCGAATTTTCTGCATTCAAAACTTTATATAAACTTATTATTCTTTAAACAAATGACTCAGTGACTTTCTTTAGCATAATGATTAATAATGTTATGGTAAAAGAGTTCATTGTGATTGAGCTGGTCTTAATCACCATCAACTGATTCCTACTAGTTGGTCCATCGACCAATGAGCGGAATACCTTAAAAGCAAATGAGAATTATTGTGTCTTTATAAAAGAGGTATCCCGTCTCCTTCCAGCAAATCGTTTTTCTCCTAGGTTTCATGTCGGAGGAAAATCCAGGGAAATAAATGAGTAAGTGAATGTATATGCGGTGTTATGGGCCCCACCGTCATGCGGATATAGTGTGTGTGTTAGAGAAATAATTGCACCTGGATGACCCAAACATAGTAGGAGAAAATATTTATATTGTAAGCGCTGGATCACTAGGCAGGGCAAGAATGCCTTGAGAAACTTCATCTAACATGAAGACCACTCGGTTACCAATGGACACAGGTGTTGCATGGCTATTAACACCCCTCCACCCACCCCCTGATTATAAATGCCCTCAAAATGATCCACCCACTGTTCCTCTGAGATATGATGGCAAAGAAGCAGGCCAGAGCCCTCCACAAAACAAGGCCTATTAACAACGCACCAAAAGAGAGCGCTGTCCCCCGTTTCGCTGGCTTGGCAAAGCTCCTCCCAGGCTAGTTCTGACCTTATCATAGATGGTGCTCTTCCCAACCGTGATTTTGGACTGTTTCTGTAAACCAGTGCAGTGGTACTCTTGGCAGCTGGGTACCGGGCGAATGAGCACCTCCATTGATAAGAAACAAAATGGACTAATCTTGGGGTGCATTGGTGACTTCCCTCTTTATATGTTATTTTTTTCTTATTGGCTACAGCTGTCAAAAGTGTGTTTTCATACCCTAAACCTTTTTTAAGAATATTCATTTGGTCAAGGATTAACTCATACAATGTTAGATTTATCACTGAATTGTAGTGTTGCTCGTTCCCGCTTGGTTCTCCCTAGCTTTGCTCCTGGTGGTCATTTCACCACTGTCTTCCCACTATACTTTCTGTTCTTTCTTCTTTTCTCTTCAACCGCCTTTTCCTAAAGGATAGTTGTTTTGCTAGACTAGGCCAGGTGGGTGCAGAGGACCATAGGCATTAGGCCAATAGTACATTGGAGGATGATAAAGTGTGAAAATAGAAAGTAGGGTTGTCTTCCTCATTTGTTTCTTCCACTTCCTCTTGAATTCTCAGATGATTTTTCACTGGTCCATCCATCTGATTCTGAATTAAAGGCCCAACTGTTTCTTTGTTGTTTATTAGAGAAGAGAGTAAAGATTTTTTTGGTCAGTTTTTCAACAGAATCACCTTATATGTATAGATATATTGTTTCATATTTACATTTTTTGATGTCTTTTTGGAGCTTATTAATTTTGCTCTGTCTCAAGAATTCCTTAAAAACAGAAATCTCTTTGTTCACTTCTCCAAATTTGTTCTTGTAAAGCGGATTTCAACTTGAGTTTATAGATGGTCTTTGTTTCATGTAAATCACCATAGCTTCTGACAATCACTTGTTACTGTTATGTTATGTTACTTGGGTATTTGTTTAAGCGCACGTACACCAGCAGGTTTCTTGGCGCTGAGATTCCGAACAGAGACCTGCCAGACAAGGGAGCCACTAGTTATAAGCCAAAGTAAACAGCCATGTTTTGAGCTGTTTTCTGAACCGCATATAATCCGCCTCAAGCCTCAATAAAATGGGCAGAGAGTTCCAGAGCCTCGGACCCAGAAAGGAGAACCGAATCCCACCGATGCGTTTGCGTTTGAATCTGGGAACCACCAAAAGATTCAAGTGCATAGATCTCAAGGTACGCAGGGGACAGTACTTACTAATTCGTGAGGAGATAAAATTAGGTCCTGTTCCCTGAATAGCTCTTAAGAGAATGCAACCAGTTTTAAACATAGCTCTCCGTTCCACTGGAAGCCAGTGGAGATCTTTTAACAGTGGGCTGATCTGACATCGTCTATCCTGAAGATGGATGATTCTAGCTGCTTGATTTTGAATCATCTGAAGACGATGTTTCTGCTTTTGTGGGAGGTCAAGATAAAGCGCGTTACCGTAATCAATCTTAGATAAAATAAGTGCAATCACTATTTGAGTACAGGCCTCTTTGCTGAAAAAAGTCTAATCTTGCGCAGCTTGCGAAGTTGGACAAAGCAGGAGGAGGTGACTGACCCAATCTGGGCAGTCATGGAGAGACCTGAGTCAATGTGAAATCCCAGACTCTTTATCACTGGTTTGGGGAGTGGGATCGCCCCTAGTTCCAGAGGCCAATGAGAGGGTGTCCAGTAGCTGAACTTATTGCTGGGTATGATTATCTCAGTCTTGGCAGAATTTAGTTTTAATTGGTTCTTATCCATCCAGTTTTTTATGTACAGCATGGAATTCTTAACAAAATCTTTGGATTCATCTGAATTCTCCAGGGAGAAAATTAGCTGCATGTCATCAGCATAGTTAAAAATATTTACCCCATCTGCCGAAGGCTGGAGATCAAAGGCCGTGTATATATATTAAAAAGAATTGGTGAAAGAGCGGAGCCCTGCGGGACACCACAGCTCATTTCTACCGTGTTGGATTTAAAAGGGGAAAGCTTTTAATACTTTGCAGTACTGAAAGATAAAGTCAACCAGCCCCTTGAATAGCACCACACTATCAGTGACCAGTCCCTTCGAAATTGCTTGTCCTCCAAGAATTTCCTTGCTTTATTACTGCCCTCTAGACCAATAGGGGCCACATTTGCCCTCACGTACTCGGTCACTACAACCCTATGTAATAATGTCTTCACCTGTTTCTTTTTTAATACAACCTGTGTTAGAGCCTGTGCTATACTGGTGTCCCTGAGTAACAGTGGAGCCGACAAAATTGATGATGCTACATCACATGAGTATGACAAACTCATGTGTTCTGCCATCATGCCCGCCTAATTTTGGAGTATTTTCTCATTGCCAAGGAGTCACCACTTATAGTTTTGTGGAAATAAATCCCCACAGTTGTACACTGCTCATGCATCTACAAAAGGAATAAGGGATCCCTGGATATTGTCTACCTAGCCTCATCAATAAACTACAAAAGTCAGACTGATTGCCTATGACTGTGTGGAGTGACAATATATTCAGCATACGTTGCAGTTCTTTTTTTAGACCTTCACCCACTCTATTAGTGGCATGTTTCATTGTTGTGTCTCATCCTGGCACCCTAGATACCAGGGTGGGCTCAACCTTAGTGGAGGGAGGACTTTGCTACTTTTATTTGCCAATAGGCCCTAGTGCCTTTGATTTGGTGAAGGCCACATTTTCTTTTACAGGACTCCCTGTTACTGCAGTGTATGTACACACAAAGACCAAACCAGCAGGTAACTGGCACCAATTCATCTTTTATTTTCATTTTTTGGACTGAACTACGCCAGGTGGTGGAGGAAAAAAATAACACCATCCTTTGTACCTTTCTAGATCCCTAAGAAACTGAACTTTCTTTCTATCCCACAATACCCTCAGTGCCTTCATGTAGGACTGACACAGTTTATGATCACTGACCTCTTTGAAAAGGAGGGTCATGTAGAGGTAGATTGTAGCTGACATTTGATGATGGGTGGCCAGCAGCACGATGACAGAAAGCGATTATGAGAAGTAATGGTAAAATATACTGGCATCAATAGCTGCGTTGGACATTGTAGTATATACAATATTTAGCAGTAGTAGCAATCAGTACAGACATACATCCACTCGGAGAGCTTCCCTTTGTCAATCAGATACTAGCCATTTTGAGGTGTTAGCATCTGATCAATAGTTTGTAACTGTATTTGCGGTTGCAAAACAATAATATAATTACTTCATTGCAACTCCTAAATAGAAGGGGGTGGTGTCCTTTTTCTGTTCTCTCACTGTAGGTTTGGTATACCTAGTTATCTGTGGAGGGATGTGAATAAGTAATTATTGAAATATTAATGTTACATAGTTGAATTGCTGAAGGCGGGTCCACTTGAAGACCATACCGTGGCTTTGAATGCAAATGTTCGTGTCAGCACACTGTACCGTAAATTGTTTATGTTGATGCACTTAAAACAATACATTTGCTGACAAAGTATTTCTAGCCAAACCTATTAGCTTTTTTATTTTCATTCAGTTTCTTTATGATACACCGAGCAATGCTTTTGCCTGTGTAACTGTAGTTGCTGCTTACAAAATAACCGACTCATCTTCATGTGATTTTCACTATCGCAAACAGTATTTATGTAAATCTGCAGAATTTGTTAATAAAAAGTTTGTTTTTGTTTGTGATGCACTCTTCCACACCAACATTAAACTGACAAGCCTGCTTCAGAAGAGCATGGGGTTTGAGGTGCCAAGCAATTCATCTAGCCGTTTTTGGTTGTTTCACCTACACTTGATTTTTTATGCTTTTCCCCAATTGCCATATGCAACCTGCCATCTATTCACTGTTTAGTCACCACGCTGTGTCCTGCAATTTCACTTTTTGTTCAAACTTCACGAGATAAAAAAAACACTTGAAACACATATGGCCTTAATATGAATTTGGCGGTACATAGGACTGCCGAACCCGTGGTGGCGGTCCAACCATCGGAACACTGCGGGCCCGCCCACAGTATTATGAGTGTGGTGGTCGGACTGCTACAGGACCGCTGCGACCGCCGGGGATCAAGGTTCCCATGGCGGTCGTGCAGCGGTCAGGAGCACTAATATGCTGGTGGTGCTGCTGCGGCACCGCCAAGCATATTAGGAGTTGCCTGTCCACTGCCCTTTTCATGCCAGTGAGCCCGCCATGAAAAGGGTGACGGAGAGGTAACCAAGGGGGCCCTAATGCTGCTCCTGAACCTGGAGGTACATGGGGGGCACATGTAGTGCCCCCCTGGTTTTGCACCCCCATATATGCCACACCGTGCAGAAAGGTGCAGTCGGTGTTCTAAGAGCGACAGTCAGCATGTTAGGCTCTTCTATGAGCCTTTCAGACCAATGTTGTCAGACTGCCACAGGATGGCCCGCCAGATCAGGATTGAACTCCTAATCTAGAGGGCGGTCGCACCATGGCTTTGGCGGTCCTACCGTGGATGGCGCATTGCACTATCCGCTGTAGGACCGCCAAATTTGTAATAAGGCCCATAGTCTTGCACCTAAAATTGACATGCGAATTAATACCAGATGCAGAGAGTGGGGACCAAGCCCTGATCCAGTCTACAACATCCTACTCATAACCCCTAAATACCACACTATTATATTCACTCTTTTGGTACCAAGTTTTTACCATACAGTGTTTCATCCACAATACAAAATACCTCCCATTGCTGGTACACATTATATTAGGTGGAGGTTCCATCGGGTGGCAGTTTGAACTAAAGTGTCTACTAGGCCGAATTTTACTTCTTATTTTTTTTATGTGAATGAATTATAACGTAACTTTCATCTAATGACTACTTTTTCATGATACTTGCTTGGAGCGCACAGTTTACCTCTGCCCTATTCCCAGATTCCATATAGCTGTAGTCTAGGATTTTGCTTCATTGTGAGATTTATTGTGTTCGAAAAGTGTTTTAACAGTTCAAAGCCTCAGATTTACTGTATCCGAGGATTTGTTACGGGTAATTATATCCTTTTTTGCTCTTTGTATTTTGATCAAGGGGCCAATGTAGCCTCTGTTACAATAGTCTATACAAGACAGGGTAACCACTATGGCAGCTGCGGCCCATCCTAATGTGCTGAGGGGCCACTCCCCCTCACCTTTTGGACACTATAAAGAATGTCTGTCAGCCTGAGTAAAATTCAGCCTGACAGACACTCTTTATGTTCAGGTCAGGCAGCCAGCAGCTAGACATATGCTAAATGTGCAGGCTCCTGGTTGCCTGAGCTGAACTTTGCCGGGCTGAAGAAGTCACCGATCCTGTGGGTGCAACATCTTTAGACTGGCTAAGCACCTCGAGGGCCTCTCCCTCATGACGAGGGGGAACGTCAGTGATTGACTTGGATCTGGGCGCTTCAGTTCTAAGCCCTGAAGTGCCCAGGACTGAGCATCAATCACGGACCCATTGTCACAGAGTGGGGTGGGGTCAGCAGTCTCACTCACCCCATCCCATTCTGTAATGAATGAGGGACTGCTGCCTTCACACATTGGCTGACCTAAGGTCAGCCAATGAGGGAAGGCAGCAGTCCCAACCCTCCAGGGATCTCCGCGGCAGAGCTGTGCATGTAAGTATGATCTTATTTTTAGGTCGAGCCTCGAGAAGCGCGCAAGCGCTGCTTAGAGGCGAAGACTTTTAATAAGCGAGTTTAAAAGCAGTCCCAAAAACGCTCGTGCGTCGTGGCTGGCCTTTTTGGGATGGGTACGCGCGGCAAACATGTGTTTCCAATTATCGTGCCCAGACGCGGGCGCGATAATTGGAAACACATGCCGGCAAAAGGCCATGACGCACGAGTGTCTGGTCAGCTGAGCAGGCTGCCGCGCTCCCTCCTCCCCACCTCCGCTCCTCTGTGGTGCGCGCACTGTTTATTTTTTTTTTACCGCGCGGCCGCCATTTCTTTTTTATTTTGCAGCCTGGTTTAAAAAACGTTATTCAACAGTAAGACCCTTCTTTACGCAGAGAACCTCCGTTCACCTCTGTCTCCCGATAGCTGTGCGCTGCTTAAATACCGTACGCCGTTTTCTGCTCAGGTCGCCCACGAACAACCTCCCCCACCCGCGAGCCCGTCCTTTCAATCACAGCTGGACGTCCAGCCCGTAAACCCTGTAAACCCGATCACGCTCCCGGGGTCTGGAGATTGCAGGCAAGCCGCGGCCTGATTGCTTGGCAGGAGCGCGAGCTGCGCTCTGATTGGCCGCCTGCTGGTGTGCACGTGAAGAGGGCAGTGCAGCAGCCGATAAGCAGCCAAGCCAGACTTCGTTTCGTGCCAGTCTGCAAGAGGCTGCAGCACGTAGAGGAGTCCGGGTCTAGCTTGAGTCCGAGCTTCCACATACACAGCAAAGTTCATCAAAATCCAGGTATCGCCGAATTAATGGTGAAATTTTTCAGTTTACTGGACATGTGCAGCTTTTTTTTTTATTGCCTTGAATTGCACGGCGAGAGAGAAATAAGGAACAGCGTTGAGAGAGTGAATTTTGGAAAAGGCACGGTGGTGTGATATGATAGAGATCCGAATTTCAAAAGAGCGCAAAAGAAACCACATGGCTTGTGCTGGTTCTTAAAACCATTAGTTTTTAAAGACAGTGTGCTTCTCAGTTAAGTTGAACCCTTTTTTATTTTCATGCTTTAAAAATGTGCTTAAATTTCTTAAAACATCTACCTCTGTTTCATTTCAAACATACGTTTACGTACGTTTTCCTTCCGCCCCCTCCCCCCACCCCAACTCTTACTGTTAAATCTTTACCTTTTTTTGTTTCATTAACATCCTATGCTAATCGTTACATCCGTGCTTGTTAGAGTTAGAAAAGATGCGGGACGAGCGTGCGGTTGCATGTTTAAAACACAGTAGGTTACAGTTCGTCATTAGTTTGTACAGCTGCCAGGCTGAACTGTGCGACATTGTTCCGAGTGAGTGGCAGGCCAACTGTCCCGTGGAACACACCGGGCACGGCTCAGGTTTGAGAGTGCCCGGAGACATGACGCAACAGAATGCATGGATTGTGGTTCGGAAATGTGTGTCACGCTGGGCACGTCTTGGCTGCACCTCCACAATTGCGCACAAATCAAGAAACCGCGCCTTTATACGGTGTCAGTCTTGTTTCAATGACTGTGGCAAAAATGCACACACCTCACCAGGAGAGGATTATAGTAGTTCACTTGGAAAAGTAGCTCAGTGGGTTAATGCGCTCATTGAAGAGATTTATGTTTAACCCGTTAGTGACCTCGGAGTCCCGGAAAGACCAGACTTAGTCCGCCATACTCCCGTGTTGGATAACATGCACATCACTCACATTGGTCATAGTAGCGTCTGCTATAACTCGACTACATACTCTTACGTTTGAGTGCTATGTGAAAATAAAGATAGTGCTAATAACGTCACGGTCTGACGTCATGCAGTCCTAGATTTGCAGTTCATTTACATGGTGGGAGTAGTAAGTTTATGTCTTGGGGTCTACCCAATGGACTTTATATGTTAATTACAGAAAAAACGTGTTTTACTTATGCTCGGTATTTTCATGTTTCGTTGATATTCTTGGATAATTTTTTGGGATAGTTATTTCCATTTAATCGAACTTTGCAACTTTCTAACTTTGAATGTGCATCCTATTTAGGGAAATTTGGGGTACACATTAGGCTGAGTAGTACAGTAGGAAGACCCGTGTAATTCCAGGAAGACTTGTGACTTGAATGAGATTCCTGTGAGTCCAGGGAGGCTCCTGCGAGATTAGGGAGACGTGTGAGTTTACTGAGACACTTGAGTTTACGGGAACAGATGTGAGCCCAAGGACACTGCTGTGGTTGCAGAGAGACTCAAGTGATAGCTGTAAGACCGTCTTAATTGCTGGGAGCCTCTCCTGACTGTTGGCGCGGCATTACTTTTGGCATAGCCAAAAGGTCTCGCTTTTGGAACCTTATAAGTATTTAGTTATGTAGTACAATCGCTAAACACTTATAAGGTCCCAAACGCGAGACCTATTGGCTATGCCAATGCTTGTTAATGTTTGGTGCGTGCATCAATATTTGGGAGTGCGGGACTGTGCGTGTGTGAGTGTGAGTGTGTGTGGCAAACTGCCCGCGGCCCGTGCAGGTAAGAGCGGTGGGAAGGGGGGTTCGACAGACGACCACGAGGGAAAATTAAATATTTAATTTCCCCTTGTGGTCGTATGTCTTAACCCGGCCCCACCACTCTTACCTGCACGGGCCGCGGCTGCCTGCTCCCCTCCTTGGTAAAAGTACAGGCCACCACTGCACTATAGTGAGGGCAATTAGCTCCTGAATTTGCAGGAGAGGATCCCACAAGTGTTTTTGATAATTAACACATTTAGAGAGGACCACCAAGGGCAAAGGCTTCTGGGTCAGATAGAGTATAGATTTTCTACTTTATTGCACCCTGAGGAGAAGCTCAGTTTTCAGTCACACACACACACACACACACGAGAACGCATATAGCAGTGTTCCCAGCTCAGTACCTCCAGTAATGGTTCCACACACTGACATACTCACAGGCCGAAACTAATGATAGGTGCCCTGGAGCATCTGTTCCTACTGCTTCATGAGCCCTGAAGACACCTAGCTATGACATCAAGGAGGACTGGACTATTGGTAAAAGGCATAGCATTTTAGGCCAGGATATAGGTATAGGAAACAAGCTGCGGAATATGGAGACGGGAGGGAACAGAAGCAGGCACTGGTAATCCAGGGACAAATCAAGTGCTGTGTCCCTCCAGAATTCTGCTACCTCCTCTCATTGGCTGACTACCTACAGGGCCAGACAATGGGAGGAGAAGGTGAGCATCTGAATGCTGCTCTCAGGTCACTGCAAGGCTCAAGGACAAGTTGATTGAGCCTGGGAAAAACTGGCACTTTGAAAAGACTCTCCTCCACTCTGCCCCAGAGTTACACACAAGGCATGCAAGATTGAGGCAAAACTTAAGGCACCCACCCTCACATACCCTGTTCATCTCTATACACCACTCTGCTACACTTCTGCTGCTAGACTCAGGGGTACGAGAGTAGCAGTTTGTCAGTGTCCTCCTCCCTCCTAATTTACTGGTGGGTCACCTGTCCCTGAATACTGAATAGATTGGATGGATGCCAAATGTCATTAAGATAGCCCAAAAGTACAGAAATATTTTTTTTCACATGCACATCGGTTAAACAAATACACCAGCAAACACACACATAAACATACATGTATTGACTATCTTTTTGGGACATGGGCATTGCTGGTATCTGAAATATTATGATATCTTATTATGCCCTGATCTAAGAAAATATAGATCAACTTATCAAGAACAGAATATTATTGAAACTGAGTCTTAAGCCCGGTTTATTGATGGACATGGTCAAACGTATTTAAATATAAGACCAGATTAAGGAATACTGTGACTATTATAAGGAAGCCTCCCAAAGAATTACATGGGATACCTTCAAGGCTGTCTAAGGGAGAAATTAATAGCTATCATGGTTGACCTAAGTAGTCTATGTAACCTTGAAAAAACTTGAAAATGAAACACAAAATGCTAGACCTTAGAGATGCAACACAACCCCACTGGTTCCCTTAAAGTCCAGAGAGCATGACAGGCATCCATAATATGTTCTGGCCCCCGCAGGCCTCGCATCCTCTCCTTGTTTATTACCCTCCCTTCTCACCCTACTGGCTCATCTAATAAATACAGATTAGGCCCATTTATGTCTATGTTGGGGCCTCCCTAGTTCTTTGGTCTTACTTGATTGTGATACATGTGGCACACCAAAAAGGGCAAGGAGAGGAGAACTTTTGACGATGAGGTTGTGGCCATGGATTGGTGGTTTCTGTCACTTGTTTGAGGTGGCTCCTTCTATACCCCTTTCTGCTAGGTGTGGTACAAGAGAGTTCGAGTTTCAGTTCAAGTTGTGTTCCATCTTACACAAGCGTCTACAGGGACAATCATATTACTGTAATATTATTGGGAATTTTGACTGACGATTGTTGATCATTCCGCTGTCCCGCCCTCCATTTCCCCCAATTCCTCATCCCTCTCCCCTTTTGTACCAGCTCCCCACCCTAACCCTCTCTTTTTCTTTTACCCCTCCTGCCCTGTCTCCCATCATGTATGCAGCAGAAGATTTCTTGATTTCCGTCTGCTCTTTACTTCATGGTTGGACGAGTCAGAGTTTGGTCCCTGACAGATGGAACTGTTTGTAAATGCATTGCAATCCCTAAGAAATAAATGTACAGTGAGCCTCTGACACCTTGAAAAAACCTATATAAAATATCAGAAACAATGTGCCTTGTGCAGGCCCATAACATTCCTCAACGTGGATGTTAAACTCTTTGCTAATGTGCTCCCCAGGCTGGTGTTAACACTTCTGCAATTGGTTGCCTCAAAACAATACATATCTGTGAAAAGTGGGCTAACAAATGAAAGGGAACAAGGCAGGTGTGTGCATGGACTTAATTATTAAACACACTTACAATCAAACTCCAGGCACAGAGAATAAGAGTAAACCTCGGTATATCTGGAACACAAGCTGACAATAGTTGCTAATAATATTGTGAGCAACAACTCTACCCCTCCTAAAGCAGTTGCAGCTTTATAGAACAAGTATTGGTAATGCATCGGTTTCACCTATGTAATGAATAAAGAGCTATTTTCTTCAATCATTGTCAGGGAGAAGGAAAGAGCTCCCTGACAGATAACACAGGAGTGGAGAGGATGTGGCGCAGTGGCCAGAGCTGCAACTCGAGAGCTGGGGATCCCGGTTCGAGTCTCGGCAGCGACGAGCAACATCCTGTGATTCTATGCGAATCACAGTCTCTCCGGGTGATAAATTGTTATATAAATATGCTACAAGAGTAAAAGGCAAAACTTTATGAAACTTTATGAAAACATAGTTCCACCAAAGCGGATGTTAACAGTATTTCGGCAGCAGGAAACTGATAAGAGAAGCAGACGAGGACCAAGTGTAAAATTAAGTAATTAAATCATTGAAGAAGCCATTGTAGAGAAGAAGTAAATTTAATCCAGAGAATGAAAAGTCCCATCCATCTACCAGCAGGAGCCAGGTGCAACTGACTCCTCTCAAACATCCAAGATTCCATCTCCATGGTGCTACTTAAAGGAAAACACTAGCAAACATGACATGTGCACTGGAGAAGCATAGGAACACATGAATGCAAGCATTGAGCACTATGCTACACACCTTCCCTCCATAATAAACAGAGAAGAGAAAAAATAAAAATAAAACCCCAACAAAAATAAAAAAAACACCAAAGGTAACAAGAGATTTTTTCATGTGAAAGATGAGAAAACCTTAAATGTTCATTACAAAATCCTTGAATCTTGAAGGTTTTATTCTGGTTCTTGCACTTCTCTCCCTCTGGTAAGTGGTGGGGAGAGTGCGTGAACCAAAAGTATCATCTGATGGATTGAACACAGAACTATTCCTCAATAAGGAAGTGTTTTTGATGACAACGACCCTATTAAGATTCCAGATGCGAGAATCTTCAGTCTTAATTGCATTAGTTAACACTTTGACGACCTTGTGAGGTTTTTAAATAAACCAGAGGCCTTTCGCCCCATAGGGGCCTTGATCATGACCAAATCACCTACATCAACAACAGTGGTTTTGACAGCTTTCCTGACATCATACCTTTGTTTACGCGCAACAACCTTTTCTTTTTCTTTGTACTTCCACAGATCTTGTGAAGGCACATTTCCTCTCTTAGATTCCACATCATTAACCCAAAAAGGTGCTACAAGAGTACTAGGGTGTCTCCCTTTAAGTAGATCAAAGGGTGTACGTCCAGTTGTTGCATGAGGGGTGAACCTATATACCTCAACCTTTTAGTTCACTTCTCCTTTCAAATCCAGCCCATTTTGTTTTGACATGGAAATGGTTTCCTTAAGCACACGAATAAACCGTTCCACCATACCATTCGTTTCCGGATGATAAAGTGAACAGTATTTGTGCTTGATGGAACACTGCTGTAAAAACTCCTCCATTTCAGCTGACACAAATTGCACCCCATTATCAGTCAATAAAAACCCAGGAAGGCCTTTGCGCGTAAAAACCTCTTTAAGAAAAGAAATAACATGTTTAGAGTCAATGGATTTAGTAAATTTGATTTCAGGCCACCTGGAGTACATGTCAATAAGAACCAAAACATACGTCTCACAACCATCACCAGTGCCAGGACCCAAAATGTCAAGACCTAGTTCATGCCACGGACCTTTTGGACACTCCCTGATGACCATGGGTTGAACCCTGGGTTTGATACATTTTTCACTTAGAGTACATGGTATACATTCTCTAATAGATCGCTCAACTTGAAGGTCGATTCCCGGCCACCAGTAATTAAGTCTCAGTCTCTCCTTGGTTTTAGACATACCCTGGTGACCTTGGTGAGCCAGTTCAATTAACTCCCCTCGAAACACCAGAGGAGGAATCAGCTTTGAACCTCTGAAGATGAGGCCATCAACTTCAGACAATTCATGTCTGATATTCCAATATTTTTCTAAATTACCATGAACTTTTTTACTCCAACCTTTTTTGATTAAAGAACACAGTTCTTTAAGATCCTCGTCAGACTTGCACTCCTCTCTCCACTTGTCCTCCTTTATTCCATCGTGTTCAATGTTACACACCCATTCATTCAATTCTTGATCTTCATAGTTAACTTCGTCCTCATTCGAGTGTACAAGCCTTGATAGAGTATCTGCAATGCAATTACGTGCCCCGGGCAAGTACTCAACTTTAAAATTATAAGCTTGAAGAGCCACAACCCATTTAGATATTCTGCTAGAAATAGCATCAATACCCTTTTTGTTAAAGACTTCACATAAGGGTTTGTGATCCGTTCTCACACTAAATTTGATTTGGTACCCCAAAGCAAATTTTTTAATTTCTTTGTGGCCCAGTGTACCGCCAGAGCTTCTCTCTCAATAACAGAGTATCTAAGTTCTGCCCCCTTTAGACTTCTAGAGAGAAATAATATCACATTGACCATGTCACCTTTTTCTTGTTGTAAAACAGCTCCAAGCCCTTTCATACTTGCATCAGTGATTAATACAGAGTTCAGGGAGGGATCTCCTCAGTTTAGGGGTTTTCTTAAGATGCCCCTTTAAATTGTTGAATTCTTGTTCACACTGTGATGACCACTTAAAGTCAACTCCTTTGCACAACAGAGTTCGCATGCTAACACTTTTCTCAGCAAACCCTTGCACAAATTTACTGTAGTATTCGGTCATACCAAGGAATTTCATTAACTCTTCCTTATTTGTTGGCGCAGCCAAGTTTTGTATAGCTTCAATTAGCTCTTGTTTAGGTTCCACAGCATTCTCAGAAATGGTGTGACCAAGATAGTTAATGGAAGATCTTCTGAACGTACATTTGTCCAACCTGACAGTGAGGTTATGTTGACTAAACCTCTCCAGCACTTGTCTTAACCTTAGATCATGTTCCCTCTCATCACTTCCAAAAATCAAAACATCATCTTGATATATTTTAATACCAAGTTGACCTCACAATACCTTTTCTAACGCTCTTTGGAAGACTGACGCCGCCGACACCAATCCAAACGGCAACCTGACAAATCTGAAGGTTCCGAAAGGAGTAATGAATGCGGTGTAGTCTTTCGAGTCATCATCTAATTTAATCTGATGATAGGCCGATCTGAGATCCACTGTTGAAAATACTTTTGCATCCTTCAACAACATCAGCATATCCGAAATTTTAGGAAGTGGGTACCTATCAACAATGACTTGTTTATTTAAGGCTCTCAAGTCAATACATAGACGGAGACTTCCATCAGATTTGCGTGCTGCGACAACTGGCGCAAACCATTGGGTCCCTTCAACCTCTTCAATTATACCTTCAGACTTCAATTTTTCTAACTGGTTTTTCATTTCTTCCCTCACAGAAAATGGAACACTACGAACCTTACTTGAGACTGGAACAGCTCCTGACACTAACTTGATTTTGTGTACATAATCTCGAAGACAGCCCAGTTCGCTGCTAAACACCCTGGGAAAAGAGATCTTGAGATTAGCAGTGTAAACAGTATCACCATCATTGGTGTCAATTTTATTCACATTAAAATTTTCTTTTAACAAAATGGGAGGATTACTATTAGGATCCAACATAACACCCAGATCCTTCTGGTGAAACCAACTCAATATGCTATCGCCTTTGTGGGAAACATAAACCTTACCAGAGATGAACCTCCCTTTATATTCTATCAAACCTTGAAAATACCCTATAAGTTTAATAGGTTCACCACCATAAGCCAAAGGCTTGATATCTGCCCTGAAAATTTTAATTTTATCTTTTAAGTACTGGGAGTAAAACTGTCTTGAAACAATGGTTATTTTTGCTCCAGAATTAAAGAGTACACGAGTCCCCTTACCTTCAACCAATATCTCATCAAAAGGACCTTTCTTACTATTATTAGTAATCTGTGAAACTATTTGCCCACAGTCAAAATCTGAATCAGAGTCATCCTCCGCGTAGCTACTTTGAGAAACCAAATTGACTTTAGCTTTGGTTTTCTTTGTTCGGCAAGAGGCCGTGAAGTGACCAACCTTTTTACAATTCGTGCAAGTGCTTTTCAACGCAGGACACTTTTTGTCATTTGCCAAGTGACTGAGATTCCCACATCGAAAACATTTAGGTTGAAAACTAGGTTTCTGAAAAGAGCGAGAGACATTAGGTTCAGTATTAGACTTAAAACCTTTTTTAACAAAGTTCCCTTTAGAAGAAGTCTTTACTTCGTGTACAACCTCACTGTTATTTTCACATTTCGTGATAATTTCTACACACTTCTGTGAATGCTCAATTTGTTTGGCAATGGTAATGACCTCTTCTAAAGAAGGTTCATCCTTTTGCCAAATATCATCTCTTACTTTTTGTACATTACATCCTAGCATGAACTGGTCCCCAATTCTTTCTTCAAGTAAAGCACCAAATTTACAGGATGACCCTAATTTCCTCAAGGCTGTGATATAATTCTCCACTGTTTCACCATCATTTTGTTTTCTGCGGCCAAAATGATATCTCTCTAGAATCGTGCTTACTTTCGGTAAGTAATGTTTGTCAAGCTTTGAAATACATATCTCATATTCATTTAAACTAGAGTCATCAATATCTGGGAGATGGTCAAAAACTTCCTGTCCTTCTGACCCAAGACAATGTAGAAGAAGTGCAGTCTTTCTTTCCGCACTAAGGTTAGTGCACATACTTTTGCATACCTTTCGAAAACCTTCTTCCACTTTTGCCACCTGATGGGTGGATCACCGTGTGAAGATAAAAAGAATGGGGGCGTGGCAACATTTTGCATGATGCAAATAAATATAGTAATAGGACTTCTCTAAATAAGGATGTAAAAGTTAGTCATAAAACACTGTAAATATGATAGAAAGTAGGATTATTTACCATGAGTCTCCCCCATGTAAATAGAGTAATAGGACTTCTCTAAATAAGGATGTAAAAGTTAGTCATAGAACACTGTAAATATGATAGAAAGTAGGATTATTTACCATGAGTCCTCCCCACTAAATCATTCTACAAATAATAATATGCATTCTCTTTTTTTTTTTTTTGTGTGTGTGAATATAAGTATCAATAATATCCAAAACAAAATGCGTAAATACCATGGCCAGTTCAATCAATGTATAAGCGCAGCGATGACAGCAGCGCTCAGTCAGCGAGAGAAGACCGGAGTAAACGAAGAGGTCACTCCGGCGTTAACGATTTCCTGAAAACCAAGAAATTATTAGTGGTAACTAGTGCACTCAATGCCAAAACACTATGAAGTACAATATCAGCAAACTTCCAAAATGGCCGCCATGTTACGCACGTAGCGTGCAGCGTAACGTGACGACGTAAGTTGAGCCTCAATGTCTCGCAAGCAGGAAGATGTCGGAGTTCCAAGAGCAGCAAGACGCCGGAGTTCCAAAAGGGGCCGCAAGGAAGAAGCACGAAGACAAAGTGAACGTTATCCAGTTGTTGATTTTCAAACGAGAGAGGTAGGGAGACACTTTCTTGATCTTCCAAAACTGAATTTCGCCACAGAGTTCCCCGAAAACAAGTTTTAGAAGGGGCAGCACACACTCAAATCATGCATCCAAACAACGCAGGGAATCCGAAAATGTCTGTGTCCAAAAGGGCGCAAAGTTGGCAACACTTAGCTACGCAGCAAGCGGTGTAAGTGGCAGTTTTACGTGAGGGTCAAACACTGACCAAAATTACAATGAACTTGGTTAATCCCAATCTTGTGACTTCCCTTAACAGCAAAAAACAAAAGTCAATGAGATTAATTGTTCTGAGCCCACATCGAAGCCTCCCTTAAGTTTAATCCAGAGAATGAAAAGTCCCATCCATCTACCAGCAGGAGCCAGGTGCAACTGACTCCTCTCAAACATCCAAGATTCCATCTCCATGGTGCTACTTAAAGGAAAACACTAGCAAACATGACATGTGCACTGGAGAAGCTTAGGAACACATGAATACAAGCATTGAGCACTATGCTACACAAAGCATTGGTAAATGTAGGAAAATATGCTACAGCCAATAGACATGGAGGAAAGGTAAGAGGTGGGAGGTAAGTCCCTTTTAAGTTTATATTAAAAACAATAGATTTCTCAAGCACAGCGAAAGATCTGCGCAGGAGAAACCTAAATATGCCAGGTTTGAAACTAAACATGAAGAAATTGGATGCCTTCAGCCTCACATTATGTATAACAATGACAGTGCCTTGCCTGCTAACTTCATTAATTTTTCAAGAGGAACCAAACTGGAAAATCCAGTCAGATCCTGAAAAAGAAATTGTACGCCAACATTCAATTAACATATTTACTTCTTCTTTTATAGTGCAATTATACGAACTACAGAACAGAGCACCCTTTCAGAGCACCCTATTTGAATGCCATTTCATTTCTCAAGAAATGCTTAAAAACATATGTCCTTCATCAATTATAGATCATGTGCTTACACCCAAGTGAATGGTAGTGCATGCATCCCGAAAAAACACAAACATAGTGAAAAGATATTGTGTGAACCATGAGTTACAATAAAAATATGCTGGGACACCTGTCCAAATAATTCAACTTATACATGCAGAGGAACAAATTTCTTGGCCCGGATGTCGTCAACACGTTTTGACCTCCTATTTTCAGAGAACCACATCAAATGCCGGATTCAATTTCGGACATCCATTCCCTCACTCACGGTGGAGCTGCTTGCAGACTCACTTCATTTGGCCTGCAATTTATTTTGCAGGAACTGACTGAATTTTCCAGATTGGTTACTCTTGAAAAATCTCCTTCTTATACACATTGTATTTGTAGCCCAGCCTTGTCTCTGCTTTATAGGGACCCAACCGCATTTCATGACTCATTCAGACTCACATTGGCAACATCAGACTGTGAGGACATCAGAGTGGTAATCCTGTTCAGAAAAGCCAAGATGTGAATTCCTGAGAGCTGGTCGGAAGCCCCATCCCCTTTCTCCACCACTCTGCAAACGTGACTACTACTTTAAAAACATAGAAATTCACTGAAAAAAACCAAAGGTTACAGGGAAGTTATAGGTAGGAAATATAATTTTAAAAAAACTTAGAAATTCACTGAAAAAAACAAAGGTTACAGGGACGCTATAGTTAGGCTGACATTTCACTCGTAAAAAAACAGAGAAATTCAGCAGTTATAGTTAGCTGAGCTAACTATAACTTACGCCCCCGCAAAGCACTGCTTATGACCTTACATATTATATCACTCATGACATGGCCAGTGACATCACTGATGACATCTCAAATTACATCACTGATGACATCCTCCAGAGATTCTGAGTGTTTTTTAAAGGTTTATGAGTGTTAAATATATATACCAAGGTGCATTGGTGAATCAGTGGGTGTATAAGTGCCTGTAGGGATGATACAGTGGGTGTGTGACTGACTGTATAAGTGAGTGATTAGGCATCTCAGTGATTGTATGGGTGAGTGACTAGGTTGTACAAATGTCTGTATCAGTCTGCCAGTTGGTGTCTAAGTAGCTGTATGGTTGGTGAGTGGGTATGTGAGTGGCTATATGGGTGACTGATTGGTTGTCTGAGTCCCTGTATGAGTGTCCGTGTGTGTGGGTTAGGCATTGTGTGACTGCCTGCATGGATGAGTGAGTGGGTGAGTAAGTGGCTGTATGGGTTTTGAGTGCATCTATGAGGGCCTGTATGGGTGTGTTGGTGAGTGAATGGATGTGCCAGTGGTATATGGGTGAGTAACTTCATATGTGAAAGGCCGTACAGGTGAGTGTTGGGAGTATATTAGTGACTGTGTGTGTGACTGAGTGATTGCAAGAGTGGCCGTATGGGTGAGTGTGAACATGTGTCAGTGACTATATAGGTGAGTATGTGTTAGTATCTGTATGAATAAGTGAGTGTGTGTGTGTATAACTGTGCAGACGAGTAAGTGGCTGTGTGATTGACTTTATGGGTGAGTGAGTAGGTGTGTGAGTAGCTCTATGGGGACTGACAGTGTGTGAGTGGCTGAATGGGTGTATGTGTGGATATATCAGTGGGTGTATTAGTGAGTGAGTTGGTGTATGTGTGGCTGGAATGTATGACGATACAACGCATGCATTCACATCGCATGCCATTAGATCGCGGTTTTTACAACGCAAGTCGTTACAACGACTTTCGTTGGAGGGCGCTGGACTTAGGAGTAGTTTAATTTACTATTCCAACTCCAGCCTACGTACAGTAGGGAAGGTGTTGGATAGTAAATTAAACTATTCCTTGTCCTATAGCGCCCTCCAGCGAAAGTCGTTGTAATGACTTGCGTTGTAAAAACCGCGATCTAATGGCATGCGATGTAATGCATGCGTTGTAAAGGTTGTTTTCCGATGCGGCTGTATGGGTGACTGAGTGGATGTGTGTGTAGTCCAATGAATCAGTGAGAGGGTGTGTGGGTATGGGTGTGTCAATGGT
The DNA here is from genome assembly GCA_963921515.1 of Calotriton arnoldi. Lineage (NCBI taxonomy): Eukaryota > Metazoa > Chordata > Amphibia > Caudata > Salamandridae > Calotriton > Calotriton arnoldi. The sequence goes on along the minus strand of CAWUFW010005105.1, from coordinate 407,723 downwards.
TTTGAGAATGCTGGTGTGGAAGTTGGAGTGCGTGTATGAAAGGTTATATTGGGGTGTGAGTGGGTGCGTCAGAGATTCTGTGGATGATGTCATCAGTGATGTCATCAGTGATGTTATTTGAGATATCATCAGTCAAGTCACTGACCATGTCATGAGTGATGAAATATGTGAGGTCATAAGCAGTGCATTGCGGGGGTGCGAGTTATAGTTAGCTCAGCTAACC